>SMMW01000628.1:1200000-1800000 GCA_004794655.1 Marisa cornuarietis
TATTTGCACTACGCAACATTATTGAACAGTGTACAGAGTGGCAGAGACAGCTCTACATTAACTTCGTGGATTTCCAGAAGGCATTTGACAGCATCCACAGAGAAAGCCTTTGGCGCATCCTGAGAGCGTACGGAATACCAATGGAAATTGTGCTGCTGATCAAAAGCTTCTATACGAACTTTTCATGCTGCGTTGGTGACAGTAACATCTGCTTTGAGGTCGGGACTGGAGTGAGACAAGGCTGCGTGATGTCTTCCCTACTCTTTAACCTTGTCATTGACTGGGTAATGCGCCATACAACGGAAGATGAACCAAGGGGCATAAGATGGACACTCTCCAAGAACTTAGAAGACCTAGACTTTGCCGACGACCTGGCCTTGCTGTCACACACCCATCGACATATGCAGGAGAAGACGACTCGCCTGAACACCTTTGCGAAGCAGGTCGGACTGCACATCAGCCGGACAAAGACAGAAGTGATGACCCTCAACACCACCAATTCAACACCGATCAAGATCAACATAGAGGGAGAAGACCTGCCGATGGTTGAAAACTTCACATACTTGGGCAGCGTGGTCAAGCAGGATGGAGGAGCAGACCGTGACATCCAGAGCAGACTGAGCAAGGCCAGGGGCATCTTCTGTAGCCTAAGCAACATCTGGAAGTCAGCCCAGTACAGCACCCATACCAAACTGAGACTCTACCAGAGCCTTGTCCTGTCCACTCTCCTGTACGGCTCGGAGTGCTGGCGAATGATTGACAGCGACCTCAACAAACTGTCAGTCTTCCACAGGAAGGAAATAATTGATGAACAAATACGATTTTGATGCGGAATCTTGGAGAAGAAACTATAATCTGAGAAGAGACCACAAGAACTGTCAAAGATCTAAGACTGTAGCTGACCATGTTAGCGAAATGTAATAAAAAGAAGGAATAGGTGCCGAGACAAGTGCTTATTGTTCTACTTTAAAGGTTCACCGTGTGTGTGACTGGGAAACTTCACCTGTACAGGTAAAGGGTGGCTGGAACCACATTCCACATTTCACTTCATCGACATTAACTTACAGTTTACGACTTACAGTTCATTGTCTCAATGGCTACAGTTATCACTATGACGAGACAAAAATGATAACAATCCTTTGCATTTCATCGATATTTCTGTCTCACTTTCAGTAAAGTTGCAAATTGAAGTACCCCTTTTTTCTGTCACGATGAAGCTGATAAAAATGTATTTACTGTAGTTATCATTTTAATCTTTACAGTTTACAGTTTAAGATATTTTCGAGAACTAATCAAGCAAAAGATCATACAGCAAACGCTCTTGATCTGTCTAACCTCACCTTGAGTGATCTTAGCCTGTTATGAGACATAAAACTCATAATGTTCCTTACTCTTGGCAATATTTTGTAAGGTAATAATTTCTGTTTGGGTGTTGCAAGTGCTATGCATATGTGTGCCTCATACTAATTTCAGTTCACTCAGACTAACTTGATCCTGCCAGCTCGAGAGAGTTACTTTGAAGGGAGAAACTCCTCTTTCATGATTCTCTACGAAAACGTGTATGTACAAGTCCTTGCGGAACTGAAGGCAGACGAGGTCACAGCCACCCAGGACGCTAAAGACGTGGTGGACTTTGAGATAGAGCTGGCCAAAGTAAGTGTGTGAAGATGATGATGATGATGATGATGATGATGATGATGATGATGATGATGATGGCGGTGTTTTTAGTTTATGACAATTCATGTGTCTGATGCTGCTGTTATGTATTGCACAATGCTACTTTCTTTCTCCCTGTTTGGCGTTTAAAACTCTCTACAAATTGTGCATGTTCAAAGTAATTGAAACCATGACTATATAAAAAGTGCCGCATTTGGTCATTTCGTATTATATTAATGTTATTTTATGATGAAAATCCTATTGTTTCTTTTTATTTTGTTTCCAATAAAAATATTTGCAGGCAATCGAATCACCAGAGAAACGGCTCGACATGGCTAACCTGTACCACAGGATGACTATAGCTAACTTGACCACCAAATTTCCACAGGTAGCGTGCAGAAATCGCATTCTATTAATTCTTGCTCGTTTCTCTGCTGGGTTTCCATTATTTCTTAATGAATAATAAACACAATGACGTATAAACCAATTCTAGATATAATTAGTTTTGCCTCTGTGTATGTGTAATTGTGCGTGATGCGTGCGTGCGCTTCTGTTCTTCCTCTGTGTCTTGGGGGTCTGGGTCTGGGGGGTTGACTGTCCTGGGTTCAGCTCTCGTCTCCGGCACGCTGTCTTTTCTCTGCATCTGTTTACAGGGCTGGCTGTCCTGCCGTGATATAGTTTTAGCTGCTTGCTCGGCGAGAACACCAATCCCTCCCCTTCCTCTGTGTCTGTGTGTCCGCGCTGTATATCTGTCTGTGACAAGAGCTACACGATCTATGTTGCAGTTTGATTGGCTTCGTTACGTACGAAGCCAGTTCAACAGATCAGGTGTGGACTACAGTATTACAATGGATGAGCTGGTAGCCTGCGACAGCTTCACTTATTATGAAAACCTTTTCGCTTTGGTAAATCGCACATCTGCAAGGTATGAGTATTTCGCCCTGAAAACTTCTGTCCACTCTCTTTACAGCCATTGATACGGTAGTGAAAGTGTATTTCATAGGTGATACCAGAAGAGGATGGAAATTTAAAAGAATACGCAGTATTGTCTAACTAGACAGTTTTCTTTTTTATTGTCCCAGCTCTACGACAATTGGCATTTAATACCCCGGAATTTGCGCAAAAACTGGTTTTCTTGAAGAGATTAACCCTGTCGACTTATTTTTTATGTCGGTGCTGCATCATACTTCAAGGTACTTCATGATTGTAGATCAATATGTTTGTTTTGGCTTCTTTATATTTTGCAGGACGCTGCTGAACTATGGCATGTGGCGTCACCTGTGCAATTTCTTACGTTACCTTGGCCCGAGCTTCATCAAGGTGAGACGACGTGTCTCCCTGCTTTCTCCTGGTAGTCTGGTTTTCTGGATGACAGTAACTAACAGAGGCTGTATTCATACCTGTAACATTTTTTTTTACATATAATTGACCTACTGCTAAGATTGCGAATTACGCAAAATAATCTCCAGAATTCTTTCTGTTTCATCTGCAGATTGTCAAAAAGGCAATAGAAGAGCCTGACGAGGTGTGTGTAGACTATACTAAATCATTCTTTCCATACGCTGTGGGCAGACTCTACGTGGACAGCAAATTCTCATCACAAGATAAGCTAAGGGTACTTCTTAGACTCATATTTTTGTGTTTTCAGTCATCCAGTCTTGGACGCGGTAGATATGTCGGATGATTTACAGACCCCAAAGCATTGAACTAATTGTAATAAGGGGCTGTAGTTAGGAAACGAGGGCAAGTCGCTGTCCCGGGGCAACAGGGACAAGCTTGTTGTCATAAAGTTGTTGACAAGTTCCCGTAGATATTATTTTACCCTTACTGGGGCCGTAGTTAAAAAGCGAAGGCAAAGATGCCCTGGGGAAAAAAGCAGAAGAATCGTAGCTATGAAAATAAGACACTTCTCCTTGAGTTCCTGACTCTGGCCCGTGAAAACGACTTACTCTCATTTTATAACTTCGGCCCCTGAAGTGTTTTATAAGCGACAACAGATATTGTGCCGGGATTGAATTTGAAGAATGGCTGAAATGAATGTCAAGGCAGTTATCAGTATATGTGTCTATGTGGTTAATATAATGGTTGCATCACGTGTTTGGTCAATGGGGCTGCACACTCTACAGATGACACACATGATTGAAAGTCTAATGAAGACCTTCAAGGAGATGCTACAAGAAGAGAGCTGGATGACACAAGCTACGAAAAAAGAAGCTATAAAAAAGGTGAACAAATTCTTTGAGGGGTTTTATCATTTTATGTGACAAGTGTTAAGAAAGGCATGTTGAGAGGTAGACAAGCAACTGAAAAATCAGTAGATGACATAGCTTGTCCAGAAGACTCATAAACTCACACTCGGCCACACAGCTTCACTCTCTTCTCGACTTTCTTTTACACAACAAAACAAAAGTGTTTTTTTAGAATACGTTGCATTCTTCAGATTTCCGTTTTAGGTCTCACTTTTCTAAAATTACTTACACTTAAACTTGGGGTGGGAGGGGTGATCCTTCGCCTAACTGCATTTTTATTTTCTGCTTTAATTTGTTTTGATTTTAGTACCAATTGTACTGACCTGGACTTTTTTGATACCATCGGCATTGTGCTGGACTGCTTACTTGCCAGTTGACTTTTGTTATTCCTCTTCTAATATCAATTCTCTCATCGCCGTTGGTCTTCTCTGGCTATCGCCGTCACACTTTCTTTATTTTTATGAGTCGTCCCTGCGATCGACTTTATGTCAAAGCCAAACAACATGTTACTGCAATTTCTGCTTTGTCACCACCTGGACATTCTCCTGACAATTTGATCTACTTTTCTGATTATCGATCTGTTCTACTCTAAACTGTTGACTTCCCGATCTGTAAATCTGTCTCACCGACATTTTTGACTATAAATGACGACTTGGCAATATCATTAAGTTCAAAGACAGAGCAACAGGAAGTTTGTCCGTGTTGTCTGTTTGTGTTTGTAATGCGTGGAGAAGATGGTTATCATTATATACATCCGAGAGCCCACGCTTCTAGGACATGCTTTGTGTATGGGTTTGTTCGTCATGTTTATGTCTTTTTATGTGCCCCTCTCTGTTTGTTTGATGACATGTGTCCGTATGTTTGTTACGTGCTTTTGTGTTTGTCTTACTTTGTGTATTATTCTATCTCTTGTAAAGTTCATTGAGCCATTTGCTAAGTAGGGAAATGCGCTATATAAATTCGCTTTATTATTATTATTCCAAAATTAATATATAGATATGTATACATTGCAACACAAACACTCAGAAATCTTAATTAAAAATGTACGTAATTCCAAAAGTAACAAAAGAACTAGAAACTGAAAAAATGATATTAAGATTTATTCGGGAGGCGTTGCTGGTTTGGATAGTCTTTTGTGGACAAAAATGAAAACAATGAATGAAATAATTGCAATCAATGGTAAGATTTGAACACTTGTAACTTTTGTTTGCAGTTGAGCTACTTCGTTGTCAAGGTCGGCTATCCGGATTTTATCCTTAATGACACGGCTCTCAATAAGAAAAGTAGCATGGTAATAATCTTCCCCTCTCCGCTTTTCAGTTACTCACTACCTCACTCACTCAGCCTCTCTCTCTCTCTCTCTCACACACACACACACACACACACACACACACACACACACACATCGATGCACATAACGAATTTATTTACGAGATCGAGTCAGCTACAAACCAAATTTTTAAGTTTTATCTTTTTTGTACATTTATATCTTTACTGTATACGTCGTTCCTAAAATCATTTTCTAAAAGTGTATTTGATGTTTATCTCTATTCTAAAACCTTTCAAAAGTCAGAATTAAGGGAGAACCGCCTATCACTTCTTGCATATATTTTTAAAGGCAGCCAAAAAGTTGGAACTCCAATATTTCTGGCTACTTCATTCCCTCATTTTATTTCGTATGTTTGTCTGTTTGTTGTTCATTTTTTTTTTGTTACAGTATAATGTAGTTGAAAGCCATTTCTTTGGTACTTATCTGGATATTTCCAAGAAATCTCGCCTCTTGATGCTCAAGAGCCTACGAGAACCAGTCGACAGAAATGAGTAAGCCTGTCACACATTTTCTGAACTGTTTATTGATATTACAGTAGCAACCTTTATTACATAAAGTAAATCTGTTTTATTTGTTGTGTAAAGAACTGTCTGGTAACCAAAGTATATATTTTAGTAGTCTAAGCCACAAAAATTAAACATTGAACATTTATGTTCACGATTTCAGATGGGTGATGTCTGCATCAGATGTTAATGCTTACTACTACTCCCTCAATAACGAAATCGGTAAGCCATTGACAACGTAGATTATATATTTTAATGAGAAGATTTATTTGGGGGTGTAGACGACTGACGAATGTTTATTGGCTGGCTGCTTGTCTGCTTTGGCGGGAAAGTGCTTTCACCTAAAGGTGATTTCGCACTATGAGGGGGTAGCGAGGGGGAGGAAACAAGACTACCCGGAGATATACCCCGAATGTCCTTAAACTCACTGCAGTGGTAAGAAGAGAGTTTTAAATAACCACTGTACTACCTGGCGCCCCTTTGACGAATGTTTTGACGTTACTGCACAGAAAAATATATCAGTAGGTACACCGAACATCACAGATCGGCAAACAGACGCAAAAAAAGAACAGACGGAAAGACCGTGAGATGGGGTCAAAGGAATACACACTTTTTCTTATGCGTTGTCGTGTTTGTACAATGCTTGCTCACGCACTGAGATCCTTTAAAAGTTTCATGCTTAGACAACCCCATACCTGTTCTGATATGTCCGTCCAACTAATGAACAGTGTTTTCTGAAGGACAAAGTATTTTCAAGGCGTACACAAGAACTCCATGCTGCATCTCTGGAAAAATTCGATAACTCTTCGGAAGCCATTAAATGAATGTTTACATCCGGAGAAAAAATTATATTGCTAAAGAAGAAATTGAACAGAATATTCTCACCTTCATGGATTGTGTGGTGCATAACACGTGCAATGAAAATTGAATACGGGGTGGCACGACATCGCTTCTCTTACCTAAAAACAATGGACAGCAAACAACAACTATGAAATCTCTGAGAGGACGTCTCTACTGTGCCTTTTCGTTCCGGAAAGCACCACTAAAACTATATAAAATTATAAATGATATATAAATTATAAAACAATCATTTATCCTAGTTTCTACAAAACTGCCAACTTTTTACTCTATTTTTGTCTTCCTTTTTTGACGTATTATTTGCTTCTTATTTTTTAATTGATCATAGATTTGTATGAACATATCAATGAGCGATGCTGTGTAGACGTAGGTAAATTTTAATGAAAATTGCTGTCTTCTAAACTAAAAAAAGGGGTCGCGACGGTGAAAATCTAATATATGTTGATAAGATAAAACAGATTCCTTTGACAGTAGGCTCTAATTTGCTAGAAGTTTGAAATAAAACTTTCTCTTTATTGCCTTTCTTTGCAGTATTTCCAGCAGGAATCTCTAATCCACCGTTCTACAGCAGAGGGATTTCGGAGTAAGTAATATGCTAAAAATTGTTTACTTTCATAATCACAAGATTTTTGTTTGAAACAAAGTACGTGATGTTTTAGAGTTTATTGTAGAGGAAACTTAAGAGATTAGTATACAAAAGTCGTTGTCTACACGCATAGATAAACAAAAAGTACACATACACAAAACACATACATAGCAATAAGACGTGTAGTAAGTGTGTATATGGTAATGTACGGGAACTTTACCTGAGATTCACACGTTGCAGTGCTTTGCTGTATGGTGGTATCGGGACGATAATTGGACATGAGATCACTCACGGGTTTGATAGTCAAGGTAACATGTTACAGTCTAAATTTCTGATCTTTAATGTCATCTTAAGAACACATTTTTTATTCCGCCAACACAATTTCTCACTCATTGAGCTCGTTCATTGATTCCGTCGTGTTTCAGGGATTTTTTTTATATAACATTTAGCTGGTTGGCTGGTTTTCTCCAATCATTCCACAAATTTTTTCTCGATGCTGCTGTAATTTTGCAGTCATCACAAAAAACTCAAGACATTTATATTTTAAATTCACCAATGGCGCAAGCCGCATGGTAAACAGCCGCTTACCTTTGCAACGACAGGTAGTACGTATGATGAGAAAGGCAACCTGCGGCAGTGGTGGCAAGAAGAAGATCTGAAGATCTTCAAAAACCGGACTCAGTGCCTAGTGGATCAGTACAGTCAGTTTGCATACAGAGAACTGAATATGACTGTAAGGATTTTTTTTTTGAATAGTCGGCTGTGTTCTGCTTAGGTTAACGCTGTCTTGTTAGCTGGTGAAATAAGCAAGGGGGCGGATGAACAAGATGGCATAAAATAGAAGAGAAGAGAGATGAGAAAAAGAGGAGGGAAACAGGGATAAGAGAAGAAATAGTAAAAGAAAAAAGTGTGAAAGAAGACAGAATTAAAGATATGGCAGATAGATTTGGAAGACGACGAGAGATGAACAGATGTTAACAGATAGTTGGTTAGACTCCTTCTCGGGATAATAAGTAGAATTTTAATTAATTGTACTAATCACAGCTTACTTTTTGTAACGATGCTGCGGGATCACACTAAGCTGAATAAGGTGAAATATTTATGTGCAGTCATGTTAACATGCGCATGTGTCTATTGCTGTACAATTCTATGTGCAGGTGAATGGAAAGCTGACTGTAGGAGAAAACATCGCCGACTGCGGTGGAATAAAAGAATCATTCAGGGTAGGTCACTCTTAAGGGTACGGTTTAGATCTTTTTAAGCAGCCGCCGTAAATTATTTTCAGCATCCATGTGCCTCAGAATTCTTCAGAGAGGTAACGGAGACTGTAAAATACATTTGAAAGAAATTATATAATTATACGAGGTAAGTTACGAGAATAGAAATAGTACGCAATGGAAGCTACGAAACTAAAGACTATAAAACGCATGGGAAACAAACACAAAGCATTAAACGTCTTGGTTGGAGCAGCTGATTATCATACCAGGACTAGATTAATCTTTTGGATCTTCCTTCATCGCATAAATTTTGCTCTAAACACACACACACACACACACACACACACACACACACACACACACAGAAACAAACACACTAACGAACATCGTCCATGCACGCTGTATATACGGGTTTCCACGGGGGAAGACATGCACTAAACTAGTTTTTTTTCAAGTAGACTTACAATTCAGCTTCAATATAGCTTTTGTCTGCTGCTACCAAAGCGAAATATTGGACTTGCATCTTGAACAGTTATTAACTGTCTTGAGGAACATGAAACGGACATTGATATAGCTTATCAACCGATGGGCCTCGAAGCGCAGAAACTAGTTGATAAATCTCAGCCATCAAATGCCATGCCTTGAGACATTGAGCATAACTGTCCATTGTGCTGTTGTATTTGCCAAGCATTCGTTAGTATTAGAGAGAAACTTCCATTATGTTCAGTTTGGTGCGCGTGCAGCCTTCGTATACACGTTTGTACTAATCCCAATGTCCTTTGTTTTGTGATCATTCAGGCATATCGCAGTGTTATCAAGGAGCGAGGACAAGAAGAAGACAGGTACCCCTCGCTACCGTACACACCGGATCAGCTCTTCTTCATCGCCTTTGCGCAGGTCAGGTTTTTGGTGTAAAAGACTCTTTTTATCAATACTATCAATCTGATGTTTGATAAATATGTAAATATTTCTTGATGTTCCTGGTAAAGTTGAGTAGGAATGTTAATTTTTTGTTAACTTCATTAAAAGGTCTTATACACAACCAAACCTTTATTTTGAAGTGACTAATATTTCATTTTTCAGTCTTGGTGTAGCTTAGCTACAGCATCCTCTTTGAAAACCAGCCTGCTGTCAGATGTCCACAGCCCAAATGACTTCAGGTGAGGTTCTTGTAGCTCCATTTATTTCAAGAAATGTTTGTGTTGACTAATTGGGTCACATTCTATAGCCTATTTATTAAGGTGAGATATTTAAGTTTAACGCTGAACTATAAATCATCTTTCTACGTTTCTACTTGTTATCCCTCCCACGTGGGACCCCGGGGTATGCTTGCCTAGCGAGCATTGTAAGAATATGGTCCCTGCTGTCCAGCCAGGCATGTCGTAAGAGGCGACTAAGGTGGACACCTCACCTAGAGGTAAATTAGGTTGTGGTAGGGCTAACAACCCCACCATGTAAAAAAAATGCATGTTACAGAAACTAAAACCAGAGTACTCACTACAGATGGCGAAGGCAATGAAACACACCAGGTAACTGGACATGACGGACGACAGTCAAACCCGAGAGGGAGCTGGCGCCCCGATGGTGGATTTACTGAAGCCGAAGCAGAAGTTAAGGGTGGGGTGCTGGAACGTCCAGACCTTGTATTAGACTGGCAGGTTGCCCCAACTAGTCAAGGAGTTTGACAAGTACAACTTGGACATCCTGGGAGTCATCGAGGTCAGATGGACCAGCACGGGAAAAAGAAGACTAGCATCAGGACATACTATCCTGTTCTCAGGAAGATCAGACGACCAACACTCTGAAGGAGTAGCACTACTCCTCAATAGGAAAACTGAAAAGACACTGGTGGAATGGAAGCCTTATGGACCCAGGCTTCTGAGAGCAAGATTCCATTCACAGTAAACCAAGCTGACAGTGCTAGTTTGCTATGCACCAGCAGAAGACTCCGAGGCAGAAGCGATCAGCTCCAGGCAGCCACGGAGAGCGTCCGAGCCCATGATATGTTGCTCATCACCGGCGATCTCAATGCCAAGGTGGGAAGTGACAACACCTGCAGGGAGCATATCATGGGCAAGCATGGAATTGGAACCATCAATTACAACGTAGAGAGACTGGAAGACTTTTGTGAAGAAAACAATCTACTGATTGGAGGCACACTCTTCCAACACAAAGATATCCACAAGGCAACGTGGACATCACCAGACGGGATCACAAAGAACCAGATAGACCATGTCATCATCAACCGAAGATGGAGGAGCTCACTTCAAGATGTCAGATCCTACAGAGGAGCAGACGTTGCCAGTGACCACACTCTTGTGATAGCCGCAGTTTTTCTGAAGCTACGTCGATCGCGAGGAAAACAGGCACGTCAGCAGAGAGTGGACTCCGGCAGACTGAAGGACCCAGCCACCAAACGGGCCTTTGTAGTGGAAGTTAAGAATAGGTTCCAGGCACTAGGGGACCAACAGGAGATGACCTTAGAGGACTTCAATCGAGTCTTACAGGAAACAGGAGAGAAAATACTGGGCTTCCAACGAAAAAAGAAAGAACAGTTGATCAGAGAAGAGACATGGAAAAGGATAGATGAGAGAAAGTCAACCAAGCAGAAAATCAACAACACCAGATCTGAACGTCTAAAGGAACAACACAGACAAAGATATACAGAAATAAACAAAGAGGTAAAGAGGATTATCAAAACCGACAAAAGGGACTACATAGAGAAACTGACAGATGAAGCAGAAGAAGCAGCAGGAAAAAATGACCCGAAGACACTGTATAAAATCAATAAACAGCTAAACAACAGGTTCAAAAACAGTGAGGTACCAGTGAAAGACATGAACGGAAATGTTGTCCAGGGAGAGGCAGAAAAACTACAGCGCTGGAGGGAGCATTTTGAGTCAGCTCTAAACAGACCAGACCCCCTCAGCTCGCAGACATCCAGCCAGCAGATACAGACCTTGACATCTGCACAGACCCGCCAAGCCTGGAAGAAGTGACAGCAACAATCAAGGCAATGAAAAGCGGCAAAGCACCAGGGGCAGATGGAATGAGATGTTGAAAGCAGATGTGAATGTGATAGCTCCCATGTTGACTGAAATCTTCAGGCAAGTTTGGGAATCAGAACAGATCCCCGATGCGTGGAAGACAGGGCTCATCTTCAAATTACCCAAGAAAGGAGATCTTGGAGACTGCAATAACTGGAGGGGTATAACACTTCTTTCCATCACCAGCAAGGTCTTCAGCAAGATTGTTTTGTCAAGACTGACAGCAACCGTTGAGAAAGACCTCCGGCCTCAGCAAGGATTTCGCCCTGGGCAATCCTGCTCTGAACTCATTTTCACTCTGCGTCAGATTCTGGAGCAGAGCAATGAGTGGAACGCACCGCTGTACATCGACTTCATTGACCTGGAGAAGGCTTTTGACAGCATCCACCGCGAGTCCTTATGGAAGATCCTGAGGCATTACGGAGTCCCTGCGAAACTTGTCCAGGTCGTTGCAATGCTGTACAGCGACTTCAAATCTCAGGTGGTCTGTGACACGGAGCTCACAGCCCCCTTCAACGTCAGCACTGGGGTGAAGCAGGGCCATGGACTGGATCATGAAGAATTCCACTGACAGTGAGAGGAGAGGGATCAAATGGACCATGACTATGACAGCAACAACAATGCTGGAAGACTTGGACTTTGCTGATGACATTGTCCTGTTGTCACAACGCCACCAAGACATGCAGGAGAAAACAAATGCCTTCTCAGAAACAGCTGGAAACCTTGGCTTGAAGGTCAGCGCAAAGAAAACAAAAAGTATGAGAGTGAACGCCAGAGTCCAAGAAAACATCAAACTAAATGGAGAAGAGATTGAGGAAGTTGACAGTTTTACCTATCTTGGGTCCAAGATGTCCAACACCAGGGATACGGAGGTGGAGATTCGAGCCCGACTGGTTCAACGAAGGCGTTGGCGATGGATTGGAAATGTGCTTCGCCAGCAGACAGCAGACCTCTCCAGAATCGCCCTACGATGGACTCCAGACGGCCAAAGAAAACAAGGCCGCCCAAAGGAAACCTGGAGAAGAACAGTGGAAAGGGAGATGAAAGGAAAGGGCTGGACATGGGGTCGCCTGGAGCGGGTTTCAGCCGATCGACATCAGTGGCGGGCTCTGGTTGAGGCCTTATGTGCAAATAGCACGAAGAGGATTGATTGACTTGTTATCCCGAGTTAGAAGAAATTTAGCGCTGTTGCACATCTCTCGTGCTCTTAATGTTTTAAGTAAATTTTAGCTTTGTTGCAAAGCTCCCACGCTCGTTTTATTTGAGTGAAATATTTGCAGCGGCTTTAATGGTTAGTAGTCCTCAGTTCGTCCCATTTCGTTAATGTGACAGGGCTTTATACCAAGCAGTATAGCAACAACACGCTATAGGTCTCCTTTGTCTGACTGTCGGTCGGTCGGGATAACAATGTGTGTGTGTGTGTGTGTGTGTGTGTGTGTGTGTGTGTGTGTGTGTGTGTGTGTGTGTGTGTGTGTGTGTGTGTGTGTGTGAAGATTTTCATGTTGATCGTTTAACATGCTGTCTTGCAGGGTTTTAGGATCTATTCAGAATAGCGAAGACTTCGGGCGAGTCTTCAACTGTTCTGTGGGAAAACCCATGAATCCCCAGCATAAATGTCAGGTCTGGTAGAAAGGAGACTACTCGCGGCCTGGAAACTACACAATTCTGAAAATGTGATCCGAAGACTCGTCGTTACAAGTTTTTGTCCCCATTTCTTATAGTTCACTTCGCTACATTCATGATGGACGAGTTAAACATGACATTTCAATATTATAAAAAGTGAACCATTACATTATGTACCCAATATTATTTAAAAAATAGCCATGACCTCTTTATGTCCACAATATTAGAAACGTCTGTTTGAAATTAGTTAGCTACATCAGACGTTAGTTTTATAAACTATCTTTTAGTCTCAAAATCAAAACAAGGACTCAATAGTTACCCTGCATAGAGTGAAATAAGCCTGATTTTTTTGCCTGTACTATTCGAGTGTCGCTCCCGTCAACCATTTACAGAAAATGATAGCTATACCCGATTAACTCGTTCATGAAACATATTTAAGACACCTCACAACCTTCAGAGATACACAGATGTGTTTAGAGACTCCGTGTCACCTATTTCACTTTTTTCGTTGAGTTCAACTTGTTTTTGTTGTTTTAATTCGTAGCAGCTTATTTAGTCTTCAATTTGCCATTTTAACATGATGAGCTTTAACTACATACTAACGAAATTATTTAATCCAATCTAAAAACTAAACTAACAGTAAACTACCTGGAGGATAGTTTGTGACTCTCGCATTCACAATTATGGCAAATGAATGTCGCATAAAAACATTGTGTGAGCTTCGTAGCTTTCTCCCTCCCTCTCTGTTCTGCGTGTTTGTGCATATGTATATTTGTGCAAGAGTTGGTGCTCGAACGCGTTTACAGACTACAACTGTTAGGATTCGTAAAGGAACAATAAAGTTATAACAATAACAGTCTTAAATGTCTGTGTGCTTCCTACCACACTGTCCTCTGTGTGTATGCTAAGTGTGTCTGTACATTTGTGCGTGTGTATTGCGCTCTTGCCATAACTAAAATGTAATATAACTGTTTGCACACGTTTAGCAAACTACAACTTCATCCCCATCAAAGTCTGTGCGTGAGAAGGCGTTACAAACTACCAAAACCTCACAAACTGTATCTTTGATCTCAAAGACAAGACCTCCTCTCATGGTACTCATCGATATATTACAGTAACCTAGTCCAGCCCCTCTCCTCTATCTTTTTCTCTTTTTTTCTGTTTCTTTTTGTTGTGTTAATGAGATGAAGCAACAGCTGACGGTTTTGTCTTGTATTTAAACGATCGAAAACCATGTCACCTGAGTTTTTTTTCACAATTAGGCTTGGTGCATTAAGTTATTAGTCTACCTGCCATAAGAAGAGAGCTGTGAGTACATTTAACCACCCGTATTCACTGTCTTACTTGACGTCAATGTTTTGACGTCCTTGACGTTTAAAGGCTCGAATCTCGCAAAGAGAAGGCGATTATTGGCTCGGATTTCGTACCTGACTTTTGGCAAGAAACGTAACTCAGTCGTTTGGACACAAGAAAAGTCATCGGAAGCTGAAATAGCCTGGGAACTTACTGTGAGATTACTGTAAACGTTGCTAAGAAATATTTCTCAGGTTTCTTTCTGGATTTTTTGTTTTTCTATGGCTGCTCAAGGTTCCAAACTTAACAACAGGACTTTGTATTTTTCACAAAGCCAGCTTTATCATTTTGTGCACAAGGGACTTTTGTTTTAGCGCGCGCGCACGCACACGTACACACACACACACACACACATACACAGTAACAAACACGCACACATAAGCACATACACAAGCACTCACAAACGACATACCTCAGCAGTTTTGCACACAGTCTGAAATAAACTCTCAACACACACACACACACACACACACACACACACACACACACACACACACACACACACACCATAATAATTTAATAATGGTTAGTTGACTAAAAAAAGTGCCTACAATAGTAAATTATTGGAAAGAAACTGTTTGGGAGGTTCGCTGAAGGCATTACCCCACACAATGAGTACCCCACACCCACCAAAAATAAATAGACACGTTGGCTCATTAAGCCTGACTCCAGTGTCCGCTCAGTCCTTTCACCACAACTTACTGCAGTCCTCGCGAGTACACCCTCTGAATTTGTTTGATGTCAGTCGATGGCACCAGGAGTAACAAACTAGAAGCTTTTAACCCGGCCAAGGTGTACCAAGGAGAAACCATGTGAGTTAATCTTTCTCGTCAATAACAAGAAATCGTTAATGAACGTGCTTACCACGATTAATGCAATTCTAATAATAAATGATTTACACGACTCTAGTGCCTGACGATCATACTTCAAACTCTCCAAGCGAAAGTTACTCAAATGTTCGAATGAGTTTAGAGCTCATTCCACAATTAAGATGCGCAGAAAGAGTTTTTAAGAAAGCAAGCATGCCATTTATGTGAAGAATACTACTATCACAGTATAATTCAACAATACTTCCGATTGGGTATGTGTTTTATAAATAAAGATATAATAAATAATTTTTAAGATAGAAAATAAAGATATTAAATCTGTGTTTTATATCCAAGTGAATGTTTTCGCTAGTTATAGTGTGGGCCTTTAAGGAACGACTGTATGCGTGGGAAAACAGAGTACACTTTTCTGCTTTTATCCAGACTATTTATTTACATACAAAAATACAGTTCAACTGCAATGTGATTAGGAGAATGATAGCAGACATTGAAATCAATTTCCATCTATTCATTTTGCTGTGTTATGTAATCAGGGTCTCGACAATGCTAATGTTCCTGCCTGATTTTGTTCCCAGACAAGTCTCTGGAAAGACAAGATAATGCCATTCTACACTCCAGCAATCGCGCTTGTAAATCTCCATAAAAGGGTAGAAAAAGGAAGAATACACATTATTCCTTCTTGCGTTTTGACTATATAGTTATTATTTCAAGCTTGTTTTGCAGGATCACTATAAAAAGAAGTCAAACATCAAGAGAACAATGCCTCATCATTCTTGTTCTGTTTGCTGTCTTCTTTGCGCTGTTCGTCGCTTTTAACCTCAAATTTGATGCATCGAAAGGCAAGTGATAATTTTGTAAAAAAAATTGTAACATCAAAGCCTTTAAAATCGTATAGATTTAAAAAATATTTTTTTTATTTTTCATCATTTTAACCAATTTATTTTGTTCCCTTTTATTTTTTTAACAGCTTCATTAATCCCCAAAAGCATTAACGCCAGCGTGGATCCTTTGGAAGACTGCAACCAGTTCACTTGTAGACATTGGGTGGCACAGCACCCCATAACTGTTGCTGCAAATGATCTTGACAGTTCTACTCTTATCAGAGACGAGAGCACACAGACGCTAAAAGGTCAGACACAGAAATTGAGGAACCTAAATTTGTCAACAAAGCAATCATCGTCAATTCTTTGTCTTCTCATTTTATTTGTTCCTTGTTCAAAACTACTTTGATGGCTATTTAGTGTTTATTTACAACCGATGTGTATTTACAAACTTGTCTGATTTGACAGTGAAATCAATCAGTAAATGTGCCTTTAACAGGGAAGTATGCAGATAGTAAAGGACAATATAGCTTTTCCTTATATATGGTCTGCAATAGTATATTAGTTGTGTGTATTAAAATAGTATTAAACAATATGTAAATTGCATTTTAGAAATATGACTGTGGGGTACCTTCGCTACGCTACACAGAAAGTGTTTTACTCAATTCGGACGCCAGCGGTCTAAACATTGGCCATTCGCTTCTACTTGCATTTATGACACACATTTTCAAAGAAAGGATAATTTATTTATAAAATACAGTTCTTTTGGATGCATTTCTTTTCTAATAACTCGTTAAAGCACAGTACTACATATTATTTCTCCGGCTTCAAAACCCCTCTGCTCTCTAACTCACCCAAATAGGAGTCATCTCACTGTTGTCAACCGTGTCCATTACTTTGGTGTTATTTTTACTCCATTCAAATCCATTTAGAGCTTCACTTACTGTCTATATCAGAACAGATAAATTAACGTTGTCATTTTTTTTAAAATATTCTCTAACTGCACTAAGCTGTTTAAAAACCAATGATCACAACTGACAGCAGATGATAATATTTTATCATTAAAAATGTAATATAAAATTTAAAAATATATACACTTTATTTATATAAAACTTATTTTTCTCTCATTTTTAACCCGCAAGGACAATTTCCTGTTTACTTACTCGCACGTGTTCCTGTTTATCATAAACTCCTGTTACGTTTCTCACGTTCAATTCTTTTATAGCAGTTGCTAGCAAGCACATCAATGGAACCATCACACTGTCAAATGTAACTTTGTGCTGGATAAGGATGCGACTGATAATGTTGTTGTTGTTGTTGTTGTTGTTGTTGTTGTTGTTGTTGTGACTGACTTCACGACTTTACCTGTAGACCAGAGTGGTGTAGAAAGTGTCGATGTTGTATAGCTGCTGCTTGATCTTTTTTCAGTTTTTTACCAGCAGTCGTAGTTGGTTTTGACAGCTCGTGCTTTTGTTGAGATGAACTTCGCACGGCACGTTTGAGCAAAATTAATCCACTGGCGTTTGTAGCTAGTATCTTTAGAAATGAGTACAAACTAACTCCATCTGACTGTATAAGCGAACACTCAGAAGCACCATATTGTGTCTGTTTTCTTTTAACGAGGATTGCTTTGCTTTTCCTCTTGGAAATTAGCTCATGCAGACGACGCTATTTTTAGAAATACCACCATTTCGTCACTTCCTGTTTTTTCACAATGCCGGGTGTGATTAAATAAAAAAATTAGTATATTTCTCGTGCCTCTTTGTCATAAAATACTACCGGAATATGATTTTGTGATGCTTAATGCTCTATTACCAGGGATTTTCAATGAGCATTCGACTCAACCTTTAAAGACTTCTGGATTTAACCATAATGGGAACACTATTAGTTAACAATGTCTAAACTGTGTCTGCAGGCCTGCGTGTCTTCCAGGACAGGGCACATCTAGAAGCGGCTGTTGCTTACTCAAAGTCCACTCGGAATGCTGGTGGGGACATGAATTAGACTCTGTGTCTATGTGTGTGTATAAATATACATGTGTGTGTGTACGTGCCTGTGAGTTTGCGTGTGTGCACTCGCGCTCGTGCGCGCGAAAATATTAATCTTCGGTGAAAGTTCTGACGGTGAGATTTGTGGAATGTATTTACACTTTGAAGATTTTGAAGTGTCTGAATGAAACACGGCTATGTCTATTCTAGGTAAGACTCTGCAAGGTATATGCCGAACGTTCGACTGTCTGAAGTCAGGTGAGTTGTTTGGATTGAGATGTATCAAGGCTTTCTGCTTTGTTTTGACAAAATCGTGCTCTTTTTCTATGCCTATCTCAATATATCACTCTCTGGTCACGTATTCAGCAAGTCCTAAAAAAGGCAGGAGACCGCAAGAACACCCACATAGTTGTAATATTTTTCTCAATAAAGTTTGAATCTGGACTAGAGCGAGCAAAGACTCAACTGTCCACCTCTGCAGGGATACAAGATATCGCAACATGGCCTCAACAATATTCGCAACATTATTTGTTACAGAATTAATCGAAAATTTCAATCGTCTGTTAAATCTCTTGTCCCTCCAAAAGCATATACTAATCAAGCATTTGGTGTTCTGGACATGAACATTTAAGCACTGGTAAAAAAACTGTAAACTTTAAAAAAGAAATGTGCCTTTGTTTTTCTCCTTTTTTAACATTAACAGGTGCTAACATCAACAACAACATTGATACCAGAGTGGATCCTTGCAAGGACTTTTACCAGTTTGCGTGCGGACGCTGGATTAAGGAGAATTCCTTCCCCGAAGGTGGCATAGGTTCCGGAGGCGTTAGCCAGGATGCTTTGATTGCATTCGTAGTCGAAAAAACTCTCACGGGTAAGCTTAAAAAGAATATAGAAACAAATACATATCAACATTATAGCTACGTTCACCTTTTTGTTATTTTGATGCTTTCAGGTTTCACTTCTTTTCCTAAAAGGTTTTTAACGATTTGACATTTGATTCTGCTTGTCTTGCGTTTCTCTATTTCCAACGAAGGATCAATAGAAACAAGTTTCTTTTGGAGTCTGAAATTAAGTATGTAGTGAATGCGATTCAATTAGCAAACGTATAAATGATACAAAATAACATAAACGCGTATAACATCAAGTGTTAAGAATATCTCAATCTTTTTCTGCAGACCTTCTTAACGTCGATGACAGCAGCGACCCAGAAGCTGTCCAGCAGGCTCGTGCTTACTTCCGGTCCTGCATGGATGTGGGTGGGGACAGAAGCTGGCCATTGTTACTTTATCTGCTACCTTCCTATTTAACAGCGCAATTTCTTCTAGAAATATTTATAATACAATGTTGGTTGCACATATAGCAAAACTACTAGTAAACGGACGATTGTTTGCAGGCTTTTAACTTTTTTCTTGAGGGATAACAGTAGCAGAGAGAAAATGTTTCCAATATTAATGACGACGCTGTACTTATTATGATGGATGATTTAATTATAGACACCTTGGCCATGCATGGAACCGAGCCGTTAGTCGACTTCATTGACAGCTGCGGCATCTACCCGACATTTCAGCCATGGTGGATAGACACGGGTATGACGTTCTCAGACATCGTTGAGTACCTCACTCAACTGGATGACACTGGTTTCGACGTATTCATCATTTTTGGAGTGAGTCCGGACGTGATGCAATCAGACAAGAATATTATCACGGTAACAGATTTTTCACAACTATTTTGTAATAAGGTGACAGATAACTGTGCAACTGCTTCTGTAACATAGTGCCTTACAGATGTTTCTCTGCTTCTCATATTTCTTCCGTCTTTTCATCATTTTTTTCTATTTTTTTCTCTTTTGCTGTTTCTTAAAATTTATCTTTAAAATATTGCTTTTTCTCTTGAATGTAAAGTAACTTTGAATCTCCTCAGTTTCGCTCTCCTGTTGAAATGTCGGGCCTGTTTCCCCACTGCCTCTTCCAGGTTTGCTCTCTCTAGCCTGCACCTGCCTTCGATTTCTCTTCGTTCTCCTCCTCTTTTGCCCACAACTCCTTCAATATTCGCATATGCCCACGGACGGTTCTACCATACACGAGTTCGAAAGGCAAAAATTTTCACGACTCTTGATGTATCTCTCTGATCGCAAAGGGAAGCGCTGGTACAAATCGGTCCCACTCTTTGGGTTGTTCCTGGCATAAAGGTCAGCATGTTCTTGACGATATTGTTAAATTTTTCCACTAGCCCCCTTGCCGTGTGCATGCCTTTGGATGATTTTTAACCCCCTAATAGACAAAGACAATTAACGTCCCTGGCTGTCTCCTACAAATTGTGACCCCCGGTCAGTGAGTATTTCTTCTGACACGCCCAACTGTGTCCATATTTCCCAAAGCGCCTCCACTACATCTCCAGTCTATGTGGACTTGAGGGTTTTAGCCTAGACATACCTAGTGGGATAATCATGGTGATATATGCCTGTTTCCCTGGTCTGAGGCCGTACAATGGGACCGATTATGTCGCCTGCCACTCTCTCAAAGGGCGTTTCTATGAAAGGCATTTTATCCAGGGGAACCTCAAGTTTTCTTCCCGGGGGAAGATATCATTTGGCAGATGTCGCATGATTTGTAATACTTGCGTATGTCAACACAGATGCCCGGCTACGAGAAATCGTTTCATTCTCTACTTTTAGTTTTTGTGACTCCCAAGGTGTCCCTCTGTAGTTGTGTTATGCGCCAAACGCAGCACTTCTTGCCTGTATACTCGAGACACCACGACACAGTCAATAGGATTTATTTGTAAACAGACCTTTTAAGACACGCCCTCTACTGAATCTGGTATTTACCCACTACTCAGTGAAGCAGAATCAAGTAAAGAGAAAAATTCGACAATAATTACCTGTCAAAGTTAATCTTCACTACACTGCCCTATAGATCGAATTAACTTACATAACTAGTACTATTGCTATCCCTATAGTAAGCTAGTACTAGACGATAGTCATGCGGCTGTTCTCATAAACAGCAACATAAACTATCCGCTACCCTGCTTCAACTACTCACTAGCAGCTGACGCCTCTGAGACTGGGAGTAACTCCACTACTAACGCCGGTGATGATGATAATAAATGTTCTACGGTAGAACTGCTGCGAGGGACCCGGATCAAGGACACTACAGCGTCACTGTCACTTCTCTGGATTCTCCCTGATACGACGGTCTGAACCACGAGGTTGTTGTAACAGGAAGCCTTGTGTCTTGAAGAGTGATGCATAGTGATGTTGAAACTCGTGTCAAAAGTCAAACAAATGTGTCTGTGGCCACGAATGCAAAGAAACACGTTGTCAGGATAGTGTTTAGGGTGACTGACGTGATAACCGAGTTGATGATCGTAGATGGCCTAGCAGACGATTGCAGGTTGCTGAGCAGATAGCTGAGCCGATAGTGGTGGATACTCGCAGACAAATAGAAATTATTACTAATTATTGTGGGTCGCTAGGCAGATCGTTTAACAGACAGCTGGACAACCGCTGGATAGATCACTAGACAGATCGCTCGATGAATAGACTTCTCCAGCTAGGCCTGTCTAGGTTGGTCAAGTCTTGGCCCACCTTATGTATCCCCCTGTAGTGGGATGCGCTAACAACGCAGGGTACAGTATCGCACGGTCTTTGCTAGTTGCACGGTCTAACGTGTAGGTCTGTGTGCTATGAAAACTTCTTTCTGGATGCCGGTGTTTCCTTGAGCAGCCGCTACTTACCTAACCCTACTAACTCTTCCCAAGTACCGGCTAATCAGGATGCTTATCGGCCTAGTTGCTATCATCGTCACCCAGTGACGCTAACATATTGTCGACCATGTCGACCGACTACACTAGCCTATAGTATCATCCTAGTCGGGGTGACATTTTTTCTTACTTAACCATGTCCGACAATATTGTCATGATGCCTCCTAGATAGGTTTACTGTTTGTTTGCGAAACGGATCTGAAATTCCGTTGCGCGTCATGTCATGATACAATACGTGTTGAGGTGTGTCAACTAGTCACATGTAAGTCATATGACTTTTATGTGAATTTCCTAAGATCATGGCCACAGACCTAGCAGCTAAACCACCCTAGAAAAAATAACGCACGGTATTGTGTATCTGAGTCGAGAAACGTTATAACCATCCCCATTCTTTGCAATAATGTGCCAATAAACTGAATTTTCATTTCTGGAGTTTAATTTTGTCGTCCACAATTCATTGTTGGTTTCAGTTCGTTCAAGCTATTCTGCTATTGGGAAGTCCATCGGCATATTTAGGAATCAGAATGTTGGCTGCGCAAGAGAGACTGAAGGCCATGTATCTGTACACCCATTTACTGTTGGGTGCAGATCTGATTACTGCGGCTCAAGACGCCGAAGACGTGGTGGAATTTGAGATAAAACTAGCCAAAGTAAGTGTCAGATGACGATGAGGATCTGACGATTTATCTATCTGACAATAACGTTCATGATTGATGATCTACTCATGTAATGTTTCTATAATGACACTTAATGTGACGCTGACATTGCGTACTAGTAGCCTATGATGAATTATATATTTGGTTGGTGTTTTATGTAATTTAAAGCTTTAACTTAAAAAGAACGTGGCTATAATTCTTGTGGTTTGTACGTAACTTTATCGTTCTTTTCATTTGTCAGTTTTGGAAAGTTGTATGTCAAAGATCTGCAAACATGAACATTAGAAGAATGGACATCTTTCTTTTCACAAATACATGCTGTAATGATGGTGACCTCTTTCCACTTCAAATGTTCAGGCCACTATTCCATCAGAGGAGCAAAGCGACAAAGTCCAGACAGACCACAAAATGACGTTGGGAAACTTGACTGACAGATTTCCACAGGTAGCATAGAAACCGTTTGCTGCTTCTTATGATCCTGTTTGCCTTGCATTTTGTCTTGCGTTTAACCCGTAATGATACATCAAATGAATGCATTCAATGTCCATTGTGACAGCTGTTTGTTTGCTCGTGAGTCGGTGTGTGTGTGTGTGTGTGTGTGTGTGTGTGTGTGTGTGTGTGTGTGTGTGTGTGTGTGTGTGTGTGTGTGTGTGTGTGTGTGTGTGTGCATCCGTCGTTTGTATGACTTTTTGTGTCTTTCTGCCTCTATTCGTGTATTGTTTTAAATTCTACATAGCTATGATCTTTGAGCTACATCAGGTTTGTTGCAGTTTGACTGGTTGCGTTTCTTACGGAACCACTTCAGCAAGACAGGCGAGGACTTTGACATCACAATGGATGAGGTGGTAGCCGTTCGTCATTTACACTATTACGATAACCTTTTCGCCCTGATCGACGAAACGCCGACTAGGTATGCTACTCTTTACTTTCTCTTGTAGCTCTGTCACTTATCAACAAACCTAACAATATTAACACGTAATTTGTGTGGTCCAAACTCGTAAAGAACGTGCTCTTAGCGCTAAAGGCGAGAACGAGACATGGACAACATACAAGGGAATGGAAGGATGAACAACAGCACTGATATCTAATAAAAGTTAAATACAGAAAACACAAAGAGGAATAAGGTAACAAGATCTAAGATTGTTGTGATTCTACAGAGGAAGACGAGCAGAGAAGTAAACGAAAAATGGGCGGGGATGAAAAAGAAATAGAATTTTGTTGCTAAGAGTAATGCTCATTAAACAGATGTGTTTTCAGTGCACGTTTAAAGGATTCAATGCTGTGTAGATGGCGGATACGGAAGGGAAGAGAGTTGCACTGTTTTGCAGCACAATAACTAGAAATCCGGTGACCATGTGTGGTTGTTATGGTGGCAGGGATAGTGACCGTACGGTCATCAGTCGAAGAGCTGAGTAGTCTTGCTGGAATGTAGGGGGAAGAGAATTTCGTAGAAATAGTAATGACAGGAGCCTGCAAGAAAAAAGATCAACAGTTTGTATTGAATGCAAATACGGATGAGAGTACCCAGTGCAGGGAACAAGATGAGTGACACAGTCCCGTTTCTTTAAGCACCAGACATGCAACAAAGTTCTGTACTTTCTAGAGTTTCTGGGTAAAGTTTGCAGGTCAGTCTGAGAGCAAGGAGTTACAGTAACCATGTTGGGATACAAAAAACGCAAATACAAGATTTTTGGAGGCTTGTTTCATGGCAGATTGCGCTGATCTTTCGTAGCTTAAAACAAACAGAGTGGAAGACATCTCTAACATAAAAACTTCAGAAAGTACAGAACTCCGCCGCACGTCTGGTGCTTAGAGCTAGGAAACAGGACCATGTCACTCCTCTCCTTTGTTTTCTGCACTGCCATCTATTAACATTTTCTCTTAATTCATTGACGTCTATTGGCTTGTCCACCTGCTCGTCTCCCTACACAGATGAGTCATTCTCAGTCACCACTGTTTGTTGAATTAGTTTTTATTACCTCTTCTACTTTTTTATTACTTTGTCAGTACTGTTCCTTCTTCCGCTCCTTCTTATGCTGTCCGTGTTTTGAAATTGTCTCAAGCGCTGTACATGGCTCTCTGCTTTGTTGCCATATTGCTGTAGCTGCTGACTCGGCGTAAAACACCAATTCCTACCCCTCTCCCCTTTAGCGCTAAAAGCAGGATTCTTCGCGCGTATAATCACTATTTAACGGGTCGATTAGATCATATATAAATCTCTTATTTATTATAATTATTCTTTTAAAAATGTATTGTGCAATGCACTTATTGAACACAGAATTTGAAAACAGTGTTAAACAAGATATAACTAGGACACGAATTTGGCTTTTGAAATATATATATATATATATAGATGAGAATGCTAAAGATTTGTCCAGTTGCTTTCGAGGTTGCAATTTAATTCTTTAAACTAAAGAGGTATGAATATTCAGCTTATACAAGTTTAAAATGTTTTTCTTCGGATACTCTTCAGTTCTTTCTATAATCACTTTGTCATGCAAGACTTGTTTCTCCGTCTGTCTGACAGGACGTTGCTGAACTACGGCATGTGGCGTCGCGTGATGTTCCTTTCCCAGTTCCTCGCCCCAGACTTCCGAGAGGTGAGGCTACTCGACATCCAGCTTGACTTGCTGTGCCACACTGCTTGGCTGACTGGTTGTGAGAAGAACAAGAAGAAGAAGAAGAAGAACAACAACAACAACAAACATGTATTCTAGAAAATTGCATGTCATATTTTCTTCGGTGCTCGATTAACTGGATAGCTTTGTCCTTGTCCATCAATTTACACTCCTTAAATACCGATCTTAAAGTAGACATGAGGGTTAGGAATCCTAAGAATTTGCAGATGGGAGGCAAGTGGGTCTGATAGGGCTACACATGTCAGGCAGGTTTAAGAGTAAAGCCCCAGGAAGATGTGATCAGTCGGTTCCCCACGATAGGGGGCTTAGCTAGGGGCAAATAAATCTGACTTGTAAACGTAAACTATGTGATGTAAGCAGCAACAAGGAACTCTTTCGTAAATCTGTATAAAGGCCGACCTGAAATTTCTATGAAAACTATATGACTTATAGAAGTAACAGTTGGAAAGAAGGTAGATAAACTCTGCAGCACAAAAACAACTAGTAATTAATGACAACTTGATTTCACGTGGTGAGATCCGCAAACTAACAAGACACACACAAAGTGATAGAGAAACCAGATTAAACACCTAATTATCAGTGGTTTATAAAATAGTCATTGCTATAAGAAAACCTAAGACGAAAAGCAGATGTTATTTTTCATTGTCTACTTTATAGAAAAAACCCTAGGTAAAGAAGATGCAAAGGAAAAAATCAGCAGCTCGATGTAAATTAAACTACAGCAAAATAAAAACGTAATTTCAGGTACTTCAACATTTAGTGAATGAGGCAGAAGGAGGAGAAAATCAAGAAGAGTGGCAACGTTATTCTAAATAAAGAAATGCTAGCAATGGGGGAACCGGTCGATTCGATCATTTGCCGATTCTACCATCTATTGACTTGACCACAGCCTAAAGTCGATTCGACCACGATCAAAAGCCGTAGTCGATTCGAATGTGTGTGTGTGTGTGTGTGTGTGTGTGTGTGTGTGTGTGTGTGTGTGTGTGTGTGTGTGCGTGTGTGTGTGTGTGAGAGAGAGAGAAAGTTGATCCACATCAATATAAATATGTATTTCACATAGCTAATAAGCACAGAAGAATTTTTTTTTTCGTTTTCGAACAACAAATGTCTCATAACCTGAATAGTAACTTCTGTACTTAAGATAAGATAAGATTTTATTTGTCCCAGAGGGCAATTGGGTGGCAGCTCGATACAATTTCACACACACACACACACACACACACACACACACACACACACACACACACACACACACACATTCGTATTCACCAAACAGACTTTACCATTCATGTTTCATTCAGCACCATTCAAGAGACGCACGGCCGAAACAACGAATGACAGCCGCAGTCTGTTAGTCCTGCATACTGGTACACAAAATCAGCGGTCCGATGGGAGCTGGACAAACTCTCTCGGCAGGACATGCCTGTCATCACGAAGGATTGCAGACACTTTCAGAAATGTCTGCCTGTTTTACAGAGTCTGAAGAACACTCTGGTCTGTCCCAATGACTTTTGAGCAGGTGGATACCACACGATGTAGGCTGCTCATGTCCTTCACCGATAAACTGTTGTAGAAACAGATAAACGAGAAGGACAGCACGCTCTTTATGTTCGATCTGTAAAAAAGCTGAAGAAATTGGTGGGAGACAGAGAAAGGCGCTGTTGATCTTTCTTCACGATAGCTTGGGTGTTGACATCCCAGCAAAGTCGCCTGTCGAAGATCGTGCCCAGGTATTTAAAAACAGGAACCATTTCCACCCCCTTGCCGTGGATGACACTTACAGGACTTGGTGGAGAATTCCGAGGGAAATCGAAAACCATCTCTTTGGTCTTACATTAAGTTCTAAGAAATTGTCATCGTACCAGGCAATAAATTCTTCCAAAGCTGCACCGTGGGTATCTGCTGGGCCGCTAAGGAGAGAGAACAGTGCCGAGTCATCAGAGAATTTGACGAGCTATTGAACCTCATGGTTACTGCGACAACTATTGGTATACAGAATAAACAGAAGCGGGGATAAAACACAGCCTTGAGGTGAGCCGGTGCACGTTGTGTAAGTCGGAAAAAGTACCATTGACAAGTACTCGCTGCTGCCTGTCAACCAAAAAGTGGATGATCCATGACACTAGCTGATGATCAAAGGAAAACTCGTCGAGGAGTCTTCTAGGTAGGATATGTGGTTGGATGATGTTGAAGGCTGATGAGAAGTCAGCAAACAGCAGACGTGCGTGGGCTTGTAGATTCTCCAGGTGTTTGAGTAAAGTGTGAAGGATGAACAGTTTAGCATCATCAACCCTTCTGGTATGCAAATTGCAAGAGGTCAAGACAATTGTTAGTGGCTTTTAGGATCAATGATTTGATGATTGTCTCCAATACTTTCATAACCAATGATGTTTAGGCCACTGGTCTGAAGTCGGTGAGATGCTGAGCTGAAGCTTTCTTCGGAACTGGGGCAATGATAGACAGTTTCCAAGCAGCTGGGATGGAGAGTGAATCCATAGAGCGCTGATAAAGGTGTTGGAAAATGCCTCCATGTTGATGCGCGCAGAAACGCAATGTTCTGCCGCAAATACCATCAGGACCTGAAGCTTTGCGAATGTTTACTCGCTGAAACAACTCCGCAACTTGTTCTTCACAAATCTCAACCTTCTGGACAGGGTGCGGAGAACTCGACATATCTTTTAAATTTCGCTAAAAAAATCATGGGTCTCGAAACGAGCAAAGAAAGCATTAAGAGCATTTGGTAGGGCCGCACTGTCAACGCCTGTGATCGAGATTTTGGCTTTCGACCCCTTAAGCCGATCTTCAACATTTGCCATGTTTTTTAGTCCCTGCCAAGCTGCTCGGATGTTACCTGTACCAAACTGAGACTCTATTTTAGTTTTATAATTCACCATGGCCCGACGGATAGCATTGCGGACCTCTCTGTGTACCAGTTTCTTGTCTTGGGCAGAACCCATGAAGAACACATATTTCTTTTTATCGAGCACTGCCTTTAGGCTCTTGGTCACCCAGGGTTTGTTGTTAGGGTAAAGCACAAACTGTTTTGATGGAATGGTGCAATCTACACAAAAGGAGATATAGGAAAAGATGGTGTTTACTAAGTCGTCCAGATCAGGACATGTGTCTAAAAAGACATCCCAGTCGGAACACTCAAAACAGCCCTGTATGCTTGCCACACTGTCTGCAGTCCAGCATTTGGTGGAATGAAGCGAAATTGTGAGTAGTTCATGGTCGCAAGTACACATCCTTTCACGAAGAATAACTGTGTTACAGTATTTGTTGTTGACATAGAAACAGACTCCTCCGCCACGCACCTTGCCGGTAATTGTAGCAGATCTGTCTGATCTAAACGGGTCAGACTTGGTGGTCGATTCGACTAACACTGTGGTCACATCGACTTAATCGGATCGGTAAGTTGTCAAATCGACTGATAGCCTGGAAATGTCGTACAACACAACTCAACACAGCACATGCCAAAACATGACTATAATAAATGAATATAATGCATAAAACAAACTATTATTAGCATTGCCTCATGACAGCGTAGAGCAAAAAATGGACAGTAAAGTTCATCAGTCCATGCCATTTATCTGACGAAGAGTAATAAGTATACACTGCCTGCAAACTATAGCAAACAAAGACCATCATAAATGTTCCAGTTGGAGATACGTGCCTACATCTGTCGTGGCTAAAAGGTGAGGATTAATTGGTAATGTGTTAGAGAAAGATTACTTCTTCATAAAAACATCCGTTTTCTGGACACCTGGCGGTAAAAGAAAGAGAAGAAGCTCGAAGACAACTGACAGAGATGAAAAAGTGAACCAAACCTGGAGAAAGTTGAGAAAGCTAGCCAAAGTCAGGCGGGAGTGTGAGAACTTGTTGCTGATCTACCTGTTTAAGAACATTAAAGGACCGAATCAAAATAAACCTGGTTACAAACCACACTTTGTTGAGAAAAAAGATACGGCAGCATCTGGTCTAGTCAAGTCTGAATTCCTTCGGCCTCGGCGTCTAACCAACTGGCTTTTCGCTTCCCTGTTGTTAATTGTCTAATCCTTTTTATCTGTTTGCTTCATCCTCAGTTAATGTATGGACCCACAAATCGTGAGAGAACCTGCCTAGGTTACGTTAAAGAGAGGTTCTTTTTCGCTGTGGCTAGAATGTACGTGGACCGACTGTTCTCGCCACAAGATAAACTAAAGGTATGTAACTTTACTTGCGTCCTCGGCTGTAAAGTAAATATGTGAAGTAAAAGTGCATAATATGTGTTCACTTTGACAGAATCCAAGGCTGTAACCTCTATGTAAACATAATTTTCTAAACGGAAAACCTAATTGATATCTCTCTAAAAATGAGTTTTTGCGGGAAGGCAGTTGAAGAATAATTTTAAAAAAAACCTTAATGAGTTTTAAATGATACGCTACTCGCTTTCCCATAGCTATTTTGTCATCGTTTGATTCATCTTGTGTGATTTTATATGTATATTTTTATATGTTGTAAAAAAGATACTGGCGCTTCACCCTTGTGTAAGAGATTACATGTTTTACAGGTAGAAAATATTTTTGAAAGTCTGATGAAAGGTTTCAAGAAAATGCTGAAAGATATTCGCTGGTTGTCACAAGCTACGAAGACAACAGCTTTGAAAAAGGTTAGAACCTGCACTAAAAGGCATTGAGCTTTTCTCGTGACTCTGTGATTCAGTGTTTAGGGATCTTAGCAACTCAAAGATAGCAGTAACAATTTAATAACTAATAAATCGTTTAAACTTTTACTGTTTAGTTAGAAAATTTGATCAGGCAGAAACTTTATAGAGATAGTATTACATAGAAAGATTTTCGTAGGACCTTAAGACTGCATTTGTTCACCGCGTAACAACGTTTCATCAACGACGAAACATATACATGTCCACATTACACATGCTTCCTTAACGACAGACTACTCAGTCCCTATATATCCTCTTCAATTTGCGACGCATGACTCTATATCCCATGATCTGTGGTATAATGTAAGTAATTGTTACTTATTTTTACAGCTGAGTTCCATGGTTCACAAGATTGGCTATCCGGAGTTTGTCCTTGATAACACAGCTCTCAATGCCGAAACTGAAATGGTAACCATCCAGTTCACTCTCTCTCATTCATACATTCATTCGCTGACACCCCCGCGCAAACAAACACATATAAAACCGATAATCAGTTTTTTTTTCCCTTTTCTAAAAGTTTATTTAGAGGCTTATTTCCAATTTTAATCTATTAACATTCGGGAAACTCCGAATCTATATTTTACACTAAGTCAATGACTTTGCTCATTTAATCAAAAATGCCATTGTCTTCTTGCTCTCCTACTCAACTATTCGTTCATTACTTCTTTTATTCATTCATTTATTCATTTATTTAAAATTTTCCTCTTGTTTGTCTTTTTACCGTGTATTTTTTGCAGTACTCTGTGGACGGAGACGACTTCTTCGGAACTAGTATTGATATCTTGCAGGAAATGAGTCGCGTTAAGCTTAAGAATCTACGAAAGCCGGTGGACAGGACTGAGTAAGTCTTAAAAGTGATGTGTAAAACTGCATATACATGTTGCAGTAACAAAAGTTATGTCGGAAAAGTCATGACGTATTTTTCTTTGTTTTTCTAAGGGCATTTATTTCTGTCAAAAATTCAATGATATATTGTCCGTTTTCTTCGATAGCCTTTTACCTTATTTCAGTTATATTCAAAATTCCTCATTCATAGAAGGACAAAACAAATCAAAGTCTGACAGCGCAAGATTAGGCTAGTATGGTGGGTGAAGCAACACATCCCATAGAAGCTGCAATAGCTTTTGACGAGTCATCAAACTTTGTGTGTGGTCTCACGTTTGTCGTGACGGAGCACGACTCCTTTACGATTAACGAGCGCTGGACGTTTCTCGATGACAAATTCGTTCAAACTGTCCAACTGTCGACAGTTGTGATTGTTTTGTTCCTTGGTAGAAGATCGAAAAAAACACGGCACCTTTAAAATCCCAACACAGTGGGAGCAGAACCTTCCTTTGAGAAAGTCTGCTTTCGATATTGTTTCGAGTTGTTTGAAGCAAATCTTGACGTCGGGACCAAGACCATTTGCGTAACACATTGTTCTAAACAATCCACTGCTCATCACCAGTTATCGGGCTTCAAAAAGAGGATCGTTTTCCTCACGTTGAGCGTATCACAGATGTTTATACGCGCCGTCAATTAAGCGTGTTTGAGTTTATAAAGAAACCAAATATCGAGCCTGCTTACGTATCCCACCTCATTCAGGTGGTTGTAAAATTTTGAATGATGAACGTTCAATGTTTCTGCAATCTCTCGTGTCGTGTCACGTGGGCTTGACTCGATTGATGCCTTTATTATGACGTCATTAACCGCGTTATTCTAATATGATTACGGGTATGAAAAGGAGAAGCAAGCCCCTCTACAGTCTATAATATCCTTGGAGTAAAACTACTGTATAAACCTACCATGTCTAGTACGTATTGGGCTTTTTTGTGTTTTACAAGTCCATTAACTGCTTGTAATATCTTCATCCATAAAGAGTGCTCTCCTTGCAAAAAGAAAATTTCTCATCTTACAAAAAATATATTCCTGGTAATTGAGAGTTATAGTTTAATACAGTAAAAGAGAAATTACTCTTAATAAAAAATAATGTCTGTGTGCTACTTTTATGCTACCACCGTCTGATACTGAGTTCCAAAGTAAATAAGACACTGTCAGTATTTTGAAAATTAATAGCCTTTTTATTTTTACCACAAAGCAGAAGTTGTTCTCTGGCTGGAACTGTCCCTACACCAGGCTAAAGCCACTATTATCATGTAATTTTTGTACTTTGTGTGTGTGTGTGTGTGTGTGTGTGTGTGTGTGTGTGTGTGTGTGTGTGTGCGTGGAGGTGTGGTCATTACTCACTGTAATTGTTGCGTATAAAAAATATTGTCATGTGATGTATTACGAAATAAACTTTAAAAAAAACGCGTTAAGCCTCCAAAACTGAGGAACGTCTTTGAAATCGAAATCCCCAACACGAAACTTAGTGAACCATGGTCGGCACTGATGTTTTTGTAAAGCATTGTGACCTTAAGCTTTATGGAGATTTTCGCAAGGTTCACGGACGTTTTTCCATTTACGGAAGTAAAACAGTAAAACATGACGAAAGTTCACTGCCATTTGCAACTTGTAAAATCTCCAAAATTCAACCAGATCGCTTAAGTTTTGTTTTCGAATGACGCTAGAGCTGTCAGCTGTCAAATGACATACAATAATATAGATGCGAACGACTCAAGTACTTCCAAAAATGAACTAGCGCCGTATATAGCAAAAAATGCTTTAAGCCTTTTCCGACAACCCAGTCATTTCATGTCATTGATTGTGTGATGTGTGAATCAATGTAGAGGAATAAATGTTCACTTATGTCGGTAGAAATGGTGTCGCAACTATACGTTTAGTGAACATTGATTTCGATACTCACTTCTTTGATTTCAGATGGACAACAACAGAATTCTCTGTGAACGGTTTCTACGATCCAAATTACAACGATATAGGTGAGACAATGAGGGCAGGTTGTTGCATAAACGTCGTTCTTAATGTTAAATCTCAACACACACACACACACACACACACACACACACACACACACACACACACACACACACACACACACGTAAACTACAAAGGTTACGGACAGCAGAAGCTTTTTTCGTATCTGCTTTCGTTTCTGCGACTTCGTGGATATTGTCCAGTTATGATTACAAAATGTCTACTGGAATATTATACTTACATCTAAGCATTTTGGCTGCACTATCTGCTACTTGGGTCTGCAGTATCACACGTATGCTGATGATACAGTTGCTAGCGTCTGGTCTTGTTTCCAAGCTTTAAGAAGTCCACACTACCATATAGCACACAGTAAAATGTGAAATTCGGGACGTCCATATTGAAACTAAACGAAGACAAAACTGAGGCAGATAACTTACACGAGAATTTTCTTTAAACGTTAGGCATTATAGTTGCAAAAATAACTGCCCTTGTGTATACCTTCAGTAAAATAGTGGAAACTTGTTATTCATTGTGTTTTTTGGTATATTATTTCAGTATTACCGGCAGCAATTCTCACCTACCCATTCTACGCCGGAAACTTTACAGAGTAAGAAATATGCTAAAAAAATGTTCTTAAACATATTTATTTTTTCCTTCATAGTCTGATAACAAATACTTTGAATAAAACTGCATTAAAATGATTAATACTGTGTATATTGGACAACCGTGACCACCCAGCAGTTGTCCACCAGAAATGGGTACCTGATGTATCTGGGGAGTTGAATGCGGCAGAAGGCAAGGGTTGTGCTTCGCCTACCACATGCTGTGCCCTGGACGTGGTGAACCATTCAAGATCACCTCGTCCCCCTAAATCGAGACCGACTTCAAGAACTATCAAGGATCGGTCGCCCATCTGTGTCCTTCATGTCCTGTCGAAAGAGTTTGTCCAGCTCCCATCAGGTCGCCGATTTTATGTGCCTGCATGCAGGACTAACAGACTGCGACTGTCATTCGTTGTTTAAGCCTTGCGTGTCTTGAATGGTGCTGTGTGAATGAATGAAACATTAATGGGGGAAGTCCGTTTGGTGCATAAGAGCAGAGAGAGAGTGTGCGTGTGTGTTTGTGCATGTGTGTGTGTGTGGTGTGTGTGTTGTATGGTGTGTGTGTTTGTGTGTTTGTGTGTGTGTGTGCGTGTTTTTTTGTGTTTGTCTTTCGCGTGTGTGCGTGTGTTTAGTGTGTTTTGTGTGTGTGTGTGTGTGCGTGTTTTGTGTGTATGTGTGTGTTTTGTGTGTTAAATTGTATAGAGCTGCCACCCAGTTGGCCTCTGGGACAAATAAAGTATTATCTTATCTTATCTTTAATAATATTTATTACAAATCTATGTAAAAAGGGATATCTTTTAGCTAGATTAATCACGCTGAAAAAGAGTAACATCTCTTAACACAAGAACAGGCAGACGTTATATTTTTTATAAGATTATAATTTTTCCGGTTTTAAATTTATTTGTTTTCAAAAGCGATGACGACACGAGTGCACACGCGCAGTCAGTAAGCAAATTTATTTTAATGGCTTCCAAGCGTATTTTAGACAACTCAATTGTTCTTCGTTATGAGTTATATTTATTCATTTCTACAATTTAATATACTTATTTTCCTTTGGATTTACAAGAAAGGGCTGTTTACAATGGAATAAGAAAAATAGTTTCTTTCTCTTAAGTTTAAACTTTAATTATAATTTTGATTTATCTTTCTCTGATGTTTAATGAATTATTTATGATTTTTTTGAAAATATTTCAAATTTAAATCAAAGCTTAGATGTCAGAATTAAAGCTGAAGTCCCGGAGTCAGTGTGGTTAAACCACCAGGCTATGGTCACTTTCACTTTAACTTTTATGTGGAAAACATTGGTTAAGACTTCTAGTTCTGCGTCTATACGGTGAAATGTAAAGATGATTTGACTTTTCTCTGAACATAAATGGTTAGTAGACATGAACGGAGATTATCAACATGATATAACATGTTTTTGGTAACTATAATTGAGATTAAACTATTGCAGTTCTCTGCTTTATGGTAGCCTAGGCATGATCATTGCCCACGAGATCACTCATGCCTTCCATGGTTCAGGTAATACCATAGAACTGGGTTTTTTAGCAACTGAGAAAATCTTTTTTTAAAGCTGTAAAAGTCATCTTCAAGAAAAAGTTTCGTTTTTCTTTATATCATCAGTTTCGTACTTTTCATCACTGGATTTCTGTGCGCTATATGTTTCTTTTACATTTGATTGATTTATTGACTTCGCTACTAGATAACTGATTTAATCTATAATTGTATACATTGCGGACTGCCTGCTATAGCTGTTTACCTTTGTGCCTGTAGGTAGCTTGTTTGATGAGAAAGGTAACCTGCACAATTGGTGGCGACAAAAAGACCTGAAGGTTTTCCAGAACCGGACTCAGTGCCTGGTAGATCAGTACAATCACTTTGTAGACAAGGAACTTAATGTACACGTAAGTCTTTTGTGTGCCTAGCTGGGCAAGAAATGATTATAGTAGTTGTCATATTCTGCATCCGTGTAAGACTGTTCATCTTGCTACTCGACTGTGTACACGTGTGATTGTGAATAAGTGAGAGAGAGATAACTGAAGAATGAGAGAATAAAAAGTGGGAAAGACAAAAAGAAGAAAAGAGAGACAGGCGGAAGAAGTGAAGAGAGAGAGAGAGAGAAGGCGGAGGGAAATGGCTGAAAGTTAAATAGAGAAGTGAGAGAGAAGTGGACGACAAAGAAAGATGGTAACTTAAATGTAATGATGATTAACTGATGCTGCTTAGAACTAAAAACTTTCTTTGGGGGGGTGGGGGCAATGCGGTGACATGGTTAAGACACACCATATAATATGTAGACACTTGTGTATGCATTGTTTTCACTTGTCCACGTGCAGGTCGACGGCGTGCTCACTTTGGAGGAAAACATTGCTGACAACTGTGCGCTGAGAGAAGCTTTCAAGGTAGCCTATACTCATTCTCAGCTAACTGGGCTACGCCTTATGAACTTTAATAATGTAATAATGTGATAATGTAATAATAATGTATCCAGAAAAAACAACTCCGTCCTTCTATGGTATGAATGCTCTTTCTTCAAGTTTGCAACTGTCAACCCCTAGCAAGAAAGGGTTAACCCGCGCAACCAGTTGCGACGTTTCTTACTACAGGAAAAAGACCCAGCTACTAGAATAACAAGCAGCTGGTAGTCACGGTGGGGTTAATAGACTACACCCTGTTTAACCTTGCCAGGCTCAAAGTGCTGCCACTCTACCGTCAGTCCAAGCTAAATCAGCAAGCAGTCCTGGCAGCAGATATAGATTTGTGGCTTTTCTTTTTGAAAAAAATATGGGGAATTCAGGTATATACCAAACCAGGATTTTACTACAGACATTACTCTGACCTCAAACCAGGCGAAAATGTCAGTCTGTTCTCAACCTCGTTACACTAAATACTTTCGCTATAGCCTCCAAGTTTTCCATAGCGCCAGCCAGGTTTAAACAACACATTTTATGACTATTTTCTCTTCCTCTCTCACCTGTCGCTTTTTCCAAACAGCCTTTAGTCATGTCGTGCTGCAACTCCTCCTTCGGTCTCGTTCAATGATTGAGAGAAGGTGGGCAGTATAATACCCTGTCGTTAGACAGTGCAATTCACTCCCTGTCCACACTCTTACACACCGTATCTAAAATTACTGGGGACTAGTGTCTTATCCCGTGGTTAAAAAGTGTCCCCACCCCAATGCCAGAGCAAAAAGTTTGTATTACTGATTAGGATGGTATACGAAGTTCATTACCTCTGTATATTGTTGTAACTGCTAAATGGTTTGTCATCTGTTAATTCTTAGCGAGAGACTACATTAAAAGTTTTAATTATGCCATGTTTAATCTGTCCTGCAAGGGATGGTGTACGGCGTGTATGTATCGCCTTGCATGACACATAGCCGACCTTCCAGAAAATATTATGTTTAGTCATCACTCTTGTAAATAACCATAACACGCAGAACCCGTTTGGCATGTCTGATCAGTGGTCAGCTTAGAAAATACACGGGCGCTAAAGTATTGTGCAGATAGTTTGTCTTATTAAAGTTCCTCTGCGTCCCCCGTGCGAGAGATACCGGGGATGTGACTTGAGACACCAGTAACCTGTGACGACAGGTTTGTATTGAAGAGGAGACACGAGACCACCACCCCCGGGAGCAACTGCACCCTTCTAGCACAGGCTATTTTTCGGTCAGAAAGACTCGACGAAAACGTATACCCGTCAGAGCTTCTAATGTACTAGGGACTTTAAAAAGGTCATCCCATAACCTTTTCAGGTCGTTGGGGAGTGAGGTGTTAGAGACCCCACTTTTCTCGGGGCCAGCTTTTACATGAGGGTGGTGCCAATCTCCTCTCCCTCGCTGCCTTACCTTCCCCAATCCTCTATGGAGTCAGGTACCCATTCCCGTCAGCTGGGTCGACTGGGGGAAGTATGATGCGCTTATTGGGTTTTGAACCAGCGCGCTCTCGGTTCGGACGCCAGCGCTCTAACCACTCGGCCATCCGCTTCCCCACTAGGGACTTACAGAAGAGAAAGTTCCAAATTGTATGTAAGGGCGTGTAAACTTTTTAAAACTGCATTCAGTCCTGAGCGGTAGAATTTTCCACAAAATTCGTCATTAAACAGAGAGGAGATAACCAGAGCTGTGACTAAAATTGTCCTGAGGCTGGACTAATTATTCACGAACAGTTAGGAAGTTATTCAGACTGTGACAAGTGTTTCGATTGATTTGTGTAACTAGCCATTTCTGTATCACAATATCACAGTGACTAAGAATATACAGGTATTTGTTTGCCTGTATATTTATTATATTTGTGTGTGTGTGTGTGTGTGTGTGTGTGTGTGTGTGTGTGTGTGTGTGTGTGTTTTGCCGATCGGGAAAGAACCTGGTCTGCTCCAAAGACAAAGTAGCCCCTTTCTTGTCATTCCCAATATCTGTGTTCAGGCATACCGCAGTGTCATCGATGAGAGAGGTCGAGAAGAGGACAAGTACCCTTCACTGCCGTACACACCGGACCAGCTCTTCTTCATCGGCTTCGCACAAGTCAGATACATCGTTAACATTCACTTATTTATAACATTAACAACGCGATACTTCACCTATCCCTAACCCTTCACAATGTATAGAGATTAGGTATGGAAGTTCTACTAAACGTGTAATGGACGTGTTACGTGCAAAAGTAGGTTGAATAACTGAGGCTAGAATGCAATGAAGTCAGAAAGTCATCCATACATAGCCATGGTTTAGGTAGCCATTACAAACAACTTAGAATGAGTCTCTCTAGTGAAACTGCTTCCTGTATTGGTGACAGGCGCTAACCGTTGTGCCACCGGACAGCTATTTTCACTTAATATACAGTAAATTGACCAGTTTTAAATAAGTAAAGTGGGTTACAAAGATGCCCTCAGTCAACCTTGTCTTTCGGAGAGTCTGTGGATCCTTTACACAAATATTCATCGGCTTTATGATGAAGAGAGCAAAACATAATCTGTCTGCGCGGGTCTATTATTAGGCTGAGGTCCCGAACTGACGCTACGGTGTTGGGACTGTTACTCTCACTCCTACTTATGCTATGTGGCGATGTGGAGCCAAACCCTGGCCCCACCGGTAGAGAAACGATGAGACAAACTTGTCTGGCAAATGTCAGCGCCTCAAGGAGGGCTAGTACAGACAGAACAGACAACGCAGTACACATCGAAACACAGCATAGACCAGAGCCGACCCTATCAGACGTCTTGGCAATATTGCAAAGCATGAGTACAAAGTTCGACGAAGTAAAAGATGACATCAAAAGACTAAACGACTCCTGCTCAACCCTCCAAACACAAATGCAGGAAATACGCCATGAAAACTCTGAGATTCAACGTCAGCTTCATCAAGTCGAAGAAAGAAACGACAGTCTACAGAAAAAACTGAGCGAAGCAGAGAGGAAGATTGACGACCTCGAAAGCAGGTCAAAGAAAAACAACCTGCTGTTCTTTGGCTTTCCTAGGAAGGAAAAAGAGACGCCAGACGAATGTGAAGCTATTGTGACTACCTTTATCAAAAACAAACTTGAAATTCCAGACAATATAGAGTTCGAGCGGGTGCATAGACTGAACAACAAGAGCGATTCGCCGATCATCGCCAGATTCACTTTTTTCAAAGACAGGACAAACGTAATGAAATCCAAGTACAAACTAAAAGGTTCCAAAATTTTTATTGGGGAAGACTTATCGACGCGGACACGTGAAATGAGGAAACTACTGACCCCACATCTAAGGAAAGCGAGGAATGAAGGTGTATCGTGCTGCGTGCTATCAGCCGACCAACACAAGACACTGTGGATCTTGATGAAAACTGTATTTAATTGTAACAAAAGCAATAACCTAACTCGCCAGCTTGGACGTCACTCAAATGTACATAAAGCCCCGGATGTCCCTCCGGGATAACTCTTATCATTACATCTCCCCTTCCTTGAGATTCTTCAACTGATGGGGACAATGTTTATTCTCTAGTCAATGTTCAAAACATAATGATCAGTCTTTGTAACGCGCAGGCAGGGTGATTATTCTGCCGCTTCGAGTCATTCTAGGTGCAGAGCTGCTACTGGGATGGAAATCTGGATCTGGAGTAGCACCATGTCTGGCTTCTGTAGCAGGACCACCTTTATTAGATGTAGATTCTGGACCTTGACTAGGATCACTAACATGAAGTGCTGTCTCTGGTTCACCTGTCACTGGGACTTGGGAAAAATACAGGGAAAAGTCATTTTGGACAGGACTGGGTTTGGAATTGGACTGCTCCGGCTCGAAGTTTCTTGACCTTCTGAGATGACCTCTGTTGCGTCGAAAAATTGTCGTGTCTCTGTATATCAATAGAGCTAATTCAGGTTCATCTTGCTGCAGAATCTTTTTGGCAATTTGAACTGCTCTTTCAGCCTCTCCATTAGCTTGTGGAAAGTGTGGACTCGTTGTAACATGTTGAAATCCCCACTTTACTGCAAATTCCTGGAACTCCCTAGATGTGAATTGCCTTCCATTGTCTGTAACAAGAATCTCTGGGATTCCTTGGCGTGCAAACATGCACTTCAGAAGTTTGATAACTTCTGCTGATGTGCTACTCTTGATGTGCGCAAGATCAATAAAGCGCGAATAATAATCTACAAACACAAGGTATGATTGTCCTTTGAATTCCAGCAAATCTGCTGCACACTTCTGGAATACGCGCTGTGGTAATTCTGTCGGTATCAAAGGTTCCTTGTTCTGTGTAGGTTTCTTCTTCTGGCAATGTCTGCATTCTTCGACAATTCTTGTAATCTTGTCATTGATACCTGGCCACCAAACTGCTGCTTTTGCTCTCTCTCTCTCTCTCTCTCTGCATTTAGTGATTCCTTGATGACCTTCATGTATCCTCTTCAGGATATCATCATGAAGTGGTGCTGGCACAACAATGCGTGTTCCTCTGGTAAGGAGACCATGGTGCACACTAAGTTCCATGCACACTGCATAATAGTCACGAAGATTATCTTCTACATCTGTAATGTATTTTGGCCAGCCTTCATTAGTGTAGCGAATTGCTGCTTGAATCAGTCTGTTTTTTCTTGTCTCTTCTGCAATCTCTTTTAGACGCTTATCTGAAGCTGCACATGACCATGAAATGTCTACACTGCTCAAATATGCCTCAACATCTTCTGAAAGTGTTATAACATCAGATTCGGCAGTGGTTAACTGAGGACTTTGGGATAGAGCATCTGCAATGACAAGCTTCTTCCCTGGCACATACTCTGCGGTGATGCTGAATCTCATGAGGCGCATCAACATGCGTTGGCATCTGATAGGAGTATCTTGCAAGTCACGATTGTTGATAAGTGGCACAATAGGTTTGTGATCAGTCTGTAGTCGAACATTGTCAAGACCAATCAAGTATCTGCTGAGCTTTTCACAAGCCCAGACTGCTGCCAGTGTTTCTTTCTCTATCTGTGCATATCTGCATTCACTAGCAGTCAATGTTCTTGAACAATATGCCACTGCTTTGAGACCTTCAGCATGCTGCTGCAGCAACACGCCACCAATGCTACTACTAGCATCTGCACTGACAATTGTAGTCTTTGCTGGATCGTAGAATGCGAGCGTTGGTGCTGAAGTAAGCAGTTTCTTCACGTCAGCCATGGCTTTGACTTGCATTGAGCCCCAACTCCACTCTCGATCCTTCCCCAGCAGCTGCGTCAGTGGCTGAAGTACTGTAGACAGACTTGGCAAATACCGCCCTAAGAAGTTGCACATGCCCAGCATCCTCCTCAACTCGGGTACATTAGTTGGATCTGGCATGGCAATTATTGCTTCAACCTTTCCTGGGTCTGGTGAAATTCCATTCTTGCTGATTCTATGACCCAAAAATTCAATCTCATGCTTCCTGAGCTCACATTTCTCATAGTTGAGTTTCAGGTTAGCACTGGCAAGTGTTTTCTTGACTCTCTCAAGATGTTTCTCGTGAGCTTGTTCATTCTCACTATAAACAAGGATATCATCAAAATAGCAGATTATATTGGGTACATCCTTTAGGATAGTCTCCATGGTTCTCTGGAATATCTCTGGAGCTGATGAAATGCCAAATGGTAATCTCTTGAAGAAATACCTCCCACATGGAGTGATAAATGTAGTAAGTTTTGCAGAATCTAGATCAAGGGGAATCTGATAGAAACCTGATGTTGCATCCAGCTTGCTGTAAACTGCTGATCCAGAGAGCTTATGTAAGATATCTTCCAGTGTTGGCAAGGTGTACCGCTCTCGCTTCACTGCGGTATTGAGTTTCAACGCAAATACGTATGCTACCTGATTTCTTCATTACTGGCACAATGGGAGAGCACCAATCTGTTGGCTCTGTTACTTCCTCTATAATCCCTGTTTCCTGCATTTCTTTTAATTCTTCCTTGACCTTGTCCAGCAATGGTATTGGTATTCTCCTTGCTGCATGAACACTGTATGGCTCAATGGTTTCTTTCAAGATGATTTTGACTGGTGGACACTGCACAGGTGTCTTGTCAAGTTTACCAAATAAAGCATTCACAGTCTCTATCTTCTTCACTAAACCTAGTCTGGATGCTGCTTCTCTACTAAGCAGATTTTCAGTGGTTGCTTGCACAACAAACACTCTCAGTACATGAAGCTGGTCATGAACTCTTGTTGTAGTAGTGAACTGTCCATCACACTTCAGGACTCCTCCTACACTCCTTAGCACTACATTGGTCTTTAATAGCTTGGGACGCGGTGACAACTTTTTGAACTGTGTTGATGAGATGACAGAAACATCTGCCCCTGTGTCAATTTTGAACTTGACATCACAACCGCCAAACTGTAGTACAGTTGTCCATGGTGGTTCTCTACTGTCACTGCACAAAGTCCCTACAAAATGTTCCTTTACTTGTTTCTCTTCAAGTGCCTGCACTAACTTTGTTCTGCACACTGTTGCAAAGTGTCCAAGCCTACCACACTTGTTACACTTCTTTCCCTGAGCTGGGCAATTACATGAGCTACCTGCCACAACGAGTACAGCTTTTAACTGCTGACGATGCAGGGTCGCTCCTTTCTGTTCTACCGTGACGTCGACCACTGAAGCCGCGTGAATTGCCAGTTGCACCTTTGCACTGACTATGTGCTTTCTGAGCACTACTAGTACCAGCGGCACTTTTCTTGGATTGTACTACGTCCACATATGTGCGACGTTGGTCGGAAAGCTGTGCTTTCACTTGTTCGTATTGGCGGGCATGCAAGATGGCGTCTTGCAGTGTTAAATCTGCCTTTAATTGTAATCTTTGGGACAAGTCTCTGTCGAGGATCCCTAGCACGAGGCGATCTCTGATGGCTTCATCTTTGTATCTTACTTCTGCCTTTGCAGCGAGCTCGTACAAATCTCTAATGTATTCTTCAATACTTTCGTCTGCTTTCTGATTTCTGGCGTGAAATCGTGCACGCTCATGGATGATATTGCGTTTTGGAACGAAGTACTCATCGAATGTTTCCAGAACAGTGTCGTAATCTTGCTGCTGTCGAGCATCGAGACCAAAAGAGATGAAAATGCGTTCTGCGTCGTTGCCCATAGTGTAGATCAAGGCACTGACCTGAACTGCTTCCTCGTCTTTGTCTAGTTTTGATGCACATCTGAAACGCTGAAATTGTTGCTTCCACTCAGGCCACGAGGCTGGCTGGGAAAAATTAAATTGTTCTGGTGCTCTAAACGGAGCCATTTAGCAGCTTGTGATATTCTTTGTGATATATATCTATCCCGACTTCTGTCACCATGTATCGTGCTGCGTGCTATCAGTCGACCAACACAAGACACTGTGGATCTTGATGAATACTGTATTTAATTGTAACAAAAGCAATAACCTAACTGAAGGGAAAAGAGTGAAAATGGTTTTCGATCACTTATATATCGATGGGAGGAAATTCTACGCTGATGTCAACGGTGCTCTTACCGAAGAAAGATAGAGTTTTGGCCGCCCGGCGAATTATGTTACTTCCATTGATAAAAATGACGAGTGTCCACCGAGTTTACTTGACAGGTCGTGTGACAGTGATTGCAAGTCCAAGGGCACTAACTCCAATGAAGATGGACAAAAGAAAATGCGAGCTATACCCCCTGATTATAGGCTTTCTTTTTTTACATTGGAATATATGTAGACTGCAAGGTAAATTAACAAACAACGACTTCCTATCATTCATAATGTCATTTGACTTTATTTGCCTTGTCGAAACATTTATGGAAAACTTTACTTCTGCAATCTTTTCAGATTATTTATGTGTCCACAAGCCGGCTATTAAATATAATAGTCAAGGCCGTCGTTCGGGAGGCCTATTATGTCTAATTAACAATAAGCTGGTACCATATATTACCAAAATAGACACAAGTTTTCAAAATCTGATTGTTTTTCGAATTACCAAAAACTTGTTTAATCTTGACAAAGATATCATTTATATTTGTGCATATGTACCACCTGAAGGCTCCCCCTTTTACCCATACACTGGTATTAGCAATGGTATGTCCATTATCGAAGATTGCTTGGTGGAGTGTATGCAAAAAATGGGGGAAATGTATGTCATTGTAGCTGGAGATTTGAATGGTCGGACTGGATGCTTGAATAATAATGAAACTATTGATGCTGACCTTGTCACAGAGTTACTTGTACCTGATACCCATTCTATTACGTCAGATAGACTTTCACAGGACCCAGTTGTCAATCAGTATGGGAAACTTTTACTAAATTTATGTGCCTCCTTTGAGCTATACATTTTGAACGGTGTATGTCATGGCGACCATGATGGTTGCTACACGTACATTACTGATTCAGGGCATAGTGTTAATGACTACTTTTTAATGTCAAAGGAACTATTTTACACCCATACTGCAGCTATCTCACTGTTTGTCAAACAGAGACTTGACTCTGATCATATGCCTGTAAATTTGCAGTTAAATATGCAAGATACAGAACTGATAGGGAAGTCATGTGAAGAAACAAAAAAGAAATGTACACTGCAAAAATTCTTTGCCTGGGACAAAAATAATGCCTCTAAATTCATAAGTAATGTGAATAAAGAAGAGACCCTATTGAACTTAAATCAGGCAATCCAGTTGATAGAAACAGACATAAATGGGGCCCTGGACCTATTCAATAGTTGTATTAAGGAAAATGCCAAGTGTATGGAGAAATGTGTCAATACTTGTAAAAAGGATGAGTTAGACATTTGGTTTGATCATGAATGTAAAAAAAGAAAGACAGATGGTATGGAAAGCCCTCAAATCATTTAAAAAATCACTTCTTGATGATGACAGACATACGTATTGTAAAGTAAGAAGAGAATATAAGAACTTACTAAACAGAAAAAAGAAGATATTTAATGAAACAATAATACATAAGCTAAAGACTGCCATAAAAACCAGCAAATGTTTTGGTCCACACTACAAAAAATGTCTACAAAACGTAGTAATTATAACAACAAAATTACTCTCGATACCTGGTATCAGCACTTCAAAAAACTACTTGATAAAGACATTGACTGCTCCAATAATGATACACCAGAAGTTAGTGACAGCATTTTTGACCGAACAATTTCAAAAGAAGAAGTATTACATGCCCTACGAAGAATTAAGAATAATAAAGCTGCAGGCCCAGATATGATAATCGGTGAACTTCTAAAACATTCATGCTCTATTGTAGTAGACTTTCTACATGAATTTATTAATGAACTATTTAACAAGGGTGTCTTTCCAGAAAAATGGACAGAATCAATAATGATAACATTATTTAAAAAAGGAGATAGGAGCAACCCTAATAACTATAGGGGTATTTCTATATGCGATGTTGCTAGTAAAGCATATGGTTTCATAATTAACAGTAGATTGCAAGAGTGGATGGATGAAAAACAGGTTGTAGGGGAATACCAAGCAGGTTTTAGGAAAGGATACTCAACTGTGGACCATATGTTTACTCTGTTGGGTTTGATTCAAAAACAGTTTGCTCTCAACCGTAAATTATACCTTGCATTTATCGACTTTGAAAAAGCGTTCGACTCAATAAATAGAAACTTGCTATGGCACGTTTTGCTAAAGAACGGGGTCCCAAACAAGCTATTTAAATCTGTTAAAGCCATATTATAGTAAGAATCAGCTGTGATGCACAGTTAACCGTCTACATAAACTGTACTAAGGGGGTAAAGAAAGGGGATGTGTGTCGTCCTGTATTATTCTCCCTCTTTATCAACGAAATGGCAATCAAGATAATTCAGAATGGAAAACATGGAGCCTCCTTACCTTTGGATTATTTAGAGTTGTTTATACTACTATTTGCAGATGATGTTGTCTTGATAGCCGAAACAATGATTGGGCTGCAAAACCAGCTGAATAACTTAAGCATAGCTGCATCTACCCTGGACTTAAATGTAAACTTAGAGAAAAGTAATATTGTAGTCTTCCGCAAAGGTGGGTTTCTAGGAGCAAGGGAACGTTGGACTTATAACAGTACTGTAATACCTGTTGTTAATGTATACAAGTATCTTGGATTGCTGTTCTCTACTAAGCTTAGCTTTTCAGCTGCATGCCAGGACTTGGCAAATAGAGGAAAAAAGGGCTTACTCTTAATAATGAAAACTCTTAGATATTATAATAACACAAGTGTAGATGTATTTTTAAAACTTTTTGATGCCCAAGTCCAACCTATACTACAGTATGGTGCGGAACTCTGGGGACTAGACAAGGCATCACACTATTGTGAAGAGGTCCACCTCTTTGCCTTAAAACTCTTCCTGGGGCTAGATAGCCGAACCCCAAATGATTTAGTGTATGGCGAACTACATAGACACCTAATAACAGTAAATTCAGTTAATAAATGTGTTCGATATTGGTTGAAACTAGTTAGAATGAACGATGACAGACTGCCCCGCAAAATTTACAGAATGTTATTTGATTTAGAAACAAAAGGTAAATCAAACTGGGTATCTAATATTAAAAGAAAGTTATTTTCGCTGGGGTTTGGTTTTGTGTGGTTAAATCAAGGGGTACAATGTGAAAGACTGTTTCTAAACAAATTAAAAGAACGGCAAGTTTTGTGTAGATGGCAAGAGTGGGAAGATGACATCAATAGCAGTGAGAGATTTTCTTTTTATTCTACTTATGGAATCTCAGGAGCTGTCAAAAAATACTTACAAATAGATCTAGATTACTATCTGATGACAATTCTTGCTAAATTTCGACTGGGTGTATCTGGCATTGCAGTCCATTACTTTAGGTATAGAAGTTACACTACACTTGATCTTGTATGTCCATTATGTCAATTAAATGAGGAAGATGAAGTTCACTTCGTTCTATGTTGTAAAGCCCTACAGCATCTTAGAATAAGATATATACAAAGAAAATGGTATACTAGTCCAAATAAATTTAAAATGAGTTTGCTGCTAGCCTCATCAAATAAAAAGTTGTTAAAAAATCTGGCATTGTATCTCTTCCATGCTTTCCAGTTTAGAAAACCTGCAATAGAAGACAAATAAGAAACATATGAATGTTTGTTTTCTTGTAATTTTTACTCAATAACCATGCATAGATGTATGTAATATTGTACTGTTGTTGTTGCTCCCCCTTCAAAAAGGGCAATGGCCCCATGAATAAACAACTTGAACTTGAACTTGAACTGCTTCCTGTGGCCATGCTTAAATTTACTGACTAGAAAGTTTATTTCTGCAGTCCTGGTGTGATAACTTTGGACCAGAGCTCCGTTTAAAGTTTTGGAAGGACAGCCACAGCCCGAGTCCCTTCAGGTAAAGAGTGCAATGGCATTTGCTTTGAACTTTTATAACCAAAGACTAAGATATAAAGGCCGTAGCATACGAGCGTCCAAGCCGCCGGATCCAGATGCTACAGTCATTAGTCATTAGTCATTAACATATGATGTCACGTGGGCTGCTGGTTGCCGCCCTTAACACATGAGCATCCTAGAAACTCAAACTAGTAACAGCTGCCACAACTGCCGCTATACTCATTTTCCTTATTTGAAATCGCCTCCATGGCGATCTTAACAAAAAGCATGGCCGCTCGCTGGCTGATTACTCAGAAGGCTACAAAATTATGTTGAATTCACTCCTTGGTGTGGATGTCTTGACCCTGATCAAGACAGTTCCCTATTCAAAGGAGTATTATTGATAGTCTCGAGGTTTATTTCTAATGTCTACAACAGCTTATGCGTGATGATCAAAAACAAAATTATAAACTGATAAAACTTCTACTTGTGTACCCTAAACATTTTATTACCAATAGCAGACTTCTGCTTCTGTCATGACCATGTGCAGGAACATCAACACCTGGTAAGGATCTGGTCCTAGTGAACATTTGGCAACTACTCGATCTTTACTTTCATAATAGGAAACATAACAGCCTTTTTATATTGTTATAAGTCCTGATGCTATGTACAGCTATATATTCCGGTCACTTACTCCTCAGACATTTAATCCCCGACACTTAATCCCCTAGACTTTTAATCCCTAGGCACTTAACCTTAACGTTTAGTTAAAATGCTCTGTTGTTTTATGTCATGCAACTCGTTTTGAGAATGAGTATGGGTTACCATAATTCACGTTCTCATTCTGATGATTTTTCGGCAGCTGCATACTTTAACTTTTGAAATCCTTGCCTGACTTGACTTCCAATATTCTAGAAAAAGCAAATGGCTGTTCTCATGTAAAAAAAAAAGACTGACAACAAACAGGAACCACTGGAGTTGCTCGTCTCCTGTTACATGCTCCAGTTAGAGATTCCTTGGCGTTGATCGGTTCTGTATCATTTTCTAGGTCTGGAAAAATTCTGTTTGCTTCTTTTGTACAAAATCCCTCATGATCTCCTTGAGATCTTCATGAGAGATCTCCCATGTTCACAGGAGATTGGCTAAATTAGCTGGTAAAACTATACTGGAGGGCCTACCGTCAGTCCATGAATACAGGATGTTAGCCGCTAACCGTTTTGCCTAGTAACTTGTTGGGTAAGTATGTCGATAATACGAGCCGAGAAACATTCCTAGGCGGTCAGCTGACCACTGAGATATCCTCGTCCCGTTCACTCTACAGCCCAGGAGGTGTTCGCTCAACGGTAGCGTAAAGAGACCTTTAGACTTTCAGAAGTTCTTTGACGCATGGTTGAATTGAATGTTCCATCAGCGACAGGTACTGTCTAAGATACCTTTCTAAGGTGTCTTATTTTTGTCTGGACCAGATGACATAACCAGTAAATAAATTAGGATAATGAACAAAAAATGATTGACTGATTTACCACCGTCTGTCTATTCCTCCGTCCTTCCATCCCCTGACTGTCCATCCCTACATGTATCTGTCTACCTGCCTGCCTTGTCATCATTTGGTTTTTCGTGCTTGAAATAATGCAATATGTTCTCCTTCAGGGTGACAGGAACTATTCAGAACAACAAGGATTTTGGTCGAGTCTTCAACTGTCCCATAGGAAAACCCATGAATCCCAAGAAGAAGTGCGAAGTCTGGTAGAATCGGTTTACAGTCTGTTAACGGCGGTGGAGCTCGTCTTTTCAAGATTCTCCTCGCATTTTGATTTTAGTATTGAAATCAGGATTGATCTTGTATCGTAGTTTGCTTAATGTTACCAAAAACTATAATTTCTTAACCTCTGTGTAGAACCAGGTAGCTGCATGTTTGAAAAAAAAAGTCTCGTTGTTTGGGATCGTCGTGGTGTAAATATCCGTTTGTGGCGGAATCCCAAAAGCTGCTCGGAGAAAACATATTAAGATTATAGAAAAAAAATCAAAATTTAGCCATTTTTATTATTAAATCTTTTTATTTATAGTTACAAGAATATTTTATACCACTTGACACTGCCAGAACAGTGTTTCTGTGCTCGTATGAGCACTACAAATTGTCTACGCCGCAGTTTGAATGTATCTTGTTTATTACGTTGTTTTTGTTTTTTTACAGTGAAAAGCATTATAGAATATAAAATCATTTATGTACCCGATACCACATCTACAATAAAGTCCTTTTACAATTAGTGTAAGATAATAAGACAACGTCTGTAATAGTTTATTGGATAACAATAAATTTCTGTATGACATTTTTTCTTAATTATTATTATTTCTTGAAGATAGTAATGCAGAAGTCGAACCTTGGAGACCCACTTCAAGTCCAGAAGGGGTTTCTTGGCTCAGTAAGTCTGTAGATTGAATTTATGCCGATGACATTTATCTTCTTTTCAACATTAGCAGCTACATTAACAGGGTTCACAATAAACTCTGCTTTTGAGACCAGCTGTGTTTTCTTTTTGTTTAGTGCTTTAAGCCTGTCCTTGACGGTGAGATAAAGCACTTTATGTCAGCTTCATTTTACTTATATAATAATTATTTAATATAAAGCATATTATTTATTCCTCTTAAACGACGCTTACACGAGTACCGCACACATTCTGGCACTGCCTAGAAAGTAACCGTTGATTTTTAAAAAATTACAAACACAAAATAAAATCTGCTTTTATTACTGGTAATGATGTGTCAAATAATCCGACGAAAGACTTAGTCCCGTCCTCTAGTTATAAAGCGGAGAAAGTACAGACCTACCAGGTAAATTCTCTCATGAACTGCTTCAAGCTGGCGCCTTCGCCAAGCGCTTCTGTTGCGTGCGTCGTGATTTACAGACATACACACATGAGATATATATATATATAATCCTGCATCACTTCCTCCGACATTCTCAGAATTAGTGATTTTAATCAATGCACGCCGAGGAAAACCCTCCCGAAATATTACCAACACGATGTCGGTCGCACTAAAAAAAATGATCTTCGACATTAAATGTGTACCTTAGTGTACAGTTCACGCCTACAAACATCCAACATTATCCTTTCATGTATTTTCAAAGAACAAGCAAATTAAAAAGGTTTGGCTGATAAAAATTCGTTTGGGATTGTGAGTTAAACTATTTGTGCAAGTGCAAGCATATTTGTGTGTAGCATGTGTGTACACACTTTTTAAATGCCATGAACTCCTTCATAAGGAGAAGGTATGTGCATTCTAAATAGTCACGATTTTTTTTATTATTCATGTACTTTCAATGTGTCCTCTAGGAATTTCGTTATTATAAACATTGCATTTTACAGACTGCAAGCAGTTGTTTCGCTATCCGTTTCATAGGAATAGGAGCAGAGCATATTTTTCCCGCATCTCGTGAAAAAGCGGATTGTGGTGACTCAGAGGACAGCAATGCCAGGTAGTCTTGGATTGTACACGTCACGAAGGAGCATGCTCTCGGCGCCTTAGACAAGAAGGAGACATAGAATAGGGAGGACAGAAGAAGAAATCACTGTGCAGGCAAGTAATAAAAGACAAACAGAGAAGCCAGAAAGAGGAATCAGGGAAGAAACGATAAGGATGGAAACTGTCATAAATCTGCAGAGACTATGATTACAATTATTGACAACTATGTTGATTACAGTCAATCGACTATCATCACCGCTATTGAAAACTATGTTGATTGATGTAAGGAGGTGCTCGTAAACCAGATGTGTTTTATTGTCCGTTTAAAAGAATTGATGGTAGGCTTAATGGAAAGAAAGAGAGTTCCAGTGTTTTGCAGCACAGTAACTAAAACTTCGATGATCAGATGTGGTTGTTCTGGTGACAGGGACAGTGAGTGTACAGTCATCTTACAAAGAACTGAGTAGTCTGGATGGTATGTAGGGGATGAGAAACTCAGAGGAATAGTCCGAGCAAGAACCTGCAAAGAAATTAAAAAGCAGCACAGACAGAATTTTACTAAACAGCTATTTGTCTTAATAACTATGCATAATATGCATGATATATAATAAAATTATCAATACGTAGTATCTGAAACAGTCCTATATCTGGATGAATTTTTACACACCATAACTTCACCACTTTAAAATCCCGCTCCTGGGAAGGCTTACCACATTCCCCAAACCCAATCTGTTACAAGAGGAGAGTTAGGAGTGAATTCAGTTACATATTCATTGTCTGTCCTGACGTCAATGTAACGTCGTTCACGGTTAAAGGTTTAAACCTCGCTAAGAGAAGATGATTTGGGGCTCAGATTTTGAAGCTGACTTTTTGTCATGGAAGGTAACCCAGTCATTTATACACAAGAAAACCCCTCGGAAGCTGAAGTGGCCTGGAAACTTACTGTGAAATGACTGTGAACGTTGGTAAGAAATATCTCTCAGGTTTCTTTCCTGGTGTTTTGTCTCCTATGTCTGCTCAATATTCCAACTTTTCTCACAAAGCCTGCTTTATCATTTTGTGCACAAGGGACATTTGTTTAATTACACAAGCGCGCGCACACACGCACGCACACACATACAAACACAGTAATAAACACGTAAAATGAGTCCTTCTAGTGAACCTTACTTTCTGTAACCATATTTTCAGTGACTGGAAATCTTTTCTTTCCCAGATCGGGTGTGCTAACTATGGACCAAATATCCCTAAACGGCTATTGTAGATTGTGCAATGATACTTGCCATGAGACTTTTATAACCAGAGACGTTCAGGTAAAATGCAAAGGGTTTAAAATATATTAAACAAATATCGTCTCCTAATCTAGAGTTCCTATGATATGATCTGTAATTGTTGCCGTTGTGTCTTAGGCACGACATGCGACAAGTGGAGTCTACTACTTGAAAATGAAATATGCATCATCAAAGAAAATGACAAGTATGGGGAACTAAAGATAGACAACTAAAGATACTATCAGCCATTACCTCGCTAAGGGTCTAGACATACATCATTTGCTATTACTTCCTTGAGGTGAACAAAATTATTATATTTTTTTACAGAGACACTTTTTAATAATAGCTTACGCATTTTAATGATTCGTTAAATAATTGTTGTTAGGAAGTGGGGCTTACATGTATAAATGTGATAATAGCAATTAGAACTGTGTAATCGTTATAATCGTGTCTTATGTTTCCTACTGATCGTGTCGGAGTAATTGCACACGCATCTTCGGAAAACATCAAACCCTGCAGGGTCAAAGGCCATACAATGCGGGCGTTCGAAGCGATTGATATGAGTGAGTGCATGGGTGTCTGAGAGGTGGAACCATGATGAGAGACGAGGTAACAAATATTGCCCCCTCCCCCCAACTAAATAAGCTCTGATCTACTCAACCCCCCTGCTTTGTAACACGACATCATCGCTCTTGCCGCCAAAATAGATTACGGGATGTGTACTCGCTCTAAAAATTATTCATCATTTTCAAATACGCATTTACCTCCCTTGCGTCATCTAACTGCAGCCCACAGTCCTAATTTGGAGAAACTAGAGAATGGACGATGTAAAAGAATACCAAGTTTCATGCGAGTGCATTAAACCAATGAACAAGAAAGGGACGAGGTGTGTGCATAATTTTTAACACCTACAGTTGACCGGAAGCCTTACCGATAAAGGTATATTAACCAACATTTAGTACTTGCCATTGACATACTATTATAGTACATAATGACTACTGTACCTCATATCACATACTGTACCTTTACATCATATTATTTCATATTGCATTCTTACAATACAGAAAGGTAGACAAATAACAATAAGAGGATCATAAGGGAAAATCTATTTATAGAACTAGTATTCGAAGAGTAAAAGCGTTAGCTTGTCCACCAAATCTAGGCTCAATAAATATCTGGTGGTGCCTATCATGCTGTACGACTGGCAAACGTGGACTCTGATCACAAACCAGGATCCAAGCTTTCGAAACAAGTGTTTCAGGAGACTCCTGAGGATCTCCTATAGGGAGGAGAAGAACGACTTCGTACGCAACCTACTCCCCAGGTGGCCCTGCTCACGACTGTTAAGCGGCGAAAGCTGAAGTGTTGGCCGACATGACACTTTGGCTAAGAATGTCGTGTGGTTATTTGAAAAGGGGGGCCGACGCCGTGGTATGCAAAGGAAAGGCTGGGTGACCAGTGTGAAGGAGGGGGGGGGGACCTTTTCAGACGGGGAGATGACCCAATTGGCTAGCGTTAGTTTACCGATGCTACGCTCTATTCGCTTGCTCCTCGACGACTGGTTCAAAAAATAATCCCATGTTTATCTATGTATACTGCTTTTTTAACTGTGATACGCATCTTGGAACAAGTGCTCGCGCTATTGATTTGCGTCACACGGCGTTTGAAGGGGCTACCGACAACACTTCTACCACGCAAGCAGCGACAGTAGGTAGTATTACTTTTACAGTACTTCAGTATGTATTGTAAGAATACGTCAGTATGTATCGTAGCAGTACGTCAGGGTGTACCATTACAGTACGCCATTATGTATCATTACAGTGCGTCAATATGTACGATTACAGTAGTCATTGTTTACTGTAATAGTATGTCAATATGTACGACTACAGTAGTCATTATGTACTATAATAGTATGTCAATATGTACGATTACAGTAGTCATTATGTACTATAATAGTATGTCAATATGTACGATTACAGTAGTCATTATGTACTATAATAGTATGTCAATATGCACGATTACAGTAGTCATTGTGTACTATAATAGTATGTCAATATGTACGATTACAGTAGTCATTATGTACTATAATAGTATGTCAATATGTACGATTACAGTAGTCATTATGTACTATAATAGTATGTCAATATGCACGACTACAGTAGTCATTGTGTATTATAATAGTATGTCAATATGTACGACTACAGTAGTCATTGTGTACTATAATAGTATGTCAATATGTACGACTAGAGTAGTCATTGTGTACTATAATAGTATGTCAATATGTACGATTACAGTAGTCATTGTGTACTATAATAGTATGTCAACATGCACGATTACAGTATGTACGTGTGTACTGCTACAGTACATCATTACATACTATTACAGCGTGTCAGTATGTATTATTAGAGCACGTCAGTATGTACGGTCACAGTAGGTGTGTTTTATTATTTATCACGAACACGGATGCGTCTCGCAGCACATTCACGCCAGAATATTGCACGTTCTTTCAACAAAGAACACAAAGGTTGCGTGAGGCTGCCCAGGTCATGTGTACATCGCTGTGCTGGGTCAAGGACTTTAGAAGGTAGTCAACAAACACTGAGCCACACCGACTATGACCGGTCGTTGAATACTATTACTACGCCAACTGTAACAAAATCCACGGCGAAAAGGGCACAGCCAGGTGTGGTATTGACATATAATGAAGAACAGGATACAAAGCTGAACAACGCTGGGTATAATCGCTACCACCCACACCCCTAAATTTCTGCCGCTTCGTACCCAGATCAGAATAAACTACTTATTGTATCGTTACTGTGTTTAATTCAAAACATCAAAAGATAGTAACATAACTATACAAGTTGATCTTTTATGCTCATTTACTCTCTAAACTCCTCAACTAACAGAAAAGTTTCTTCAAGTTCAACTTTTCAAAGTCAACTTACAAATACCGTGCATCTCACAGTTGGGAAAGGTCCGATACCTGACGATTATCTAAGCTAGGTGTTGGGAAACTGATATAATCCAATCAGTCTTACATATTCTGTAATTACCGAATATCCCCACTCCACTGGGGGTACTATGAGGTCGCCCTACGGGACACAGCTTTGTACTTCTGCCGACCCCACGAAGGTCGGCCAAAGTATTTGAGGCGCACGAGGAAATCCATCACAAGTCGTCAAGGTGAGAATGTCGTTTGAAACCGGAAGAACTATCACCCTTACACCCACCCCACCCCCCCCCCATAGGTCGTGTTCTATAAGTTAGGGTACTCTTCCCGGGTAAACCTGTAACTCATATCATTTCTACAGTAGCGGCATATTTTTCTGTCTCGTAACTCACGCATTCACCTTTCATTCTGTAATAAAAACTTACAATCTTTTTCTAACAAAAAATCTTTTCCCTCTGTTACATTTAGTTACTATCAAATAACATTATACAGCAATTTTAACAAGTCTACCTCGTCTAGGCGAGGAGAATTACCGCAGTTGGATACCGTGACGAAACACGCCTTACTAGTTCAGTGATCGATCCCCCGAGCTTAGTTCAGTTTAGTCCTTGCTACTCCTAGGGGAGCATAGGGCCGCAACAACACCTCCAGCGGACCCGGGTTTGGGCAGCCCACTCTCAGCTGGCCCATGTGGTTTCGGTATCCTTTGCCTCGCTCTCTACTGATCTTTTCAAAGTCAGCTTTGGCCTCCCTACTCTCCTTTTGGGCTTTTTCCCTGATGGTTCAAGTCAAGTGCCTGCCTGGCGTCAGTTGGTTTGTGCAGAGTGTGTCCTATCCAGTCCCAGGCGCTTCTTGATGCCCTGGCTAGTGGGATTTTGGCGGGATTTTTCTCACAGGCTGATAATGGAGATCTTTTTGGGTTATCTAATGACCGGGATATATGGCGTAGACATCGTCTGGAAAAGGTCTGTTGATGATGTTTATTACTCTCCATGTTTCAGAGCCATACAGTAGGACTGCCTTCACATTGGTGTTGAAGATGCGGGTCTTGCTGCAGAGGGATAGTTCTCGGGAGTTCCAGATGGGGCGTAGGCTGTTAGAAGCATGCCTGGCCTTGTTGGTGCTGCTTTTGATGTCGTCGTCGGCTTCACCGTCCTTGTTGACGATGCTCCCCAGATATGTCTGTTTCCAGGATGTTATCTCCTTTAAGCTGGACTATGAGTTCATTCTTGTTCTTGATTCTCATTACTTGAGTCTTCTTTCTGTTGACATTTGGGCCAGTTTTTTCTGCTTCCTTTGATAGCCTACTCAATTTGGTTTGTGCATGCTGTTGCCGATAAGATAGGAGATTAGTGTCATCTGCAAAGTCCAGGTCCTCTAACTGTTTGGTGATGGTCTCCTGGAAACTGGTGTTGTTATCTTAGATCGTATTACGCATAATCCAGTCTATGACCATCAGGAAAACTGTCGGTGATAATATATAACCCTGTCTTACACCAGTTTTCGCTACGAAAGGTTTAGTAAATTTGCCGTTGGGGATAACTTGGCGAGATGAGTCTTCGTACAACCCCTGAATAATGTTTATGAGCTTAGTGGCTCATTAGCCTCCAGATGACGTCCCTGTCTACACTGTCGAAGGTCTTCTCAAAATCCACAAAAGTTATATGAAGGGAGGATTGTCATTCAATAGATTCATTCAGTGATGATACGGAGGGTGGAGATGTTGAAAGCCTTCTCAAAATCCACAAATGTTATATTAAGGGAGGATCGCCATTTGATAGACTGCTAAATGATACGGAGGGTGGCGATGTGGTCAGTGCATGACCTGGCGAAACCCTGTTTATTCTGGTATCAGTCTCTTGCCAAGTGCCTCCTTCAGTCTCTCTAGTATTACCCTTGTTAGGACTTTGCTTGGAATGGACAGGAGGATGATCTCCCACTATATGTTGCACTGAGATAGGTCTCCTTTCTTTATTAACTTGACCAGGTGGCCTAATCTTCAGTCTGTCGGGACTAGCTGTTGCTCCCAGGTTGCTAGTTGGCATCGTTTATGGTCAAAACCGAATTGTAAGTATTTATGCCCCTCCAGGTATAGTTCTCACCTCCGTTTAATTCTTGGCAACGTATGACCGCGATTTACCGTACTACTATCGGCCACAGACCTACAATATGGATTGTTATAGTGTGCAATATTATTAACAAGAATTATGTCTTTTGCAAAGTTTAAAAAATATGACTACTAGTCAAATAAAAAATTGTGACTTCGCTGAAATAACCGAGAGACCCTCATCCAGGGAATGAAGGTCCGTGTTCTCGGCATTCTCTAGATCACTGTTGTTGTACTCAGTACATGGAGTTTTAAGCAAGAGCTTAAAACCGCTTTTTTAATGAATGAAATCGTGTTTTCTTGGTGACGCGTGATCTATTCCAACACTAAAATTTCATATTTTTCTGACGAAAAAGCAAGCTTGTGGCCAGAGAAATTTATTAAATCGTCAAGTTATAAGGCGCCCGATGCAGCGATGCAAAATAAAATAATTCTTACCGGCAACATCTTATCAAAATCGATGAGCTTCAAAAAGGGAACACATATAGACAAATATATCATATGCAGGATTTTACAATGTTAACCATCAGTACTTTTATGATCAACTGATAACCAATCAGCTAAGCAGCAACAGTATTTGCATGACTATAGTGAACAGAAACATCAACAAAATGACATTTTGAAATATGTTTCCTTGTTCGGTTTATTTCACAGCCTTCAATCTCTGAGTATAGAAGGTTGTGCTCTGTTCCCTGGAAGTGTCTGTATGACCCTTCTTCCTTCTTCTACCTTCTTCCTGTAATACGGGACGAACGCAGACCTCAGGTCACGTGACATCAATGTTGGCGTGTGAAACCCGAAGGTGACACAGAGGCTGTTGTTCATTTATAGATAAATGATGTATACAGCTGGCAAGCTAAAGTCATGTCCGTTCACGCGAATCGCCGAGTAGCACCGTTAGCAGCAGGATGTAAGGGACAGAGATACGTGTTACATGTCCTGCATCTTCAATCACTCCTGCACTGTAGGACTTGCCTGATTTCGTTGTTTCCTTGCGACTGTTCTTGCTTCAAGTGGTATTGCACGTCCTGTATCACGCACGAGCCACTCTTCTATAGACCGGATTCCAAGCGTGCATTCGATCGTCATGCGCTTACGCACATGGAGACATAGCGACATTTTCCTAAACGCACCCATTCACATACACATTTGTATAAATTAAGGGATGCGAACGAAAGCCACACATCCACACACTCAATATATGCAAACACACTGTGAAAGGAAAAAATCGCTGAAGTATCTTCGTTAAGGAAAAAGTAAGAAATTTGTCATCTGTCTCCGTTACCCCTCACCCCTCTGCCCCAAGTCGTCCGGAAGGCATTGCACGGTGTGGGCTCTGTGTTCTTGGCAATACATGCTCATTGTAGGTACGTATGCTTTCATGGACTCAAAATTTTTATGGTTAGATGTGTGTTTGATGTTTATTTTTATGGCTAAGTGGGTGAATGTTAGACTGCCTGATAGGATCGATATGATCTGTAGGATCTATATCGTTTCTGTGCACATGCACATGTTCTCCACTTTCGCACTTCAACCAGTTTTGCTGCTGCATATGTCATCGTTGTAATGCAATGTTTGTTAAGTCAGTGCTGACAATTTCTTACGAATGCACACACACACACACACACACACACACACACACACACACACACACACACACACACACACACATAAAGGAGGACGTGCCTCGCAAGTTTGTATATGGGGGAAGGTGCGGTACGGTGGAGAAGAGGGTATTGTGCAACGCTGTGATAGTTCTCGACCTTTTTCATTACCTGACACAAAGGTTGCAAAAACTGAAAGTAAAAATGTGAGACAGAGGAGTGCAGGACACAGCCGTCGACATTAACCACGTCCTGCCCCGCCCTCCTCCGCCCTACCATCACCCACACACCCCCTACTCTCTTCCACATCTCCTCACCTCTTACCACCTCCTTCCCCTACACCCACTGTGTGTCAAACCGCGAACTAATTCCTTCCCGACCGAGATAAGAGCTGCCGCTGTTGCTGCTATCATCATGTCTGCAAGTTTTGCTGTGTAAGAATGCTCAGATATGGCAGACAAGTAGGCCAATAGCCAATATGAATCTGGTCACGAATCTCTTGTCTTTTCTTCACATTATCTCTTAGATGTAAATGTCCACATCTCCTGCATTTTCCCATGCTCCAAAGGTCCCCCGTCGTGAAACTCAAACTGGCGCACTAATGACGGACATGTAAACAGATGTCGGCCATTTGCTGCAGCGACAACTTGGCTGAAGTGTTGTAGTGGGGCTGGTGCACTGCCATCGCCGTGTTCTGTCCTACGCAAGCCGCTGTTCCAAACACACCAGCAGCTGCAGGAAATCCGCTTTCCTGATCACGGCCTGGGTTTTGTATCTCATAACCTGCCGCTGATGTGTGAATGTGAACCTGCTCATTTGCTTAGACATCTGATCGCGATCACCTCAAACTCATCAAGGCTTTTCAGGTTGTCTTTTAAAAGTGCGCCGATTGCTGAACCCTGTTCTCTTTATTTTACCCCTTATTCTATGTCTCGCAGGTGAAAGTGTGTTTTTATAGTCTTCTGATAATACTGGCTTTACTTCTGCATCTTCCTAAACACAGATAGGCCGACATATGCGAGGTTTTTTATTTAAAAAAACCTACCAAAGGTTCTTTATTTAAAAAACCACCAAACTAGGTTTTTATAAAACTGGGTGCAAATCCTTACAGATGCCTTGAACTTGATAGAGCATAAATGGTCAATAAATGTATGTCAAAAGGAGAAAAGTATCTTAAATTACTAAAAATTATATTTTTATCTTTCTTTCTTTTGATCAAATCAAATTTCTTTTCGCTCGAGTGTGTGCGGTAATAAGAATGCGTATTCTTCTCAGTTGTAAGAGACATGTCAAATAAAGGTTGCAAGACACTGTATTTTTTATGCTAACGAAAAGGAACAGAACAGTAACAAAAGATCTCGTTTACAATGAAGTTTGTTTATCGTGACAGACTGGAAATTGTTCTTTGACTTCTTTTCTGTGTGCCTAAATCTTTATCTTCTCTATCTTTCATTCGTTGTCTGTCCGTCTGTCTGTCTGTCTGTCTGAGCGTGTGTGCGTGACAGATCCCTTGCTTGCACGCAATCTGGCGGGCAAATAAAGATCTTCACATCACATTTTTTTTTAAAAAAAGATCGATGACAACATCTGTAGAGAAGAACCCCAGTCACCTCGTAATACTTGTATGAAGCGCTAGGGTGAAAGCCTGAGGCTGTGGAGCTGGTGGCAGAAAGACATCTCAAAAATATGTCACGCAACCCGAACGACATGTTTACTGACGTGGGACATTATTTACTCCAATAGTTACCTGTCAGAAAGTAAATGTAACCCATCTAGCTGTTGCCCAGAAATAGCGGCCCGTATACAAAAGTAGTTTTATCTTCACTGTTGACTCTGTATTCATTACTCACAGCAGTTTCCACAAACCTTTAAGCAGGCCGCCAGACTGAGGGAAGAACCCCTCACCTCACTAAGCACTAACGTTGTTCACGTGACAGATTCTAGCCAATCGTAACAGAGCGGCAGACCCGTCGCTTCTCCTCGGAGATCCTCTGCTGCGTGTTACCTCTTCCTTCACATTGCTTGACGTCAGTCGCTGATGACGATGGATGACAGTAAGCCATCCAGTACCGCAGCCAGCACTGCTGACCTATATCCAGAGTACATTGGGTGAGTAGACGCTTTTTCTGTTTGCTACTCTATTCCCGAAACCAAACTAAATGTAAATTCTGTCAAGCAACTAGTAAAAAGAAATAACGTGTTTTATAATTAATTAATTAATATGATATTGGGTGGATTTATTAAATATAAAAAATTGCTCATTAATAATGTTTAGCAGGAACCATAAAGTAATATATAGTGTCTTGCGTGGCGTGCATCGATATATTTATCTGTCTGGCTACTTTTCATATCTGTTCAAACAAATGTGAAGGAAAACAAATCAGTCGCAGGCATCTCTTTGTAGAGGATGAATTTGTGTAGGGGGAGGGGGCTGTGTGCGTTCTTGTGAGAGAGATTTCGTGTGTGTAGGGGAAGGGGAAGAGAGAGAAATGTGAATAAATGACATGCAGAAGACAAAAGTTTAAACACACAGGCAGATAATCAGATGTGATGAGTGATGTACTGAAGAAGTAATTTAATTTAAAAAATATTTTGCAAACTTGAACAAAATCAAAGTGGTGTAAGTAGGTTGTGTTCTGTTGTTGGGACAACTATCTACCGGAAAATATCTGCTTTCAGATACCGCTATTTTATATTCAACTATCGAAAAAGGAGTGATATGCGCTCATAGAAATGATTTGCTGAGAAAATCTTAAGCCCCTAGTAAAAAAAAATTTTTTTTTAATCGTTCAGCAGAAAGAAAGATCGTAAATAGAACGCTTAACTCAGGTTATATTTATGCTTTCTTCTTTTCTTTATTCTGGAGATAGCTTGCAAAGAGTTTCGTTCAGATCTTTCTGGACTTGTTCAAAGATTAATGCATCTCGGGTATGTACACCTTTGGCAAACAATCTTAGTGCAAGATTAAGCTCAAAGTCTTCACTTTTTTTTAACCCTTTTCTCTTCCCCTGACCCCGAACAATGATAAAAAAAAAACATGACCTGAAATAAGGTCATGACATTTATCCCATCAAAATCAAAAGCCTGTTCCTACAGACCATGGTAACAGAGAGAGAGGTGGGGAGAAAAGAGAGAGATGAAGAGAAAGGTGAGAGGATGGGGGGATTTAAAATCGTGGGAACCTCAACGCCGATTTAAGCTGAGGACTAAACTGCCTGTACTGAGATGAGAATGAGCGAATCTTACAAAAATTCTCGATGCACCAAAGAAATCGAATAAAGATGACAAATGCAAAGTCACGAGGTCATCAGAATTGGGACGATTTGCCTTAAAAAGTCTACAAGAGTGCAAATGACTGGACTGAAATCAGTACAAGACCGCACAAGGATTTCCCCAAATTAAAGTCAATAGCACTCCCCCCTCCCCTTCAGAACGGGGAGGGGAAGAGTACCTGCATAGATAGATGTCAAAGACGTGACATGATGAATGCTCACTTAACACTTGGTCCCAGCTCTCCATCGACCCTCGCCTCGACAACGTAAGCGTATCCATGTACATTTTTTGTCACAGTTTTTTTAAACTGTTTCTTTGAATAGTGGTGTTGGGATGGTTAAGCGGGTGAGGGGTTGATGGGGTGTCATTAGTCATAATTTAAAAAAGAGTTTCTTGTAATAAGATCGACCTAGTCATCTGAAAATAACTGAGTTGCTGTCTTGTAGACGTTTATGTCTGAAATTTATTCCTGTGAATAAAGACAGTATTATATGAAGTCAGAAAACGGCAGAAGTTCTGTTTGGAGCAGCAGTGATTTTCCAGAAATGTTTGTGAAAATCAGCAACACCTAATCTAATAATAATAACAACAACAACGTGTGATTTATATAGCGCTTAATCACGCTCACGAAAGAGCTTGTTCTCAGCCCTTAAGACAAGCAGTAGACATGGACAGAATATGAAAGACGGAAGAAGCAACAAGATCAGGAATAAAAGACAAACATAGAAGAAGCAAAGAGGAATCAAGGAACAAACAGTAAGGATGGAGAATGTCATAAAATGTGACTGAGAATACTGTAATATGAATCTTTCCCCCGCCCTACACGTGGTGGTGGTATTGCTATAATCTACAGATCATCACTTGCCAAGTACCTGTCTTTTACTACTGCCGTATCGTTCCCTCACACGTCTTTTGAATTTGTACAAGTCTCCTCTTCGGCTCCTCATTGCTCGATGCACCTGCTCTGCATCTACAGACCTCCTCCTAGCGCCAGGAACAAACTTACAGCCTCTACATTTTTCTCAGAATTCCACGATCTCTTGGATTATAGCAATGCACTAATTGGACCCGCAATTCTCCTCGGAGATGTTAATGTACACTTCGACAACAGTGCTCACCCTGACACTGTCAAACTGTCCGAAATGTTGCACACCTTTCGTTTTGTCCAGTCCGTGTCGCAACCAACTCACAAAAGAGATCACATCCTGGACTGGGTCATACATCGACCTGATGACCACTTAGTCCAGTCAGTTGATGTTTCCCACGATCTCTCATCTGACCACTACTCAGTACTAATCGAACTGGATCGCAAATGCCCATCATCGGCGCCAGTTTTCAGACCCACTCGGTCATTACAAAATGTGGATAGACTAGCATTCAAAGCACAGCTGCAGATGGCGCTCCTCCAACCACCTTCTGCCGAGCAACTTGACTGTGTTTTGCGTCGAGTAGTTGATGACCATGCCCCTGTGTCTCGACGTCTGATGCGCCAGTCTAAATGTGCGCCTTGGTATTCACAGATCCGTGTCGAACTCCGTGACCTGAAGCGCACGCGCCGGCGAGCTGAACGTGTTTGGCGGAAGACTGGACTCGCCATCCACAAAGAAATTTATAATGCCGCAAAGCGAAGCGTTGCAAAATGCATTTATGCGGCTAAAGCATCATATCTTCAGGGCCAAATAATTAACTGCACCTCCTCCAAAAAGCTCTTTGCCATCTGCTCTCCAATGACTGGATCTAAGACAGCAACACCACTGCCTACTGCCTACCCTGCTTCACTGCTGCCGCAAGTTTTTAGTGATTATTTCACCAGCAAGATATTGGACATTCGATCATCTTTAGACTCTGTGTCAGTGCTTGACAGCATCTCCTGTGATGTCCTCCCAGGATGCTCCATGTCCAAGTTCCTACCAGTCTCAGAGACCGATGTGAAAGCGGTTATCCTAAAAGCTAAACCAACAACTTGCGAGTTAGATCCGATGCCCACAAGCCTTCTGCTCGAGTGCCTAGATACTCTACTTCCTGCCATCACTAATATTGTAAATGTCAGCCTGTCGTCAGGTGTTTTCCCATCTTTGTTCAAAAATGCGGTGGTGAGGCCACTTCTAAAGAAATCCACGCTTGACGTCAATGTCCTGAACAACTACCGTCCAGTTTCCAACTTGTCTTTTTTCTCTAAGATCATAGAGAAAATAGTTCTGACACAGCTCTGGGCCTACTTACAAGAGCACCATCTTATCCCACAAGCTCAGTCGGCGTATAGACCTTTCCACAGCACCGAGACCACTCTTATTAAAGTGACAACAGACATATTATCTGCTCTTGACAGTGGTGATGTCTCTCCATTAACCCTACTGGACCTGTCTGCTGCATTTGACACTATAGACCACTCTCTGCTTCTTCACAGACTTCACACCCTCTACGGGATTTCTGGACCTGCCCTCTCATGGTTCAACTCCTATCTCACTGATAGGACCCAGACTGTGTCAGTTGATGGTCAGACATCTCGCCCTGCTTCACTTTTCTGTGGTGTTCCCCAAGGCTCAGTACTTGGCCCAGTTCTGTTCATCCTGTATACTAAGCCCCTTTCATCATGCATCCGGTCTCACCAGGTTTCTCATCAATCCTATGCTGATGACACGCAGCTTTACTGTTCCACTCCGCCGGCTGAGTCTTACTCTGCTATTAGCTCTATAGAAGCTTGTATCAGTGATGTCAAGGGCTGGATGCTAAAAAACAAGCTTAAACTAAATGATGATAAAACGGAAGCCCTCTTGTGCCATAGAAGAAGACATCAACCTTCACTCGTCAGTCTGCCCAATCACATCAAGGTGGGCGACAGCAACATCACCTTCACGTCATCTGTTAGGAATCTGGGATTTATTGTCACTGATGACATGACACTCGATAGACATGTAGCATCTGTCTGTCGGTCTGCCTATTATGAGCTCCGTAAGATCAGTGCTATCCGTCACTTTCTCTCTACACGCGCTACCAACACTCTTGTCTGTGCGTTTGTTCTTTCTCGACTTGACTACTGCAACTCCTTGCTGGCAGGCTGCCCTGACTACCTCATTCAGAGACTCCAGAGAGTACAGAACTCTGCTGCGCGTCTGGTGCTTAGAGCAAGGAAACGGGACCATGTCACTCCTCTCCTTCGTTTCTACACTGGCTACCCATCTGTTCTCGCATTCAGTACAAACTGTCTGTGCTGTGTTTTAATTTCTTTGCTGGCTCCTGTCCTGACTATTTCTCTGAACTTCTCATCCCTTACTCTCCGTCCAGACAACTACGCTCTTCGTCTGACGACCGTATCCTAACTGTTCCTGTCACCAGAACAACAACATATGGTCACAGGACTTTTGGCTACTGTGCTGCAAAACAATGGAACTCTCTTCCTTTCCATATCCGCCACCTTCCTACAACTGAATCTTTCAAATCTGCACTGAAAACGCACCTCTTCCTTAAGCATTTCTCCTAACACAGTCCGCACAATGCTCGTCCTTCTTAACCCCGCCCCCTTCCCTCTTGCTACTTTACCCATCTTTCTCGCAGAATCACTATATTTTTCTGTTCCTGTTACTTGATGCCTTTTAATGTTTTCTGTTTCGTCAGTACTGTCGTTTTCTTTCGTCCCCTTTGTTCTGTGTCTACTTAGTCCACGTCTCTTCCTCGTTTTAAGCGCTAAGAGCATGCTCTCTATGAGTGTGAATATGCGCTATAAAAATCTTCACTATTATTATTATTATTATTATTATTATTATAATAGAGTAATGTAAACAAGTTCAACTATAGAACGACAGATAGCTCTAGCCTTTATGCCCCATTATACATTTAACTTTGCTGTTTCATCCGGTGATTCGTTTAAAAAGACCAAGAGATATAGTTTGACTCTAATACTCCCCAGATAGCAGTAATTTTTATCTTTAATGAACATTGAAACCTGATAAGACACAGAAGTCAGGTCAAATGCTTCACCACAAGAACTACTCTTAAAAGTAATGGGGAGTACAAAGTAGGATAACGTGCGCTGTGACAATACCACCTCCTAGTTGTGCAGATGCTGCATGTAAGCAGATCTCAGCTGGGTGTCGGACTGGGCAATGCAGGTGCCAACAATATCAACACAGAGATGTTTAGATGCACAAAACATTCACAAACTGCGTAGGGCTGTGTAATGTCATTTCTCCCCACATCCAGTTTATAGTATATAACTTTTCTTCTATCCATCCGTCTGCTTATGTTTTCTCTGGTTCTCTCTTTCTCTTTCATTGTCTTAATTTCTTCAGCCGATGCTTCTCAGATGAACTGAGTTGTAACCTTGTCCTTTCAAGCTATTGTGTCTGAATTATGTAGAGGCAATAGGAATGTCGTAGTGCGTGCAGCTCCTTCCTTTAAACAAAACAGTCTGTGTCAATCAAAGAGGCGATGGACTCTACGGTACTAAATGTAAGGTAGCAGACTTAATACATGAAACAGCACGATCCTTTTGAAGATCTGCTTAGCTGTTGAGAGTCTCCTTCCTCCTTGTTGTCAATTCCTGACATCTTCAACTGGGGGGGAGGGGGAAGTTTCTCCAGAATACTCAGAATACTAAGAATCGAGAACTGGGAGAGTAATCAAAATTTATACAGACATAACATAAACATTCGACACGAATAACGCTGAATCATCTTTTTAAATTGAACTCTTCTTCACACTTTGTATCACAAAGAGCTAAATATAGTCTTTATTGTTTGCTTTAATTCAGTGGCGTCAGAAGACTCATCCTGATAGTTTTATTGCCACAGGTTTTTTTTCGTCTTCCTTCATTCTGTTTTGCTCTTTGTTTGCTACTGAAAGGCTTATTAAAATGTTTCATAAATGAAGCTGTTCATTCTGTTTCTGTCATCCTAACATTATTTACAGACGCGCCTCCATGACCTTTGCTGGCTTCTGAATCGACTTTTGTGTTTACGATTTTGCCACCTTATAATCATTGTCGTTGCCTTTTTGTTTCACTGCCTTACATGCACAAACATCCTGGACACTAGTTGAGTGAATGAGAAGTGTTTCATTCAAAGACAAACATCTCTTTTTGCTTAATTAGTACCAGTATTAAAAAATAGAGTTTCCTCATGATGAGGTAAGCTCAATGCCCTGTGTTCAAAAGACTTAACAACAAATTTAAAAAATAAGATAAAATCCGATTAAAATAACAAACCGACGACATGATGGTGAACTGGAATGACTTTTTTTTTTTGCTGAAGACGGTCAATTGCAAGAGATGAGCAAGCTGGTTATGAAAGGTATTTCTGAAAGAGAGGTTTTTACAGGTCAGTCTTGAAAGTTTCGAACCTAGGTTTCCGGGAAGTATGATTACTGGCAGAATTCATGCGCGTCCATATCCAAACATTACATAAATGAAAAAAAAAGATAAAATGAAACGTGTATGCGAACAAGGGGTGATTTCAAAAATTGGACACTTCTGTCCTTGATCTATGACAGAAAGCTTTACACAATACCCATCGAAAATTAAAAAAGAAGCAAATAAATGTTAATTTATCAAATGTGTCTGATTATGTGTCGGTCGGCAGGTCTAAGGGAAAAGACACGATGAGGGGCAGGTCCACGAAAGAGAAGTGCCTCATCTTCTTCAGCTTCATATTTTTCGTCGCCTTCGCAGTGTTCCTTGCGCTCTTCATTGTCTACTTTCACAAATACAACGACGTTAAAGGTGACTAACATTAGTGCTGAAACAAAACTTTGAAGTGATTTTACATCTGTGTGTCAAACATTATCTAGAAAATGTGACAGGCTCGTGGATAAAACCTTAGAGCCAGTATGTTCACAGGATTCTTCTCAGGCTAATGGTAATGAAAGATAATAGTTTCCGTATCCAGCATTCAATCCCAGATACCAAAGTTGTCAGAATGCAGCTGTAGTATAATTTCAGTTAAGTGTATTTGCTATACTGTTCTGATTTTCCTATTTTGTTCGTACTGTGAACAACATTTCTTGCCTTACTGAACATGTTTGGCATATCCATCCCATCACTTCTAACAACGCTACCAAGATGAAAGATTGTAAATTTATCTGTTGTTGGTAATTCTTGTCCATCTATTTTAACTGGGAAATGATTTGGGATGTTTATGTCATTTTCTCTGTTTTGTTCTTGCTTATTTTTCCTTGAAAGTATGTTTTTTTCTTGAAAATGATGGTGAGTATATCACAGCAGTCTAAGATCGTCTGCAATAGCCTAACTCTTCCAGTGTTGATGTAATTGTCATCCTGAGCCCTACTGGGATTTTGTTGATGATATGTTTCATAACCTGATCAATAGTTATATAAAAGAACAATGCCGACAGTATCCACTGCTGCCTGTTTCCGGTTTTACTTGAAAAAAACTCACTATGTTCTACACTAAAAGTTGATATACTTTTGAATAATCTCCACCATGTGTTAAAGTATACTGTTATCCTCAATATTCACTAAAGTCTTTCGATGAATGCTGTCAAAGACTTCTCAAAGTCGACGAACTTGTTATGAATTAGTCACTGCCATTCAACAACTTTTTTTAATATTACGGAGAGTGAAAAGTCTATTCTGTGCAGCTTCTTCCAGCCCTGAAATCAGTCTGTTCTTTTCTTAACCATTTGTTTACTTCTTAGGAAATTCGTTGTTGGATGATTTTGTCCATTATTTTACTGTATAGTGTATGCTGTTTACCTTCAGTTGTTACAGCTACGGAACTCATTTCTTGCGTATTTTGATAATTATTTTTATAACAGTTTTCGGTCAACCACAATTAACAGTTGTCTCCCAATTGACATGTACATGAGAGCATTAAGATTATCAAAGGAAGGCACATAATTGTCAGTTGGTTGATTAATCGCACGATTGCAGCGATATATTAGCTAAGACATTTGTGTAACAAATCCTGCTGGAACTCAATGCCGTGTCAATAGTAATGTTTGTCTTAATGTGAAGATCATTTTTGTTTTCAGACGTGTCAGAAGCAGCTGCTGAAACAAATAAAGGGTCGTCTGCAGAAGGTGTCTGCCAATCATTTGATTGTCTCGAGTCAGGTTAGTAATCTGTGTAAGAATGGTGCTGTGTAAATAATCACGCACACACAGAGAAAGGCACAGAGACAGTTCCTAACAGGCGTGAAGTTAGACATAAAGATTCGAACGTCTGAACACAGGCACGCACATATCCAAATTCCCGATATACTTTATCAGTACACCTTAAACTTTGTCTCTTTTCTTTCATTACCAACAGCTGCCTACATCGCCAAAAGCATTAACGCCAGTGTGGATCCTTGTGAGGACTTCTACCAGTTCGCGTGCGGACGCTGGGTGGCGGAACATCCCATACCCGCGGACGCCGACAGCATCACTAGTTTCAAATTTATCTCAGACGATATCAAAGAGACATTGAAAGGTTCGAGTCAGAAAAATTAAATCCTTGTGCAGTACGATGCTAAAGCGCATGCGATCCCACGTATATTTATTTGAAAGACTATTTTAAATCTAAATTAATGTAATAATAACATATAACACTATAACTATGCAACGCTTTAGATTTCAGTCGAATATTTATCATTGAAAACCACATTTACTCAGAGGTGAAGCAAACAAGTTTGAACTGTGGAGAATTACTTCAGGGGATGTTATCGGAGACGCACCTAATCAGTCTACGAAATAAGCGCACAAACGGCAAAAATAGTATAAATAATACAACTAAAAATGATAAAAAAAAAGTATAAACAAAATGACCAAAAATTGACCGTTTCACATCTGTTGTTCAATGGAGTGCATTGAACTCTGACATCTTTCCTAACTCTTGCCAGCTTTTGCAGAAACTTGCTATCAATGAATAACTTGGCCTTTTAGAAGTGATTATGAGACACACAAGGTACAGTCAAGGTTATGTTACAATGTTAATAACCTGTTTGAACTTTGACCGCAGATCTATTAATTATAGACGACGCCAAGGCTCCGCAGGCTGTCAAGCAGGCTCGTGCATACTTCAGGTCCTGTGAGGATGTCGGTGAGAAAGAAAAAAATAGTTTTATTTTTATCGTTGCTTTCATCGCTATTTGTTACCGACCATATCCATGTACTATTCAGCTTTTACTTAATTTTAATGTTACAGATTTGTAATGTTCCATCTTCCTGCAGCTGTCACGTTTCACATTTGTTGTCATGCTTCATCTTCCTCCAATTGTCAATGAAGCTCTCAATCTCTTAAAAGTCCGCGTGTGGATAGACAAGTGGTTAGAAAATTGGCGTCCGAAATACGGTTTGATATCCAGCGACCTTCCCCCACTCGACACAGATTATTGATAATTGGGTGCCTGACACCTCAGAGAGGTGGAGAAAGTAAGGCAGCCCTCGCAAAAACCTGACGACGAGAAAAATGTGATCTCTAACACCTCTCTCCCCAACGACATAAAGGTTAGGAGACCTTAACAGTTACGTTCATCACGACGAGCGTATGGTTTCGTCACGTCAATGGCTTACGAAGTGTGAAGGAAGGTCCGAAAGTTAGAAGAATTTCTACTTCAAAATTTGTGTGTAGATTTATAATTTCGTTGCGTTGAACCTTGATGTCTTCTCTTACAGATAAGACCTTTTTGGATTCTGATGATGTCATGAAAGCAGTTAAGAAGAGCTGAACGTCATTCTCATTTGCCATTTATAATTCTCGTCTCTATTCCTGTTCCAAAGGAAAATCCTCCTCCTCCTCCTCTTCCTCCTTCTTCTCATCATCAATTTTATTATTATTAAAAGATACTATGGACAAGCGAGGCAAGAAGCCGCTCTTTGACCTTCTCGATCTGAACGGTAGTGGCATCTACCCGACACTTCAGCCATCACGGACAGATGAGACGATGACGTTTCTGGACATCGTCGAGTACCTCACAAAAGTGGGGGACGTCGGATCTAATGCCTTTGTCTCCATGGGTGTTTATCAGGACGAGATGCAGTCAGACAAAAATATAATCACGGTAACCTTCGCAAAACATATTATATGTCCTTTACCTTCTAAATCTTTTTTTTAATAATTTTATCGTTTTCTGTCAACATTTAGAAATCTGCTGTTCGCTTAGTCTTCTTGTACGAAATACATTCGTGGTGCTTACTGATTAAAGTTTTTCTTAGTGTCTCTGTTCGACGTCGGGGAGTAGTTATGGATCACAAAAATCCCTGCTTCAGGAAAACTTGCCGTAAACACCCCCAGTAGTGCTATATGTAGTAATATTTGCGTGCAGAGAAGGTCATTTATCTGAATAGGTCTAGACAATTTTCAGTAACTACTACTCTGTTAACCTACTCTACGTTTCTATACTCTTATTCTGACAGACCGGACTATTTCTGTTCTCTTTCTTTAAGAACTTCAAAGTTATTAGTTTGCTTATATTTTTGCGATTACTGGGCCTTAGTTCAGTCAAGCCGGACTGGTGCTGCCGTCACGTGACGCGTACCTACGTGCAAGAAACTCCAGCGACCTGATGCTGTACGAATGGCTGTATCATCAGGTGCACATGGCACTAGGAGCTGACAACGAAACGGCCACCAACGATGCTAGAGAAGTGGTGGACTTCGAGATACAACTGGCCAAAGTGAGTGCTTCATGTCGATGGTCTGGTCGGTACAAGGCAGTGAAAACTTGCATTGGACTCAAAGAAGGCTAGTGCGTTAGGGGAAGAAATTTCGGCGTTTATACACGATAATTGAGTTTTCCTTCTTTACGTAGCATGTTTTCATATAGCACTAGAGCTACGACCAGTTCTATCCAGAACGATTAGCGTATAGCATTTGTATCGGGAGGAACAGGGAGGAAGAATTTAGACAAAAGATGAGTAAAAAGATGAAGATAGGTATACGGCACTAAAAAATAGAATAGGTTGAAGTAAGATGACATGAAATGTCTATAACAGGTTGAAGTAGAATGGTATACCATGTCTATGGCTTGCTTGTCTTGATGTTTCCAGGCCACTGAGCCGCCAGAGAATATGCGTGACAGAGTCAAGCAGTTCCAAAAGATGCCACTGGCTAATTTGTCAGAGATATTTCCGCAGGTGACACACTGAAAAAACTCCCAGTTATCTTTTTGTCTTTTTTATCCCTTGTGTATCTGCTGTATGGTATTCTTGCCAGTTCAATTTCTGTCTCTAGAACATTTCATTAAGATCTAAATATTTTGTCAGTTCTACAAAATAAAATCTTTAACATGTTTTGTAAAATACCCACTTTTCTTGGAAACAAGCGGTGGGTGGGTTACTATCATCATTATCCCGCCTAACTAATCCATGGTATTATTCATGGTAACAGTGTTACCAGCAGCAGTAATGGCACTTGTAAGGCACACATCATGACGATAAACATAATGTGTTGCAGTTTGACTGGCTACAGTATTTGAACAGTCAGTTCAACAAGACAGGCATCAACATCACAAAGGACGAGGTTATAGCCAACGAGGGAATGAAGTATTATTCAAACCTTTTCAACTTGGTGAATCAAACCAGTCCTAGGTATGTCTGTCTTAGTAATCTATCCCCTAATGTTTTTTACAAACACCTACAAACACAAACACCTATAACGCCTGAGTAAAACTTAATTATAATTAATAACATAGAGAAAATTATTTATAAATAATAGCATAAAGTGAATGATAAATAATTTACCGCCTATCTTTATTAGTCTCAATTAGTTCCATGGCTTTCATGTTTACACAACCAAGAACAAAAACGTGTAAAGTACAGCAAAGCTCATCTGAAATCTGCGCAAGTTTTGCTTTACATAGATTTACAATAGCTTTACTTCCAATTACATACAGATCATATGACTGTGTCGTGGTATTGCAGCATGACCCATACACCCATGCACACAAAATCTATCCGTAAAAGGCAGTGCAATGAATAAAACGTGACGAAAGTAGCTAATGAAGAGAGCAATACTAATCTGGTCACGTGGCCTCAAGAGCTGGCAACATGCACAGAAAGTTCCTCAATAGTGTGAAACATTATTAGCTTCTGGATGGATGTAGACGGCAAAAGACACAGTGAAATAGAACTCTCGCGGTGACTTCAAAGGACTACAGTTGACAGTCACATAAGGACGCATCATCGAGTACGAGTGTCACACCACAGTGGTATCCACACACCATCTGTTGATCATCAGAAATCTGGAAACACTGAGTTAAAGGGGATAGTGGTTAACAGTTAAGTTAGGGTTGTCATGTTGCAACCACTTTCTGAGACAGAACGATAGCTAAGGAAAGGAGGGAGGTGGAAAAAAGTCATCTGGGACCATTCAAAAAAAAAGTCCGCTGAAATGAACCGAGTAGTCGGCTCTCACTCACAGTTCGATGTTGCTGAAACGTAAAACAAGTCTTGTCGGCTGTAAACACAACACACGCACACACACACACACACACACACACACACACACACACACACACACACACACAGGCCCTCCACCCCCTCCCAAAAATAAACGATTGTTGCAATCGTTTGCCGCAAAGTCGTTTTACCCTTGATATTTTTATAACTATAAGCCCTCATGAGTAAACAAGAGAAGTAAAGCAAAACAAAAAACCGTTACTAGTTAAATTTACATGCTGTTATAGTATCCATCATAAGTGACTTATGGTACGAGGGTATACAGCACTGTGACATGCTGTGACATTTGTCGTAATAACGACCCTGTTAAAATCAGAAAATTCATCATTCCCCAACAAACAAGCACCAAAAAAAATCAAAGGAAGAAGAACAGAAATAAGAAAAATTGAAAAAAGGTGCAAGTAAATTATACATCGTAATAGTCATTTTCGAAGTATTGAAAAAAATGATTTTATTCTTTCATTGTTTTTCTGTTTTTTGAATCTATCTTCTGGTGAACAACAAGAACGCTGCTAAACTATGGCATGTGGAGAAAAGTGTACGGCTATATTGGTCTTCTGGATAAGGAATTACAGGACTTGTACAGAAATTTCAAAAAGGTCGGCATATGTCACTGTTCTTGCGTTTAAGCTTTGCTTTCTCGTTGCTTGGATTCAATCTTTGAATAGTCATATACATTGTTTTTGCCATGAGATAGCCTTAGCAGCTGACTTGGCATAAAACAACAACTAACTAACTAACTAACTAACTAACTAACTAACTAACTAACTAACTAATTAACTAACTAACTAACTCGTTGCTTGGATCTGTCTCATTACGTCCTGCAGTTGACAAATATTCTTTTAAGCAATCGATACAGATTTTTATTCCAAAAGTGACCTTTGCCAAAAATGTTTCTATTTCAGAGCAAATCTTCTCTCGTTAATCATATTATAGTATGGGGTGGTGGTGGTGTGTGTGGTGATGGTGGTTTTCTCTTTCTATGTATATCTCTGCATCAGTTCTCGCGTAACAGGTTATATAATATACGATGTGTGAGCAATTACTAACAAGGGCTTTTGTTTCGTTTTCAGACTCTGAACGGCATTGCCCGCCTCCAAGAACGCTGGAAGGTGTGTGTAGCGGACACTGACTATCAGTTTCCATATGCTGTTGGAAGACTGTATGTGGATAAGAAATTCACGCAGAACGATAAACAAAGAGTGGGTACTCTTCAACGTCTTGATAAAGTTATTGTACATTACTTTATTATTCCTCCCCAAGGTTTGGAGATCTTCTGCATTTCAATCTGTGATGTCGCTGAAATATATCACGCTCAATTTTCAACAACGAAGAACTAAGTATTAATAAACAGTAAATAGTTGGAAATAGTTTCTCGGGCTTTGAACCGTTTTTATACTGGGTCCAGTGATTTGCAAACAAAACACAAAAAATAGTTGGCAATGAACACACACCTAGTGTGTCTGCAGTCGTAGCTATGACCAAAAATATCTGCCTGCCCCTGAGGGTATTTTACCTCTGATCCATGGCTACAATACCAGCGTCCTGCCCTCGAGATCTATAACTACAACACCAGAGAAATGTCTCAAGACAAACCCCAAACGGTCAAGCCAACATGTCAACACTAAGTTCCGAAAAAAAGTACATCTTTTGGTTTTTGTCTTAAAATGTTATTCTAAGGCCGTAACTCTTTCTCTATTATTTCTTTTTCTTTCTGGTGTCATTTTTCTGTCATTTATTACAGATGGGGAAAATGATTGACAGTCTATCAACGACATTTCAACAGATGTTACAAGAGAACGAGTGGATGACAAAACCAACAAAAGAGGCAGCTTTGAGAAAGGTCAGAAACTGATCTCGTAGTAAGTTCCTGAATTGTCTTTTATCTTTTCTCTTGTAACCATCACACCAGATCAATGTCCTCAAACGTTTTTCCTGGTAAAGTTCACCATAAACCAGTGATTCTCAAAGTGTGGTCCGCGGACCACTAGTGGTCCGCAGGCACAAGTCAGGTGGTCCGCGGCTGACAGTCGTCATATGTCAGCAAAGTGATGTTTAAATCGCGAGATAGACTTGTAGAAAACTTCAGTTAAGTTTGTGTGGGACCCCTAACCGTCCGCTGGTCAGGTTACCACCGCAGCCTGACAGGATGGTCCAGGCGGGTGGCTATGAATCTTGACCAATGACGCGTGACATGCCTATCTGAACATGGCTCTGTTGAAGATTTTAGTACTGCATGTGTCAGCTTCCCTGACTCGGTCAAACATGAAAGGGGACCAGGCAGGCAAAGACAGCTCCGCCTTAGTAAGAAAGGCTGGCCACTTTCTGAATCTCCGTGCTGGCGAGAAGACGCGTTTTCTTTCTCAGTATTTTCAAGGGTTGTTATGGATCGCTGGCTGAAATCAGGGACCTTTAAACGTAGATCCCGTGATGCTGGTGACTGTGAAAGTGCAAACAAGATGCAGAAGGGAGGAAAAGATGCAACTGAGGTCATTTGTGATCCAAATCAACCTGCTGTTCTTCTGACACGCTTACCAGCTGCAAAACAGAAGCAGTTTGCCAGGAAGTGGAAGACGATATTTTCATCTTCTGCTCAAGATAATAGCAACAAAGAAAACTTCAAGCAAGCTGTGAAGAACAGTAGTGGTACACACAATATGTGGCCTCATTCCAGCCTAGAAAACAACCAAAACAAGTTAAAAGAGCACTGATTATTTAAGCATGGGATTTTTTGGGAGGGTGATAAAGAAGTCCTTAGCCCACAATGTGTTTTATGCTGTGAAATTTTGGATGTAAAGCATCTACTGCCATTTCCAACAACTTACTGTTGGATTTTCAACACTTATGGGGCTAAAAAAAGAATAAGAGAAGCCAGTTGAACGTGGAATCTGACATGAAATTGAATCTCTCCAACATTGATCCAGATATTATCACCTTAATAGCTCATCCAAAACAACTGCATTCATTACATTAACATGTTATAATGAGTGACGTATATAAATTTTATGTCACTTATTACTATAGCACTGTCACAAAAGGACATTTAGTTTTGAACTGTAATGAAACAAATGCGGCAATTTAAATGTGAAATTCACGGTACAGAGTGGTTTTAGGCTTTGGTGGTCCGCCGTATTTTTACTTGAGTAATGTGGTCCGCGGTCCAAAATACTTTGAGAACCACTGCCATAAACCAAAAACGTATATATGGCGTTTTTTTCTGGGAATTTCCCTGTCCTTAGAAATAATAATAATAAATAATAAATGAAGATTTTTATAGCGCATATTCACACTCATAGAGAGCATGCTCTTAGCGCTTAAAACAAGGAAAAGACATGGAATAAATGGATAGAACACGAGGGACGGAAGAATAAACGACAGTACTGACGACAAACAGAAAACAGAGATAGAAAACACAAAAAGGCACCAAGTAACAAGAACAGAGAATATAGTGATTGTGCAGAGAAAGATGGGTAGAAAAGTTGCAAGAGCGGAAGGGGGGAGGGTAAGAAGGACGAACATTGTGTGGACTGTGTTAGGAATAATACTCAAGGAAATGAATTTAAAAAAAGTAATATGCGGTTAAGATGGAAAAGTATCGGAAAAGCATGCATACATGTTGTCCTGTTCATATAAGCGCTCGAAAATTCGCAAAATGCTGACCCCCTTCACCTTTATACATCAACGAACACTCTAATTAACCGAAAATAAGATGTGGACGCTTTTATTGTAATCTACTTGTATGCCAGATGCACAGGCACTTATAAATTCGTTGCATACATAAAAGAGCCAATAACTTGCAGGGAAATAAAGGCGTATGAAAATCACTCCCATGCTGCCAACGGAATCATCATCATCATCATCATCATCATCATCATCATCATCGTCGTCGTCGTCGTCGTCGAAAAAAATCACAATTTATTTAGTAGTATATGTAAAAGTTATAAGACGAATAAAACAAGTTACGTTTCCGTCTGATTCATTCCGAGTAAATGTTTTTTAGAACATCAGTCAGAGCTGGAGTGAGCGAGTGAATGTATGTGGTAAAGAGGTAGGGGTGCCTGAGCAAAGTAGCGGGTTTGGGAATGTGTAGGTCAGGCTGGGTTTTTAAGTAAATGTACAATAACATGTTGCGTTAGTGAGATAATATGTGCAAAACCTTTTATTCAGCTGAGCAAAATAACACGCAAGATCGGCTATCCGGATTTCATCCTGAATGACACCGCCCTCAACGCCAAAAGTGAAATGGTGAGGTTCTCTGTTTTTCGGATTAAATAATTTTTGTTTTCTTCTTCGTTCGTTCTTCATTTCTCTAGCGGACTTCGTGCTCAATGAAACCACCCTTTATGCTCTGTGTCCTTCTGCATGTGGCTAGCAGGCTTCGACAGACTGGGTGCGCCATCACCGGGCACAAGTCCACAACACATGAGAAAATTGCATGGATCCGGTTATGGCAGCCAATTGGAGAACTGGGAACATGTTAATTAAAAAAATTGTGGTCACGAGTACGACCTTCTTTCCTCCAGATTTGGGAAAAACAGTATCTTGATTTTTACTTAATCATTAGAAAAAAATTCGCTCCAGCAATTTTTAAAAATTAAATATGAAATATCGCTAGCTTTGCTTACTGCTTGCCATTGAATGGTCAAGCTAGGTGCTATAATCCTGGCCCTTACCAGTAAATAAATGGTCAGCATCTGTCACTCATGAACACACTGTACACGCCCATACAGATCAAAGTTGTCGTCTAGTCGGTGCACACAGAAAAGAAGATAAAGTTCCGCAAATGTGTGAAGAAAACTGAAAATGGCATATGATCCGTATTTTCTTACTAATTCACAAAAATTTAACATATGATAGAAACGTTACGATAGATTAAAGTTTGTAAATCATTATTGTATATATTAATATTATGTACTTTTTACATGTTAAATTTTGTGAATTTAAATTGATACTGGCTTAATAAAAAGAAACCACACAAACAACTAGGAAATAAATTATGGGCCTTACATTATGTTCCGTAGGGCATATAAAGTATATGAAAATATGCATGCATACCTCATTCTCACATAATGACACGTGTACGCGCATGCTACCAATCTCAAACTATGTTTTTGAAATAAAGACATTTGATTAAAAATTAATGAATAATTTGCTAAACGTATGCGTTATCTAGAGTGTCTTTATCTTTTGCACGCAAAAAACAGTTTTATTATTATTATTATAGTATAACGTCACTGAAACGGATTTCTTTGAAACTAACCTGGACCTCCAAAGGAAGAACCGCCTTAAGGACCTTCAAAGATTACGGACACCGGTAGACAAAACTGAGTAAGTTGCTGCTTGATTCCTTTACTATCTTGCTTCAAACATGAACTTTTATATTCTGCTAATAAGCGTTTTAATTAATAAATGGGTGTTTTTACGATAATGCCTGTAAGGCAATATCGTTATACTTTGTGAAACACCGTTTGATAAAAAAAAAAAAAGTCCATAAAATAAATTCTAAATATATCGTGTCCCGTTGTTCTCGCAAGAACTTAACGACTGCTGAGACACATTAATAATAATAGTATTTCCCCCACACGGAGGCGAGTTGAATGCGTTTCACAAGAGACCAGGGGCAGTAGGGAAGGAGGCCGTGTGATGTAGTCGTCACAATCGAGTACAAACAAGCACAACATACATACACGAACATGCACTGGCTAGCAATACAAGAACATGGAGGAGCGCAGAGAGAGGAATGTGGTTGAGAAGAGACAACAGGATGGACATTCATTCAATTTGGTATACTTGGTTCTTTTTTTTTTCATTTCAGGTGGGGTATGTCTGCATCAACCGTCAACGCATATTACAGCGGCTCAAACAATGAAATAGGTATAACATTTTAGCCTCAAGATTGTTGTGACGTTTACAAGTCATTAATAAAAATGCAACTTTAATTCCTATTCTGTCCCCTATTTTTTTTTTAAATCTGAATTTTCCTCAAATTTCCCTTAAAGTATCTGAAATGCAGCGAGAGTAAAGAGCGAGGGGTACTGTCTTAACGAAAATATTGCTGGCTCGGAGACAAGCTCGGTTTTAACAGCTCAGTCTCTGATGACCCGAAAGTTCACGGGGAGTTTTATTTCTTTTCTAACAATACTGTTTCTTTGTGGCAGTATTTCCAGCGGGTATTCTCAACAAGCCGTTCTTCAGTACAGAGTTTTCTGAGTAAGAATCATCACTTTTTTTAAACAGTTATTAATGATAATTGGCTAATTTTTTCAATTATAGTCGCAGTGTGAGGATTTGAGTGCACCCATAGACAACTTGAATCTGCGCATCTACGCATAGTTTTGCAATATTTCTGAACCGATTTTTACAATCTTCATGCACTGACTATCACAGTTTCTCACTTATTTTCCGCTGCTTCCTCCTTGTCTTTTTCTTTCTCCCTATTTTTATCAGAAAAACTAAGCACGCTCAATCAATCCATATTTTTAGGACCTATTAGATCCTAGCGACTGTTTAATAAAAAAGTATAATTTAGTATTTATTACATTCCTCCCTGTTTTGAGCAGTACTACATAAAAATGACATGCATGTCTTTTACACGTACGTAAAACCATCTGTTAATGAAAAGGTTTCTTTTTTCTTTCTTTCTTTCTTTCTTTTTCTCTTTGTACGGTATGTGTATGTGCTTGTGGTGGCACGCGGGCGCTCGCTCGTGGCTGGAGTACGACACTATGTATCTGAACGAGTGTCAGCAATTTACAGATGAGTTAGCTTGTGAATTCCCCAAAATGTTTGTTACAGCGCCCTCATCTATGGTGGCATCGGCATGGTTATCGCTCACGAAATCACTCATGGCTTCGATGACTCTGGTAACTTCACAAATCTCTCAGACATTAAATTTTATATTCATGTTTCTAATAGCAGGACTGTGTAAGATCCAGGGATTTCTTAATTTATTAAGACGTTTTCTCATGTTTCTGAAGTACTAACAGTCTTTATAGAAGTTTGTTTAGTTTTTTCTTCCTCGCTAATTGGATGTAAACTTAAAGCCACTTATGTTTCAGGAAGTAGTTTTGATGAAAATGGCAACCTAAGAAAATGGTGGGAAGAGGAAGATTTGAGGAACTTTAAAAACCGAACACAATGCATAAGGGAACAATACAATTTGTTCGTAGACAAAGAACTCAACATGTCCGTAAGTCAAAAGTACTAAGCTTTATTGTAGCCTCTCACCGCCAATGATATATCCCTGACCCTCATACGTATATTAGTATTAGGGTAAATAAAGAGATTTTGTTTCCAACAGCAGAAAATATGACGAAGGTCTAATGACCTTTTAAGTTTCTTTAAGCACGTAACAAATTTCTATGTTTGCATTTATGTATGTGCGTGCCTGCGTGCGTGTGCTTGTGTGCAGGTAAATGGATTATTGACGCTGGGAGAGAATATTGCTGACTGCGGTGGGATTAAAGAAGCCTTCAGGGTAAGCAATGTTTGCTTTTACATGTGTGTATGCTTGTTAGGGTGTGCGTGTGTGTGTGTGAGAGAGAGAGAGAGAGAGAGAGTGCATCTAGGTGTGGACTTAATATTGTAAATTTTTATGCGTTTATAAGCTTTGCCATCGTAATGATATTATTTCTGTGGTGGTGGTGGTGTTAGGGATGATGATGACGAGGTCAACGACGACAATGATAATGATACTCCGAGCTTAAAAATATCTCTGCTATGCATGATCTTGATGTATAATTGCTTTCTTATCGCGTCTGTTTTATTCAGGCGTATCGCAGTGCTGTGAAGGGGAAAGAGACCGAAAAAGAGAAATATCCCTCACTTCCGTATACACAGGATCAGCTCTTCTTCATTGGATTTGCACAGGTCAGGTCTCTTTTTTTGCGGTACACTTTTATTAGATGGGTCAAGTTTTCACAGTTTGCAATGATTATTAATTAATTGTATGAATCTTTCATATTTTTTTTATAGATAGCTATGTTGAAGACCTCTCAGTCATTCTAAACGTTGTCAAAACAATCAGTTATCAATCTTATATAAATTGATTTGTAAGGACATGTGATGTACCTCATAGAAAAGTCCCCTCATGTTGTTCATCTTTTGTGGTCTACAGTCGTGGTGCAGTAACTATCGATCAAAATCGCGGGAGATCCATTTGCAGTCAGATTACCACAGCCCCAATTACTTCAGGTAAGATATGTATCGACATTTCTGTCAAGAAGTTTTCAGGCTACCTTAAAATATGTCCGACCACTGCCGCGAGCTTTTTAAAAAGCTTTAGTTGTCGACATCTTAATTCAGGTATGTTGAACGGCATCTAACGAGCTAGCGAAGAAACAACAGGTAACTCTGTTCAACAAAATTGACACTACTTTTTTCCATGTCTGTTGATAAACTGTGTTGTCTTCCAGGGTGATAGGTCCTGTCCAGAACAGCGAGGATTTTGGCCGGGTCTTCAACTGTCCAGTGGGAAAACCAATGAATCCCCAGCACAAGTGCTATGTCTGGTAACGGGACGAGAGGAAAATGGTGCCAAGCTGTGAAAGTGACCTTTTGCACTTAGCAAAGACTCAGCCTTTAAAATGTTTTTTTTCTAATCTCATGTGTAAAACAAGAGCTTTACTTGCATCTTGTTCATTATTTTGTAGACAAAACAAGATTTCGTCATGCTTCAGAATTCCCTATGTACGCTGAGCGATGGTTTTACTTTTGAGGGGGGAAAAACTTTCTCCGACTAAAACAGATTTGTGAGGGATCTTGAAGACGTTTTTGTAAATTTGCCTGGAATTATACATAGTGCACATATTGTTTTCCTGACGGACACAATCTCTAGAGAGGTATCTGCCAGTTACATATCACTTATATGTGCATTATATATATATGTATATGAATGTATCAACGTATAGAGATTAAAATAAATATTGAACTCGGACACATATGTATTAACACTGTATTTACTGAAAAATTATTGGGCTTGCTGAAACTGCTTTACCAGCAAACATACACCATACGTAAACGATAAACTGCACTTATAAACTTATGCTTGTAGAATGAATTGTATATTTCTAACATGCATTCTATGATTATAAAGTGAATTTATAGCTGTAATATGCATTCTACAATTATAAACTGAATTGTATAGCTAGAGAATTATAAAATTTCCTCTCCTGGTGCTCCGTAGTCCTTTCCTCGCAGTCGCAAGCTGCAGGACAGCCAGCAGAGACTTCAAAACAAGACGAGAGGAAATCATCGCTACCGCCACCAGCAGCCTGGTTGATGACAATTAAGAAAACCGAAAGGACGGGCACTCGCCATCGAGAGTGCCTACCCAATTCTATCGGCCGCCACTGTTTCAGCATGTACACCGGTGTACAGTGGCCACTGCATGTGTACGCACCAAGAAAAATGTCCATATAAAATTTTAGCTCGGAGACTGCAGGGAGTTCACTTTAAGAGTTTGCATGGCTGTTTTTGTCTGACTACATTTAAGCTGCAGGTGACAAGCAGGCATTCGCAATATTAAAGGTTTTAACACCCAGCAGCTACTCTTGTAGCGTCATCTACACCGGGTACGCAAGCGTGTGTGGCAGGGTACCCGGTGACATGTAGCGATGTAGATGGAAGAACAACTCGACCGTCTGCTCCAGAACGCCCAAAAACCGGATATATAACTCCATGGTCACACACACACACACACACTTATTTGTGCAAAAGCCTCACACTCAGTAACATATAACTCTTCCAGTTCCAGCTACGATAAAAGTTACCTTTCAAAAGACTGTTCTAATCAGTCGTACAATCTTATTTGGAATAATCTGTTTGTATTTCAAACTCACGATGGAACGATCGAAATCCATCGTGAGTTTGAAATACAAACAGATTATTCCAATTAAGTTATCAAAATCAATCTCGAAATGCTCTACCAAATTCAAGTTATGTCTCTACTCCCAGCCAATACTTTATCTCATTGAATATTTCTGTTACTGTTTTATTTTTGTGCGCTGTCTTTGAAAAAAAAATCTCCAAACGAAATCTGAAGTATAGACAAATAACTCTCGCAGCACAGAATGCCGAAAACATATGCCTTTCACCAGAAGACCAGTATATAGTAGGCATTCCGTGCTGCTCGCGAAGTGTTTATATATCTCAGAAGAAAAACTAATAGGGATGCAAAACATTTCCTACCTGGTAATTGTTTTGAACGACTAGGACAGAAAGCAGATGCAATATCTCAGATCCCCGCATCAAGCTTACCAAATCAGACAACGCAGACGACAAATCTGCTGAGAGGCTGTAACAAAATGCCTGCTGGAAAGAACCATGGAATTTACGATCGAGTGTGTTTGTCGGTTTTCCTGTTGTCCTGTTCGAGGGACTGTTTTCGGTTGCACACCAGGATGACAATGCTGGCATCCGTAGCCTCTGTATCCCTTCCCTGCTATATATGAAGCTTTCAGTTTTACTGTCTTTTATGTGTTGTGCGATTTCTGTCATTCATATTTCTTGTTTTGTAAAAGCTTTAGCGCTCAAAACGACTCTAACGCTGTAGTACAGCGTACACGTACATCATCACTATCATCATCATTAATCTCCCAAACACATGCACACCACTACCTATAAGTACTCTTGTTCACCCACACTCTGATCCCACAGATACCCAAACAGAAAAATTACATACAGCTCAAGCACATGAAACGTGTATTTAATGTCAGAAAGACTTACAAAGCATATTGTAATTATACAGGACGGCGATACAGAAAATCCTTTTTGCAACATTATGCTTATAAATTGCTTATGCGTGGATGTCTCTGCATACTGCCACATTTTGATACTGAAACAAGACCTGGGCTGGGTTTACAAAGCATCCTAATATCTTTTTCCATACAAAATGGCTGAACATCATGAAGTCATAAATATGGAAGGAGATGATCAATTCCTGTTCAATAAATTCAGCTAGTGATAGTGGAAAGTTAAGTAATCGGTGGTGAGTTATCCTTTACTGCAGATTATGTAAGAGGCTATACATACCACATGGATCAAAACAGGAATATATATCTTTTCATCTTGATGACAGTATATGCCCATGACAAACTATCATAAAGGTGTCAAACTCAATTTTGGAAAATGGATGTGATGTCATACTGACATAGGCCACTGCTGCTTCACATTGAACAGTGATCTTCACATAAAGGTCTTCTTATTACCTTTCTAGGTCATTGGGGAGTGCTGTGTTGCTACAGAGTTTTCAGTTGAAAGTTTAAATTTTTATTTTATTCATGTTATCTATGAAAAAGACAAATAGAAAACAAAACAAAACAAAAAATAATAAATAAAGGAGAATTTATCTCCCTGAAATGTCTGGGCTAGAAGATGCAGTCAAAAAAAAATGGTGGTAAGTTACTACCCCTAATCTATTCTAGCACAAACAGCTGCTCTGCGTATGTGTGATCACTGGTAGAAGAAGCACAATCACATTATAACAGAAAACATACCCTGTGCATAAAAAATAGTAATGATGAAATAATAATACCATTAACAATATTTTTAAGCAAGTGGTAACATATTTAATAAATGTGAAAAATGATTTACTCACACCTACATTAGGTTTGAAATGAAAAGTATGGGATACAATCTTATGGGTAACTGTATCAAATGTGAGTATTATTAACACTTTTGTTATTGCTGATGTAATCAAAAAATAATTGTTGACAATTTAAAACAGTTTCCAGGTAGATGGCAGAACCTAATTAATGGACCTTACAAGGGCTCTTATAAAAGATATTTAATGCAGTAAGCGAAAAACAAAATTTATGATTGTTTACTATTTGTACATTAAAATCTTAGGCTGCAAAACTAATGCAGTCCTATACATACTTTCATTTCACTTTATTTTCAAAATGAAAAAGACTGTCTCTTCCACACTGGGTATGTTGGCCAACCTTGTCTTCTATCTGCTTTTTTTTTTAATTTACCAAATAAACGTTTCGCTTAAGATGTCATGCTTACAAACAAGTGTGTGGTGCTCATAAAATTAGTGGTATGAATTCTAAAATTGTTACTATGGCTCAAATAATAAATAAAAAAATAGCTTTTGATCAAATTAGAAGACTGATAAGGCCTTCTATGCAAATATCCAAATAACTTGATTCAACAGACCCTGTAAAATTATTGAAAAATCCCATTAAAATCTATGAATTCCTAAACTCTTCTGTGGTCCCATCACTTCTTTATGACTACCACACATCCAAAACATTATTGACAATTTATATAAATGTGCATATATAAATATATAAGTGAACACTTGCCATTTAAAGAGCTTTTCTTGTACTTTTTTCTTTGAGCAACAAAAATGTGGGATATGTATAATAACAGATATTTATAAATATAAAAATAATTGTGTAATTTGTGCCATTACTGTTTTTTCCAAAAATAAAGGCAATTTACATGAAAGTTATTAATGGATCAACTTGGTTAAATCAGAACATTGTACTGAGTACTCATTCATATGTATTATGTAATATGCATAAGAATTAAAGAACACTTAAAACATTAAGCTAACATGTTAAATGCATTTAGACACCCATGAAAATTATACAAGTACAGTATTCAGTACTTCATATAGGTATGCAAAGAAAACTTACATTAAAGAATCTGTCAACGCAGTAGAACAATTGGTGGATGAAGAAGAAATCCTGACCTGCAAAGAGTTAAGAGACTATCCAGTAAATATTCAGGATCTTTATATCTTACCAACCAATCTTTGTGATCCTAACATCTGACCATGGATGTGTACAGGTGGACTGCTGTCTGTCTGCCGAGACCAATGCTTAGGCTCTTGCGAAGTCCTCCGCTGTTAGTCTCGGTGAGCTTAAACAATGAATCTGAATAACCAGCCTCGTTCTAGTAGTTAAACTGAAACGTGACTAAGCCAGAAGCTTTACAGTCAAAAGCCTTGTTCTATAACTTAACTGAAAAAAAATCATCTACAAGCAGTCCAGTAATACAAGTCCGTGATCTGACTACACACCCATTTAAACATCATGAGTAGAAAATTAATAAACTGTGTAACTGCTTAACTGTAAAGCGGCAGTATATTATTTCCAAGGTAAAGTCACACTCAGTTATATATGATTAGGAATGAATTTAGGCAGATTGCATATCAGCTGTAAAATAGTTAACAGTTACCTAGTTAACAAACAGATAGCATTTTCAATCACAGTTCTTTTGCAAGTTTGATAAAACCATGTGAATTGAACATATTTTTTGAAAGACAGTATGCACTATTAAATCTTTTTAATGTTTAATAAGGCAAGGTGAATCAATATATTCTAACTTTTTTTAAACATCACAGTGATTCCATACAGTATAAAAAATTCCTTTTGATGACAACAAAAGACAGTTGTTATGTACAAGTGCTCAAGGGGACATCATCTTCCATCCAACTGTAATCTTTTCCATCACTTGCTATGCAAAAGATCATTCACATGGCAAATAAAAGCAAAGATTTAATAAAACCGCTTGGAATAAAGATCCTATTTTATTTAAAGTCAGACATAAAAAATTGTACTGTAGCCTATTTTACATCCTAATTAAGGAAAAGCAGAATGACTGGTACCAGATTACCCTTTGTTTGGTTTTTGACACTTGTTGTGAAATAGAATACATCTGAAAAAAGCACCATTCACTGAAAAAAAAGCCACAAATGTCTATTACTTGAATTACATTGTCTGGCAGGAATCAGTTTACCCTTCTCATGCATTTAAAAACAAATACAGGTTAGCTTCATGTCCTTAACACATTAACTCTAAAAGATACAACAAAACTAGTAGTTACACAGCAAATAGGACACCAGACTGTTGGTGTCTCCCATTGATCTGTAGTTTTTTGTAATACCATTGTTCTGGATTGTTCTTTAGAGGCTGTGCCAAGCCGTTTCTACCAGTACAAATCTTTATCCAATAGTGGTCTCTGCAACCTATTTATTTGGCCATCTTGTCTGCAGCTTTTCACTTTATTGAATTCATTGTCTCTGTTTCACCACAAATTTAACCGTTTCAGTTCTATGAACATACATTTTCCACTGATCAAATGTCAGGTCTATGCGTATCAATGGTGTTAACTCTGAAGTGTGTTTTGTGTCCTGCATTTTGCTCTATGTTTCTAGACTATTGTGTTCACTGATGCTTCTTGAGTGCCAGGATTGTGCTCTATTCTCAACTGTGCTGCCATTAGAAGTTCAGTCAAAACAAAACTTCAAACAGTGCTTTCGCCTTGACTGAGATTTTGCTCCTTTTTGATGCAATGTAAATGTGTCTCTGTACATCTGTCTATGTTTTGGTCTATGCATGTGCACTATTTTTATTTCAAACGTAAATTTGTGTATATGTGGGGTTTTGCTTTGGTTTATTTCTGTACAGTTAAGAACACTGCCTGCTTTAAATGCACTATACAAATGTAATTATCATTTTGCAGCAAACTATCATTACAAAAAGTTGTACCACTGCAATAAATAAGCTATAGCAAAAGCCAAACCCTTTTCTGTGTAAACTACTTCTAATTAACAGAGTAAGTACTACTTACTACACAGAAACTGACATCAAACAAAAGCTATAACAAGTGGTTTAACTTATATGGCCCAGAGAAGAAATAGACATCAAGCAGCCCAAGAATGTTAAATTAATTTGCAGTGCACACATCTTTCTCTTAACAAAAAATAAAGGTAGAATTAGTTTAAAGATCTGGAAATAAACAAGGGATTAATATGCAATCTGGGTTTGCAGGACACAGTTTTAATAATAAATAATAACAAATGTGTGATTTGTATAGCACATACTCATGCTCATATGGAGCATGCTCTTAGAACTTGAGACAAGAATGAGATGTGGACAATACACGAAGGAACAGTACTGATGACTAAGAAAAGACAAATATTGAAAATGCAAAGAGGAATCAGGTAACAAGAACTAAGAGTGTCGTGATTCTGCAGACGAGGTTAAGTAAGGATTTGGGGTGGGGGGGTGGTTGAAAAAGGAGTAGCTTAAGGTGGTAGGAGGAATGCTAGAGGTGTGTTTTCAGTGCACATTTAAAGGATTCAAGGGTGGATAGGATGGGGATTTAGCAAATTCATAATCATACACCAAAGAGACAGAAAAGTTACATTCACAATACTGAGTATCTAGAACATGCATGTTCTATATTCTAATTACAGGTATCATTCACTTGTGTAAAGGGTGCTTCATGTGTCACTCTCTAACTGTTTACCAACTGTGTAAAATTATTACCCTTTCCATTTAAACCAATCAATGGTTAGTTTAGCAACCTTCTTTGACCTCCCTTTCTCACCACTAGAAAAGTGCATTATAGCTCTATATAAAAAAAAACCTTCAATTGTAACATTGTGATAGTCTGAAATTTGGAAATTTACGTTTACATACTCTAATATTTGCCATGGAATACACAGACTTCTTTAGTATGTTCACTTTGATGTTGAAATAACTTGAAAAAGTCCTATAACACTGAAGATCTAAAACTTAACAATGTTTGTTAACATACTTTCATCTTTATGAAACCAACAATATTCTAAGGCTTTATACTCTTTTGTTCTGTAAGGCTTACTATATAAAAATTTGTAACAAGAACTAAAACATGACAAGAATTTTTAACAAAAATTCAAAATAATATAATTTTATCTTTACATACATGGACCTGTACAGGTATAAAACCAAAAAATTGTTGCAGGATTTCAACAAGTATACTGGCTAAATAATAGAGCGGGAGAATTACTACAAAAACAATTACTTTTATTTACCCTTTTCCATTGTCAACTCATGGATTCATCTCTCTATCACACACACAATGCAGATGTATTTACCCTAAATACAAGGCCTTCTCCCCAGTAATGCTTAAGAAATTCTATGCTCCTCTTCTGGTCGATGCTCGGTCTCCCAATCTACATGCACAAATGCTCGCTCAACCTCTTTCAAACCCTCTAGCCGACGCTGCAGACTTTCTCCAACTTCATGAGTTGCTTCCAGTGTCATATCTTTGGGCAGGACAATATCAACCTCAACCAGGAAGCAGCTTCCAAAGTGGAACGCCCTAACGGTGTCGATCTTTAGGATGTGGGGACTATGGTTTAAGCACAACCACGTGATTTTGCTCATGAACTCTGGTTTTGCAGTGAAGCCTGTTAACAATTTGATTTGTTCTGAAACATTAACAGCATCAATCATTGAAAAACTGAAAAATATTTTATATAATGCTGAGAGTAAACGGTGTGCCTGGAATACACTCTGAAAAATCTATTTATGAATGATGAAATGCTGTATCATACAATTTACAATGTACTTATTGCAGGTATTTAATATTACATTTACATTAAGTCCAGCTATTTTCATTCTGTGGAAAAGAGTAAACATCATATGACATACTACAAAAAATGGAGACCGTAGAAAATTTGTCATTGCATTAAGAAAAGCTATCCTAAAACAACAACGAAGTATATTATGCTTGAAATATACATGTTACAATCTCATGTATTTTTCATCATGTATTTTTAATGAAAACATTTTTCATGATTCTGCATCTTATTTCAACAAGCTAAGGACTTGTCTATGGTTGATGCCATATGGAGCGAACACCATATACTGACCAGACCCAGTCTGCCACCAGCCAACAAGAATATAGATGCCAATGATAGCTGCACCGATTGGATCAATGAAAACCACATTCTCCTCTCTTGTTATTTCTGCAAATTGCTGAGATCCTAGAAAAAAATAAGATCAGAGGCTTTGATAAAAGACACCCCTGAACACCCTTTCACCAAATTAATGAAATCAGTTCCCTAAACATCAGTAAAAATTTACAATCTAAAAGTCTAGTTTGTCTTTTCTGTAAGGTATGTGAATTCGTTTGTGCTCAAAATTAAAAATAATGTCATGCTGAAATTCACACTTTGCAAAACATATATAACAATTGACAGTGATGACAAAAAGTTGTTGCATAATTCAGAGTCAACAAAAAATTATAAATTTACCAAGCATCTGCATTCAATGTTATGCAAGAGTTAGGCCAAAGATTTTATAAAACAAATCTAACTAGCTAAATATCTAACAGTTTAAAGGGAAAAAGTCCAAAGACATTTTCACATTATCCTTTATCAACAAAGCTCACAAAAATAAATGTTGTGGAGAAGAATTAAACAGACTATAAATGAAAAGAAAAAGGTATGCAGTGCATGAACAAAGGCTGCAGAATATAAAAAATGAGAAAAGGCAGTGTGCATAAAAAACATCATGCTCTCCACACAAAAATGCATCAAATTTTATTAATCCATTAGTAAATGTTCAAAATTCTACAAAAAGTGAATGCAGACCAAATTACCCAAAAAGCCGAAAACCAAAGCAACAGAATTGGAGACAGTATCATTTCTGTGGTCTTGCATCAACACATCCACTGAGCTGGACTGAAATCGGTGTTTTCGTTTCATCCAGTAGCAGATTAGGTACAGACAAAGCTTAGCACCTATGTAAAAATCACAGGAATTGTAGCATCATTTTAAAAGTAAACATTATAACAGACAATGGTGTTTTAAGAGAACCTAAGAGACCAGAATAAAAACACATGAATAAATAATGAATAACAAAAATATTTGATGTATTTGGTGAGTAGATGTTCCCTTTACCAAAAAGAAAAACTGTTCTCTTGCTTCTTCTCTCTAGTGACCTGTCTTTTTCTAAAATGTTTGTTTTGTGATAATTTTTGTCTAAAATAGTTATTTCTCATTTATGTTTTAGCAATAATTTAGCTTTGTGTCTCACAATATTTCTTCTGCTTGCTAAAGGTTTTGAGTTAAACCAAAAGTTATCCTATGCTAATATCCTATAAAAGTGTAATGATCTAGAGACATGACTTCAATAACTATTCTCAATATACTGAGTTTGGATATACAATTGTAACAGGGTGACCTACCACATGGCACACAACAACACTTGAACACGTAGCCATAGGTTTAGACCTTTTTATTTCGGTGACCGCTTGCTGGTCAGCTGCACAGTATTAGCTTAAGAGCGTAACTTAACCAACCGGGCTGTTGATTAATGTCCAATACACAGGAATTCACTTATCCGGCATAGAAGTCCACCTGAACTGGCGATCACAACGTTGCATCCAAGGCAGGTGAGTCGTCTCCACAGAAGTTCTCTCGAAATGATAATCGGCAGGTTATATCCAAGGCAGGTGAACTGACAGCATACAAGTTCACCTGGATTGATGACCGGCGAATTACATCCAAAGCAGGTGCACGAAAGCACAGAAGATGTCCATCTAAACTGACGAATTAGAACATTAAGATCTACGAGGAATATAACAGCAGATCACAGCTTGGAAGAACAGCCTTGCTATAGTCAATCCCCAGTCTATATCGATTTGGCACTGCCCTTTGGCAAAAGTGTTTAGGCGTCCGTAGATACCGCTGTAGAGGTCTCTAGTTTCACACAGATTCCCGTTGCGTCCCTCTCAGAAGCAGAGTCCTTGAAAGATTGCAGTAAACGTCTGCCTTCTCCATGTCCCTCAGTTCTCACTGGAAGGTTGTGGCAGAATGGCTTCACAGAAGCAGAGTTCCTGATGGATTGCAGTAAACGTCTGCCATCTCCGTGTCACCCAGTTCCCGCTGGAGCATTGCTGCAGAATAGCTTCACTGAAGTAGAGTCCCTGACGGATCGCAGTGTATGTCTGCCGTCTCCGGGTCACTCAGTTCTCTTCGAGGACTCGCCCGTTACAAATCCTTCACTGACCACATGTAGGTTTATCTTGTCTGATAGATCTCTGCTGAATGCCAGAGTCTAGCTCGCCTATGCTTGACCGTAAGTATAGGCACTGATTCAGCTTCTACCCTTCGGTGGAAAGGTTGTCAGTGTCCATTATGATTCTTCCTCTGGTGCTGTATAGGTCCGTCTGGACTGAGAGATCTTCGCTGAATGCTGGGGAAACATTAAGCAGACCAACTTAATTCTGCCTTACCCCCGGTTTAGACCAATGGTATGCTAAGCTACTCGGTAACTAGGGCGATCACTTAGCAACCCTATCACTTTGTGGATTCCATGCCGACTGACTACATCAATTTCTCTTTACCATATAGTCGGCATAGATCTCCACCTGGATTGATCGTGTTGGCCAGTATTACGCCCCACCATGTGCAAATTCAGATTAAATCTTGTTTACAAAAATGAGTCTGGAATTCCCCTATCGCGTCATGTTGTGATGCAATTTTGTGGTTTGCATCACACGGTCACCTGGCTTCCCAAGAACGTGCCACTGTTCTACCTTTGCTTTGAACAAAAAATACAATAAAATGGGGTTTGAGCCACAAACCGTTACAGTCGAGAACAGAGCAACAAGCGAACAGGCTAGCCAATGCTATGTGAGAAAATACCATCGTGTTGCTGCCAGAGACCACAAGGATGCACTGTGGGGATACAAAACCGCAACCTGAGGGCAGTCACTGCACAAATGAATGAGTGAGGTTAATGCCACGATGCTGCCAGAGACAGCAGGGACACAGTACACAGCTGACGTGCATCGTAGACTGAATTTTGACTGCCACCCTGGGGCAGTCGCGTCAACCCACTATAGTGTTGTCGGCTGAGGACTAACATGGGAACCAGCGATAAAGCCTTTATTCCAAGCAAAGTAAGAACATTTCTATTCTTTTAGAATTAAAAATAGAGGGAAAGGACTAGCCATTAATCGGTGAGTTACAAAAGACTAGATAAATAGACCATTGGTTGTGGTTATATTGTGCTGTGATGAACAATTTGATGGACAGTTCTGATGAACAATTTAATGACGTATTGCTGTAATGAACAATTATGGTGTTTCGGTGTGATGGACAATATAGTAAAAGAGCATTACGCTGTTCATTTGAACTATTTTGTGAAGCGGATGGTAGGCATATTAGCTGCTTAAAAGCCTACATTTCATCTGTTTAATTGTATGATTGATATGATATGATTGTCTCTTGCCCACTTCTTTTGCATTTTTTCACTGTTGACATCCATAATTCTGCACCTTGCAACAAACTTTATTTCTTACCTTTATTTCTAACTTTTACTAGAGCACATTCCCATATTCAAATTGCCCACTGGGACAAATAATTAAAGTTGGTCACTGTCATTGTCATTGTTGTAAAAATACACTGATGTCAGTCTGGGTGGGGAAGCCCCACAAAGAAAACGATCTTTTTTGTGTGAACAAATGTGTATGTCTAACGATGTGGTGCAACATTCTAGCATTCTTAGTGTTCAGATTCGTTGCCATAATAGATAGCATTCAGGATTATCTGCAGTCTGACATAGCCATAGTAGGTCTTTAAAATGCATAATCTGCAGCTATGGGGGCACCTCTGGACTAAATTATTTCCATCCTTCTCATCTACACTTTTATTCTCTTTGGGGCCTAATGAAAACTTTTTTTAGCAACATCCAAGCTATCAAAACACGCGCAAAACTAAACCAGCAAGTTATCTTTGTCCACAACAATGCTGCACACAAATTTACATTTTCATAGTGCAGGATGGTGACAGATATGAGCATAAAGAAAGCAAGAATGAAGTAAAGAAAGTAAAAATCACTGTTAAAATTGCATATCATCCATTTATCGCAAGAAAGTATTCAATACCATTCAGTTACTTGTAATAACTTATAACACAAAAACATACATACCACACAGATGCCCCACAAATGGGCTCTATCAAAATTGTTCCTACATACCTATTGTACTGGCTGTGATCACAATTGTGGGAATTGAGAAGTCTGGTTTAACACTCTTGTCAGCCACAAAGCCTGCAATCTTTTGGATGGACTCTATAATGAGTTGGAATGATGCTAGTGACATGATGACAGACAAGATGACTATTGCAACAGGTTCAAGGCGTCGTCTTCCTGCAAATTTTACATAGGACATACTTAATAACACAGCACTTTTTCTGCTCTTTACAATAAAATCCCAATTTAAATGTTTGAAGGTAGCTAAGATCTGGATCATCACACTGAACATGGTGTGGTAGCTGCATACTCTCTATAATTCTACTGCGGGTCAAGCCTACCAGTTATTGTTAGTATATCTTGTTAGTTTTGCAAAGTGCTTTAAGCTGTAAGCCCTTTTTTAACAATAAGGTAATGCACAACAGAGCTCCCATCATTATTTAATTATATTTTTACTTTTGCATACTTTCAGTTTCTTTGTAAAATTAATGCTCTATATACAAAAATTAATTCTGAATGCATACGAAAATACATATGAAAGCATGATATTATATTCACAATATTATATTCCACAACAAATCCAATAGATCACATTGCTTCATGTGAATCTGAGCTCACCATAAAAACCAGAATCTAAGATGAGAAACAAATGGGAAAATGTGCAGATCATTCGACAAGTGGCAAACATCTGAATCAATCTGCTGCATGGATTAGCCTTTCACTGGTCTTTTTCTTGGACTTCACTCACCAGATGGGTACAGGTACATGTCAGATCGCTTCACAGCTCGGGATGTGTACCAGATGATTATTCCAGACAGCAAGTCCACAGAGGAGTCGACCAAGCTTGAGATAATAGAGATTGAACCAGACAATGCCACAGCGACAGTCTTGGCTACAAGTAGCACCTACACAGAATGACACCACATAAGAAACAGACTCTTCCCCATCATTCTACTAATGATACAATGTATGGTTATAGTGTCATCACTAGTAATCTTTTAGTCTCTAGTTCTTACATTACACCACAGGCTAAAGTAGAACAATTTTGTTCTTACTGAGCCAGATTCAGAGAAATAACCATGCACAGTGTATCTACATCTAGGGTGTCGTGATCTAAGCAATTCTGATGCACATTTCAGGTTTTGTGTAATTCACTATTTCAAATATTAAAAAGATTTTGCTCTGCGATCAGCAGATCACCTCCTTATTACCACAATAAATGTCCTTCAGTCAGATTTTTTATCTCCTATGTTTACTTGAAATGTCTTGTACTTAAAATCATTATTTTCTGCATGACCTGTAGTTTTTTTAATTTCCTTAATGAATACTTCTTTGTTGAAGATATTTAATGATGATATTATACTATTACAATTCAGCTCAGCACATTGGCGCATCTTCTGTGACAGTGGGGGCTGTATTAGTGATACAGTCGTACCAGTGAATTGTGATACAGTGAGATATAAAGTAACTGAATAGGACAGTGAGATACACCTATTGTGGACGAATAGAATGATAGTAAAACTGTTCAGTAGTTGTACAACAATATAATGTGTAGCCTAAAGACAAACTCGGCTTCTAGCCATAGCATCTTTGGTAGTCCATAGTCAGAACTTCCCTTGACTGAACTTCCAACTCGTTTGCAAGTTGGACATAATTTTCTGTCTCTGAAGGACAGCAAGTACACCAGCAGCAAGGACACTGCTCTCCAAGTTTCTTAGAGACTGACAGACCTGTGGTATGATGCTGGAATTCCATCAAAACCACTCAAGAACGTCAAGCTCAAAGTCTCCCCTTTAATAATACATCAAAGCATGCCAAGGAGACTCTGCAAAACACTCACTGGTCCAACTGAAGGACCCACACTTTCGAAAGGACCAATTGGAAATGTACCTTTCTACAGAAGGATTTCGACACATTACCAATGGAGATCCTCTTCTAAAAATCGATGTCAGAGAACTTAGTATGACCAAGCCTGGCTGTACAAAATGATCACAGCTATTAGAAGCAGATGCATCAGTGACGATTTACTGCAGGAAAAGCCTGGGTCTATGTTGATTGCCAGATGGTTCACAATTGCTAGCAGATATGTTGGCTGTATGTGGCAACATTGCAACCAAGTAACGAACTGTATTCCCTGACACACTTCATTGTCTGCTGCTATGGACCTTCATGGTTTAGCATTAAGTGTCGCCCAAAATGTACTGATGGACCAAAGCACTTGCTTCAACAAAATAAGCAACAGAGTTTGTTATCATCAACCTGCAGGAATAGAAAATGGCCCGTGGTACAATAGAATGCATACTAGGCCCATATGGAAAATGTTCTGTCAATGTTTGGAGATGACGATTAAGTCAATATAGGAAGCCAGCAGTGGACATAATAAGACCATTCGCCAAGCAGCTGGTGGGTCTCAGCAGCAAGTCAGAGAATTTCGATCTCCCAGACTAAAGAAGAATGCTCAAACCTTGCAAGACTTACAGCCATCAAGGGAGGAACTCGCACTGGAACCACCTCTCACAAAGCACCTCTCAGATGAAGAACTCCAGCAGCTTGTCATTCAGCCCTTCATCAGATACTTTGCGACTCTCAGTGAGTTGAACGCTGTGTCAGGACAGCGAGTGAGGCATCAAAATCAGTCTATGGGATGGATGCAAGGGATGGTTACATTTGAGCTGTCATCAAGTCAAGAGACTTTATGCTGTCATTTCAGACTAAGCAAGATTTTCGTTTACCATGTGACTAGAAATGAAAACCAGTGCCTGTACTGTTTATATTGTCTGACAGTGCAAATATTATCAGAAACTGTTTTTTTCTTGCAGTTATTAAATATAGAACTTTCGACAAAAAATGGAAACATTTAGTTTAAAAAACATGATTTTTGCATGTTTTGGGGCAGAAAAAGGAGGTGTGCTGCTCATTGCAGATTTCTTTGAAATACATTTTTGAACTCAGCATAGCTGGTTGTACAAAACCCCAAATGTGCCTGTTGATCTGTTACAATTCACTGGATCACGCTATACCCTACTGTACAATGTGTGTGCATAGAAATGCACAAACAATTATGTAGACAAACGCATGTTACTTATGCATATGGTGCCCTTGTAAATATTTTAATGATGCTCTTAAAGATTCAGGTAAAAGAAAAACTCCAGTCTACGTATTTGTGAAAAACCAACTTCATGACTGAAAGCCTGCAAATGAATTATAAAGGAAGACTTTTCAGAGCAGAAGAAAAAGGTGAGGAATATGAGCAATGCATTCAGTGCTGTCTATGCTATTGGTCAGGCTTCACTCAAGGAAAACTTAATATTGCTATTTACTGCATAATTCCGAACCACATGGAGTGACGGAGGCTGCCTCATGACTATAGTCATGACGCAGACCCCCTGTGTTACACTTAAGTTAAAGAAGCTTAATGGTCACCTAAAGTGGTCAGCCCAGCTGGCCAGCTGTAGATGCTGGAGATATATATATATATTAGACAACGCGTGGTTTGTGAGAATTTAAACTATATAACTTTTTTTAAAAATTTAAAACAGATTCTACAGTTTTTAAAATGTAAAATTTTTGAACTTAAAATTTTTTAATTTTTAAATGTGAAATTAAGTTAAAAAAAATTTTATGAACAATTTTTGAAAAAATAAATAAAAATATAACAAAAAAATAAAAATAAGAAAGGCAACTCGCATTACTTCCACACTAGAGCTTCTACTAACCATTATGTGTCACTGTTTTCTTGTTACCTCCAAGTGTTACAGTTCTTACCATCTTAGGTGTTTATAACTGCATGCGATTTCTACTGGAATTGAGGTCAAACTAGCAGAAAATGTGCTACAGAGAGAAGCAGATGTCTTTGTAATTATCAGTCGGTCTTTGTTTGTCCTCTCACTGACAGTAATTCTTATGTTTCAATGTTTACTTTACCAAATTCTGATAGCTAATTGTCTAAATATCACAAAAGAATTCAGCTAAAGAAGCAAGCAGTTCAACTAAGCAAAAACAGGCTAGTAAAGCTATATCCCAGGAACTAGAGTTGAAAGGGCTTGCTCAATACGAGAACAACAAAGAAATTATATTTGAAAAAGTCCAGAGATCCTTTATCTATACCTAAACCAAAGGATGTAGCTTGCTGAAAAAAATGATTCAACTTTTACATGCAACTTTTACTTCCCATGTGCTTGTGAGTTAATAAAATAAACTTGGGTTAGCCTTCATAATAATAAGAAATCTAGAATTTGATGGAATTACTCACAAAGTTGACTGCAAAAGAGATCTGAGAGAGACGAAGTGGTATTTTGTGATCTGTGCTGCTGGGCTGATCTTCCACCTTCTCCTCCAAACCTTCATATTCCTTAATGAGTTCACTCTGTTGTCTATAATACCTCCTGTAATCATAAAGTCCCATTGTTTGGCATCTGAGTTTCTAAATACATTTATGCGAATCCACTGTGGCCTAATAAGTAACAGGACAGGGTTGGGAAAGATAAAAAAAAGTCTAGAAACCTAATAAACATTTCAAGCTTTTTATCCACTCATTTATTATTATATACAATGTCACTCATTAAATAATTAGAACTGCTGTTGTATTTTATTGATCTGTACTTTAGAATTTAAGGCAATTGTAGAATGTGACAGTGCAAGAACAGTGTATTACACTTTTCATAGCCTTAAACAGTACCAAGAAATTTTTTTTAATACAACCATGATAAAACTCTGTCAAGACTACATTTTCACAAATCTAAAATAAAAATACAAATGTGGAATCTGATACCTCATTTTCTACAATCTTCATTTTACAATAATCTCTACTGCAAGAAATTTGCATTTTTAGATTAGCCTATAAACCGTATTTTTTAGCCTATGTGAGAAAACTATAAAATATTAAAGTTTTCTATACAAAAATTATTTATTTATTCTGCATACTTTTCACCAATCCTTCAAAGTATGGCAAAGACTGAATATACCTTACGTTCCTGGGCAGGTTTTTGACTTCCTCTGAACTCACAAGAAAGCTCTCCCTTTTTTGTGAATATTCTGATAAAGACAACTTCCATGTTTGTGCTGGAAAAGAGGAAAACATATAAGACTCTTAAAGAATCGTTGTACCAGCTAAAATAATTTTATATTGAAAATGCCTAAATCTCAATTGTGTAGTTGCTACTGTAAGCCACAGTGTTAAACAACGCTCTCATATTGACATAAAACATTCTGAATAAAGTTTGCTTTAAACATGAAAAAAACCTTTTCATAAAAAGAAACCACAAGTGATTTATACCAAATACACAAATTATAAAACAACCAATACTTACTGACATTGTGAAAACGAAAATGCATGTTATTATGCTATAGGAGTAATAAATTATGATAATCATCTTTTCATCACAATGCTTCCTAAACAACATGGTGAAAATAGGATGTAGCAGAGAAAGAACAATGTCCTATGAGCTGGCAATGGTACACTGTTATAGCAGCATATGCTGCAAATTTATTCAGTCTTCTAAGAGGTCCTTTTGAAAAGAACTGAAAACTGACCAACTGGCATTGTCAATACATATATGCTATTCACCAACTTATCTAAATTCTATACTTTAGTTTTCTGGATTTCTTACAGTGGATATGTTGTTAGGAAAGGTTATCTGCTTTTGTCTTACAGGCAGTTTTTCAGCTGGTAGCAAGTGTTTTGAACACTTATAAAAATCTCATTCCTCTTTAAACATCTCAAATTGCTGCATGTGAGTTAACAAGTTCACTGACTGGTCTGTTAAATAATAATTTCTGGCTCTACTATCTCTTTAATGATTCTGATGCATATTATTTTACAAAATGATACAATGCTCTTGAGCTAACAACCACAGGCACTATGATTCAGCTGTATAAGTTCAAAGGTTAGATGTTATCAAACATGAAACTAAGCTCAAAATGATTTACAGACTCAAATAATGCTGTTGTCATTGGTTTGTTATGGAAATATGTTCACACGCTGACTGAACTTCAAACTAAAGGTCACCCATTACATTGCATAGTCTGTGCACGCTGCAGGCAAAAAGGAAACTTCAAAGCACTGTTTTATGGCAGCCTATATTAATGGCATCACTTGAACTGGGCCCTTTGTAAAAAGCTGACAAAAATGTGAAAAAAGGTTTAGATATCCTAAGCCAAACTGTGTTATTTAATAACATTCTGAAATTTTATAGTATCCTTCATTAAATTAATACAATTTACTTGAAAATGAATTGCATTTAGTGAAATGAGTTAGCCTTTATTAAATATGTCAAATGAAGTGCATACTAACACCTGTCACCAGTCAGGCTGGAGTTAGGAGGAGCTACTTCCATCATACAAATGGACTCCCTTGAAGCACTCTTGGATCCAGGTGAAGAGTGGAATCCAGTTCTTGAACATCGAGAATGTATTCTAACACCATCCATGTCACCCTGAAGATGACTATTTGCATGTGATGCATTTCTATCTCGATCTGGCTCTTTTAGGCAACTCCTGACCTCTAGCTCATCTTCAAGAGCAACTTTTTTGCTGCTCATTTTGTATTTTTAGTAAAATTATATTCTCTTTCTTGATCGTCACAATAATTTGTAGTACAGACAATAAAAGTATGTTCTGTAACCTTGAAAGTCTATTGCATATTTCTATTGCACAATACTTATTTCCAGTATGCTCTTAGTGGTGACCTAATATATTTTTTACAGCAATTTACTGATCTACTTTTTCTTGAATCAGTGCTCACTAATCCTTATATTCTCCCTGAGATGCCTTTTTATTTTCTGAAACTTATATTGATCACATATTTGTTGGCACTTTTTAGTTTTTGGTCTAGGGTTGTCTACAAAGATGACTGTCAATTACATATAATTAATGTGTGGTCCTGGTATGGATATACATGAAAGAAATCTCTGAAACCGAATGGATGTATGAGATATCTGGTAATAATGTCATCGGGAGTGGCCTAAGATGGTTCCTGAAAAAATAAAAAGCAACAATGCAACTAATGTAAATGTTTATATAAACTTAGAATGCATTGTATACTGCATACACATCTTTAGGATCTCTCTCTCTCTCTCTCTAACACGCACAGACATGCGCGCACCTTCTGTTGCAGATATTTGGATATTCTATGATCGATTTAAGGTGTATCACTCGGCGGTGATCGTTTACCCCATGTATGTCTATTTGTACGTTTGCAAGTGTGTCTATATACATTCTCAACTGTCGCGACCTACGATTTATAAACGTAGGCTGGGTGGATGCACACAACATGGATGATCGTGCACTCTCATAACAGCCTGCACAACAAGGACTTATATTTATATACTGCCGAAACTCATGCATTTGATTCCCTGGCCGCTTGTATTCTTGGTGGTCTCCCCATAGCTTCTGGTCCGTAACCATAACCACTGCCACAATAATGACTGCATTCTGGATAAGTGCGTGCATTTGCGTTTAGAAAAAAATGCGAACTGTCCGAAAACAAAGAAACTGCGTCTGACTTTTTTTTAATAATCTAACCCAAGAAAGCGTTTAACTCCCCTATTGTAACAACACCAAACGTGAAACAATAACAATCCCTAATCCCGATCGATATATCCACCGATCTCAAGTTATCATAATTATTATAATTATATATAGGCCTATATATACATCGAGCATTTGTTGTCAAAAATGATCCCCTTCCAATTGAAAACGTAACGTACCTCATGATAACTTGGAGACGACGGCTTTGTTCCGGTAAACTCCGAAGGAATGCAGCGCACTCTCGCTCAAGCCACCGTATGCAGCATGTGTTCCACACCCCTGTTGCAGTCACGAGATTAAAATTCCCTTTTTTTTCGTTTCTTTCAGCTTCCGATTTATTCGCAATGGTAGATGGGTAGTGTCGTCTGCTAGTTTTCCGCCAGCGACCTGCATGTATGTTTTATCTCGTAATTCCATGGTATACTTTGATGAATAAGTATATATTGTACAAGATTTTAATTACGATCGAGGATGTCTTCAGCGATCACCCGACGAGAAACGTACTTGATAGGTATAACACCCAAAAGGCGGGGGGGGGGGCCGCGGATCAATCAATCATTCCTCTTCATGCTAGCTGCACATAAGGCCTCAACCAGAGCCCGCCACTGATGTCGATCGGTTGAACCCCGCTCCAGGCGACCCCATGTCCAGCCCTTTCCTTTCATCTCTCTTTCCACTGTTCTTTTCCAAGTTTCTTTTAGGCGGGATCGTTTTCTTCGGCCGTCTGGTGTCCATCGTAGATTCGTAGGGCGATTCTGGAGAAGTCTGCTGTCCGCTGGCGGAGCACATGTCCAATCCATCGCCAACGCCTTTAATGGGTGGTGATGGACTCGGTTTCAGTTCTTCGGTGAAGTTCTTCATTGGTGATGGTGTTTGGCCAAAAGATGTTAAGTATTCGCCCGAGGCATCTGTTTTGGAAGACGTCTAAGCTTGTTCCTGATGTTTTTGATCATCTATAGCTTCCATGATTCTGATCCATAAAGGAGGGTGCTGCTCGCATTTGACTTGAAGATTCTCAGCTTGGTCTTCTGACTGATGTTTTTTACCTTCCACGTACGTACCTTCCATGTGTCGGGCTCGAATCTCCACCTCAGCATCCCCGGTATTTGACATCTTGGACCCAAGATAGGTAAAACTGTTAACTAATTCGCCTCAATCTCTTCTCCATTATTGTCTTGGACTCAGGCGTTCAGTCTCATACTTTTCGTTTTCTTTGCGCTGATCTTCAGGCCAAGGTTTCCAGCTGTTTCTGAGAAGGCATTTGTTTTCTCCTGCATGTCTTGGTGGCGGTGTGACAACAGGGCAATGTCATCAGAAAAGTCCAAGTCTTCCAGCGTTGTTGCTGCTGTCATAGTCATGGTCCATGTAATCCCTCTCCTCTCTCTGTCGGTGGAATTCTTCATGATCCAATCATGGCCAGGATGAAGAGGAACGGCGACAGAATGCAGCTCTGCTTCACCCCAGTACTGACGTTGAAGGGTGGTGTGAGCTCCGTGTCACAGACCACCTGTGATTTGAAATCGCTGTACAGCATTGCAACGACCTGAACAAGTTTCGCAGGGACTCGGTAATGCCTCAGGATCTTCCATTAGGACTTGCGGTTGATACTGTCAAAAGCCTTCTCCAGGGTTGCCATCAGTCTTGACAAAACAATCTTACTGAAGACCTTACTGGTGAGGGAAAGAAGTGTACGTAATACCCGTCCAGTTAATGCAGTCTCCAAGATCTCCTTTATTGGGTAACTTGAAGATGAGCCCTGTCTTCCACGCATCGGGGATCTGTCCCGATTCCCAAACTTGCCTGAAGATTTCAGCCAACATGGGAGCTGTCACATTCACATCTGCTGTCAACATCTCTGCTGGTATTCCATCTGCCCCCGGGGGAGGGGGGAATGATGTGATGACAATTATATTGATGGAGGCGTTGGCGACGATTTTACTACTGCCTATTATGTCCATCCAGTGCACGGACGTGTAATACAAGTCCGTGATCCAGTGTATCTTGTTATATAGATATATATAGAGAGAGGTGATGAAAGGAACGCATTTTTTGTTAATTTGTAAATTGGGGTCAAATTTATACTACAGTACAAATAATCTATTTTTACATATAAGGAGAGAGGTAGATATAGTTTTGATACAAACACAAATTGACATTCTATAGTGTTGACTATGACATCCATCGTTTGTTGCATCGTTTGTAAATTTGTTGCAACACATAATTTTCGCTCCTGTGTTAAATTTACTTACCTCTGTTTCACTACTCGAAGAAAGCGTGCGTTTTTTATATCTATTATTGCAATAATAGATTTGAATTTTGCAAGAAACATAACTATATATAGATCAAATAGAGAATCGATTTTAAAATTGTCCTGCATTCAAACATATACCCTCCCCCATCAAATCTTCCAGAATATTTAAAAAAATTGGAAAAAACGAAAGTCCTTAAAGGTCACCCCGATTGCAGCATAATTTCTTTATGATCGTGTTAAGCTCGTTTTAAAATAATAATTCCCAAAATATGAGTACATAATGATCCTTAATTTTAAAGATATATATAAGCTTTCAAACATCGGCATTCTCATCTGCAACTAGGAAGGCAGGAAAACATTACTCTCCTGTACTGGAGGTTCTCCCATGTGATCGAAGTATTTGTAACAGCGAGTTAAATGAAGAAACATCACTCAGGTTGTCGTGTTCAAGAAGCAATTTTGTTCGCCTAATGAAACAGCTGAATTTGGAATACAGCCCTACAGATTGGAACTTTATTTAGAAGCTTTGAATAAAGTTTAAAAAATAATTAAATGGTCCAAACTGAATTTATTCAACAGACTGGTAAGTCAATCAGATCAAAATTTAATGGGCAACAATAATTAGAACTGACTGCTGATAAGCATTTTTTTACAATTAAAAATATAATGATAGTTTGAAACTTATTTCTTCCTCATTTACCTGCATGCAAAATTTTCTATTTACTTACTGCTACTCGATCGCACATGTTCCCGTTTAAGCTCCTTATGATATGTTTATCACCCTCAATTCTTCTTTTTTTTTTCCTATTTGTTAGCTGTTTCGAGCACGCACATCAATGGTGCCCTCACACTGTCAGTTGTTTTGAGCATTATGCTGGATGGTGATGTGTTTGTGACTGTCACACGATGTTACTTGTAGACCAGATCCGTGTAGAAACCGTCGCTATTGCTTCTCTGATGCTTGATCTACCAGCAGTCGTAGTTGGTTTTAACATCTCATGCTTTTGCATACAAGAAGTCACCGCTTAGCGACGAGGTTAGAGACTGAATAGTCTGTCGTTAAGTAGTTTTCGTGGTTAAGTGTGACCCTAGATTTGGGTTAGGTATTAATGGCAGGCAACCTTAATGGTACATGGTTCTTTTCACTTACTGTACTCAGTGGCGTAAGAAGATGCTCGGCTTTGGGGAGTGGGGGGGGGAGACAAGCTCCATGCTGACAATGAATAACGTTCACATTTCCCAGCATCTTTTTTTGGGGGGCGGCTGCCCCCCTTGCCCCCCGGTTCCTACGCCACTGGTACTTCACTGGATACTTACATTGCTTTTATACTGTATTTAAATATTCTAATCATTTTTAATAGCATGTATTTAAATATTCTGATCATTTTTTATTAGTAGAGTACTGTACTGTACTGCATGTATGCACTGCACGAAATTCAAAAAAAGTCGGTCGTAACTTCGGTCCGTCGTTGACCAGACCCGTCATTTTGCGGGGACTTACTGTAGTTAGCACTGCTGTAGGAATAAGATTTCTTCATTTTACTGAAAGTCCAAGACTTGCTTGTACTGTATAAGTGACTGGATAACAATCGATTTTGAAACATTTCGAGCAAATTCATGAGTACAGTGTGGGGACCAATTAGTTCGCATGGCACGTTTGAACAAAGTTAGTCCACTGGCGTTTGCTGCCATTATCTTTAGGATTTCCTTAATGAGTACAAACTATATAACTCCCTCTGAGTGTCGAAGAGAACATTCAGCAACAGCACAATGTGTCTTGGTCAGTTTTCTTTTACCGAGGATTGCATCTTTTCTCTTCGACTTTTGCTAGTGCAAATGGTGCTATTTTTAGAAATACGTTCGTTTCGTCACTTCCTGTTTTCCAAATCCATTGCTTAAGAGAAAAAAATATTAATATAAAATCTTTTCATGCCCCTCTGTCATAAAAGACCACCGGAACATGTTTTTGTGATACTTTGTGCTCCGTTTCCAGCGATGTTTGCTCAGCAATCGGGTTGACCTTTAAATAGTATAGAAATTAATATAGTATCTATAAATAGAAGATAATTTTAGGATAGGACGACATAAGTAGTACAGTTCGCCACCACGTACTGAGGGCTTAGGCGGCCTCCTATATATATATATACACCAAGAGCAAATTGCCAACAACAGGAAAAGAGGTCACCAGCAACAGTAAACAACACACCTGTGGCGTCACGGATCGAGCAGCAATCCCCCTACACCTCCCCAAAACTTCCCTCTCCTTGCCCCTCCCGTCCTCCAATCTCCATATATTCCATCCAGATCCCCATTTACTCCACTGTGCGAAATCGCCTTTAGGTGGAAGCGCTTTTCTCTTCCAAAATAAACAACAAAATCTTCCAGACCGTCTTACCCCACTTCTCTATTGTCACGGCCTTCTTGGCCTTGACAAGCAAACCCTGATATATAAATTCGCTGGTCGGTCTACCGCTTTAGGAAGCCACCACGATGCGTCTTTGTGCGTGCAAGTGTGTGCGTCTCCCATCCCTCTCTGCCTGTCTATAGAACCTATAATTATGGTCTCAAAATAGCCATGTTGTGTAAAAAGTCATGCGACCTAGGGCAGGAAGCAGCTATACTAGTAGACCAAGCGGATAAACGGGAAACGTACGAATGGGGGGTGTTTCGTAAGCGGTACTTGTGTGTGTGTGTGTGGCTGGGGGGCGGAAGCAAACAAATTTAACTAGATCACCCGAGATCCTGTGATTGTATAATTACACGACTTATTTTTTCTCTCTCACTAAAATGTGGAACCAATGGGTGCAGCTGTCCGGCCCCTCAAAAGAGACAATGAGGAGGCAAGAATATGAACGTTGATCACTGTCAGCATGGAGTCCCTCCCCCCCCCCACCATCACAATAAAAGCCAATTAGCATCTTCCTACGCCACAGTGAAATAGCGCCACTGCGCCAGAGATCGTCAGAAAAATGCTAAGCGAGATTGAGAAGCTTTTGAAGTTGACTGTATAACATAGTTTTTCTGCCTTAAAATAAATTTAAAAGACGTTCCGTGACAAAGACATACTTAATAACTATATATCTCATTATGCATGTGTCTATATAAAACGTTGATTTGCTATATGCATGCGACTGTAATGGAGTTCATTAACAGAAATCGAAGAAGCATTTTTTGTCACGCTGACTGAAAAACTTTGATTGTGATTAATGTCATAATTTCTATGTTTTAATTGCCTTGTTCTGAATTAAGGTAATGTCTTTATTTCTACTAATAGTCCGAGGCTAGATGTAAAAAAGAATAACTTTTGTTTATTCTGTTACTCTCGTAAATAAGATTTGTTCATTGGTTTCAGTGGCGTAGGAACAGGGGGGGCAAGGGGGGCAGCCGCCCCCCCCAAAAAAAAAGATGCTGGGAAGGCAAGAATGTGAACGTTATTCATTGGAGCTTGGAGCATGGAGCTTGCCCCCCCCCCCAAAGCCGAGCATCTTCCTACGCCACTGGCTTTGTCCTTTAACACTGAAAGTAGCATATGTTTATTGCTACTGTACGTGCGTGTATGTATACGGGTGCACTCAGGCATCCTTTTTTTTTCGTTTGTTTTTTTGTGTGGTATAGTGCAAACCCCGATTACTGTCAGCATGGAGTTTTCCACCTACCCCCTCCCACAAAAGCCGAACCTCTTTCTACACCACTGGTATATCCAGATATACATAATTATATTCCTTTGTTTAAGCAGTTTCTATGAACAGGCTTACTATTTACTTTGATATTATCATTACAGAATATATGCTCATTGGTAAATTCATCCTCCCTGCTCCAAGAGACATATTTAACCAATTTATTCCAAAAATCATTTACATTTTACCCACTGCTGAGCTAAAATTATAAAAATGTTGCTGCATATTTTTGTGTAGACATAACGTTTTAAACTGTGATTGGCGTTTTGAATTTTCTACCCCATGTAAGTTGAAAAGGATTCATATATCTCTATACATAAGATGCACCCCTTCTCTACAACCGATATATTTTACTAACACTTTTCTGCTTATTCTATCATTTTTAAAAATCCAAAATAGGCTTAAATAAACTCTTCTGAATTTTGTCAACTGTACTGTATAAAGCAATAGGTAATGATATCCACAGCTTTCCTAATGTTCGACAAAATTAATAATCACAAATTGCAACTCGTCCTAAAGGAGTTAGCTGTCTTTTCAACCAATCTTTATGTAAAACTTCATTTCTGCAAATATACTTTCATAGTTTGGATGCGCACATTTTTAATGTCATTGGTAACAATATACTAAATATTTTTTAATTTATTTGGATTCCATTTTATCTCTAAACGAGGTAAATATTTTCTGGTCGAATTTATTTTACTACCTATAGCCAAACAGCACTTGATTTTATTTTCTGTGTTTAAAACTAAACAATATTTATCCAAATTTTTCTAGCATTTTTAGGGATTCTTCAAAGCACACTCTTCTATCTGCTAATTAAGATAAATTCTGTATCATCTGCCTACTGTACTATCTTAACTTTGCGACATGAAGTTTACACTGTCTATATACGTATTTATCCTATTCCTAATCACTGTAGCTATTTCCACGAAGAAAACGGATAAGGTGGTATATGGAGTCTTTAATCTCTTTTTTACACACACACACACACACACACACGCGCGCGCGCGCGCACGCACGCACGCACGCACGCACGCACGCACGCACACATTTGTACCTTTTATCGCGCATGTGTATGTGTGTGGCAGAGCCTGCGCTAGGGGGTGGGGGCGAGGAGGGGCGACCGCCAGAAGGTCCCGCGCTAACAAGTGCGCCGTCGGGATGAGACAGAAATCATAAAATGATGTAAACCAAGTTTAATTTCATATGCTTCACGAACTGTAATTTTTGAGTTGCTTAATGCAGCTGTTTTATTTTAAATGCTTTTGATGATAATTATTTTGGTGGTATAATTAATCAATATATGAATATATGTTTCTGATGATGATTTTGATATTATAATTAATAGCTGTGATTACGGACGTAAGTTCGTGCTGTTTAAATACTTCAGAGGCTAGTTGCACATAATGTTTCTACACATTAAAAGTGTTTTAAAGAAGGAAATCTAGAAACTGTTTATTCTTCAAAAATCGCTCATATGCCATTTAGACGCGCTGGACAAAAAATGTGCTGACGGAAACCAAAATCTGGTTTAAAAAGCGTTTTCTTATTTTTAAAAACGTTCTTAAAATGTGTTGTGCTTTTCTGAAAAGAGTTAAAGCCTAAAGGTTTTTAAAATTAGAAATGTGCCACGCAACTGGCCCCTGGTGTTTAATTTTGATGAGATAACAACAAAATTAATTTTTTTCAAAGACTCGATCGATCTTATATATAGCTATTATATATATATATATATATGGAATAATCTGTTACATCAATGTTTACTGCTAGTGTTCCTCTTTTATCAATGATCGCATATGACTCGTACGTGCATGATTCAATCGACTTAATTGATCGAAATCCCAAATGAGCTGCGACCAATGCAGGAACCGTACGATCACGTCCGTGGTACGATAAGGGCCGGCTTATAAAATTGTTTCAGCATACACTCCACTGCACCTTACTTAATTTACTTGTAAACAAAACTATGCTTATTATATTATTTAAAATAGCATTAAGTGAGCTCCGCGTAATCTTTTAACCAGGAATATGATTTAAATCATGTCAGACACTTAATTTAGTTTTAAACAAAGCTTATATATATATATATCGTTAAAAAAAAAACGCGCTTTTGCAAAGGAACGCGGCGCGACTAAAAATGGAGAAGTTAAAAGAACTAAACAAAATATATAAATTATTCATGAAATTTAATGAGTACATTAAAGTATAATTTGTTACCAACCACATCTATTAATATTTCACTAACTGATCATTTTATCGAAATGTGTCACTGCAACCGGCAAGGAAATGTCGTCTGCTTAACGACTTCCGGTACATGCGCCCTGGGTTGTTTTAAGAAATCGGATAGTTGTGTCACCCGTTGGTGTCAGGTGCTATATTCTGCTAATATAAGACACAGAAAGACAGGTGAGAATGCATTAGAAATAAAAGTATATTCTTTGATTTAAAAATGTCATTTTAATAATATTAGGCTATATTTCAATGTAAATCAATAATATGCGCTTTTCTAAAAACTTTTCATTCCAGTCACCTTTCGAAATCGTAGTAGGAAAGCGAAGGGTGGTATTTTTCCATTGGAAGAACATACTTTTTTCGATGCAAGTGAAAAGTTAAATATGACCTTTTATGGCCACACAGCTTTGACAGCGGATCTAGACTTAAAGCCAGTTTTCTGACTGGGCATATCCTAACAAAGTAGGGTATAAAATTTGTAGATTTTAGAGATGCTCACTCAAGTGCCGACGAAGTAATATTTTACAGTGCAATCAGTTGAACTACTATACAGTTTATTTAAACGGTTATAAGTTAGAAGACAGCAGCAAGGGCAGTGTGAATTTCCTATAGCTCTTTAGGCGTTTAAAAATGTTTATATATTTAGCCAAACACATATGTGTCGCAACAGAATCATTAATTCATAGAAAGCGTAGACGCCGCTTCGATCTGGTCACTCTCGATAACTACATTGGTGAATATTCACTTTAATCATGTCTAAATTTATTAACTATACGAGAAGGAGCTTGAGAGTCATATTATTGTTGCAACAAATATCAGAAACGGTGTGATATTTCTGTGGGACAACCTTGTTTATCTGTGCTGACCTGCATTTATGACAGTCAACGCAAGACGTAATCCTGCCCAATTACTACCCCTAACAATTTTGGCATGTCAGTATTTGGCACCTTATTGTGAACCAGGCCTCATAAGCACCACAGATATGACAAGGAATCAGAGGATTGACACCATGGCAGGAAGGGATGGAAAAATTACCTCCAGAAAGCAAGAAGAAAGAAGTATCAGAGAGGCCTATAGACGTGAACAGAAGATCGAATCATATTTGGCAGATGACGAAAATTTTCCAAGCTTTGCTACTCAGCTGAAGAAATTGGGTTTACAACTTCGTGACATTCCTGGTGATGGGTGAGTATTGAATGAAAGCTGAACTGATGAATACTGATATCTGTATTATTACTTGTTTTGTAGCTAGAAAGAAAGTAAAACATAATTTCACATACTACTACCATTAAAAACAGATTTCATAAAGAGCATTTCCCCATGTGGATATCAGCTAAGTGTGCTGGACTCAAATTCAAGAGACTACAGGAGGAGGAGAGAGATAACTTAAACTTTATTGAGTAGACCTGCATCCATTTCAAGTGTAAAGTTAATAACAACAACCATCATCTTTATTATCATCATCACCACTACCACCACAACCACTAGCTAGATCTTAAAATAGGAAGTAAAAAATAAATTTAGTCATGTAATACTAATTATAGTGAACTAATACAATCATGTTATGCAACAGCAACCAACAGTCATCACCATCATCATACTTTAGACCAGCAGTACTAATTAAATACTAAAAAAAAAAAAAAAAAAAATGTGTGTGTGTGTCTGTGAGAGAGAGAAAGAGAAAGACTTTGTTTGGTGGACAGAAAACTGACTTTTTTAACATGAAATAGAAATAATGTATGAGGATTATGCATCAGTGACTATTGATTACATTTACATATCATCAATATTTAATATATTCAGAAGTATTATTATTTTCTTAAATAATAAGTGTATGGATAGTGCGTGTGTGAGAGAGAGGAAGGGTTTTAATTGTCCAAGCATTCTCTATAATTATATTATTCACTATTTGTCTAAATAATTTTCTTCTATAAATGAGATCAGTCATGAGTACAATTCAGAGTACCACATTGTCTTCGCAATTGTTTTTATCACTGAATTAAACTAAAATACAACATTATCTGGTAATAGCATAAGTACAACAGTTTATAATTAAATAGGATGCTATTCCTCTTACTAGCTGGAATTCCATGTGATAAAATTGTTGCAAGAATGTAACTTCAGCAGTATATATTTACAGTAGATATGTGACATTCCATTCGTGAGAAGAGATCTTCAGTGAAAGCTTAGCTGTAAATGTGTGTGTGTGTGGCTTGACAAGTTTGATATTTAAACTTGCTGATAGCTATATTAACTCTTTTAATCTAGAGTTTCATACTTGTCTGCTAAGTACTTGCGATTATTTGACTACATGAGTAGAAAATTATTGCTTAAATAAAGTTACACACTAATATCTCATTTCCCTGCCAGGCTTGAATCAGTTTATATTTAGTCATGCAACACAGTTTTACCATTATACATGATTATGCACACTTGTTCTTCACAAAGGCTAATGATTAATTTTAAAGTTATTGCTAAACATCAGCATTTTCAAAAGAATCTGTCAGAAGTTTTCAAAAGTGGTGATCTGAAAGGATGCAGATTAAAATATATATGACAGTTGAATCCTGATTATTATAATACATCACATGGGTATTGAGTGTACTATTTTTCTTCTAGTGTTGCTTTTTCATCATTACCTGTTGTGGGAATTCTCATTAGTTTTCTTGTTTGCACCACATTTTCCTACTTCAGCCCAGATCCATCACAACCAGTGGTGCCTGACATTTGCTTTTTGGGTACCAGAAAAGAGCAGGCAGATTGCAACCCAACCAGCAAATGTTAAGTTTATTTACAAGTTGCTAAGCAAAGCTTTCCTATGTAGTCAGAAGAGAAAAAAATGGTGCAAATAAATGGGGAAATTACAGCTGTTTTAATGTAAACAGCAGATTAAAAAATATCCCCATTATTTTATATATATACAGGTAGTACCATAAATAATTCTGTTGTTTAAAATATTTTAATTCATGATGAACATAGTAACATAACTTAAAATATATTTTGTTTGACCAGTTTATTTAGTAGCTTTGTTCATTGGAGCTTAGTGCTTGAAATGGTAAATATTTATATATGACACAAACCAGAAAGTACTAAACATGGATTTTATAACAAATAATAGCAGAGATTTGTTTGAATACAGATATACAAGACTAAAGCCTCTTTAGACATAATTATTTTTATCCAAGATGGACAGTTGTTTACAGACACAGATAATAACATTTGCAAGTGTTTTAATTTGGTAATTTTGCTTAAAATGATTAATCAGTTTAATTTGTAAATTTCATGGCTGTTTGTTCTTTGTACTTAGATCAACAGAATTTTGCAAATATATTTTCTCATAGCATGGTATCACGTTCAGATGGTAGTTCCATATATATACATATATAGGGTATTCACCAGTAATCAGATGAGTCATGGTTGATGAATTAAGCTCAGTCACAAGTGGTTTATAGAATTTAATGTGACAAATTTTGCTACAGTCCTGAAAGTTCTTGTGGTCAGTCCACCCATGCTTGAAAGCCGTGGAATTTTGAGTTTGGTTTAAGGAACTAATAAGCTTCAAAGAGCAGAAAAAATATGTGAAACTTTATGAAAAGATTTGCTTAGCTCAGTGGTCTCCATTTAATATTTATGTACATTTTTTTCAAATACCAAGAACATGTATGGTAAGAAGTGAGAATTCTTAAGATTATTGGTTAGTATGTGAACAACAGTAGATTTGTAGTTTCTCTTTCTCACTCACATGTGCATTTATGTGTACACTCATCCACACACTTACCCAGTCATTTGATTTTCTTGGCTGCAAAACACCTTGTTTTGTTGTTTGATAAAAATTTGAACAATAATCTGGACAGTGGCTAATGTTATTTTCAGCAATTGCCTATTTCGTGCACTTGGTGACCAGCTGGAGGGCCATAGTCGAAATCACTTCAGACATCGCCAGGAAGTTGTGCAATACATGATGGAGCATCGGAAGGACTTTGAACCATTTGTAGAAGATGATTTACCATTTGATGTCCACAGTGAGTAGATTATTATTCTCATGATTTTTCACGCATTATGATTAGTGACTTTGTCATATAAATAGGAACATCGTCGAAAAGAACACACTGCCCAGACTCACTATATGCTTTATTGTTCTTGTGTTGTTATTGTAGCTGACATTAGTTTCATCTTCACTAATGCCATCTTCAATTTTCATCGAAGGATCACTCATATTTTGCCTTTTTCTGCATCATTGAATTTCATGTTAATTTTTACACAGACCAGCCTAAAACTTTCTCCCCTATAGCACTTTTTAAGCTCTTTTCATTACCATTGCAGGTAGGTTTCTTGGGAATAAGCTGGGAGTGAGAGGCATAAGCTGTATTCTGATTATCATTCACTTTTTTGCTGTGCCCAACCTACAGAACTAGCTGTCATTCTCAGTTTGAACCATTTAACCTGCTCCAAGTTTCAAGAGGGCCTCAAAGACTATTGTTTAAGAAATACATCGTGCAGTAACTCCATTCTCCCTGTAGTCCTGCATTGTCCATTGTTAAGATTGTGTGTGTGTGCCTTTTTTAGTGATTGAGAGTAGTATTATTTTACATTCTTTCTTATCAGTTTTCATTCATGACCTGGTAATGTAAGGCACGGAGAGCCTGACCACATGCTGAGATTTCAAGCATCATTGTCATTATCAGTCATCATCCACCATCTTCGATCATCTTTATTTCTCAGTTGTTTACTAGTAAAGTTCCTTTTCAATTAACCCAGGATTGGGCTGGGATGCATAACGTTATTCATATTAATATTGATATATTATTTCTCCCATCCTTATTTGCAAGATCTGTTCCTTTTTCAGTAAACAACATGGAAAAAGGCCGGGAGATAAAAATGTATTCACATCAGGATGTTATTTCTCACATATTTGCTGGTAATGCTCCTTTTCAGTTAACAACTTGAAAAAGCTGGGAACACATGCAGGAAATGATGCTATCGTGGCATTTGCGAAGCTTCACAACGTAAACATTATGATACATCAACTTGGTGGAAAACCACTCCTGGTATATAAATATTGTTTTTATATTCTGGAAAAGCTGTTACTAATGGAAATTGGTGTGTATGTATATATGGATATATTGTTAATTAATGCATACAAATGTCTTTTCATCACATCCATGAAAATTTGGCAGTTTTTTTATGCATTTCACAATATTGTTCTCAGATCCAAGGACAAACAACAGGTGGTGCCAATATTAAACAGTTACACATTGCCTATCATAATTTTGATCACTACTCCAGTGTCCGACGCCTAAATGATAACACAGAATCTCCTGCAAACATTCGGATACAGGTGAAGAATAATTCATCTTTTTGTAGATAACCAGCTGAGATCAAGAAAGTTTATAGCTTGACATTTGAAAAACAATAAAAAAAGTTGGCCTATTTTACTTTGACTGTCATGAGAGATGATGGTTAATTTACGCTACATTTAAGGATTTGCCTTTTATTGGCTTTTATTACACTACAGGAATTTTTGCTGATACTTGGCTGATTTGCCCTCCTAGATGTCAATTGGTATTCGTAGTTTTGCATAGAATTTTGACCAATAAAGTAAAGGCAGTGAAGGAAATGCAATGGAAGAATTTATGTAGACAACAAGAGTTTTGCGCACGCATATGTATGCATGAGAGCAATGGTAACTACAGAAAATATTGATGTTCTGTTACTTGCAAGAAGGACATCATTTTTTGAGAAAGTGTGGGGGCAGTGATGTTATGTAAGGGAATACTTCTGACATTTTTTTTCATTACAGGACTCAAAAGAGTCGGTGAAAGACTCCCATCATGCTTCTACCAGCTATGACACCAACACCAATGGTGTCGTAAAAGCTAAACGAGGAATTGAACATATTGAAGCAGAGGTCATAGCAGCAACAAATTGCCAAGTAAGATCTAAGGAAACATATAAATTATGTATAGATATATATGTGACACAGTCTTTTTTAAACTTAATCTTTAATGTCATCTAATAATAATCATAAACATGTGATTTATATAGACATGATCATGCTCATGAAGGAGCATGCTCTCAGAGCTTGAGACAAGAATATAAGACATGGACAGCATATGAAGGATGGAAAGATAAGCAACTGTGCAGACAAGTAATAATAGACAAATATAGAAGACACTAAGAGAAATCAGGAAACCAACAGTAAGGATTGAGAGTTTCGTTAATCTGCAGAGGAAGATGAGCAGGCTGACTAGTCAATAGATGGGAGAAAAAATGGTTAGATTGTGGACTAGCAGTATGGGGATTGTTTTAGGAATGATGCTTATGGAACACGCGTATTTTAGTGCATGTTTCAAAGATTCAGTGGTGGGTAGGTGGCAGATAAAGAATGGGAAAGAGTGCCACTGTCTTTCTTGCAGCACAGTAACTAAAAATCCTGTGACCATACATGGTTGTTCTCTTGAAAGGGATAGCATACGATCATCAGATGAAGAGCGGTGGAGTTGTCTGGCTGGAATGTAGGGGAAGAGAAGTTCAGAGAGGTAGTCAGGGCAGGAGCCTGCAAAGAAAATTAGAACACAGTACAGACAGCTCGTACCGAATGCGAATATCAACTTAGTCACTGAAGATGTGTTATCATTATTGAGGATTGTTTGTGACAGGATGCAGACCAAGTTCGTGAGGCATTACTTGATTGTGATTACGATGCTGATGCTGCCATTGCATATCTTATGCAACAGCTGGAGATGGGAAATGAATCTGAAGGTATTGTGCTTCCATGGGATGTGTTCTAATTGCTAATACAGTGCAATCAGAAAGCTGAAGAAATTTAGCTATAAATCTATTTAATTAAGTGTTCTGGCTTATTGCGTATTCATAGTAAACTAATTAGCCAAAATACTAAGGAAGCACACAAATTATACATACAGTTGATATATTTATTGCACTCAGCACATGACAACCACTTTTTCAATTCTTTATGAATTTTCCTTTATTTATCATGTAGTGGTTATTGTGGAAATGCGCAAACTTAAATTTTCTGAGTTAACATATAAGACACTGATTATTACTGTCCATTGTCAGTTTTTCAAAATAATTTTTTCTTTTAGTTGTCGGGTAATTATATTTGATATATTTTAGGAATTTTAGTACATTTTTTATTTATGTGATATATGGATAGGTATGTTGACAGGGGTATTTATATGGTCTTAAAATATGAATGTATTTGTTTTTTGACTCATATCTGTGGAAACATATGTTGCAGATGATGTATTATCATTGACTTCCCAGCATACTTCAACAGACAGCGGTATTTGGGCTTGTAATGGAACAGCCAGTCATATTTTTGGGCAGGTGTGTTTCAGGAGTATGCTTTCCAAAAAAATATTTAGTTTAAGATCAGAGTTAAGAATTTTATAAGATGTATTTCAGCGTGATAGAATCCTTTTATAGAGGGATGTTAAAATGAGACAGAACAATATTGAAAAAGTATCAGATTAAGAAATCTGGTGCCTTCTTTTATCAAAAGCCCCTTTCCGCCTATGCCTTTCTTTTCAGATGTCAGTCACTGACAAAGCTCAAAAGGTTCACTTCCGTGATGACAGCTATGGAGGTAGTTCTGGATATAGCTCATTAGGTAGCAACAAGGGTGGAGGAGCCAGGCCAAAGTTGACGATACCTGCTGTAGGTATTTTGAAAATAACCCTGACATGTTTGTCTTTTGAAACACTTAAATATTTATTAAAACATGCAGCTGAGGGATTTACAATTATGTTAATAAAGTTTAGAAGTTTAAGTATATCTGTAATGCCATAGGAAACTTTTAAAAAGTACAGCGTGTCTTTGATTTGTAAATGAAGACAAAAAAGGTCTTAGCACTCACAGATAGTCTTCTATTCCTACCAGGAACATAACACACAGATATCAGATCGCAAGAAAAAGGAAGTTAAAAAAATGGAGAAGAAGAAAAGAGCTGAAGAGAGGCATCGGCAACGAATCCTTGGAGTTGAGCCAAACCAACAGCATATTCAGCAAAGTGAAGCTGTTATTGTACATCATGATGGCCATGTAAAGATATAGCATTTAATCTAGGTTATTGGAAAGGTACACGCATTTTGTGAAATCACAATCCCTGTGAATATAATAATTCATAAAAACTTTCAGGGCAGAGCTGGTCATCTATATAGATATATAGATTTCTCTTAAATGAGTGATTTATTTTTGATCTAGGAATTTAAAAAAATTGCTGCTGTTATGATCATGGAACCCCTTATGTTCCTGCCTTCTGTCTGAAAAGTTGTGCATGAAAAGAAAATGTCATTTCTGATTTGTGGTGTCTAAGTATGTTATAGTGTGCATGCTGTATCTCTTAGCAGTATCTCTTGTACAGCTGGTTGAATCTCAAAACTCAAGTTTAGAAAGGCACTGACCAAAGTGTGGAACCATTCTTTCATTTTTATGAGTTCTGTTTTTAAAAAAAATGCCTATAAATGGCCTGGTCTTGTCTCAAGCACAAAAAAGATGAAGAATGGAGACCATGAGAAAATAACCATTTGTGACTTTGGAACCTCCAAGATTAAGAGTCATTTTATGTGCGACATATTTTTTTGCTTTAAAATTTGCTGGAAAATGGAATAGCATTGCCCTTTTCACCTTCAAAATTACTGTAATTTTCTGAAATGGAATATTGATGTGAAAAATGGTAAAGTGAATTTTTAAATATAGCCTTATGGTAGACATGCTTCAAGTTAGCTTGAAGATTAAAAATTTAAGCAGTGCATTTTTTCATGAGGTATACTAAAGCACTAAACATTATTGTCGTGGATTGTCAAGAAAACTGTATATTATTACTCACTAAATCATAGCACATTTGTGCATTTGCCATTATATCATTAGAACGGTCCAGTGGCACAGTGGTTAGTGCCTGTCACCAATACACTGAAGATCGATTGGCTGTCCTGGCTGTCTCGTCTCAGGCTTGCTGTTTTCTTCATGTGGCATCTGTTTACAGGGTGGCTGCTTTGCTGTGGTATAGTTGCTGGCACAGCATAAATCACCAATTCTCCCCCAATTATTTCATTACCATTCACTCATCACAGTTATAGTTTAGTATGAGAGTATTTAAGATGGGAAAAAACAGAATTATTCTTTTTTTCTCAAGGAACTATGTATCCTGCTTAAAGGACACTTGAATTAGTTTTAATAACATTGTGTGAATATTATGTGGGAAAAACTGTTTATCAAGCTTTGAGCTGTGAATCACGTGATGTGTATTCTTGAAGAAATTCTTGTATAGCATGATCACAGGAATATTAATTTGTTACATTAATCTGCAGACCATAATGCACTCCATTGTAATATGTGATATTTAGTACAGTTAGTAGGTTTCTGTAAATATTACCTGTCTTTAGCAGTATCCTTTTTCTGGCAGCTTTATCAATTGTAAAGCAGATTTGAAAGATATTAAACCTTTTAAAATAACCAGCTAAAGATTTAGAATGATTTCAGCAGGAGGCAAGTGCATTTTCTTTCACATTCAGTTGTCAACTGTCTGGTTTTACATATGTGAGTTTTATTTATTATTTTATATCCATCATATGTTTGCTGGTCTATGTTTTTTACCATCTGAGAAAAATAGATAAATCATGCAAGTCAAAATGATAAACATTTCCTGCAAGGTTGTGTATTCTATATGTACAGTACCAAGACATTATCACCATCTATCTGACAAATGCTGGGCGAGAGTGGTGACACAAAAGAGGATAAATTGTGATTGTATATGGGGAATGTCAGCTAGCTGTAAATGATTCGACCCCTTTTTGTGTTAAAAACATTTGTGCATAGCTTGCAAATACACTATTGAGACTGTAGTCTGCACCTGGGAAATGCCAGTGAGTTGTAAATGATTGAACACCTTTCAGCCTGGGAACAGCCAGAAAGGTTTGTTTTATGTATGTCTAAACTGTGAATAACTCAAAAACATGTTCAAGAAATATTTAATCCATCAGCATGATATGGAGTGTGCTGTAATGTTGAATGTGTAACCAATTTATAGTAAAAACATGACTGGGAATTCTTTGCAGATTCAAAGACTTGAGATGTGTCTGCCAATATAACAATGAGGAATAAAATATCTTTGCAGAGAAAAAGGTGGATAGCACGATGTTGAGGCCACTTCAACACATTCTCTGGTATAATTCTAACAGTACGTAACTGCCTGTTAGAAATGGCATGCAATGTTATATAGTCAGATTTAAGGGTGGAGGTCACTCTCAAGTGGTTATTTTCATAAAGATTGCTTTTTTTGGGTTCAGTGTTTGTGCTTATACCTTGCAAATATGCTGTTGAATCCAAACTCAAATACTGTGTGTGCTCTCTTGTACTAGGAGAAATATGTTTTAGTAGCATTTGGTTAGAGTTCACTTTACAATGAATATGCTATAGTGAATGTGGCACACTGAAGGTTACCATTTTCCATTTTGGCACTCCTGTCAATCAAATGTCCAACATTTCTCAAATTGTGATGGGGGCATCCTATAAATGATAGACTGTCAATAGTGAAATGATAAACCAATAAAGATGTAGGAATGACTGTCAAAAATTCTGCCTACTAAAATGCACTGAGCAGTGCTAATACTACCTTCCATGAAAGCTTTGACATAACTGATATTCCATGACTTCCAAGGTGTATCACAGGATTATAAATAACTACTGATGTTACAGAGTTTTTTAAATTAACTTTTTGATTTATGGATGGCTTTACAACTGACCACAGAAACATCTAAATTTGCATTGGTGGCAACTGGATCCCAACCCAAGAGTTTTTGAATCCCATTTATGTCATGGTGTGAAACTTCATATTTTATGAAACCATGTTTAGTTATCTAGTTTTATGCTCATCACATTTTGTGGATGCAGTGCCCTTTTGTATTGTTAAGCAACATTTTACCATGTCATAGCAGTGGAAGGATAACGTATCTAAGGCTATGCAGGAAAAAGTTCACGGCCCCTTGCCAGTTCGGCCTCCCGTGCTGCTTGGGACAGAAGAAAAAAGTTGTCCGAAGATGGAAATAGTTGCATTAAGTGTTCATACATTTTATGCTGTTGTATATATTTCTTGTCCAAGTTGGTAAAGGCATACACAGAAGCATTATAAATCCATTCATAAAAATGAGAGACAGCAAAAATATTATATTGCACTTTAATTGTGCCATGGATAGACTTATTATAATACATTTTTTTTTATCCTTTCACTTATCAAATATACAGTTTTATCAGTGTGCTATAATCTTATCCCAAACCATGCAATAAAGGTCACAAATGGTCCTTAAATTTGTGTTTTTTTTTAAATTAAGTGCAATCTTCAAGGAACTTAAGATTTGTAAAGAAAATATGTGTTTGCCTGCATGTGAATGAATTGTTTCTAATTAGCAGCTTGACTTTCCTACTGTTTCACCTTTACCTGTCTCATATTCAGTTTACAATGGTCCTAAATTGTATGGTTTTGAGCTGGTTACAGAGCAGTTTTTTAAGGATGTTTGAGTAGTAACCCTAAATCCTGTAAACTTGATCTTGTTCCCCCTTTCCTGCTTGTTGAGTGCCTTGGCATCCTATAGCGGTATATAACTCATATCTTAAATTCTTCTCTCATGTCTGGTCACTTTCCCCTCGAGTAAGCTATTGTTCACCCAATCACAAAGAAACCATCTCTAGATCACAACTGTTTAAGCAATTACTGACAAGTATCAAACATCTTTTCTTTTCTGTCAAAGATTTTGGACGAGATCAAAATCATCTAGGTCCATTCCAGTCTGCTGATAGAAATGGCCATAGCACTAAATCTGTACTTTTTAAGGTTATCAGTGGTCTGCTTCTTAACACTGATGACAGTGTCCTTTCTTGCATTGTTAGAATTGTCAGCAGTATTTGATGATCTTGATCATTCTACATTTTTGCACAGACTTCAGCACTCTTTTGGCATTCATGGTGTTGCTCTGTCCTGGATTCGATCCTATCTGAGGAACCAAACCCAGACTGCATGTGTGAACAGTGTCTACTCAGACGCTTCTTGAATCTTGAATCTTCTGCCTTGAGGTATGAGCCCAGTGCTTTTTGTGTTGGATACTTCTCCTTTGTCTGATGTCATCTTTCGCCATGCCACAGGTTTTTGCTAATGACACACAGCTTTATGTCTGCTCCTTGAACTTTCACTTGTTGGACTGATGGCATAGACACAGGTATGCATAATGTAAAGACCTGGATGATGCATAACACACTATAACGGAATGATGACATGACAGAACTGCTACAGACTTGTCCCAAGAAGTTTTTTGGGTTGTCTTCTTCCTTGTTCTCTTTCCATAAACAACTCATCTTTTCCTTTCTCATCTTCTGTGTGCAGTTTGGTCGTCACTCTTGATCAGAGTTTTGACTTTTCATCACCATATTTCTCATGTCTTTCAGTATTGCTTGCCTCAAACTTCATAGATTAGTTCCATTCATCTTTATCTCACTGATGAAGAAACCAAAACTCTCACTTGTGCTTTTGTGTTCTCAAGGATTGTTTATTGTAATTCCCTTTGAAACCTCTCCGTACTTGCTCCCATCTATACTCCTCGTCTGTTCCGCTCGTCTTCTGACACCAGGTTTCTTAAGTCCCACTAACTCAAAGCCATTATCTTTTCTTTTTCCCCCATCAAGCCCCATAAATTTGGGACAAATTACCATTCAGCCTTGGTCACGCTGATCTCAGACAACCTTTATGTTCAAACATAAGACATTTTATTCAAAATCAGTGACTTCCCCCTTCCATGTCCTCACTGAGCAGGTGTAAAGTGTGTCTGTATTCTGTAGGTGTGCCTGTTGTACAAGTACATATGTGTATAGATGTTACTGTGCAAGCTTATCTAGAATCAGCCTGTTTTTAGTTTTCTTATTTATGAAGCATTTTGAACAAATTATTTTAAGAAAGTGCTATATAAATCATTAATGTTATAATTATGCATATTATGGTTTGATGAAAAAGACATCGGAGGATATACATGCAGTCATGTGCATTAAAGTTCTGTAATACTACTGTAATAGTGCATTGTGGGGTATACCTGCTACGCAGTTGGATCGACTCCAAAGAGTTCAAAACACAGCCGCCAGGATTGTCACCCGTGCAAAGTCGTCCACTGAGCACATCACGCCTATCCTACAGAGCCTTCACTGGCTCCCAGTGAACAAGCGCATTGATCTCAAAGTGCTTTCGATTGCTCAGTCCTGCATGTTTAAAACTGCTCCTGAATATTTACAAGAAGTAGTTCCTCCTTACCGGCTGTCACGTGGTCTGCGCTCTGGCTCCCAGTCACGCTTCTGTCTCCCTGCAGTGGCAGACACAAACAAGAAGCGCACTGGAGCCAGGGCCTTCAAAAACGCGGCACCTAAACTGTGGAATGCTCTGCCATCGTCATTGTCCACCATCACCTCACCAACCACGTTTCGAAAAAGACTGAAGACCCATCTGTTTATTTAAGACGGACTTAAACTTAAACAACCAAGCAACACTTGTGTCTTTAGTTTTTACTTTCCTGGTGTTAATCTATTTATTTACTCTTTTTTTTTTTGCTGCGCAATGAGCATTCTTCCGAATGGATACCTGTGCATTACAAATGGACATCATCATCATCATCATAATACTTTTTTAACTTATTTTCAGTGACTATATTTAATTTTTAATGCTGCTGCTTCCTTTGGTGATAAAAAGCAAATTTATTCTTAAAAGATCAGAATAAAGGTACAGTGTTCTCCTATGAGTTGAGTGACCACAAATAACAATGCTGAGAATGCTAGAGCATGTTAAATGCAGAGTAATAATGAATTACTGCATTTTTTCATGACTTTCCCTTTGAAGATCCTAAAGATCCACACAATGCTAGCCCTTCATACCCTCCCCCCTTCCGCCTTTGCTACTTTTCTATCCATCTTTCTCTGCAGAATCACTATTCTCCCTGTTCATGTTACTTGGTGCCTTTTTGTGTTTTCTGTCTTTGTTTTGCCAGTACTGTTGTTTATTCTTCCGCCCCTCGTGTTCTATCCGTTTAGTCCATGTCTCTTCCCCATTTTAACCGCTAAGAGCATGCTCTCTATGAGTGTGAATATGAGCTATAAAAATCTTCATTTATTATTATTTATTAAATTTAGTATCTAGAAATAGAAGAAAAGCTATAATGCAATGAAAATCTGTGGTAATAATAATATATTTTTATGTATGTTCTGAGATTTTAAAAAAGTAATGCATGTATTTATTACAAGTGATGTGTAATGTCAGAAATTTGGTTGCCTTTTAAGGACAGCTAGCTTGAATGGCTTAATTTTGTCATAGGCATGTCATCTTAATTAATCATGGCAGTAACATGCTTGCCTACTAAATAAGTAATAAGTTCTCATTTGGAGAAGTTTATAAGTCAATTATAAATGCAATTCTTAACTAATAAAACATATCCTGTTTTTCAGCCTCATGACCATAAGAAAGGAGTTTTGTCATTTCCTTCAAGCTGTTGGTATAATGATGCAAACAATAAGGACAAAGAAAATGAGAAATCAGAAGTTTCAGCTTTTAACAGACTGTCCCTGGCTGTTGACTATGGTCATTATGTGATCTTTTTCAACTGTTGATGCAAATGTACTTAGTATCATGCAGTAGGCAATGTGAAACAGGGAAGATGATCCACAATCTTTCGGTGTACCTCTAAAATGTACTATCTTTTTTTCTACTTCCTATGTCAGCCACATAGCTATGTAGAATATGGCTGATGTACACATGCTCAATTATAATATATACACATTGACATATAACAACATAAAAGATTACTATTATTATAATATCAGGTATTGTGACAGAAAAGTAATTGCACTTTAAACTGGTTCTGACGAGGTCATATCTTTTCTCTATTTATAAAATGTGCTCATGAGTATCAGAGTGAATGGCTTTATTGGCACGTGAAGAAAAAAAAAAGAGATAGTTGCCTATGCAGTCTACCTTCTCAGTCATACAAAAGCCAAAAAGAATATGTTTAACTCAAGCCAAGCAACCTAACATAGGAACCTTGATCTTCCATGGCCAATTTTGTGTTTATGTGTATATGCACGTGCATATATACATTTATGCATGGGCTTGCATGCTTGTAAGTACATACAAAAACATGCTATTAGTAAATTCAAATTCCATGCAGTAGTTTTCAGAAATAAAAGTACCCATTATCTGTAGATCTGGGTGTATGAAAAATACAGCTGTGATGAGTATGCACACAAATTATACCCATCCAAAATGATTACACATCATAAATACATTTGTCAATTACGAATAAAATATGCAAACAATAACATTAATGTTCCTGCTTATGTGCATATCATTTACAAAGCCATTTACTTTGAACTTTCCAGCCTTGCTGTGGAATGATTTTTATAATCTTCAGATCTGTTAAAAGCTTAAAAATTTTGATTTGTCTTAAAGATGTCACCAAATTGTGATAAACAGTTATAAAATGAATTAACCCATTCTGAACAGTTCAACACAGCAATTTTGACAACTTTTTCCTTCCAAAGAACATGTCCTTATATGATTTATGACCATATTACATTTTTTCTCCTTTGAATACAGTATGTGTAGAAGGTAAGAAAGTGTATTACTGTCATCAGGTTACGTTAAGCTATCGGAAACAAGGGTTTACTTCCCTTTGACCCCAGATGCCAGATTTTTTGGAAGTATCCCCCTTTCTGATGTAAGATGGTGAAAATTTATGACATCGATCTAAATGTATCAATTAGGATCTATTTAAAATGTAACTTGTTTTTTGTGGATTATTGATTTCTCTATGATTCAGGTCACTATAGTAAATTTTCTGCTGTGTATGGGCATTAGTGTTTTACGCCAGGCCAGCAGCTAAGGATATATCCCACCAAAGCAACCAGCCCTGTATAATTATTTTTTTTTTACTGAAATGGATAGCTAAAGTATCAAAAGTGGAGTGATATGACACATGCAAACCACTTGTCACAACAGATTGCTCACTTGCTAAATGATTACAAATTAGAATATTTTGACCACAAATTCACAGCTGATCTAAAAATTAAGTAAAATTGTTGTAATGTTTAACTTGCATCCACATTACCATCAACCCCTGCCTCCAGCACAAAAACCCAACAAAAAACAGTGGATTGTGCAATGCATTTGCCAAAAGCAATATAAAGAACTCGGGCCTGTCCTTGAATTGTATAGACATTCAATCAAGTTATCTGATTTAGTTCAAAATCAGAATTTTGACTAAAACAGGTTTGTCTGCAGCATGATGCGGATAAACTCTGACTGATCAATAAAGCCATCACCATTCAAATCTGCCTCTTCCACCATTTCTTCCAGCTCCTTCTGTGTGAACTTTATTCCTGCTTCTTGACATGCTTGCTGCAGATTATTCAGAGAGATCATTCCTGTTTTCTCTGCAGAGCATAGTTCATAGAGAAATATGAAAAACAGCATGACAAGAGGGAAATATGAATATATATTTCATTAACATGACAAATAATTTTTGTTAAAAAAGAATATGCCCAATTTACATGTAACATTCTAGTAATACACGTGGAAGCTAAGGTGGAAAAAAGACAATAATTTTTGATTGAAACAATGACACAAAATGAGATAAATTGCTATTTTAACTGACCATAAATTATATGTCCTGCAGGAAATCAAATGTTTTTTTAAACTTACCATAATCGAACATTTTAAATCCATGAAGAATTTCATCATATACATCTCTTGCGTCTCCTTGTCTATCTATGATTGTCTCCAGAAAATCATTAAAACTAATAAATCTGAAAAAAATTAAATGTTTTGGTCATTTCTTTCACCAGCACTGGTGCATTGTTGTTGATGTGTGATATATGCATAGGCAGGCATACTAAATTCAGTAACAATTATATTATTCAACCGGATCCATAACATTGTGATATGTCATCAAAAGGAAAAAAAAACTGTTTTAATTCATGCAAATGCATCAACATGTTTTCCTCACCCATTTTGCTTATTCCCATTATTTGAAACAATCTCTTGTATGTCCTCTTTGGTCAGTTTAAAGCCCAGTGTCCTCATTGCTCTTCGCAGTTCTGAGCCACTAAGCAAACTGCAAGCGAAATTAAACGTATGCATGAACTCACAAGATGAATTTATCATGAAATCTATATGGTCTCATCTTTAATACAACATAGCTCCTTTGCATATTAAAAACCCTATAAAATAAAACTATAAGAGATATAAAACACTATAAGAGAATAAAACCTTGCATGATAAAATATCCCAGATTCAATGTAATACAAAGCACTTTATAAACTGCTTCACGGGGTCAGTGTGCTTATAATTGTTGTGGAGTTAGGGAGAGGGGAGGTGCATCTGCATGTGTGTAAATACATACCCATCTGTGTTTGTGTCGAAAATTTCAAATACTGTGCGGAGATCGCGCACTTCATGGGGTGTCAGCTGCTCTAGTATGCGTGTTGAAACCTTGACCCCATGGACGTCACGCACGTCGGCTGGTCGTGTCGTCAACAGCGTGATTAACTGAAAATTCACGAAGCTGAACATAGTTGCGACAAACGGCACGCTTTCAAGTAATTATATCTTAATGTTTCCACGCATATGTATCGATACATACCCTTTCTCTCGGCTTCGGTGGTGACAATAACACTTCTTTCGTTTCGAAAGGATCTCCTGGTTTCTCCAAAGACTTTTTGCTACTTTTCTTTGTCTTCTTTTTACCTGTACTCTTGCTCTTCTTTTTACCTGGCATTTTTTACGACTGCTTCGTGTGTACACTTGAGTGGTAGTAGTATGGGTAATCGGCAAGAAGTGCACGATTGACTCAGTGATTGGCAAGTACCATGTCCATGCCGCGCCATACGTAAGCTTCCACTTGTTGCCATGACGTTGGTATTTTTCAAGGGACATAACCAAACTGCCGTCGAAATTCACTCTATATTTTCTTCACCTTTTAAGCCATTCCGCTTCCATATATCTAACGAAGAGAATTGGTTTTATGCTGAACTAGCAACTAACTCTATATCACGGAAAAGCAGCCAGTGCACAGATGCCACGTACAGAAAATGACCAGCGTGCCCGAGACGAGATCCGAACCAGGGACAGACAACCCTCAATGTTTTGGTGACAGGCGCTAAAATAACGGCTGCGCCACCGGACCCCCGGCTCAGAGACTGTTCTTCGTGTTCTTGTAGGTGCCTGTTTTTTTATGCCTATTGCTTACTTTTAATATATACGCTTTTAGCTGCGTCGCCTGCCACGGACTGCTTTTCTTCACCCAGTTGTTTCCTTCTTCGTCGACTCGTGGTCTCTGTAGCGGGAGCGCTAGGCAGGTTGTGACGCGAACAGTGCTTTCATCCCCCTACCCTTCACCCCCTTCTACCCCACGCTTGGTCGCGCGAGCGGAGCATCGCGAGGCAGGCTGATTACACAACGGGTGACGCAGCACCCAGCTATTTCAGTATATAAATAGCAGGGAAAAGTCAGTCTCTAGACCTGTTAGTCGAAAGGCTTGGACGAGCAGTAAAGCACTCCCGAGTACAAGACAGGTGTTTACCGAAAGGCGACTGGTCCGGCTGAAAAGCGACTCTGGTCACTCAACCCCCTCTTTCCCCCACCCGAGGGAGTTAGTACGTGTTAGGATTTAGTTAGGTAAGTTAGGATAGGAATAATAGTAGTTATATGTGTAAATTATGTAAATATTTGAACTTATTTATCTGTGTGCGCGTCATGGTACGTGCTAGTGTGATGTATGTGTCTTTGTCGTGTGAACAAAATGAATGAGAATCAGTAGAGCGAGAGAAATTGTGTCAAGCAGCAGAACACACGCGAAGATCCGTGAAGCTGAGAGATACACCGCAGAGAACACACTTTTGGTTTAGGAAGAAGCAGGGTCTTTTGTGGACTCCCAGGTCGGCTAAGTGCGGGTGGAGTAGATGAAGGAAAAAAGAACACAACGCGAGGCAGTATATTAGATAACGCACCCGACTAACGAGAGCTAGAACTTAAGAAATAAAGTTCTCCTCGGAACTTCCGAACTGATTTGGCGCTAGGGTCGTGTAGCGTTGATCGTTGCTGGATTATCTCCACTTCTTGGCAGTTGTTCATGCTTTCTGTTTTACGGATCATTTCCTCCCGCTGCTTTAGAGAGTCTGGATCTGTCAATCAACAGCTTAGATATCGCTCCATTCATTTTCTTGTGCTGATGCGTGACAGTCATTCAGTTGTGCGCCGAAGCATGGAGAGCCTCGTTTACGTAAACTTTTGTCATCGTATTTTCTTAATTAACTGCTTCGAGATCACGAATATTCCCCTTCAAAAATCACCTGGATGTAACTTTAAAATTTGTGAAGTTATGATGAATGGCAATATATTTTAGTGTTGTTAATTATCAGCTGTGACACTAAATTACAGGCTTGTGACTTACTCTAATCCCAGTATCAAACATTTGTGGAATTATTTACAAGTTTTGATGAACAGCAATGACTATATCCATTAAAATGTGTTAATTGACGAACGGGGTATTTACAGGCCTGTGGGCTACTTTAGTCCCAGTTTACTGCTATTACTATTCAGTTCCAGAACTGACGACATATTAGGTATGCGGTGACCGGACACTTAATCCCCGACACTTCATCCCCAAATCGCAACACAACACTCAAAACTGCTATTTTGTGAACTTGAAATATTATAAGAGAAATGTGTCGCGTGGTAACTCTGATAAGACTGGGTTGCGCTGGGTTTACAATTATGTGCGCCGGGAGAGAGAAACGTCCAAAGAAGAAGTAGGCTGAATTGGCCATGAGAATCAGCAACATTGTACAGCGATATGAGGCAATGGATCGTCTTCTGTACCTTCGATCATTAGCTTACCTGTCATATTGATTAACAACACTTTTCATATCTTAATGTTGAAGAACATTGACTTTAATAGCTCACATAAACTGTAACTAATGTTATAAATGTTGAAATTAAGTATTATTTTAATTGTCAAACTTATTTTGATGTTTACATGAAATAATTATTTGAATTTGAATTAAATTTTTCATTCACTTGATAATTTTTTTAGTTGAAATTTCATTTTGAGGATGAAGTGTCTGGGGATTAAGTGTCTAGGGGATGAAGTGTCTGGGATTCTAGGTATGCGTGTAAAGCGCTTCGATGGCAGGGAAAGGAACTATTGAAATCAACATTATTATTACTTGCAACTTGCTTAGTGAATCAGAACAAGAAACTCTGAAAACAGGGACCCAAAAGGTATAATTTATGTCAGACAGTTGAGAGCTAATTTGCAGGATGTTTCTTTTCTTACATGACACATAAGCCAACAGGGGTGCTAAAGATGATTTCCTTCTTTCTCCTCTATGGTATTTATCATATTCTGATGTATTGATTTGTTTAAAATACTATTATAAATTCATATTGTACCTTTCAAATATAAAAAATACCAAGAAAATGAACAATTTTGTTAATTGTAGGAAACATTTTAATCATATTGCTTTGTCTAGTACATAGTACCTGATTGAGTTTTGCCAAACTTGTTTCAAAATATCCAAGTTATTATAACAAAAGAAATTTTTTAACTCAAACTTATAACAAAGCTTATTTATTTTACTTTTTAACAGCTACAAGTAATGCATTTCTGGGTTTGAATTTTAATATTATCAAAGCGTTCTCCATTTGTAAGTTATCCAAGTTTTTTTTAAGTATTTACTTTCCTTGATCCTTGCCTGTTATGAATGGGCCTCTTTCTTCAATTAAGATAACAAATAAAGGTTAGAATAAAGAAGTAAAGGCCGTCCCCTAATTTAAAAAAAAAAAATTTGTATTTCATTGGGGAATGAGGTGTCAGAGACAAAGTTTCTCGAGGTCAGTTTATTTGAGGGTGGTGCCCATTTCCTCTCCATTCCTCCTTCCACCCTCCATGGAGTTGGGTACCCATTTCTGACAGCTGAGATAACTGGCACAAGTTTGCAGTGCTACACAGGAATCGAACCAACATGTACACCTCTTGGATGCTCAAAACAATCAGCAGTCTGCTCTCCCTTAGGTATAAATAACTGCACAATGAATACCCTCATTAAGGACTTGAAAAGAAATACCATTCTATCAAGCGTTAATTTACATACACCCTTGGGCTAGTCAGCATCAAGAAATGTAGATGATACATCATAAAAAATATATATATAGAAAGTAATATATACACATGTATAAAACAAAACACTGGATAACTGTGTCCAAGCAAAGCAGTGAAACCCCTTAGGTTCCAAATACGATGTGCATGCATGCATGTGCATGGCAGGGAGGGAGGGAGCAATGGTTAGTTGTTACGCTGTGCCACTAAGTCTACATCACGGTGAGGGAGGGAGGTAAGGTGAGAGAAAAGGAGACAAATTTCTTATATTGTGCCAGGTTCTAGAAAGAAGCTTCTCACAGGCACAAATTAAATGTCAAACCAAAGAGAAAATCAGGGTATGCAGATTATTGTCTTAAAACTGCTGAGAGAACATCAATGGCTGAACAACATAGTTTATATCCTTTCTTGTGCAAGGCGAGAGAAAAGCAAAGAAAACAAAAAGTTAATACATAAAATCATACAATCATTTGTATGCTACTTTTTAAAAACATTTACATTAATACACACTACATTTCAAAGCATGTGCTGCTAGACACATGAAACTTAGTAAAAAAGCAAAAAGGTTCTAAAAAGAAATGTAATAAATCAACATGTTATTTTAAAAAATGAGCTTAAAATTACATTCACAAGAGAAAAGTGCATTAATCCAGTCCACCCAGTGTGGAGCAGAACACATTTAAATCGTGGCACTCTGCTGACCAAAGTATTGTAAGACTTTACTCAGTGAGGAAGAGTACCAACTTGATCTAGATATGTGACAGATATTACTACTAAATGCATGCACAGGCAGGTAGATATGTACTAGGTCATTATCTTTCATAAATGCTAATTAGGTGTAATGATAATAAAAGAACATTTAATATAGCACATGTCCCTTGAGCAGCAAGCTCAAAATGCTGTATAAAAAAATATCCGAAACTGATAAAAAGTGAGGATGGGATTAGTCTTGTGGAGTGAAAGACACTGGATGGCTAGAGTTGACCATTCAGCCGTGTGCTGCTGTTTCACAGTCCAAGAACTCAAAAGTATAGTTCTGATCTGTATTTCATGACAGCAATATCATAAGGTGACAAAATTACAGAGTAACACAGGTATGTAGCGGACTGTGTACTTTATGCCAAAGAAGGGACTGCACCCACATACACCAAAAATCATAGTCCACATATCAAAACCACAGAAACAGGAAGACACATCCACTGCTTACACAGTATTCAAACAGCACACCCCACAGGCGGCACCAGTCGTATTGGAATGACGAATGAGCCCCAACACATACATCACACAAGTACCAAAAAAATAACCAACCCCAAAGTCTGTGGAACTGCGTCAACCCTGAAATCTTCCTGTCAAAAAAGAACCACAGCCACCAAGATGGTAAGGGCAACACATTCTAAGCGCACAGTGGTAGGCACATCAAAAGACACACCAACATGAAGTCTAGCGCAAAGAACAAGGTGTCGGACAAAACAACACAGCAGCAACCACCACCTGGTTAGGCTATGGGACATCACTCTTGCCTACCGTACACAAATTTACAGATCTTTTTTGTCTTGGAAAGCAAGCAGTTTAAGTACCTAAAAGATGTTAATATGATGGGTAGGAGTTGATGTTCTAAAGAAATTAAAGAAAAAAGAGCACGTGCAAGAGGTTATTAATAACACAACATTTAAAGTATCACAATACCCTGAATTTGTGATCCTGCTGATGCTATCAAACTGTTAAGCACTCAAGTACTGGCACCTTTATAACACAATTTTATCAAAACAGTTGTTTTACATTGGCAAACTATGAACATGTATTCCTAGATTACATTTTATTATATCACAATCCAACATATTATGATCCAGTTGAAGATAAATGTTCAATCACCTTGACTCGAGTAGTAATATACATCGAGATGTCGCAGTAGTTTTACACTGAATATGAAGATCACAGAAAAAGGTTGACAGACAATGATCATCAGCATAATGGCAGACTAGTAATTAATACAGCTTACGACTGGTCAGTTACAAATACAGTTTGGTTTTATAAAATATGAAATCAGGTGCTGTTTATGATTCATGCAAATGTACAGTTAGTAAACTGGAAACCACCCATGAAGTACCAGAAAAAATTTGAATACCCAATTAAATATTAGGGGTGGGGATGGGGGGAGTACCAGTTAAGCTGCAATAACCAAATATTAAGTACATCATGATTCCTGTAAAGGTCGTGGAAATACCACTGCCTACATCACAGCTTGAAAAGCTCTTTTAGGGATAAATCATCTCTTCTGAGTAATTTTACAACAGAGGAAGCAATTTTATGTGCACAAAATAATGAATTTAAAATAAAATATTCATACATGCATGTTAGGGATTGCAAATGTCCAAAAGTATACTTTTTAAACTCATGTACAAACATTAACAATAATGTCGTACAGTAGTTTCTAGCTGAATATTGAAAATCAGAGCATTTTCAGCTTTTAGTACATCAATGTAAGTGAATATTTATGTACATGAATAATTCCCAGAAACATTAGTTATGAAGGAAGACCGTACCATCATTTGCAGTAAATATTAAATGCAAGTACCTCGATGATGAAGAACCCAGTCCAGGTAATTTAAACAACTAAGCAATATAAGCTTTATGATGTCACCAAACACTGCAGTTACTTTTAAGCCACTACAGCAGAGAGAAAAAAGGAAAATGCTGTCCTCTTTCCTCCTTTTGGAAAGGGTTATAAAAGGGGAGAAGGCATGACAGAAAATTCACAGTATAACTTAAATAGCATTTGTATTTATTTCTAAAACTTCACAATTAATTCTTTTCAACAACTTTTCATTACAATGTGTCTCAACGAACCATCTGAACTTTGTTCTCTCATATTTCACGTTTTCAGTACTGAACAGCTTTAAATGACATGAAACTAAAAAAGAGGAAAAGAGGAATTTTTTTTTGTAAGGAAGGCTTTCCTGCTGTGTAAATAACCAGTTTTTAAAGCAGCTCTACTCTTGTCCATCCTTCAAATAAAGTGGGAAACAAATACTCATTTAACTTGCTCACTGGTCCTCTCCTGATATGGTCTCTGCTACTCACGTTATCATTATCACTTCACAAAAGAGCCATTCTTAACAACGACAGCTCCGAAATCTGACAACCTAAATCCACATGCCATCTTATGACCAGTATTAACATTCTTAAAGTCACTTCTCATTGCGTTGCTGCATATAACCCATGCCAAAATATGCTTAAACATTTTTCTGCGACAGATTTAGCAGTTCCATGAGTACAATACCACTTTCACAGCTCAGTTGACATCTTAGTAGTCATCGCCTGAATCCTCGCTGCATTGCAGTTTTTGCAGAGGATATGGTCATCAAGTGGGTAACAGCCTCGTCCTTCTGCTTCTGAAGACAACTGCAATCCACAGTCCTGTTACCAACAGAAAAAAGCTAAGGTAAATAATGGAACATTACAAAAGTTGAAAAGAGCTCAGCATCAGAAAACATTATATTTAAATTTTTGCATACTTATATAACTTTTATCGTCACTCAACAAAGGAACTGCTCAAGGAGATTCTTCAATCACTCCCCTTTTCAAACATCTCTCTCTCTCTCTCTCACACACACACACACACACTTATTGGACACATAAAACCACTTTTGTCTAAACTACAAAAGAAAGAAAAAAAGAGAACAAAGAAGAAAATTGGACGGTCATGAACACACATTCACAAGCACATAGACACGTTTCTCACTATAAACATCCTGCTTGATTTAAAGAAATGCAGTCAGGCCCACGTGCATACCAACACAACCCCTCACATTAGCTAAATTTCCTGAACCCCATATTTGAAATATTACCTATTTACACATACCTATCATACAACTTTTTTTGTATAGAAAAGGTATAAAAAGAATGTAGCAAGTAAAAATAAAACTGATTTTTTTTCTTATGTCTAAAATTGTTAACTTTTCCTCCAAAGCAGGCACTTTGCAACTTTTCTTAGGTTTATTAGCAACAACAGTATTTGGTAGTCTCTTGCTTTGGGGCCATCATTACTCAGAAAATAGCATAATTATAACAAATTATCACAGCTACCATGTGGATGTGACTAATTACAAACAACAGACTGACAAGCAAGATCTTGCAAATACTTTTTTACTTTTGACTTTTGCCAATCGCATGTGACTGTGTACTGTGAGTTCATGTATGGTGGGGCCTTACTATATCTAGACTTGCTCTACATACCTCACACCTATAGCAATCCACGTGAAAACTTCTATCCATCGCAACAATACGAACTGTTTCATCCTGTCCCACTTGAGGCATGATTGGAAGCTGGCACATACAGCATCTTGGAGCAAACTTTCTGCACACACAACACATAACTCTTAACGTTATACCATGTTTCAATAAAAGACAAGTAAAAACACACTGCCCACTGTGATCACATCTTTTTATGTGTAACTTCCAGCTCCCCTTTTTCATGGAGGGAAAAAGAGCAATGCTAATTTTTTTTACTTGAACAAAACTGCAGCTAGCTTAAAAAAAATTTTCAAGAAAGGAAAAGAAGAAATTGAAACTGCCAAAAAGAGTAGAAATTCAACTTGAAAACATACTTGTGAAAATCCTCAATGCAGTGTATCTGATTTGTGGCATCTACTGTGAATGGAATGCCATCAAGTGACTTTCCACACACAACACAGGTAAAGCAGTCTGGATGATAGGGCTTGCCTGTTGCTCGAAGTAACTGTAAATATACATAAAGACTGGCTATGTATAATCATATTTTATTTATGCACCTTGATTCTGAGAAAATTTGATTAACATTGTGTCAGGCATTTTTCTATAATTCTGGGACTGAAAATTTGGCAACATGCATCATAAACTTATGTAAACTATCCGAATCAGTTTACTACATTTCTCTTAATAAAGGATACATATGCTTTTTCGACATTCAGAAGTACTCTTTATTCCTCAACCAATTTCTCATCTTACGCTATTCTTCTACTAGATGCATGTTTTTGCAAAAAGAAGACAAAGCCAGTAATTAATAATAAAGAAAATAATTTTGTTAGGTTTTCTAATGGTGCTACTTACTCTGTCAGTGACGGGCTTGGAACACACTGAACACTTTTCAAGAGTATTCTGCAAATTAAAAAATGTATCAGTGAAGATAACTCTCTGGTTATGGTACAGTTCAGGCTCCTTAAAAATGCAAGAGAAACAAAATAGTTAGTGTAAATTCTCTTTCTTCTTTAAACTGTACCAGAGGACGTGACCATTGGAGGTAAAGGATTACACCAACTCTTTAACCATCGAAAAGGTTGTCATTCTGATCTCGAGTACGCACGGGCCAGGCATGCAGAACACACCATAGGTCAGGGGAGCAACAGCCCTCTAACCACTGAAAGGGCAAAAGCAAAGCTAAGACACCAGCTTTTGTCAATGAAGACCCTTTCTAACACCAATAGTCATAAGGTGGCCTGCTGTGCCATGGAGATCAGTTCCAACAGTGCCAGAGAAGCAGTGTGTGCTGAGAGGTCTCTTAAATAGAACCGACCAAAATAGAATTTGAATGCCAGTCGACTACCGACACAGTGTCAGACAAGGCAATGTTGCGTTGAAAGGCGAGACTAACTGCAATTGCCCTCGAATCATGGGTGCTCACAAGCAGCAAAGCCTGCGCCAAAAGATCGGCACATGCCTCTTTTGAAACAATCACAGGGTTTGAGGTGAGACCTTTACTCAGTTGTCCCTGAGAGGTAGAAAGAGTTGTGCTCGGTTCTTCTGAATAGACCGAGACCATCTCAGCTAACTGGGTCCTGTAGGCAAGCTGGATCATCTTTCTCTGTGACTGGCAGGTCCCTAGTTATGAGTGGTTGCTGAGGAACAAAAGGTAAACGATTTTTTGCCAAGAAGGCCAGGTTAGTCAGTAAAGAAACGGAGCCGTCATCTCAAAACTGCAGACAATCTGGATCAGCTGACAGGGCATGAAGCTCAGAGACTCTTGCTACAGTTGCTAGAGCCACCAGTTTTCTGTTACTCTGTAAAACGGAGCCAGAACCAGTGGTTTAAAAGTCTTGACGCTTCAAAAGGTCAGAACCCAAGCAAGGCTCCATGTGGGAAAAAGAGAATGAGTGGTCGGCCATTCTTGAAAAATGTTAGCAAGCAGGTCTAAAATGTCAGTGTGAACCTACATTCCAAAGGACTAGCTGACTAAAGGTAGAAGACAACCTTTAATGGGGATGGAAGCCTGGTTTCTCTTACGGAAGAGCCACAGAAAAAAGTCTGAAGCACTGAAAAACAAAAAGCACTGAAGGTGTGATATCTTCCAGTGACAGATGACGGGAATGATGCCAGTTTGAGAAAACTTGACACTTGCTCTCTTAAACATGTAGATTGTAGTGCTGGCGGGCAGTCGACATTCTGTCCACTGCCTCACCAGAGAAGTTCTTTCTGGCAATAGCTGCCCGGACAAGACCCAAACGTGAAGCTATAGGGAAGCAGATGGCCGGGTGGTTAGAGCGATGGCGTCAGAACTGAGAGTGCTAGTTTAATTCCCGATAAGCGCAGCAAACTTCCCCCAGTTGACCCAGCTGGTGGGAATGGGTACCTGACTCCACAGAGTGTTGGGGAAGGTAAGGCAGTGAGAGAGAAGAGATGGGCACCGCCCTCATGTAAAGCTGGCCCTGAGAAAAGTGAGGTCTCTAACACTCTAACGACCTGAAAAGGTTAGGGGATACCTTTACCTTTTAAACATGAAGCTTCAGGTTCTCCAATGCCGGATGAAAAAGCCTGAGTTGCTTGCTATGGCACGTCAAAGACCAGGTCTAGCAGATCTAACATCCACACTTTTTCCCATCTGACCAGGGTTACAAGCAGCATCTATACAGATAACTCCTGAAGTTCCCCACTCCGTCAGGCTTGTGTTGGTGCAAAGAGTGAACGTTGTCGGTTCTTCTTGCTGATGCCCATATGTAGTCAGGTCAAGTCCATCCAGCACTGCAGGAACGCACTTAGTTCGCACCAACATGTGGAGAGAAAGCAAAAACCTTGCCTTACTTGAATCAGATGATACTTTCCCCCTCAGTTTAGACACCACTTTCATCGGTGGCTAGTCATGCCACACTTGCACCTACCACTCCTCAGACCAAAGGGCACAGATGTTACATGGCTGATACAACAAACATTGCATACACAGCAGGTGAGAGTTGTCCAAGGACTTGGTTGCTCCAAAGCTAGCACACAAAAGCTGCGCCCACGCAGTCGACATCACTGGGGCAGGGCACTACGTTGTAAAAGAAGCCACAAGAAAAATCTGTAATTCCGTTAACAAGACAGACTAACGCAGTCTGGAAAAACACACAGCAAAGAATGTCATCACATGAATTCAGTCAAACCTACTATAGTGTCAAGACCATAACACTGGCGACACCAACAAAAAGTCTTTCAGCGAGACAAGTTCAGTGGGTAGATGACCAAAGCGTAAAACAAAACTGTGGCTTGGCAAAAATACTAGTTTTCCAGCAAAAAGCAGAGGCTAGTAAACCCCATACACTTGCCCTTTTAACGGTTAGAGGGCAGCTGCTCACCTGACCTATGGAGTGCTCTGCATGCCTGGCATGTGCATCCTCATGATCAGAGTTACACCTTTACAAGGGTCAAAGAGCAGGTGTAGCCCTTTACCTCCTATGATCATGTCATCTGGTACAGTCAAAGAAGAAACTAATTCTCTTAGGGAAACAAATGTCAGATTACCCCACATATGCATGCATACACAAAAGTGCAACAACATGCACACATTCAAGATAAATGAATGACAATCTTACAATATAGCAGGATTCACAGTAGGGTTTGGTCTCCATAGCAAAAAATGACTTTCCCTGCAGACGCATATCTAGAAAAAGAAAATATTTCAACATAATCATTTCATCTCAAGTGTATTAACAAATGAATCAGAAATGGCAAATTTCCCATAAAATTTCTGCAAAAGAAAAAAAAGAGAGAAACTTGCATGAACCACGAAGCAGATTATTTTTTGCCTTCCTGTAACATTGCTATCTATGGGCCAAAAATTTCTAACTTAAAAAAAGTTATAAAAGCAAATGCAAACACAAACTACAGAAGTGAATATTAAATACAGAAAGTATGTATCAAAATACAAATATTCTTATCACTACAAATATTTCATTCATTAATGTATACTCTCCTCAGCATATTAAATGATCTTACAATGGACACAATGCTTTTAATTTTACTGGCACAAATACTCACTACAGCCAACGCAAGTGAAACAGTTGATGTGATACACCTGGTCCATGGCTGTGCAACCATTATTTTCCCCCTTTACCTCTTTTTCACACCTTCCACATATACCTTAAAAATAAGAATTAAAAATGACTTCCATACACATTTTAAATAGATTTTTGAGCTTCTGCAAGCTTTTAAGCTACAAATAGCACAATGGCAGGGCATATGTAAATGAGAGACTAAGAGGGAAGATGATGCTGGTTGGAAAAAGGAAGATAAGGGTGTTAATTCAAGTGAGATTAAGTTTGTGTGATATAAATAAACTGTGAAATAATGTGAACATGAAATAAAACTTTAATGCTATCTCTCTCTCTCTCACACACACACACACAAAGGGCACACACCAAAAAAGTCCTCCTCAGCTGCTGACTCCATGCTCTTCATAAGCATATTGGTCAAAGCATCCACTTCAGCCTCCTTGTCACCTTTGTCTGATTTGGGGGATGTCTGACTACTATAAATGCCACTCCCAGCACTTCGACCTACACCTGATGGGACCTGGGGTCCAGGTTGAGGTCGGTCTTGTCTAAGATCAATGTGGACTGGTTCAGCCCTGTACTGAACTGTCGGTGAAGGTGGCCTAAGCAAAGAGCAGGATAATGTTTAGAAATATATATATATACAGGATGAATGCATCCATTAAGCAACATTTAGTTCTTGTTAGTGAATATATATATATATTGCATTGACCAACAAACAATAAAATCCCTATGCTAATTTTGTTCTTGGATTTAATTATTTACCACTTTAAAGCTAAACATAATAAAAGAGTTAAAAAAAAGATAGCACACATTGTTCTTGCCTTATCAGATTAGCAGGGTAACAAAAACAAAAAAGCATAGTAAATGCAGTGCCCACAATGAATTGTTTATCTGTCACTAACAAATGTTATGCTCTATTAGATATAATCTGGACTTATCTTTAACAAGCATTAACTCAGTAGCTGCATATGAACGCAAACAAATCAGAGTGAAAAATACTATAATATATTAATAAATACATTTATTGGTTTGCACATGCTGATACAGTTTCAAATGTCAACAAAAGGAAAAAAAGCAGACCCAACTGTACCTGCCATAGTCAAACTCTTTGGATGTTGGTGTTGGAGGTGCAACATTAATTCGAATATTGGCGTAATTACCAGATGATGACATGGAAGTGCTTATTGATGAGTATGGTGATTCTCCACTGTCATGAACAAATGCTGCCCGACCAATTACCTGGTCACTTGCACGAGATGGAGGACTCATTGGGCCAGGTCCAAAATCTTCATTATAATCTTCATTTCTGACAAACTTGGCTTGAGCTGTGTAAATGCCACTTCCTCCACTTCCTGCACGTGCCCCTTGGCTATAGCCGTAACTGTGGATGGGAGCAGGTGGTGGGGGTGGGGGGAACTCTGCATCTGGGTCATAGACGTAGCCCCGAACAGGCTCAGGGGGTGGAGGTGGAGGAAAGCTGCGTTCATCGCTAGTGTAGCTAGGAACAGGGGGAGGTGGAGGCTGGTAAGTGTCAACGTTGACTGGTCGATATGCTGCCCCACCTAAAGCATATTAAAGAAACTAAAACATTATTTCTCAGTAAGTGAAGCAGAAGATGACTACAACAAAATGTGCACAGAGAAGAATAGGTAGCCAACAGCACAAAGGATGCTTAAAATTTATTTTTTTTTTGTAAAAAGGTAATGTATGTTACATAATAAGCAAGCTCAAAAAAGATACAATACATAGCCATAGATACAAAACAAAAACCAACCTCACCTTGTTTAAATGGAGCAGGGGCAGGGGTATAGGGTTTAGGTTTGGGAGCTGTTGCTGGAGGAACACGCTTATAATCCACACTTCCTTGGTCTCGTACATTTTTCTGTGCAAAATCACGGTCAATATTTTGATAAGACATACTGGCAGTGAAGCTGTCAGTGCAACCTGTTTTAAAACAAAAACTGACATAATAAGTGAGCAGCGAACGAGGAAGTAAAAAAATAAGGTCTTACAAATGTGATCCATAAAATTTTTCCTATACTGCATGAAAAGTTTGAAAAATCACTACATTTTACAAATGTTTAAATAAACATAATTTAATATCATATACAATACATTGACCATAGTTCATACTGTAAGAACTAACTAACTGCAATGATCTAAATCTACAGAAAGTTTATAATCAATATAGTTAACTAAGAGTAACAAAATTACACACTAAAATCATTGCCTTTCTTTTTATGTAACAGAAAGCATCACCTTTTATGCTAAACCACAGACTGTGTTAGGGTCAGTTGTAAAATCTGAAAAAAGGAAATTCATGCAAGTTAACTGATAAAAAATGAACTGTATTTCAATGAACGTTCATCATAGCAAAAGATTGTTTTTCTGGAAGCTCATGTAATCTTTTAGGAAATGACACTTTACTATATCCCAATTTACTGCTCAAAGAGTTAACTGTTCACAGATTCTTTGCCAAATAATATTTCTCTTTATTCATAACTTAAACTAGCTCCTTATTTTATGCCACTTACATAAAATCTCAAAGAATGTTCTAGATTTAAATGTACTTAAAAGAACTTCACAATTTTTAACTTGACGTCCTATTACTGATATGCACACATTTTTTACGTATCAGGTACCCACATATGTATATAACAATTAGTGGTGTCGAGCTCTCTGGAATAAAAGATGCATGCACGTTTGTTCACTACTGACGTGTTTAAGGCTGTAACTATTACACTAGCTGTTACCAATAAAATAGTATAGTTTCCCAAAACCGCAACACACGTAAATCGCTGACACCAGAAAATGCTTCTCGTCATCGTTTAATTCAGCCGAATGTACAATGTCTTGCCTTGAATGCATCAAAACTAAACACAGTGTTTATGTGTGACTCACCGACACAACTATGTGGGAATTTTTCCCACAGCATTCTTCGAAGTTATGAACTCCAACTAAAATGCTTTACATCAGATCGAATGTTTTCTAAGAACTATCTTAAATTATATGAATGACTGAAATATAATGTGGCATTCTGAGACGATCTGATTAAGCCAGTCAGGGCTAGGGAAACAGAAACAAAATCACATATTTAGTTCTGTTATAAATTGTTCACAATCACTTCGCTTGAGCAGACGGCTTGACAATTTTACCGTTTCGAGAAGATCCTATTTATGTCTTTACCGTCAGAACTAAATATTTTTTTCTGAGTATTTTATGCAGTATATATGAATGTTACAGCCTTACCGCACTTCCAAATTCCAAATGAATTGTCTTGGAAGCTGCCAGGAGACCTTTACATAGTCGCGAAATTATCTTCTTTCCTAAAATGGGCAGCCGGGAAGATATTACACGTCATTTCCGGTTTAGAGCTTCTAGCAACGAATTATACTGGAAATTTTTGTAATGTTTTGAAGACTTATACATATCTCTTTATGGGAACTGTGCTATACCTTATAACTGTCTTTTGAATAAAATACGAACTTACCTTATTCAGTTTCTTCACCACATCGTCTTCAGAGTGAGCAAATTTATTTCGAATCCACCTATAGTATTACCCCAGCCATTTCCGTCCGGTTGTCGGCTGCTAGGGTAAGCGGAGATCTCTACCGGCGAACTACACTCTACACAAGCACAATTGAAGTGGTCTAAAAGCAAGGGTAGGAAGCAAATAATTTCCTGTAGACCGCTGAATGTAAAATCTCTCACTTTCCCTTACGCTGAAAGGGGGCTGCTGCTTAGCAGAAAATAAATGCATGATCCTATATACGGTTAAAATGTGCAGGCCGTATCTTCGACCTCGAGTTGCCACACCCACCGACACGGAGAAACGACACCCAACTGTAGCGGCTTTCGCAGGCGAATTAAAGTTGAAGCCTTCTTATGTTTCATTCCCCTCGACGTGTAGGAGGTAGCGCTAAATCCGAGATCAAAGAGCTTTTGTGTCTCTGTCCCTTGAGTGAAAAATGCTTATATAATAATAATAATAGTGAAGATTTTTATAGCGCATATTCACACTCATAGAGAGCATGCTCTTAGCGCTTAAAACGAGGAAGAGATGTGGACTAAGTAGATACAGAACAAAGGGGACGAAACAAAACGACAGTACTGACGAAACAGAAAACAAAAGGCATCAAGTAACAGGAACAGAGAAATATAGTGATTCTGCAAGAAAGATGGGTAAAGTAGCAAGAGGGAAGGGGGGAGGGTAAGAAGGTATATGCAGGTATATTCATTCTCTAGACTGTCAAACTGCTTTATAATGTCATGTTCTGTGTTTAGGAATGAGGGAGAACTTGTCTAGTACTTGAGAAATATACTAAACAGCCTATGTTGCCAAAGGTGAACTTCTATTAGATGCTAGGTATTTGGGTTCTAACATGTTTGTGGCAATAAGACTGTAAAGCAGACATCTCCATGGAAAAAAATGTTGCTCTAGAGACAGTTATGGCACACTAACACTGAGGCCAAACAAATGACACCACCTGGAGGAAGAAAGGAAAGAGGAAGAGAAACTTTGTGGTGGAAGGCTTTTGTAAATGTATGTATAGTTGTTACAAAGGACCTACAGTGGTTTGAGTGCGAGTGACAGAAAAAAAATTGTCTCTAAGCTTCTACTGAATCTGGATCTTAGAATATACTCTTCCTAGGACTACCTTCTTCACCCCTAAAAACAAAATGAAATATTAACCTAAAGATGTGGCTTCTCTGTTTATCTTCTAGAGCATTGCATGACTACAACCAGGAACATATTTTCCAAGTCCATACTCCCCTCCCACCACTATACACACTAGAAAGAAATATATCAGATGGCAAGCTCTTGCCCCTGAAAGTTGTTGACCATTTCTAAACAATTTATTGGTTTTGGAATATTCGTCACTACTAGCAAATATTCCTCTATAGTTAAATTTTTTTATGCTTTGAGTGGTAAAAATGAACTGAATCTGTTGAACAAACATGTTCACATGATTACACACTCTTATATCCACACAATCTTTCAGACATGTGAATGCACTGCATCTAATGCTTTATTTATGGCAAGCAGGAAATCAAATCTAGCCACATAAATTTTAGTTCATAGCAGCATATTCTGAAATAATCAGAATCATGGATAAAAATGTCTTTACAGGTGTGATTCATCACTCAAGATAAAATATGAAGGATTCACGAAATCACAGTATGGTAGATGTTTCAGTCTTTGATATGAAGACTTCATCATTGGTCTTGTCCAGACAGTCTAAAAGGAACCCCACATTTTTTGAAAACGCATTAGAAACACCATTGTTGCGGAATACCTGAAAAAAATTAGCAATTACATTGTGGTATAAATTTCTTCTAACTAAAACAGTAAGAAAGGAATATTTTCAAATCACTAATGAGTTAGCAAATGATCTAATAACACCAATGTAGTAATAATAACAATAATATCTGTAATATTTAGCCACTGATGTGTACAAAACTACTATCTTCTGAAGAACAGTCAAATGACAACAATACATATTTACAGTAATCTTAAGTGCTCATTGTTTTGGTAAAAAAAAAATAAATTATACGAAATGGTAAAGAAGCAAACCAAAAGCAGTACTGATCATAAAATGGTCTACATCCACAACTGTTGCCTTATGATGTTATAATGTTTTTTAATACTAAAAAATAGGATTATACCAGATCTCTTTTGATCAGTTTTTAAGTATTGTGAAACCTGTCAAAATACTGATTCTTTTACAGATTCTTTTGAGAATTTTTTACCTTAACAGGCTGAAAATGATGAGATGGAGGTGCTGGAACTGTTGGTGCATAAAGACCAGATAATTTAAACCATACCAGGTCCAAGTTGCAAAGAGAAAGTTGCTTCATACAGGCGATGCATGACTAATCAAAAGAGAGAAAAAACAACAATTATTAAATAAAAAATCATTGGTCTGAAATGTGCATCTGAATGCTTCATTAAAAATGCTGACTTTGGAATTTTAAGGAACTGGTCTATATAGACGACAACAACAACAATAATAAAATAGAATCCACCTCTTGCAATTTCTGAGGTTGATGCTGATTTAGGTAGGGTAGACAGCTGTCGATCACTTGTTCAAGAGCCACTCCATCTAACTCCATCTGACAAAAAATAAAAAGTACAGCAGTTCAAACATTTTTCCACCCCCTAAACAGAATGTGGCCAAAGAAAGCAGTTCTGAATTTTTCTTTTTGTTTTCATTCAGTATAAAAAAATTAAACCTTAAAAGGTAGCAGTCTTAACCAATGGCGTAAGATATTCTTCACACTCACCATGTAAGCAATATCTCCTAAAGTTGTCAGCAGTGTTTTTTGCAGTTTGTAACTAAGTGTGTATTGATATGCTGAACCAGATCCCACACTGTAAGCACATAAAAAAAGACATACAGAAAACTAGAATGTCAGCATTCACTTGCAGAAACACTCACCCATGGCCCCCCCCCCAGAACTCAACAAACATGTAAATATATATATATAGAGAGAAAGACACACATGCAAACATGCAATCACACACACACACACACAGAGCAATTATATTAAGTAAAATGGCCTTGCCTGGTGGCTGACTGACTGAGGAGGAAATGGAGCAGGGTTGGCAGAATATCTTTCTCCACACGTTTCCTGATGAAGTCACCACACAGACAGCACATTGTGTGAAGTGCCTTCACTGCCTGCACATATTTAACAGGTCAGTTCAGTCACAATAAACTGATTGTAATATCCTTATGTAAGCCTGTAAGCACACGCGCGGGTGCAAACACACACAGACACACACAAAGACAGGTGCTTACTTTAATGACAACTAATTTATTGTGATCACAGAATCTCTGCTTCAGTGGCTCCCACACTTGATGTATCATGGGGAGGAGTTCATCTGCACAAAGAAAGAAGCTTAACATAGGATCATTGTAAAAATTATCAGCTGACCTCTTGACTTTGGATCTCTATATAAATACCATAAAAGTTCTGGTGGGTCTAGTAAAGCTGTTTCCAGCTTATATCTACATTTTTTGGGTTTTTTGGTCTTAAAAAATGAAAAATAATTGAACATATTTATGTAATATCTGTTGTTTCCTTTTTATACAAGCCAAATGTCTGTGTGCTGCATAGACATTTCCCTTGCACCCAAACTTACACAAACATCATAGAACTAAAAAGCTGCTAGCATCATCTTCAGCAATCCAACAAAGTTGTCAAAATATTACTCTCAATATTAACAGTTTTATCCCATTTAAATCTTTCAGTAATGACTGCGGTCATGTAAAGCAATATGGAAGAAAATGGAAGTGATAAAAGCATAAAGTCCTACAGACTGCAGACAGGCAGTAAACATGGTTCACAGTGTCCAGGACACAGCATTTGGAAGGTTGAGCTCAACTCTCTCTATTCTCCACCTTTACCTTCCCTGATCAATCATTTTTGCTCAGTGGCTGCTGGGTGGGTAGGAAGAAAGTCCAAGCAGGCCTCAAATCAGAGGCTGTCGGTTTCAATGTAAGTACACTAATCACAGGGCTATATGCAGTTAAAATTCTCACGTTCATGGTCTGCAAGGTCAATACATCCCTGAGTGACCACATCTACTGCCAGCAAGGCCATCCGTGGATTATTTAAAGCCAGTAAGTTCTTTGCTCTTAGCAAGACCTGTTCGTAAAACAAGAACATTATGCTACAGAATGTTGAAAACAATGCTAAAATTGCAAATAAGATAAATAATTATAATATTATTATGCAATTGAGTAGCTCCACTTTCAGCTATGTAAACAGATGTCACTTGCAAACTGTAGTATAACAAAACCACCTCCAGTCTGGCAGCTCTGGTCGCAAAATATTCTCGGAAAAAAATTCATCAATGATCAACATTAGTTTTTGGAGGCATATTTAAGACATTAAAAGACTAGATACCCCGTGACACCATACATTAAAATGTACAGGATAAATGACAAATGGATTTCCACCATCATCATCACTACAACCTGCATAAATGATATCCAAAATAATCAACAAATATAATATATAGAATAGGGAGTGTAAAATCTTGAGTATAGTCCACAGAGGTTGACTGAAAAAAATCATTTGTAAGCATGTCTTAAGGTGTTCTAAAGATTTACTTCTTTGACAGCCTTTATGTGTTGCGGCACCTCTGGCTGGTTATTTTCCTCCTCTCTTGTCTTCTCTTCCTCTGCTGCCATCTCTGAAGCTGCTTCCTCTTGCAGATCATTTTCGTCGGCTGATGGCTCATCATCAAAATTTTCTGCTGCCAGCCTTTGTTGATGTCTTTCAAGGAGGACAGATACCAGTCTTGCTGGATCAAGACTTTGTGTGACATGATGCTGTTTTCTAACAAGTTTGGGCTGAAAGTACAACAGAGTACATGATATTAAGCTCTTTAATTTTTCCTTTTTGGTAATGAGCAGGAAGATCTGTGTGTCTGTGCTTCCTCAAAGAGAACAAAAAAAAAGAATTAAAAAGCTAGGTGCTTCCCACAAATTACAGATAAATAATAAATCGTAATAAATTGAAATCAAAGATTACTGTCATAAACTGGTTAGTTGGGTTGGGATAGCAAGAAATATCTTACTTATAATACCACCAAGAATGACTTGTTTGTGTTTTCAAAGCAAAGGCGATTCAAGGATAAAGGTATGGTGACACCATGTTAAATATCTATAGCTAATTCTCACCTGTGGTGGATACCACCGTCCAATAGCCAGCATAACATGATGCAAAACCCGCAGAAATAACACAGCTTGGTCTTCGTAATGTTCATCCAGTGTCTCAAGAATCTGATATTTAAGAAAATTACAATCAGCAGGTGATAAGGTACAAGTCCAGATCTAGAGACTTTTTAACATGTAAGTAAACTCATCTGAAGGAGGCAATGTTCAAACCTTATAAAAATGAGACAAGAAACAGCCTGACATCTGATAAGAAAGCCTATTTAATGACATAAGATAATGCACTACAACCTCTTAGATTAAAATTAATTAAAACATTTAAGAATTGAAGAATCACTTCTCATATTTTCCACAATAAGCACATATCAAACACCTCAATTGATTAGGAACTGTTTTTAAAAATGTATAGCTTGTGTGAAAGTTCAGCATCAACATTGTCCTACTAATATATTACAAAAGAATAACCCACATCATTTGATCTTATGTGCATTCTCTCCACTGTGTGCTCTATACACGTAAAGCTTTATTGTTTCACCGTCTCCTAGCTTCCCATACCTCAACGATACTGTCCCACACCAATGGCAGAATGTTGACACTACAAAACTGGAGCATGACTGACAGAACAGTTGGTGTTCTGTAATTTTGATGAAAGTGACGGAGTCGTAAGGAGACTGAGTTGACCAGGTAGTCAGCATTTTCTTGGATGAATTCATCTAGGCTGCTGTAACATAAAAATGTCATTGAAATGACTGCAGGAGTGACACAGGAAATAGTAGTGATGGTGTCAATGTCATCGTGGAAACGATGGATGAGAAAACATTAGAAGATGAAAGGAGAGTAAAACATACCTGTAGCAACAAGCACAACTTATGTCCATAAGGGCAAGGTAAGCTGTGCTACTGACAGAAGACACCTCGCTGCCCACTTTTTCTGCCAGTATGTAAATAACATCTATCAGCAAAAACCTGAAGTCTCTACCTAAAGCCTGTCAAAATAAAGAAAACAGATGCAACAATTTTATGCCTTTGTACCGGTGTCTTGTTGACATAATTAATCAGAAAAATTAATCTTGCAATAACTTTTAATGTAAACAGAGCTAAAACAGGTTTTTTAATATTGATTTATTTCTGACTTAAATAGTTCTGAAATAAAAAATGTTTGAATTCATAAATTTCAGACTAAAACTAATGCTTTCATCAAAGTTAAACAGATAAAAATCAAAACATTGCTTAGAAAGAAATTTAGCCTTTTTTCTTTTTTGTTTTTTTGCTGCAAATTTTATTTAAAAACCTCATTATTAGAGGGGAAGGTCACCTTGGCAAATATCCCGATACCCTCCAAATAGAGGCATGTCAAGAAAATGGCTTTGTTCTTGGTTAGGATAGAAGATGCCTTCTCACCAGCCTCTTCCATCACATATAAGGAAACAGAGTGGGAGGAATTTGACTTTGCATTTTGTGATGAATCAACTGTTTCGCATAGTGTCATGTTAGTGGGTGATAAGTATTCCTCAATCAGCATCCTGTAAATACACAGAAAGATTTTAGTTTTGCTTCAGCTTTATTTATCTTTAAATTTACTTCATTTTCATTCAACAATGTTACCTAAAAAGTTGTAGAATTCTGTGAACAGATATACAAGGTTCTGAAATGTTTGGCAACATGTATGACAGGAACAATGTAAACATATAAACAATGTTTATATTCTTACTGATTGGCTTGGTCTTTCCAGCAGCTAATAAAACCTGAGCCAGACCATCCAAGCCACAAAACCAAAGAACATGCTTTTAAAACTTAATGGACTATATTCTCATCAAGAAATCTTGTTCCACGACCTATCAGTAAGATGAAAACAAATGCCACTTCTGCTGTAGGCATATGGGTTATAATGTGGATAATATTTAGTATTTCCCTACTTCCACAGTCACCCTTATATATGAAATTCCAAAAATGTATACAATTGAAAAAGTATAATGACTGGAAATAAAATTTCATTATTACTGATAACAAAAGAAACTAAAAGGGAAGAAGTAAGCAGATTATTTTCAAGTAATGCATGCAAATGTTGATGCCACTTCTATGTGCATAATACAGTAATAAGTACAGTTAAGTACAGTTTCATAAAGTGAAAGTAAACTTGAAACAAAAGTCATCTTGTTCATCATCGGTAAGTTAAAGCTACCAGTGAATTCTTAAATTTTGTTGTTGTTGTTGTTTACCTTACAACGTTCATCTTGCTACTGACTGCTGGAGTATTCATAGCTTGTTCTCCACTGACAATTGCACTTCCAGCCACAATCTCATTTATTATAAGAATAGAGGCCAGGCGATGTGCTGTGCTCTGTTGATATATTTCCAAAAAACTCTCTACCAGCACAGACAGTTCACCTGCACCAACAAACTCAAAGTTAATTGAGAATATTGTTTATAAATAAACTGACATAACCCTAAAAAAAATTTAATGTTTCTAGTTTTTTCTTTTGTTTGTTGATGAAATAAACAGAGTACATATACACAAAGTGTGCTCATCCCTAGATACTCTTAGCAACATCTAATCAAAGCAAAATGATGTCATTTTGTGTGAATGTTCACAGCAGATAGAGTAAATCTAAACAAACGGAAATATTCAAGAAGATAATGACAATAAAGGTATGTCTCACCATGCTGACCCAACAAATGACATGTCCTCGTCAGACCAGCCTGGACTTTGTCACTCTGGAAGTGCACAAACTTTTTACGTGGTTTCATGATAGTCACACGGTCTACAAATTTTGAATGATCTGAAAAATTGCAGCAATAAACATAGAATTAGCAATTCCTAAAGACAACCCCAATAACAGTTAGTTTTATCATATTAAACAAATATAAAAACAATTTCAAAATCTTTACACTACAATCTGTTAAACATATTTGCTTTAGAAAGGGAGCATGCATAAAATAAAAATGAACACAAAATTCAACATCATTTAGGCCCATGTCTTCTGGTGAGCTAACACAATCAGACATTAAAACAATGATTTCCTTGTCATGGCACAAATGCTTTAAAGTCTCACATACCTATGGTACCACCACCTGCTCCTATTCCTGTTTCCTCCAGTATCTTTTGGTCACTGCAGTCTAGCTCCATTACCTGTACCAGAGCTTGTGCCAGGCGAGACATGTGAGGAAGTGATAAAAACAAGGCCGTCTGGTTACCTGTCAAAACAGCAGAGACAAATCCCTTACAGCTTAGGGCTAGATTGATCAAAAGGCTGTGACATTTACTTTCACTTGTAACATTTGAACTACTTTTACACCTGAGAAAATTCTGAGAGGTCTAACCAAAACAAGTACCCTTAGTGCATTCCACAAATTCTTTGGCTGAAGATGTAATAAAGCTTGGATACCACTTAAAAATAGGACACAGGGAAATCTGAGTACATTCATCAGTAAATGTGCCTGATTTTATAGAATACTTATCTTGTATTCCAGTTGAGGTCTCAAAATTAAAGGTGTCTCTCCTTGTACTGAGACAATAAGAGTATGGTTCGTGGATAAAGAGAACTTTGAAATTAACTTCCTTTGCTCACATTTTGTTAATGATCTAAACTTTAAAAGAACAGATTTCCATATCAAATTAAAAATAGCAGCATATATTTCCACACATAGGACTTTCCAACTAGTGAAGCAAAATGTCTGCGAACCGACCCAGCATGGAGATGTAGCCATTCAAGAGGTTTATCAATGCCACCTTTTCATCTTCATCTGTAGCAAACACCAAAACAGAATGTCATCTGTCATGAAATATCACTCACTGGTAATTATTAGATACACTTTAAGGCAATATTCCAAAAAGATGCAAAACAGAGTGCTATGGTGTGAGGGAGAAAGAATATGGAGAATGTGGGTGAGGAAAACTGAGAGAGACTACAAGTAAATTATGCTAGCTGAAATTTTATTTGTCATTTGCAAACAAAACTAAGCTTACAATAAGTACAGACTAAAGATACACGTATTTCCAAGAAAAAATATACAGTGGTACCTCGAGTTACGAATTTAATTCGTTCCAGAGCCATGCTCGTAACTAGAAATGCTCGTTACTCGAGCAAATTTTCTCATTTAAAATATTGGAAATCGGATTAATCTGTTCCAGCCCTCTGACAAGTCCCCAAAATTTCCTAAATTATGAAAAAAATTGACAGGCTGTAAAGATAAGTTAGCCATCTTAACTAGGATTAAACAAGCACAGAAACATTACAGGATACTTACCGTCCATCTTTATTCTCCGAACAAATGATGTAATCAATATTAAAAGGCCTTCTTCCAACATTTCCTCCAGACTCCTGCAGCCGTCACTTCCTTCTTGCCTCTCTTGAAAATTCTTTAAAGCATTTATTGCTGGTTCTGACACTTGAGAATATTCATCTGCCATCAATGAGACCAGGATTTCTAAAATGACTGGCACACATGAGCGCAAGGACCTAGAGAAAAAGAAAAAAATGTGAAAGATGTAGCATCAACTTTTATACTTTCTCAGAAGTCCTTTTTTCTAGAAGTTCTGACTAGCTGGCAAAAACCTCAAACTCTACGTGGTTATGGAAGAAATATGAGAAGTTAAACTAGTGACAAAAGTATCCAGCAGTTTGACCTGCAAAGAAACATAGTAAAACATAGGAGTGACCAGCATGAGGTGCTCAGAAAAACAATTATCAGAATCTGAGTAATTTCACAGATCACAGCTATTTTTAAAGCCTTAATTTCTGTTGACTTATATTATTGACAAATTCTCCGCTGGAGTACTGTATTTACCCTTGACACTCATCAAGAATTCGATGTGCCACTTCTACTAGTGTCTGTCGCACTCTCCAGCTATCATGCTTTTTCAGTTTTGAGAACTCCTTCAGCATGAAGTCAACACGTGGTACAACAGAAGTAACCCACTCTTCTGAGCGCTCAACAACCAAATTTCTCAGTTTCTCGTCTAGTTCAGCCTTGTCTGTTGCAAAGGAGAACTGAAGTAAGCACCACAAGAAGCAAAATAACATATCATTTGAGATTCTATGCAGGAACTACACTTACAACATTTTTTTCAATAACATATATTTGTACAGAGTAACATTATTGTCATCAAGGAAAAGAAAATCCTGTTTACCGAGCCATACATTGTTGGTTTGGTGCTCCTCTGACAAAGAGTTGTCTCCTAATGTAAGACACACCACATTTGTCCATGTGGACAGCGCTGTCTGGAAAATTTTTATGAAACTTCATTAACACTCTCTTCTCAGACTGATAAAAATCGAGCTACAAACAAAAATATCTCTTTCACTTCCAATGGAAAAATCATACTTTATTTTAGAAGGATGAAACCATATCTTGAATGTCGATGTTAGAAGATTTTTATTTTCTTGATCACCGTTATCTTGCAGACCAAACAACTTGGAGTAAGAGTAAAATACAGCAATATGACAGACTATAATAACTTACACTGATTATGGATTCCAAAAACATTGAAAAATATCAGGAAAAAGTACTAGCTGATGCAGTAAGTTAGAGAGAATGATTTTCCCTTACACAGAATACATGGTGCCCTTGCTTGGTATCTCCCATAACCACTTTCAGCATTGCTGTGGAAATACCTGGTAATAAGCCAGCAAATCTACTTCCTAGCTGCCATGCCATCTGATCTGCACCTTTATACAGAAAGTCAAACATGTCCATTGGAAAAAGATTACTGAGATTTCAAATTTCTCACGGCAAAATTAACTTTCACTTTTAATAAACTTTTCTAACTTTAATAATCTAATAACCTTTTAATAACCCTTAATTCTCTTAGTAGTTATAGACAGGCCTGTTCTTAGCCCCCGCTGGGCCTGAGGAATAGGACATGTGCGGGGCCCTCAACACCACAATCACTGCGGTTTTAGTTGGGATCTAAAGACACTTTAAAGACATATTAATCAAAAGCGCAGGGCACCTGATGACTATCAGAAACTCGGGACCCTAAGAAGATGCCTCGTTTGCCTGCCCCTAAGCATGGCCCTGGTCATAGATTCATGTTACATAAATACAACAACCCCGTTTCCAAAATAGGTCAACAAGGATAAAAGACTAATATGTTTTCTTTATATTATTAGTACAAATCCTGGACATCTACTGCTTTTTTTCCAATAAAGTTAATACAACTCATTTAATCTTATACAAATAAAAGGCTGTACATGAAAGAAATCTTTAAGTACATTGGCAGTTTATCTGCATTAGAGCTTTCAGTCCATGCATGGCTTTCAGTTGCAGGTTACGACCATTTTTAGTTTCTGACACCAATGAAACCATTTGTGAAACCAAGCTTCCAAGAAGAGGAAGAGAGTTGACAGTGTATAACTTCTTTTTAACGCTGCACAAAGAGTGTGAACAAGAAAAATTGTAGAGGGTACATTTTTTGGTTTTCTTGAAAATGACTGACCAGTTTTGTCATGTTCAAAGTCCAAATCTATAATTATAAAATCAGAAAGTTACTAAATACTAAATGAAAACGACATTAAGGTGAAACATCAAAATGCACAAATGGAATCAACAAAAACTGAAACCATGATTTCTAACTTTAATATTGTGCATGTCACTTAGAAATACATCACCTGTACACAACTATTTGAATGATTACATAGATGCCATTGCAAAATTATATGTTGTACACTGAAAAAATGATAAATGATGAAAGTGATGTATCATTCAGAGTTTTACAATAATATTATTACTCTAAGTGAAGAATCCTCAATACATTCACTGACTAGAAACACAATTTACAACGTAAATTTTTGTGATTATAAAATGCTGATAGGACATGCAGACTATGTTTTAATGGTGATAAACATGCCTCTCAACTGAACTTGTCATAAGTTTATCAACAGCATCTAGTACAGACGTTATCTCCTCTTCAGATAACTGTTTTCTCTTGCCATCTGCTGTAAATAAAACAATTTATAATTGTAACAATAATTAAGGATATGTAATTAGAATAATAGTAGAAAGCACATTTGTCATAAAACCAAAAATGCGAACACACACACACATTCATTCTTACACAAACTGTTATCTGGACTGACACTGGTAGCAAAAAAACATATCTGAAAGAAGATCAAGGCATATAGGCATGTGGCAGACATGCATTTAATTTTATACAACAAAGATAACATAAAATGAATGCTCATTTGTGCGTTATTTTTGACCTAACTTAAATGATGATTTTTGATTCCATTCTGAAATAGTTTTCTTGCCACTTTCTTTTTTTATTTCATGTGCATGCATTAACGTGCACACAGACACACAGACTTACATTTACACAAACTTTACCTGGGCTGACTGCAAAAATTATATCTGAAAGAAGGCCAAGGAAGTCCAGGAAGATACTAGAATTGTGGATAGTAGTTTTGGCAAATACCACACTTAAAGCCTGGCATGTATTTACAAGTATTTTCTGTGGCCTGTGTAAGAAAAATTAAATGCATTAATAAAAGACTATGGAGTGATAGAAAATATATACATATATACAACTAGAGACACAGTCTCACAGTAATATACACATAACACATACAATATCTGCAAATACACTCAAATATAGAACATATATGCACACATTCAACCATAAACATCATAGGCAGCACAGGCATGTAGTCTAATGAAAGTATAAAAGTCACTTACAACAAACATCAAATTACAACCTACACAAAAATAAGCAAGGAAACAAAATATTTCTTTTCTTTTATCCAATATTGATGAGAACTTAAAAATACCACTAAACATAAAATTCATGGCATTGTCAGTACTTACATAGTTTTCTTCAGGAGGTGTACAAGTGTACAACGAAGTGGAAACATTAAAAACTGTTGCAATTCTTGCATCACTTTTGGATCAATGACTTTAATGGTTTCCAAAAAGTCTTCTAAACTGCTGATGCTAGGTGCTTGAACAATCTCCATGCAAACTGGCTGAAGCTGTGCCAGTGCCATGGTTAGAGGACTTGGGTCCATCCTAGAAAAAAAGAGTCACGATTATCTTGCAAATACCCATTCTTCGATATCATGACTGCTGTAGCCATATAGGTCATTTCCCATTTATCAATAGAATCATCTAGTGATTATTATACAGTCAGCTAACATTTTTAATTTCCCAATAAAACCAGTAATATTTTAAGCTTGCAAATCTTTATTATTTCAGAGATTCAAATTTTTTCCTTTCACTTACCTTAATTTAACCCTGACTGCTAAACTGAAAATTCTGGTAGCTATATAACAAAGTTTGAAACCAAGTAGTTTAAAATGTGTGTATATGGCAAGAATTTCTGACAATTAAAAAGCCTTTCGATATAAAAGCGTGGACACTACAGTCAATACACTATGGTCACTTTGTGTACTTGTATTATTGTCTTTCGTAACACAATGCTTCGTTTTTGTTCTCGTCAACTGTGCTGCTGTATTTGTTTCTTGAGCTGTTTTCTTCTTCAAGCGTATCGAGCTCATTGCCATGCGGGGACATTTCAATTTGTGTTTTATTATTATTTAAAAAATAATAACAATCGTAATTATTATTTAGAACTATACGTACTTACGTTGTTGTCAAATCCCACCCCAGATCGACACACTTTAAATTTCAAAGCTTATTTCGTTCATGTGTTTTAGCCTTCCTGGCCTTTATTGATGAGTTCTTTATAAGGAAAATGACTTGGTCCAAAATCCCCAAACAACTAAGCACATTGACTAAGTTTGCTTTCTGCAGACCATCGAAGTAATGGGAGATAATGCCCACGGCTACAGCGTTGTCTCCCATTAATGAACCCGCTCACATCACGGACAAATCCGTGTTCACACATTTAAAAACTAATGTGGTAGAAATATCGGCCATGTAGAAATGCCAATGAAAAACTGATGAAACAAATCAGTTGCAGAAGTATGACTAATGTGATCCAAAAAAGAAGATAAAGATGGTTAGGTCAATTGCGCAGACTGAAACTAAAGAGGAAACGAGGTCGATCCCAAGACTTGGAGCGTGGAGGAGTGAATTTCGAGAGCAGAGGAGTAGGACAGCCTAGGTAAAACAGGGGCCCCGGTAGTGTAGTGGTTAAAACACTCGCTTGTCACCACTGCAGTGAGGGACTTAGGATTCAGATCTCGTCTCGGGACAGTGTCTGTATGTGACACCTGTTCGCAGGGCTGGGCGCCGGGGTTTTCTCCCCCTCCCTTTCCCACCATAGTGCGAAATCGCCGCAAGGTGGAAGCACTTTCCTAAATAATCAACAACATAGGTAAAATACTTGCGGTAGGTTAAAACTTTATTATTGAGAGCAATTAGATGCAGCTCCATATGCAAGCAACAGCCAAACAATGCCACAATACATTCATATCTTCTTCACTAAGCAGTTGTGACTACATTCATTTGCACACAGTATAATGTTTAGAAGTCGCACGGCCAAAACAAAGGAAGCCTCAGTCAGTTGGTTTTGGATGCAGGTACACAGAATCAGGTGGTCTGATGGAAGTTAATGAAACTCGATCGACAGGACATTCCTGTCATCGCGTAGAGTTATCGGCACTTTCAGAAGTGTCTACCTGTAGAAGGAAGAGGCGATCGATGCTGATCGAGCCTACACGATAGCCTTATTGTGTTGGTAGATATAGTGCTAAGATATCTAAAAGTATCGACAATGACAATCTCCTCATCCTGGATTTCAGCTGTGGAACTTGGTTTCTCAGCTCAATTCAAATGGAAGTTAAAGACAGTCTCTTTGGTTTTACATTAAGTTCTTAAAAAATTGTCACCACACCAGGCAATAAATTCGTCCAAGACTACACCATGGGTATATACTTACCCGCTCAGAAGAGAAATTGACGATATATATATTGACCCTCGTGGTTACTAGCTGTGACAACTGTTGGCATACAGAATGAACAGGGGATAAAACAAAGCCTGGGTCTTAATGGGGTGAGCCGGTGCACGTTGTGACGGACTCAGAAAAACTGCCTGTTAACCAGAAAGGGGATGAACAATGACACTAAATGATGGTGAAGGAAAAACTCATTAATTAAGCAGTCTTTAGCTAAGATATATGGTTGGATGGTATTGAAAGCCGATGGGAAATCAGCAGACAGCAGCTTTGCATGGGCTGTGGTTCCCCCAGGCGTTTGTACAGAGTATGGAGGATAAACAGTTTGGCATCATCATCAATACTTTGTGTCATTTAAGGAGAAGTTTTAGGCTGTAAAATCTGTGAAGTTCAGTCAAAATACGTTTGCAGTGGATGGAAATGTGATTATGTTATTTTCTGAGAGTATGGTGGAGGAGTTTGACCTGTTTTTGGAGTTTTTAAGAGAATGTAATCTAATCAAGAAAAGCACGCAAATAATATTGAAGATACCTGGCGTGATGTGAAGCGGTTTGCTCCAGATTGTTCAAATCAGGGAGACATTCATCATGTGCTAGTGACTTTGTTTGACAAACTTGTTAAATCGTCTGGGGACAATAAATTTTCTGTTTTTTTAGACTTCATGCCTCGCATCGACTGGGATAGACAGACGATAGATGCAGACTGACGTCAGAGTATCTTCCTATTGATATGTAATTTTTGTAATGGTCATCGACCGTTACTCTACCGAAGCTGAAGCGAAAGGGCAGCGTAAAAACAACCATTGAACAAATAAGAGGATGGAGCAGATGGCTTAGAGATTTCGAATTAATAGAGGGGCAAGACTCCACCTATAGAGATCTGCGCCAGCTGTAATATGTTTTACGGTTATGTTACTCCAACGGAATAAAGAACACACACACACACACACACACACACACACACACACACACACACGGTAGAAACGTGCGTGAGCTCACCAAAATTCTTGCTCACATCAAACAACCAGATTGTTTATACTAATAACAGCTCGATGTTTATTGGACAATAAGTGGTGTAGGCATATTATCTAGACGATGGGCAAAATAATATTACATCATTGTCTCGATTGTTGTCCTGTTAACGCTTGTTTCCCTGTCAAAGACTTAATTAAAAAGTCCATATATCTGCCTATCCCTAATGATGTGCATCCGAAATCTTTAGTCGCGACCGCCACGGTCTCCTGGTGGTCGGTGGAAGTCTTCGTGGCCGGCGACAGCCCTGTGGAGGACAAACATGTACTGACAATCATTGTGACATATGGCCGACACGCTAAATAAGGGTCAATTGAGACATTCAAATGAGCCCTCATGATGAATTTATAGCATAAATGTTAAATTGAATTGGTCCAGATTTTTTCAGCAAAAGTTAATTATTGTGTTTAAGATGCATTCATAAAAATCAAAACATTAAGCAAGGTTAAATTTTTGTTTCAAATGCACTATTTTATCTCTTTATCAATCTATATCTAAAAGTAAATTGAGAGTTATACAAGTGTACTTTTTCTTATTTTTAAGGAACTATCCATTCTGACATATAAATGAACATAAGACATGAATATTGAACTACCTGCGTCTACCCGAACAACGAAAATCCAATGTCCTCGTGTAGTGCATGTGCACTTGCTTATAAACATGCCTTCCGTTATGTAGTTTTAATTGATAATGTCAATATTCTACATCGACTTGAGTTTCGGTGATACTGAACGTATAATAAGTAAGCAAAAATTGTTTTTTAATCCAACGTTCTTATAGAGGAAGTGCTCTCTTTCATTGACTCAAGTTTTATTATTGAAATGCTATCGAACTGTCTAAACAGACTCCAAGGAAGCGTTATTTATTTAGTTACACGTCAACAAACAGACAATAATAAAAGCAAGCCACAGCCACTTACAGCTCACATTCCCGCTGGCAAACGATGTCTGTGAGGGACTCATCCAGGGCATCACTAAGTGCGAAGTGAGCATCACACCTGGCCTTGCATTCCGACTGGGAGATGCGAGGGTCATCCCGGACGATGTTGCCCACCTCCAGCCAGATCAGCTCCTCTGGAACAACGTGAACTCGGGGTACTGATATTTTGTGAGATCAACGCTAGCTGTATACTTCAGGAGCAATGAACTCTAATCTGTAGGTTCACGCAAGTCACGAATAAAGACTCGAGTGTCGAGAGCATTATTTTTAGATTGTCTAAGTATATACACACGTGTGTGTGTGTGTGTGTGTGTGTGTGTGTGTGTGTGTGTGTGTGTGTGTGTGTGTGTGTGTGTGTGTGTGTGTGTGTGTGTGTGTGTGTTTAGTTTTCATTCTCTGATAGCATTCCCATATTATTTGTCGAAATATATGTTAGATAGATTGACAAAGAACTTATTTCTGTTCAATAATTATTACGATCATATCACAGAACTGTAACCAAAGCAGAACCTATTTGTAGTTTTTTTTATTTAGGTTAAATTTTACGCATGAAGTCTTGATACTCTAAGCGATAGGTACTCATTTGTCATGGTAATTCTTACCGACTGTTACAGAAATAGGTGGTTGAGTCTCCTCTGGGGGACGATGCTGAGCCAAAGCGGCTACACACAAAGCCAGGACCACTACAGCGCACTTCATTGTGACTAGTTCTGAAAGACGATCATAAATAACTTAGGTGAAGATGCCGATGTGCTTCTGTCTTATTACCAGAGGTTAAAAGTGTAATGAATTACGACAGTGATAAAATTTATGCATGCCTTTTTAAAAACATTTATACCAGATGTAGGTAGCTCCTCCTTCCTTCCCCAAATAAAAAAGACACCCAAAACACTTTAACATAATCGTAATGTACAAAATATTTTCAGCTTACTCTTTCCGGGAGACACACCAGGACAAGAAGTCTGATAATGCCATCAGAATGCAATTAATTTATAGCAACATTTTGGGTGTAAAAACTGAGAACAAAAACTATTTAAAGCTACAGGGCTGGGCGAAAAAAATATTCTTAAAATAATGTATGTTTTAAGTCTAGAAAAATAGGCGTATTTAGAGTTTTTTTCTAAATTGAAAACGAAAGAGATAAGAGAGTCAAGATTTAGACCGATTCTGATTGTGCTATCACGCACACACCCTCGAATGTTTTGTACTTTATGAATTAGGGTATGTGTTCCCAGCTGCACTCGTTTTTTATTCTTTGTCATTCTTTCTTTCCTTTTGTTCTGTAGCGGACACGCTTTCCCCTGGTACGATAGGTCGAGCGGTCCCCAGATATTTTGGGCGGTGGAAATCATGGTGCCTGGTGGAACGCCCAATCCCTCCTTCCTTATTATATGTGTGTGTGTTAAATGGGGCGTGTGTGTGCTTTATATATATATATGTGTGTGCACGCGCTTTATATACGTATATATTTGTGAGCGCTTGAGTTCGAGATATGGGGTGGCATATCGTCATAAAATGGAGTTTAGGAAAATTTATTTTATAAACTCTTGTTTGTCATGAGCTTACATGCACATAAAGATCCACTTACCAACGATTTACACGGAGTCAGAAACACACGAACGCACGCACGCACACACACAAGCATCAATTGAAAGTAAAGCTCACGCCCACCTGTTCTACAAGCATTTATCAGTTAACGTGAACTAGGCGGCGCAACGTTCTCGTACCTTGGTAATGAAATCCAGGCAGACAAAAATAAGGGTGTGTCCGCGATTTAAAGTTTTAAAGTACTACACCCAAAAGCGCTGGTATAAAAATTGTTTCTCTTTGCTTGCGGGATCCGGGAGGGCACTATAAGCATCTCCTTGCTTGGGTCTCTTTAGTCTGATAAATACGTAGTACGGCACTGGAGTATTTTCGTCCATTAGATACTTACCGCACGGCTCTCCCTAGTACCTACTTGAGTGTTCCAATCTGGTAGGTAAAGATATAAACATATTCTGTAAATTTCAGCGCCTCAAACATCCGTTTATTTATTATCTAATTTAAAAGTTGCACCTGTAATCAAGTCTTGTAAAATCTCGCTCCCGGGGGAAGAATAACTCGCTACGTCATATCTAGAACCAGTCCACGCAAAGCATGTAACTAATATTATCGGAGCAATGCATGAGATTAATTGAAAGGTCTTAAATTAGAGTTCTCTAGTAGTAAAGAATAATATTCATTTTGGATAGTCTTAACGACGTGTGAATCAAAGTACAACAAGAAAAAATATATTATAAATTATGAGAAAAACATAATACGACAACTTGGTTCATTTAAAAGGAGTTATTCCTAATTCCAATACTACAGTGGTGTTGACCACCCTCCACTCTAGTATACAAAAGCACATAAACTTACCTCTGGCAGTTGATACTACTTCTCTCGTACTGTAAATTCTTCCTACGTCTGAGTCTCTCCTCGTTGCGAGTCTTTGCTTGTGATGAGGTGAGTATATAGCAGGTCTGCAGGACTCTCCGCTCATAGTGTGACTGTGTCCGTAGTTAATATTCCACTCGGGTTCACCAGACAAGTCAGAGAGTGACATGGTTATCAAGCGCTGTCCCAGTCCAGGAACGGCACGTGACTTCTTTACTGACTTCTTGGTCACATGAGTAGGCTGTTATACAGAACAGAGTGATAGTAACTACACTGGCATACAGCACACAGTGGTACACGGCGGGATGAACAATGACACAAACAGCTGCAGAAGGAACACAGACGTTCTCTTCTCCCTTGAGAACGACAACTCCTTCTGCCGGTCTTGGCGTCGAATTTATACCTCTCACAGGTCACCCAAGTTCTGGTCATGTAGTCCCTGGAATTTCACGACGACAGTTGGCAGTTCTGACGGTCTGTTGTCACTGACTGACCCTTTGAGTCAAGGTTCTCTAACCTAAACAATCCGACTTATTCCCGCGTCTTTGCCCTCCTAAATATGTTTTAACGTTCGTTCCTGCAAGTATGTCGAATGTAGTCTGAGGATTAGACCTAAAGATGTAAAACTCACTCACTCACTCACTCACTCACTCACTCACTCACTCACTCACTCACTCACTCACTCACTCACTCACTCACTCACTCACTCACTCACTCACTCACTCACTCACTCATATAAGTGAGGGTCTTTCGCTTAGATCGGTGTCGTATGCCAACATTCAATCAGCGTTTAGTAGTTTTGTTAGTGCCATGCGCGAACCAGAAAATGAGGGTCGAACGTACGAGTATGTGCGCATTTCAATTTGTAGCATTCGCTCATTGTGACCACCTTCTTCGAGTTTCACAACTTCAGCTTCATTGACACCGATAAAGAGTGCTTTGAATCAAAAATTCAAGATTCAATATTCTTTATGAATCTGTCACCCTCTAATGGGTTTTGAGATATTCAATATATATATATATATATATTTTCACACATATTCCTGTCTTCATATACAATCTTTCACTCACACAGTTCGTAGTCGCTTTCAGGCTGCATGTTCTTGCCGAAGTAGTAATTTTAGAAAATTGGTAGAGGAAGCAAAGGAAAACGATGAAAGCGAAGCGTGACTTATTCTGCTTAATGCCTGAAAGTTCTTCACGACCTGCCTGTGTCTGGGTTTTCCACCTTTGATTGTGTGCTTGCGTACATCTCGTACTTTTGTCGACAACTACTATTGTCAACACCTTTCTTCCCGAATGAAGAGGACTAGACAGAAGGGGAGAGCGTTTTCAGAGAATAAAGCCGTTTTCACCAATTTGAGCCAAAGATTCACAATAACTTCAGCATGAACAACATGTTATTAGTCAGCACAACTACAAGCTTAATTTAATAAGAGATCATTGTTCCTAAGATTATTTTAAAACGCCCGTTCAACGGTTCTAAAAGACTCATACGCAATTTCGAACATTTCTAAAACATTAAAACATTTCTATATTTGTTCTACAAACAGTTTTAAGGTTTAGTCATGTGTTGTGCACTGAGATACAGATTTATGAGGATAAGCGACGTTGGTTTATCAAGAAGAAAAAGTGTGTTTTGTGTCCCCCTGCATCCTGCTGCAGTAATTATCTACGCTGCTGTGGAGCTCATGAAGCACCATGAAAGGATAATTATTGCACTCTGCTTGCACTCTGCTGTATTCACTCCATAGAAATCCAACTTCCAAACCAATGCTTTTCCCCCCCTCGCATTGAATGTGATATTTCACACCCATACTTGATGCTATGTTGCTGTTTCCGTATTTAATCATTAGTATGTTCTGATCTATGTGTCTTCTTTTTGAGTTCTATTTCTGTATTTCTGAATGTTGTTTTGTAACATTACAGCATGTTGTGGCCACTTTAAAGTAGAGAAAATGCGCTATAAAACCTACTTTTTATTTTCGTCATTCATTTGTCTCTCAATTAATAATAAAAATCTCATAAGCCACACATAATTACGACTCTCAGTTATCCGTGGTTAGGTAATAATACAAAAGAACTGACATTGATTAGATGAGATTACATAGATTTAACTCCAAAACCGTGGCAGGAGATGTTATATACACCACCTTCGACTTCTGATTTCCCGCCAGTCAAGAGATATTCCACTTCTCACACTGAGTGCACACACTGGTCACACATCTCGAGAATAGTGTTGTGTATATCCCTTTGTACTTTGGTACAACAGTCTTTCCAAACCGGTCACAACATGTCAAATTTGTGTCTGAAATAAACTAGTCTGTCACAGACATACGCAAGCCAGCGCGCACTAACACATCCACACGCACATACATACGCAGTGTTACACGCACACGCGAATGTTCGCACACCCACTCACAATTCTTCCTACAACCAGAGAACCACACTGTCTATATGTGCGAGATTATTTATTGGACAATGAGCGCTGTAGACACATCATCTAGAACAATGGACATAGTAATAATACAGTATTGTGTCGTCGATCATCGTCGTCATGTTAACGTTCATTTTGCTCTCAACAGTTTAATTAAAACTCCTCTCTGTCCCTGGTGATGTGCGTCCCACATCTTTAGTCACGACCGCCACGGTCTCCTGGTGGTCGCTGGAAGTCCCCATGGCCGGCAACAGCCCTGTAGATAACAAACAGTAAAATCTCTACTTAAATCTCACAACTTAATTGATCTAATCTACTGTCTATTGATCTACGCGTGCATTTTGAGTGATTTCTACAAGATTCTCAGATAAACTACCGTTTCAAACAGGACACATAATGTGTGCTTCTAAACGAAATATAGCAATGATATCATAAGGAAATATGTTTTAAATCCGATGTTCTTATAAGAAAATGCATTTGTCATTTAGAAAATATATTAGAAGGAAACCCTGTCAAACTGTTTTAACAAACTCCAAACGAGCGTTATTTATTTAGGTAGTTACACATAAAAAACTAAACAACAACAATAAAAATCGCAGCCACTTACAGCTCACATTCCCGCTGACAAACGATGTCTGTGAGGGATTCATCCAGGGCATCACTAAGTGCGAAGTGAGCATCACACCTGGCCTTGCATTCCGACTGAGAGATGCGAGGGTCGTCCCGGACGATGTTGCCCACCTCCAGCCAGATCAGCTCCTCTGGAACAGGACATGAACTCACGGTATTGAGATTGTGTGGCCCCATACTTTAGAAAAAATGCACGACAAACGAAAAGCGTCTCAGGTCACGAATGAAGACTCGAGTGTCGAGAGAATCAATTTTAAGTTTCATGTGTGTGTGTGTGTGTGTGTGTGTGTGTGTGTGTGTGTGTGTGTGTGTGTGTGTGTGTGTGTGTGTGTGTGTGTGTGTGTGTGTGTGTGTGTGACTTTTGTGTTAGGGGCACGGTCGTGTACGTGTACCTTTCCTTATCTGAGAACGTCCGACATATTTGTAACATACATGTTGCTGTACAATAGACACTGATCTCATTTTTGAAACTGTTTTCTTACCACCTTGAAGCCATGTTACATAACTATGACCTAAGTAGAACCTAGCTGTAGTTTTGATCATCTAGGTCACATTTTACGTATGACATTTTGATAGTCTAGGCAACTGGCACTCATTTGTCATGGTGATTCTTACCGACTGTTACAGAAATAGGTGGTTCAGTCTCCTCTGGGGGACGGTGCTGAGCCAAAGCGGCTACACACAAAGCCAGGACCACTACAGCGCACTTCATTGTGACCAGGTCTGAAAGACGATTAGGAACCAGTAGGACCTTAAAATAAACTACATCAAAGAACAGGCCGATCCTTTTAGTCAGAATACGACAGTGATTTGATCCAATAGTGACTTTTGTTAAAAATTAAATGCTGTCAAACAGAGACAATGTATCAAGTTTAAAGTATGCATAAGATTTTATCTGTTGTGCAAACGATTGACAAGTTTGGAAAGACATTCTGTAACATAATGTGATGTATAAGTTGCACTTACTTTTCTTCTAGAGAACAGAACAGAAGACGTCCTAAGAATGTTAAGAGGTCTTTCAGTCGTCATGTATTTATATACACGATTGGGAATGGGCGTGCGAAGTTCATAACCTTATTTTTAAAACTGCTGGTATATACCAATAGCTCTAATGTTTCCATGTTGTTTAGCTGGGCGTTAGCAGATTTTCATGCATTACAAAAATAAGGACAATAGAGCAGAGTCAACAATTAGACTGATACGCCCACCATTATCTTATTGCATCTTGCTGTTTTGTTTATTTTTGATTACTTACTTCCAGAGGGTGGTCATTTCTCAAGGATTAAGAAAACTATGGTCTGGCCCCAAGGGTTCACCGCAGTGTTGGCCTGTAGCATCACCTTACCGACAGCATGAAGTCGTCCATTTGTCAAGGACGCCGTTGAAGCATCTTCCAGAAAGGGATTTGCTGTCTCCTTTTCTGCTTCGTCCGTAGCCCTGCAAAACCCAGACCTACAGCTACGGCGTGTATTTTAATATTACAGTCGCTCTAGGGATGATAATTTCTTAGCCTGACTCTAAGCGATACGGTGACAAGTTATTTTATGATGGTTTTCGCAAAAACGTGCGTGGCAGCTATGACGTAACTCTTACTTCCCACATTAACAGAAACCTGCAGGGACAACGTTACGTACAACGTTAACACTTCAGTCACTAACAATCCCGCAACGTGGGTGACGAACCTGTACCCCTGCTCTTCTCCCCCGAACAAAAAAATGTACAAACGTGCGAAGCAAAGAACAACACGAAATGATTTATTAATACAAAATAATTGCATACAACCATTAGACTCATCTAAACTGGCCCTTGGCATCGATGTCCTCTGAAGGAATCGTTAGGGCACACACACACACACACACACACACACACACACACACACACACACACAGACAAACACACACACATATGCAAGAAAGCAGTCAAGACAAACAAAGCAGCAAAACGCAATGCCCTGAATGATAACAGTAGGCGTATCAGTCTAATTTTTGACTTTATTTAATCTCCCTAATATTTTTAATAGTTAAAAATTAGCTAACGCCACCCACATTATCAATGTGTGTCACGCCTAATTCCAGCATTTGTAGAAATAATACTTTCCTAGCTTTACACGCCCATTTCCAAAGGTATATAAATACTTCTCCACTGGAAGGTAACATTCTGAGAACATCTTCATTCTGTTCTGCTTTCAAGAAAAAAGTAAGTGGCCAAGGACTGAAACATTTACTTTATGTTAGCAAGTGCCATTCCTTATATGTCTTTTGTATAGACAATATGGAACCTATGAACTAAACATAATTTAAACTTATTGCATTGTCCCTGTTTTATATCCTTTTTTCGAGTCTACATTGACCAAGTCGCTGTCGTGTTCCGATTTAAATGACTGGCGTTGTCTTTCACGTAGCTTTCATCTAAGGTCCTACTGAGTCCTACTTATTTCCAGACCTGGTCACAATGAAGTGTGCTGTAGTGGTCCTGGCCTTGTGTGTAGCCGCTTTGGCTCAGCATCGTCCCCCAGAGGAGACTGAAGCACCTGTGACTATAACAGTCGGTAAGAATCACCATAGCAAAGGAGTACCAATCACCAAGAGTATACCGATGTCATAGGTAAAACCTAATCTAAACGACTAAAGCTGCAGCTATGTTCTGCTTTGATTATATGGTTGAAATCTGAAAAAAAATTTCAAAATATGTTTTAACATTCTTTCCTGCAAATATGTCGAATGTAGTCTGAGCACTAGACCTAAAGATGTAAAACTCACTCACTCACTCACTCACTCACTCACTCACTCACTCACTCACTCACTCACTCACTCACTCACTCACTCACTCAAAATGATGCTTTCGGAACTGGCATTTTCACACGTGACCTGCGACAACTTACAGTTCATTTATTGTGCACATTTTTACATGGCTAGCGTTGATCTAACAAATCCCAATGCCGTGAGTTCATGTCCTGTTCCAGAGGAGCTGATCTGGCTGGAGGTGGGCAGAATCATCCGGGACGACGCTCGCATCTCTCAGTCGGAATGCAAGGCCAGGTGTGACGCTCACTTCGCACTTAGTGATGCCCTGGATGAATCCCTCACAGACATCATTTGTCAGCGGGAATGTGAGCTGTAAGTGGCTTTTTTGCTTTTCTCGTTTTTAATTTTTTGCGCGTGTTTCTACCTAAATAAATAAATTTTGCTTTTGGCTGTATACAAACTGTTGTGAGAAGATTTTTCGTACAACACTTTTTCTAAATAACAAAGAGCAAAACGTTGTTTTTTATTAAGTTTGCGTTTTTAACTTGCCTGATGCAAAATATGATCTTAAAGATAGAATTAACGTTTGCTGACACAAATTTAGACCAATTTTGTTTAACAGCTATAGTATAAAAATCACCGTACGTTCTTGGAAGCATCTTTGAAGGAAATATTTGAATAACTCGGTCGACTTTTATTTTGCGTTTGGTTTATACTTCAAACTAATTTACATTCTCGTTTGTCCTCCACAGGGCTGTCGCCGGCCACGAAGACTTTCACCGACCACCAGGAGAGCGTGGCGGTCGTGACTAAAGATGTCGGATGCACATCATCATGGACAGAGAGGAGATTTGAATAAGCCTTTGAGAGCAAAATACGCGTTGACATGAAAACGATCGTCCACATAATGCTGTAATGTTAGTCTGTCAAATGGTCTGGATTATATGTCTACAACACTCATTGTTCAATAAACACTCGAGCTCTTATATAGACAGTCCGGTACTTTGGTTGTGGGCAAGAATGTGAGTTAGCGTGCAATCGTTTACGTGGGTCGTGGTGCCGTGAATGTGTATGTGTGTGTGTGTGTGTGTGTGTGTGTGTGTGTGTGTGTGTGTGTGTGTGGGAGAGAGAGAGAGAGAGACAGAGAGAGATGGACCAGTGCATACCAGACAAAACTTTACATGATATGTGCTGTTTTAAATCCGAACGGAAAGACTATCCATGACGATTCCACAGTGATCATCATCATCATCATCCGTCCTCTGTGTGCCGTCTGGCCCGTTAGGCGACAGCAAGGGACCTCCATCTGGTTCTGTCTGGTGTTGTTCCGGGGGCTGTTTCGAGTGATAGGCCTCTGTTCTTGGGGTCCTTTTCGATGATTCGCCTCCACGTCTCTTTGGGCCTCCCTCTGTTCATCTTTTCCTGCGGTGTCCACCGCAGGGCCATTCTGGGGATTGAGTCTGGAGACACGTGAACTAACCATCACCAGCGCCGCAGTTGGATTGCTTCTGCCAAGGTGCACGTTCTAACCTCTCGCGCAGGTCAAGTACTTCCACAGTACAAGTGGTTAAAAAAAGCATTCTTGAACTCAGTCGTGTCTGAATAACATCTGCCGCTGAGGTCTTTAAATCAAACATGTGTAACGTTGTCTAATCGAGGAACGATCTTGTATTAACAAAACCTCAATTTTGTACAAGTCTGTGATCGAGGTAAACATTTTGAACTATTATTTAGAGACGAATGAGTAAAAATCATTCTAACAAATCAGTGGCATGTTCACAGTTTTATAGACAATTTGATACCAAGTTATTGTCATACAGCATAGCATAGAAGAGCGAGCAACCATTGAAGACTGTGCGCTGATAATGATCTAAATAAAAGTGAAGAAATGTGAAGGACATATCTGCAGGCATCAAAGTGCCTGATATTTTAATACAGCAATACTATTTGCATAATGCTGTCATATTCCTCTCTTAGTACTCATAGTTCAGTATGATTTTTTTCTGGGCACGTGGGCTTCCTTCCCCATCGACTCTTGGTCCTTCGCTACTAAGGAACTGTAACAGTGACAGCCCCTCACTTTCATACATACAATAATCATCATCATCATGATCATCATCATCGTTATGTGGATTAGGCTCTTTGTTTGTGCAAGCCGTTGGCGAGATGAATCTGTGTCGAAAATGTCATTAAAAAGCATCCCCAACATAATTTTATAGTCAAAGTAAAAGTTCAGTAAAGGCAAATATGGCATGGTCCTTAGAGCTAAAGTTAAAGTTTCCCTGAAGTGGAGACAATTAATGACTTTTATTAAGTATCTGAGTAATCGACACAACAAGAAGCTATGATTGCTGTTTCCTACTCGTTTTGAAGGCGATCACCATATTCGGAATATGAAATATTTAGTCTCGCGCACAAGTGTTCCTTTTCTCGCCCTTAGCACACGTGATGACAACTGCTAAAAGAGTCAAAATTGGTTTTTATAAGGCTACCAATCAGTCATTGAAAGAAAGAGAGAGAGAGAAAGAGAGAAAGAAAATCATCGACCAACTGCAAGGCTTAATCAGTCTCTCTCGCGCGCACGCGCGTGCGTTCACACACACACACACACACAGATGAAAAAAATCACTTAAAGCTTGGCATCTTAATCAATTTCAAACTCGCAAACACACATACATAGGATGAAATAAGAGACACAGAGGAAGAGAGCAAGGTGATGATGAAAGTTCAGATCACTCTTATTCATACACAAATACACTGGTCACTGAGTACGAGAATGTTCTTTTTTAACCGCTTGTACTGTGGAAGTACAGTCGTTCCGTTCGGATTTAAAACAGCACATAGCAGGTCACGTTTTGTCTGATTTGGACTGGTCCGTCACACACACACACACACACACACACACACACACACACACACACACACACACACACACACATGGCACCACGACACACGCGAATGATTGCACGCTAACTCAGAGTCTGGACTGTCTATATAATAGCTCGAGTGTTTATTGAACAATGCAGACCATTGGACTAACAGTACAGTATTATGTAGACGATCATTGCCATGTTAACGAGTATTTTGCTCTCAAAGGCTTATTCAAAGCTCTCTGTCCATGACGATGTGCATCCGACATCTTTAGTCACGACCGCCACGGTCGCCTGGTGGTCGGTGGAAGTCTTCGTGGCCGGCGACAGCCCTGTGGAGGACAAAAACGTAGAATAAAGTCCAGCGAGTGATTCAAATATTTCCTTCAAAGATGCTCCCAAGAACGTAGGATGATTTTTATACTATGTTAAATTTGGTCCAAATTTGTGTCAGCAAACGTAAATTACTGTCTTACTCTTGAAGATCCTATTTTGCATCAGGCAAGTTTAAAATATAAACTTCATCAAAATTGACGTTTTGTTAAAAAAAATACTATAGTTAAAACATCTTATCCATCTTTCTATCTTTTAATCTACAAATGTAAAAATATTAAAGTAACCATTTTACAAAATTAATATTTATTACCTTCAGAGAACTATATAACTCTCAGCACTAAATTGACCTAATTTATCGTCTGCGTTCAAACAGATTGAACTATGATTGCTTAAGCGATTTGTACAAATAAAATGTTGAAAGTAAACATTAAAACTATGTTGACGATGCAAGAAATCGTCTTCTTTGCGAATAAGATAGACAACATATGAATGCCATACGTTCGCTTTGTGGCATCAGTGCGTTTACTTTACATGAACTGGGGTTAACGATATTTTCGTCCAATGGATTTGCTTTTAACATGCACTCCATGCCACAGCCTTACTGATAAAGTCCGAGCTTTACATCGACTTCAGTTTAGATAAAACTGTACTCGTAATATGTGTTTATGTGTTTTTTACAAACTAAATATGACAATAATAATATACGGAAATATAGTTTTAATCTGACGTTCTCACAGAGAATTGCTCTTTGTCATTTAAAAAGCGTTTCATAAGCGGAATCCTATCAAAACAGTTGGAATACACCAGAAACAAACTTTATTTGTTTAGGTAGTTACACGGTAAAAAAATATACAACAACAAAAGCAAAAATCGCAGCCACTTACAGCTGACATTCCCGCTGACAAACGATGTCTGTGAGGGATTCATCCAGAGCATCACTAAGTGCGAAGTGAGCATCACACCTGGCCTTGCATTCCGACTGGGAGATGCGAGGCTCGTCCCGGACGATGTTGCCCACCTCCAGCCAGATCAGCTCCTCTGAAATGTGAGTTCCGAAAGCATTATTTTGAGTGAGTGAGTGTTATATTTCTAGCTCTACTCTTCAAATTACATTGGACATATTTGCAGGAATGAACATTGATCATATTTTTAAACTGTTTTCTTTTCACATTACAACCATATCATACTATTATAATCACAGCAGAACCTAGCTGCAGCTTTAGTCGTTTAGATTAGGTTTTGCCTAATGACATCGGTATACTCTTGGTGATTGGTACTCCTTTGCTATGGTGATTCTTACCGACTGTTATAGTCACAGGTGGTTCAGTCTCCTCTGGGGGACGATGCTGAGCCAAAGCGGCTACACACAAAGCCAGGACCACTACAGCGCACTTCATTGTGACCAGGTCTGAAATATGAGTAGGACTCAGTAGGACCTTAGTCCCTCTGGGACAAATAAAGTGTTATCTTAAACTACATAAAGACGACGCCAATCATTTAAGTCGGAACACGACTGCGGCTTGTTCAATCAAGACTCGAAAAAAGGATATGAAGCAGAGACAATGCAATAAGTTTTAAATATGTTAGTTCATAGGTTACATGTTGTGTATACGAAAGGCATATTAAGAATGGCGCTTGCTAATATAACGTAAGTGTTTCAGTCCATGGCCACTTACTTTTTTCTTGAAAGCAGTACAGAATGAAGAGGTCCTCGGAATGATACGATGTCTTCCAGCGGTGAGGTATTTATATACCTTTGGAAATGGGCGTGTAAAGGTACCAAAATAGTATTTTTACAAATGCTGGAATTAGGCGTGACACACATTGATAATGGGGGTGGAGTTTTTTTTTAACTATTACAGATATTAGGAAGATTAAACAAAGTCAAGAATTAGACTGATAAGCCTTCTGTCATCTTACACGGCATTGCGTTTTGTTGTCTTGTCTAAGAGTTCTTTTTTTGCATGTGTGTGTGTGTGTGTGTAAGTGTGCGTGTGTGTGTTTTAGTGTGCGTGCGTATATGTGTGAGACTGTGTGTGTGTGTGTGTGTCCCCACCCTAACGCTTGGGTCAGACAACATCATCGCAATGTAGATGAGTCAAATTGTTGTGAAGCAGTTATTTTGTATGTTAAATAAATCCTTTTGTGTTGTACTTTGCTTCGTGCGTTAATTTTTTTGTTCAGGGAAGAACAGGGAAGAACCACTGGGCGAGATTGTAAGTGACTGACGTGATAACGTTGTACGTAACGTTGTCCCTGCAGGTTTCTGTTAACGTGGTCAATCAGAGTTACGTCATAACTGTCACGCAGGTGCTCAGTTACCCGCGTTTGACGAGAAAACCAAGAAACCAATTAAATCCTTCGCTGCACTGGGTTACGTCGGGTTACGGACGAAGCAGAACAGAAGACTACAAGTCCTCTTCTGAAAGGTGTTTAACAAAAGAACACGCAACACTACGGCGAACGCTTGGAACCAGACCACAACTTTCTGAAATCCTTGAGAAAGGCCCCCCCCCTCTGCAAGTAAACAATCTAAAACGAACAAAAAAACAAAAACAAAATGCAATGCCCCATAAGATAACAGTGGGCGTATCAGTCTAATTGTTGACTCTGCTCTATCGTCCTTATTTTTGAATTCTTGAAAATCTGCTAACGCCCAGCTACACAACATGGAAACATTAGAACTAGTGGTATATACCAGCAGATTAAAAAAGAATATTTTACCATCTTCGCACGCCTATTCCCAATGGTGTATATAAATACCTGACGACTGGAAGACCTTTTAACATTCTTAGGACGTTTTCTGTTCTGTTCTCTAGAAGAAAAGTAAGTGCAACTTATACATCACATTATGTTACAGAATGTCTTTCCAAACTTGTCAATCGTTTACACAACAGATAACATCTTATGCATACTTTTAACTTTATACATTGTCTCTGTTTGACAGCATTTATTTTTTTTTAACAAAAGTCACTATTAGATCAAATCACTGTCGTGTTCTGACTAAAAGGATCGGCCTGTTCTTTGATGTAGTTTATTTTAATGTCCTTCTGGTTCCTAATCGTCTTTCAGACCTGGTCACAATGAAGTGCGCTGTACTGGTCTTAGCTTTGTGTGTAGCCGCTTTGGCTCAGCACCGTCCCCCAGAGGAGACTGAACCACCTGTGACTATAACAGTCGGTAAGGATTGCCATGACAAATGAGTACCAATCACCTAGAGTATTAATATACCATGCGTAACATGTAACCTAACTGACTAAAACTACAAATTGGTTCTACTTTGGTCATAGCTGTGTAACATGGCTTCAAGGTGGTAAGAAAAAAGGTTTCACAAATTAGTCTATTGCACAGCAATTTGCTCTCTGTCTGACATTTATGTCCACAAATATGTCGGATGTTCTCAGAGAAGGAAAGGAACACGTAAACGATCGTGCCCCTAACACAAAAGTCTCTCTCTCTCTCTCTCACACACACACACACACACACACACACACACACACACACACACACACACACACACACACACACACACGTAACCTTAAGTTGATGCTGTTGACACTAGTGTTTTCCTTTGTGACCTGCGTGAGATTTTTATTTGTCGTGCATTTTTGCTAAAGTATGCGGCAACAAAATCCCAATGCCCGAGTTTACGTTTTTTCAGAGGAGTTGGTCTGGCTGGAGGTGGGCAACATCATCCGGGACGAGCCTCGCATCTCTCAGTCGGAATGCAAGGCCAGGTGTGACGCTCACTTCGCACTTAGTGATGCCATGGATGAGTCCCTCACAGACATCATTTGTCAGAGGGAATGTGAGCTGTAAGTGGCTGCGAATTTGGTTGTTGTTCTTAAGTTTTTTCATGGGTAACTACCCGAATAAAAACGTTCGTTTGGAGTTTGTTTAAACAGTTTTACAGGATTCCATTACAAAACTAAATGACAAGTGCACTTTTTTTTATAAAAACGTCGGATGAAAACATATTTACTTATGATATCATTGCTATATTTCGTTTAGTAGCACACATTATGCGTTCTTTTTGAAACGGTAGTTTATCTAAGTACCTTGTAGAAATCACTCAAAATGCACGCGTAGATCAACAGACAGTAGATTAGGTCAATTAAGTTGTGAGACTTAAGCAGATATTTTAATGTTTGTTATCTACAGGGCTGTTGCCGGCCATGGGGACTTCCAGCGACCACCAGGAGACCGTGGCGGTCGTGACTAAAGATGTGGGACGCACATCACCAGGGACAGAGAGGAGTTTTAATTAAACTGTTGAGAGCAAAATGAGCGTTAACATGATGACGATGATCGACGACATAATATTGTAATATTATTATGTCCAGTGTTCTAGATGATGTGTCTACAGCGCTCATTGTCCAATAAATAATCTCGCACATATAGACAGAGTGGTTTTCTGGTTGTAGGAAAGAATTGTAAGCGTGCCGACTTTCGCGTGTGCCATGGTACACTGCGTGCGTGTGTATGCGCTTGTGCGCGCAGGCGTGCATATGTGTGTGTCGGACCAATCATCATCATCATCATCATCATCATCATCATCATCATCATCATCATCATCATCATCATCATCATCGTCGTCGTCGTCGTCGTCACGATTAGTCAAGATAAATCTGCGTCGAAAATGTTTTGAGCATAAAACTATTAAACTATTGCTTAATCTGTTCTCAACATAATTTTGTAGTCTTAATGATAGATCATTAAAGGCTAATATGGCATGGTCCTTAGAGCCGACCAAGCAAATTTGCCCTGAAGTGGAGATAATTAATGGCGTTTATTAAGTCTTCTGAGTAATCAACATAACAAGCAGCTATGACTGCTGTTACCTACTCGTTTTGAAGGGAATTTCCATATTCGGAATGCGAAACAGTCTCGCGCATAAGTGTTCCTATTATCATCCTTAGCGACAGTTGCTCGAGACTCAAACGCTTGTGCGCGTGACTAAGACGTAGGAAGCAAACAGCACACGTGATGATGAATTCTAAAGCCCGTCAGTACCGACGCTGTGCTACGAATGCCCTAACCCTCTTTTACAATGTCCTAAAAGAGCGAAAATTCTGTTTTAATACCCATTATAAAATTGGTTTTCAGAAGGCTCCCATTCTGTCATCGGACAACTGCAAGGCTTGATCACTCTCTTTCTCTCTCTCTCTCTATCTCACACACACACCCGCGCGCTCTCGCACCAAGAGAGACAGAGAGAATAATGTACTCCAGTTATCAATAACACGTATAAATAAAACTCGTTGAAGGCTAAGTCTATTGTCACTATCGACGAAAAGCTATGCTCAAACACCACATACTACCAAGTCCTTATGATCTGTCCTTGACATCTTTACTTGCTGCCGGGCCTGTCCCCACGATCTCCTGGTGGTCTGGCGATGTCCTCGTGACCACCAAGAGCCCCGTCGACAAACAAACGCCGAGATTCAGGACACGATTTTGTTTGACCCATAATTCTCTCTAGAAACTAATCTCACATTATATGAGCGTAGGAGATCTTTTTTTTCTGTCAGCGCTAATCATATGTGATGAACTTCATTTCGCGTGTTTAAAATTCATCTCTTTCAAAAAGTATTATTCTTGACAGCGACCTCTGAAGGCATTTTTTTTCTGTTTCAAATCGCCCCATACTATAATGTCGACACTTTTATCCTGCGTGCAAGGTGGATGAAAACGCATATGGAGCTTTTTTGTCTTTATTTTTCCTGGATTATAAGGCTACAATTTGTTTCCACATCCGCTTAACTCTAATCAGCGTTGAACAGATCGAAAGTTGCATTATTCGAACACAGTTTGCCTCTCCAGTCTAGGCTGATTGGTACTGACTAGTGACGATTATTCTTGTCGACAGTTATGGTTATTGGTGGTTGAGTTTCACGCTGTGCCATCGCGGCCACACACAGAGCAAGGACCAGGAGAGGGCACTTCATTGCGGTGGTTCTGAAGCACGAATACGGTATAATGTGAAGCTGATATTAATGAATGAAGTTTTTCTTATGAAACTGGATTATAATTACACCAGAAAGCAAGAAGTAATTAGGTCTTAAAAGTATGGGTAAAAGATAGACGTCATATAATTAAAATAAAATAAATGCAACAGACTTCGCCAATTTACGATTTTTTTTAGGAGACTACAAATGCCCCAAAAGTGTCGAGACGTCTTGTAAACGTGTCAAATTTAAAGTAGCGAGTTCCGGCGTGAACGATAAAAAAAATATATTTTGGGAACTTCTTGAATTGGTATGATTTGTACGCAGCCTGGGTACTAGGGCGTTAACAGATAAGATTTGTTGGGTAAAAGACCGACATACCCTATCTTGAGTACATGAATACACGTTAAATATATATATATATATATGTGTGTATGTGAACATACCTGTGTGTGTGTGTGTGTGCTAGAGAGAGAGAGAGAGAGATCTGCTTTGAGTAAACTAGCAAGCACCTGTCACAGGTTTCGGGTGGTGATCTGAAATCTTTCCTGTACATTGGTAGCAGAAGTTAAATAAAGAAGACGATACTAAAGATAACTATTTTGAAGGCCCTAAGACCATATCTTTGGTACAGAGAGTGCTATTGTTTGTTTAAAATTTCTGTAAAAGGTTATCAGAGAAAAATTTGCCGAGTTCGACGTACAGATGAGCACAATAAGCGATTCATAATGATCAATCGGCAATGAAAGGTTTCTAGTCTTGCTTTAATACCACCTTCTCGAGACGTTGTATTTACTAAATATATATATATAATCATCAATATTCTCTTTAATATATAAGAATAAGAATTCGTTGATTGACAAAATGATAGTACACGAGGAACTTGACATGATGCTGGTCGCCAGTTAATAGACGAATACCGATCACACACACTCATACTTGCAGATGCTTCAGCTGTCGCTGCTGGTTATACAGCCCCCGTAAATTTCTTCCACATACATCTGCACGTATATACACATTACCCTGCTTTCTCTTCCACACTCGCTTTGTAGCACATACAGAGACACCGCCCACATTGACTGGACATGACCCACGTACTGAAGAGCCACAATAGATACAAAAACATATATGCAAGCAGGGACACATGGACGCTTGCTCGCCGACAGTATTGCTCCTGACACGAGAAATGTCGGAGTTCAGGAAGGCTATCGGTTCAGCAAAAGAACTTTTTCTCAACTGGGTCCGGACTAATCTATATCCGACCCCACAGGTCACGAGACAGAACAGGCCATTGGCCGGGTGGGATGCATCAGCCACAATCTTACGCACCCTGCAAAGACTGCGCTGGGCGTAGATTGTGTTCACATAGGGTAGGTCACAGCCAGTACATCGGCTAACTGCACGTACCATCCAGTCAAGTAGGACTTTCTGTCCCGTCTTATGCAAATTTCTTCAGCTGGTGAAGAAAGTAAAGGTGTTGCTGGGCATTATTGAGTCAAAATCACACTGATATCCCAGCTGAGATTTGATGTATACATATGAGTGCTGTGTGAACTGCAAATTCCCTACATACTGTTCTCTAAATATATATATATATATATTATTAAATGTATTTGATATATATATATATACATGACCACAATAATTTTATGTGTGTTAAGGATTAATACAACTTTTTATAAACTAATTCTTTTTACAGATGGTTTTTTACAGTAGCCCTTCAGTTCGGGGGCTTTGAGTACATTGAATACTTGAGCGTCTTACTGAGCTCCTTAACCCTTATATCAACAGATAAGGAAATAGTTCGTGACCTAACTACTGACGTGAGTTGTAAGTGATGTACGCAGGCTATAGAGTCTCACTGATGGGCGTTATCTCGTCAAGATTTGTGGTCCAGAAAGACAGATGTTAAGGGCGTGGTTACTTTCTGCCCATTGAGTTAGCCTTTTGTTTCAAATGCGTGTGAAAATTTGTTTAATATATTAATAAGAGAGAAATAGGTAGTTTGTGCTGAACATTTAGCCCCAAAAGACACATGCTAAGGGCGGGATACGGCAGTATTTCTTTGTCCAGAAAGACAGCTATTAAGAGGAAAATAAGGCAGTACTTGTTGAGAATAATCACCATGTTCGGATTTTGGAAGACTCTGACACCAGAGCACCTCTTCAATACACTACACTAGTTGAAAACATCCTTTAAATTAATAAATTAAATTAAAAACTTTTGCAAAGTAATGAATTTTTGTCAATCATAATGAATCTGAATAAAATGGAAGGAATGCCACCATTAGAAAATCTTCTGTCATCACTTAGGTACTAAAATGTGGGAATATAAGACAGACTATATGTTAACTGTTCATACCAGAGAACAGCTGTGGGTAGTTAAAGTGAAAACTTTGGTCCTAATGGTAAAACACATGATTTTCATTGTCATTTTTCAGATGGAGGGTCATTGAAGTCAGATCGTTTCTCACCTTTAAAATAGACAATACTTTTGAAAGGTATTGTAATGCATTCTGAAAACCTCCTCAAACAGTAAAAAAAAAAGACACAGCGGTGGTAGGTTTTAAGAGACAAAGACTCATAGATTATCACCACAGACTTCAAACACAAATAAACGAAAATCAAGGTCATTGGCCAGGAAAGCAAACTAAACAATTAATACCATTCTTAACCCTTCTCACAACAACGCCCAAAATCTTATAAACCATCTCCATAAAGCCACACTCAAACCTCCCCCCTCAAAGAGAGAGAGAGAGTTCAGGGCAACTGCCCAACAAAGCTAACGAAACAAAACAATAAGCACCAAACTGAGAGAGAAAGACTTCTTTGTCTTATCTATGTTAACCTTTCAACAAATTTTCTGGGCCTCTTGATGTAGAGTTTTAAGCTGATTTTGTAGTCGAATAACAGTTGTTGATATGAATGTCAGTCATCTGCAAAAAGTAAGAGTAAAAGCTCCAGTTGGATTGCTGTTAGTGATAATATGTCTTTGGGAAGAAGTTAATGAGAAGTGAAGAGCGTTTGGCTGAGCACACAGCTCTACTGAAGACCTAATAAATATTTAAAGCAATGTGACATCTTCTGATTGCTATCTCTGACACATGCTTGGACATCTGTATACCTGTGTTTACATTTTTCCGCACAATTTATCAAGTTTACCCAATTTTGTAAGTACATGTAGTAAGATTGCTCGTTGCACGCTATCGTAAGCTTTCTGAAAATTTATAAATGCTACATAAACCTTTATGTTCTGGGATAGATGTTTCTCTACTGCTGCATATAGGGAAGAACGTGGTCTACTGCTGAGTTATTCCTATGAAAACCTGCTTGTACTTCATCAATTAAGTGGTCTTTTGCCCATTGAGTTAGTCTTTTGATTCAAATGCATGTGAAAATTTGCCTAATATATTAGTAAGAGAGAAAAGGACGAGAAAAGGGGGCTATAGAGTTGGAATGTGATATAGGATATTGAACACGAGCAGTGAATATAAAATAGTACAAATCAAAGACGATGCATTGAGAATAAGTGAAAAACAGGAAGACAAAAACGCCAAGAGCTTCAGAATTCACTCTAGACCCACGTTTAATTTTCTATGTACAGTACACACTTTTAATATACACAACTCCGTGTAAGTTCTACAAAATGTATCTTTCATTTTCTGCCTGGCCTGTCACCGCGTTCTCCTGGAGGTCTCAAATGGTCTTCATGACCAGATACAGCCCTGTTAACGATAAAATGCTTAAGTCAGAGTATATTCTTGTCAAAGCAACAGTAAGAAATTGATCTCTAAAAGATAAATGATTAGATATAAATAAATACGGCTTTTAAATAAGAAATTAAATAAGCTTTTTAAATTGCAGTTGTTAATCTTGCCTTCTTTCAGTAAATAAAACTGAAATGAGACAATGTCTTTAAAAAAAGTTACAAACATTTTAAGGAAAAAAGTTATAAAAACGTTTTCCCCGTTTTAAGCGCTAAGAGCATACTCTCTATGAGTGTGAATGTACGCTATAAAAAGCTTCATTTATTATTATTATTATTATTATTATTATTATTATTATCCTATATTTGCATTAGCAGTAAAATTAAATATAAAAAGAAAGCATCACTTTTTACATTTCTAGACGCTGCTTTGTGAAACATGGCTAGCAAAATAGGTTCCTACTAAAGAATCGGTTGATAGAACATGATGTTCATTTGACAATTATTGAACAAACCGCCTGCCTTCATTGCTGATCAAGTAAAATAAGTAAAATCAACTTGGGCTCTGTAACTTCAGGATAATATAAAGTGTTCAGAAGAAATTAAAAAATGCTACTCACAGTTCACACTCTTCCTGGCAGAGGCGGTCTGTTATAGACTCGTCCAGAACATCACTCAGAGCGAAATGGGCATCACAACTTCTCTTGCATTCGGTGACACTGATGCGAGAGTCTGCCCTGACGATGTTACCCACCTCCAGCCAGACTAGCTCCTCTGAAACATAGAATGACACACCGACTCAATATACATTTGTTTGAAGCATTTTTTTTTTTTTGCTGTATTATTTGGGTCAGAAGTAAGAGCGAAGAGCAAAAGTCGGACACATTCTGCATCAGGAAATTAGAATGTTGTTATAAAATTTGCCTCTACGTGCACTTTAACGCACTATGTCTCTGCACCTTTTGTTATAACATTAGGCTGAATCGTTGAAATTTTTCCATAATATTCATCGCTCAGTGTCAATCTTACCAACAGTTATTGAAAGAGCTGGTGTAGTTTCCTCTGGGGGACGATGCTCATGCTGAGCCATTGTGACCACACACAGGGTAAAGAGCAGCACAGCGCACTTCATTGTCACCAGGTCTGCACAACGTAAACCTTAAAATCAAACTGCATTAAATGAAGACGCCGATGATTTTGTTCTTTTATAGTAGCGACAAATGTAAAAATTGAGGAAAAGTGTATATAGAAATATGAAAGGCATTGTTGCCAGAATAGCACATTCAAGAATGAAAGACAACACACCAACAGATTCTATTAGAATAAATTATGATTGTAAGATTTAGCGATTACATGTTTTGCCAAACAGAGCTAAATCAACAGTCGGGAGAAAGATGAGTTTTCTTTCCTTAGCTTCAAATTTATAAGGAAAGACAAAAGATATTTTTAGAAGCGAGGGTGTGGGCTGTTTTGCAATGGTATTTGACTGCTAGGCGTATGCACATTATCATTGAAAGATAAGACAAAGTCGAGATGTAGAACGATAGATACAACAGACTGAACGATTTAGGGGTGTGTGCGCATTTGTGTATGTGCTCGCGCATATTTGTATGTGACACGAACACACAGCAAGATGTTATAATACTCTTATAAACATGAATGTGTATTGTTTACATAGTTTTTAAAATTCACCAGTCCCTAGAGAAAAGATGAATTCTTTCTATGCTTGTTTATTTGTGAACATGAGTCATTATCTTGTCCTACTTACCAATTGACGACTTTTAATTGTTTGTCGATTTATGAAAACAGTTTGTGTCACAAAGTATTTAATATTTTGCATTTTTAGACATTTAACTCGTAGAATTAATGGCTAATTTGTTTACAGATATTTTGAATCGATTATTGTAATCATTTACAGACATACCCTAGTGTGCCTTTCAACTGCCTGCAAATTATCTGTTAGTGGTTGAAGTAACCTAAAGGGCTTTACAAACATGTCATTCTTATGGTTCAACGTGCGGTGTTATGTAGCTGCTTTGGCGTTTGGAATTTTTTATTCTGTAAATCAGTAAATTAATTAAGCTATATACGATGTCTCCGCATTGTACATAGATGACACATACATGCCTCATACCTGTAAGTCAGTTAACCAACAATTATATACATTTGACTTCTTGAATACTGGCCTCCTGCTCCCTGTGACACAGAACTTGCTGCTGCCATGTTATTGCATGTAACAGCAAGCAGTTTACTTTTCTGTGTTGTATATATATGATGATAACACTCAGAATCTCTTATACACACGAACAAATGCACAACCATTCATACATGCTCACACAACATACAAATACTAGTAAACATGTAGACACAGTTTCTTTCATGTACAGACTAACGCACACACAAACACACTACCCCAGGCGTTTATCTGTCCGTAAATCAAAATGCTGTATCGTTCAGTCCAGCTGAGACATATTTGTATCAGGCATTAACATACAAGAATCTGACTTTTAACACAGTCTTAACAAATTTTAAACATGGCAGTAATAACCTAATTTATATTTTAAAAAAAACATTCTTATGTTTACACTACCAGTACTTTTCAGTCACTTGATTGACGAACTAACAAGTGAATTTTTGTATTCATTCATACACAAAACAGCACCTACACACACACACACACACACACACACAAACACACACACACACACAAACACGCACACACACACACACACAAACACGCATTTACCTGTGTCTATGTTCATCGATCCATTTCTCGACTTTGTCTTATCTTTCTATGATAAGGTGACAACGCCTAAGTGTCAAATACCATTGGCATACAGCACACACCTTAGCTTCTAAAAATATCTATTTTGTCTTTTCCTATAAATTTGATGCTACAGAAAGAAGACTTATATTTATTTGGCCAATTGATTCACATCTTCCAGGTAATCGCAGTTTATTATAAATTGAATCTTTTAGTATATTACCTTCCGTTATCGAAGGTGCTAGTATGGCAACAGTACCTGCAATATTTCTTCATTGTTATTATCCTCCACGCTTTAATTTAACCACTACAATAAGTCGAAGATAATAATCGGAATCTTTATTAAATGTAGTTGGATTTTAAGGTTTATGTTGATGTCGTAATCGTTGTGCAGACCTAGTGACCATGAAGTGCGCTGTGCTGCTCCTTACCCTGTGTGTGGCTGCGATGGCTCAGCCTGATCATCGTCCCCCAGAGGAAACAACACCAGCTCTTTCAATAACTGTTGGTAAGACTGACGCTGACAGTTGAATATTATCAATGAAGAAAATGTCAACGATACAGCCTAATGTTATAATAAAAGATGCAGAGAACTAGTGCGCAAAAATGCACATAGAAGCAAATGTCATAACAACATTCTATTTCCTGAAGAAGAATGTGTCCTTCATTTGCTCTTTACTTTTGCTTCTGACTCAAATCATACAGCAAGGAACGCTTCGAACAAATGTATATTGAGTCGGTGTGTCATTCTATGTCTCAGAGGAGCTAGTCTGGCTGGAGGTGGGTAACATCGTCAGGGCAGACTCTCGTATCAGTGTCACCGAATGCAAGAGAAGTTGTGATGCCCATTTCGCCCTCAGTGATGTTCTGGACGAATCTATAACAGACCGCCTCTGCCAGGAGGAGTGTGAGCTGTGAGTAGCATTGCTTTTTGTTCTAAACATTGTATCTTCTTAAAGTTACAAGGACCTAGTTTGATATGAAATACTTTACAGCCAAAGTTATTTGATAAGTAAGAAATATTGTTAGTTTGGTCTTCCATTTATGATTGATCAAAATTACATTTTCAATGCGGCTATTTTATTGTAAATACAGATGATGGGTTATGACTTTTTTCAGTGTAATGTACTTCGCTTGCTGTGCGTTTCCCTTAGTAACGATTTTGATATCCTGTTGTAGAGTTAGTTATGCTTTATATTAGACAAAATAACAATAGCGAATAAAAGTTCCGGTATAACTATTTTCAGACCTTTAATTGACAGTAAAACAGATACATAAAATTTGCTCTGAAAATTCGTTTCTTTACTGTAACCATTTATGTATAAGAGATACTTTGACTAAAGTAGTCTTTCGTTAACAGGGCTGTGTCTGGTCACGAAGATCATCTCAGGCCGCCAGGAGAACGTGGTGATAGGCCAGGCCGCAAATGAAGAGATAAAATGTGTGCAACTAAATATAGTGATATGATTGATAATGTGTTTGACTTGAAAACGATCAAAACCTGCACTAAATAATAAAGATTGAGAGTCGATACTTAAAGTGTTGTTATTCTTTGTTGTTATCAAGAGTTAGGTAACCATTTTAACCTATGGTATCTTCAGTACATCTTCTCCAATGGTTTATATGTATATATATATATATCTATGTTTCTTTGTTTTGTTTGTGCACATGTTTGTGCAAGCTAGAGTTGTGTGTGGGCTTTCGCGAGAAGCAATGGAATGTGTGGGAGTGTCATGCTTTGTGGATAATGCATATAACTGCGCAAATTTATTTTCCAAACTATTTAACGGCGATGCTGAAGCCACCTTAGGCCTCGTAAGAAACATTCAAAATTTTCGTATCATCCACAAATTCTCCTAATCATTAGCTTGCCGATGGGGTGTCACTTTTAAAAATTATAGACTGAGCATTAAATAAAATAGAAAGATCAACGCAGCTGTTGATAGAAAATAAAAAGAATGAAATCACAAAAACTGATGAAAGAAAACAATGAACTGAAAAGAAACTTAATCAACTTAAAGACAGAAGACGATTTCGAGGGGAGAGGACTGAGAAACAACCTGACTTTTCGAAACTCACCGCATCCTCCCGAATATTGTGCAAACTGTTGATGATAAACAACCTCCAATGCATCAGGACTTGGAAGTATTTCTTAATGTCATTGACATCTGTTGAGCAGAGGGTAGGAGATTTTTCTCTAAACAGTTTTGGCAAACTACACATTAAAATATTTGTAGAAAATCACATTCTTATTATCAGTGGCAGACTAAAAGTGACTAGAAGAGATTATTTGTGTTTCCAACCGTGGTAAATGTTTTGTGGACTATTATGTTCCTATGCATTGTTTGAAATGATTAAAAATCACAGGTTACAGTCAGGTGTAGCTATATCCAAAGCTATCTCCCTTTGAGGTAATAAGCACAGACGCCACATATGATATTAAATTCCAAGAAAAATAAAGATAAGCAGGTTGAAAACAGGTGTGAGTAAGATAACGTCCCCATATCATCTATCACAGACGCCACATATAATAATAAATGAGAGGAATATGTTAAAATTTGCTTGGAGCGATAACTAAACATAGCCCTTGAACTCATATACAAACTATAAACAGGAAACATACTTTAACAAGTTCATGTCCGCGCTAAAAATAGTGTAGATGATAATTTATCTTGTTTCATATCGTTTTTCTAATCAGCCGCTGAGAAAATAAGGTCATGGCACCATTGTACGTTCGAATCTAGCGAGATGGGATGCAGACTGTGGTCAGGAAAAACTAAAGATAAAACATTTATTTTCAGTTCAAAGAACACAGTCCCCCAGTGGTTTAAAGAAATAGTTTGATGTGAAATAAATTAAAGACTTGTAAAGAGGAAAACAACCAGTAATAAAATGCGTAATAAACTATATACAGCATGCACTGACTCTTGCTGTACATGTTTTGGCAGAAGATAAAATACCTTTCTTCAGAAAAAAGAATTATGTATAAAAGATCTCAACTACAACTTGGATAACATATGTAGTGATAGATCGTTAACACTACAATTTCTTGAACCTTCAACCAAGAAATTTATGTCACTGCTAATGAGGACATGCACGGCATTTATTATGAACATTTACACCCAAAGTGAACAACTTAAAGAAATTCATGATGCTATAACAAAAGTGGAAAGGCCGAAATTCTTAGTGACTTAACACTTTTCTTTTTTTACAAGAAGCAAGTGAAATGCTTGAGAAATTATTAGATCCTTTGCTTGAGTTTTTCAGATTGGAGTGTTTCCAAAGAGCTGGTTAGAGGCGCTAATTTTTTTCGTTACATCAGAAAGTAGCCCGATGGTATTTTATGACGAAGAGGTACGAGAAATATTATTTTGATGTTTGTCTCTTAATTACACCTCGATTTTTCACGAAACAGGAAGTGACATAAGGTTGGTATTTCTAAAAATAGCGTCATCTGCATGAGCTGAATTCGAAGAGGACATACAATTCTCTGTAAAAGATAACAGACCAGGACACAATGTACTGTTGCAGAACTTTTCCTTCGACTCACAGAGTTAGATGATGCTGGCTACAAAGGCCAGTGGATTAACTTTGTTTAGAAATCTGTATATACAGACAATTTCTTTAGTTAAACGTTCCCAGCAAACTTTGTCCTCACACGGAATTCAAAAATTTCCTCAACACATTTCAAAAGCAACTGTTATCCAGTCTCTTATACAGAACAGACGAGTCATGGATTTTCAGTAAATGAAGAGATCTTCGTCCTACAGCAGTGCCAACTAACTATACAAAAGCACGAGCTATTAAAACCAACTACGACAAAACCGACACTTAATCCCCTAGACATTTAATCCCCAGACACTTAATCCCCAGACACTTAATCCTCAAAATGAAATTTCAACTACAAAAATTATGAAGTGAAAGAAAAATTTAATTCAAATAATTATTTTCAGCAAAACATCAAATAAGTTTGACAATTAAAATAATACTTAACTTCAACATCTATAACATTAGTTAAAGTTCATGTGAGCTATTAAAGTCAATGTTCTTCAACAATATGATATGAAAAGTGCTGAACAGGTAAGCTAATGATCGAAGATACCCTAATTGGGGCGATTGTTACGTCTCATTAGAGTTACCACGCGACACATTTCTCTTACGGTTATAATATTTCAAGTTCACATAATAGCAGTTTTGAGTGTTGTGTCGCGATTTGGGGGCATTTTTGAGAATTAAGTGTCTGGGGATTAAGTGTCTGGGGATTATGTGTCTGGGGATTAAATTTCTAGGGGATTAAATGTCGGGGATTAAGTGTCCGGTCACCCTTTATCCAGCATAATGCTCAAAACAACTGACAGTGTGAGGGCACCATTGATGTGCGTGCTGGAAACAGCTATAAAGGAAGTGAGGTTGACAAACGTGCGAGGAGCTTAAACGGGAACACGTGCGAGTAAGTAAATAGTAACTTTTGCACGCAGCTAAATGAAGAAAGAAAAAAATGTTAAACGATAAATACGTATGAAATTTGTCTATTATTATTATTTTTTATGGTTAAATTATCAGCAGTTACATGTAATAGACAGGCAGGAGCGTGAACCCAAACAAGCCGGTGAAAAGACAAAGACGGCATAACAAGCGATAAGGAACAAAGAGACCGCTGGATGGAGCACTTCGAAGAGATTCTGAATCGACCTCATCTACCATCCTTACCTGACATACCACCATCAACTGAACAACTGAACAACTTCACGTCAACAACAGCCCTCCCTCTAAGACTGAAATCATCAAAGCTCTCAAAAGCATGAAAAGTGGCAAAGCAGCAGGCCCGCACGGCATACCCCCACAAGCACTAAAGGCAGACAAATAAACAACAGCAACAATTTTACAGCCCCTCCTGCACAAGACGTGCATAGATTCGCTGAACTGAGCCACACTCACTGTTAAAAATGCTGCTTACACGTAACGGCGCTCTTCAGTGAAAAGAACAAGACAAGGAAAACATACAAAGGAGAAAGAACAACAGTTGTGATGACTAATAAAAGATAAACATAGCAAACGCAAAAGAGGAAACAGGTAACAAAAACTAAGAGCATCGTGATTCAGCAAAGGAAGACAAATAAGGGAGTAGTCGTAAAAGATAATTGTGTGGGGAATGGTTGACAAAGGAGTAGAATTATGTGGACTGTTGTCAGGAGTAATACTCAAGAGATGTGTTTACAGTGCACATTTAAAAGAGTCAATGGTGTGTAGGTGGCGGATACGTGAGAGTTCAATTGGTTTGCTGCACAGTAACTAAAAATACTGTGTTCGTATGTTGTAGTTTTACTGACAGGAATAGTGAGGATACGATCATCAGACGAAGAACATAGTTGTACTGCTGGGATGTAGGGTAAGAGAAGTCAGGGAAATAGTCAGGCCAGGAGCCAGAAAAGAAATTAAAACACAGCACAGACAGTTTGTACAGAATGCGAGAACGGATGGGTAGCCAGTGTAGAAAACGAAGGAGAGGAGTGACATGGTCCCGTTCCTAGCTCTAAGCATCAGACGTGCAGCGGAGAACGTGGTTATAGACCAATGTGACCGGGAGCTTCAACAACCTTCGATTGTGCCCGTTTTTTCTTTGATCACCATATCATTCACTGCATTATTAGTGCCTAACTTTGTGGAGAACCTAAGTACAAGATATCTATATGCATTCACCTCTTCGAATTTTTACTTCCCGTAGACCCATTTATTCTCTGACTGCCAGGTGACCACCTTTTCGAAAGAAAACAATTTTTGTCTTATCTATGTTAACCTTGAAAAACATTTTTTGGGCTGCTTGATGTAGAATTCTAAACTGATTTTGTAGTCAAATAACAGTTGTTGATATGAATGTCAGTTATCTGCAAAAGTAAGAGAAAAGGCTCCAATTGGTGTGGTGTTGGTGATATGTCTTGGGCTATGAGTTAATGAGAAATGAAGAGTTGTTTCTCTACTGCTGCATATAGGGAAGAAAGTAGTCTACTGCTGAGTTATTTCTGTGAAAACCTCCTTGTACTTAATTAATTAAGTGGTTACTTTTTGCCCATTGAGTTAGTCTTTCGTTTAGAATGCACGTGAAGACTTGTTTAATGTATTAGTAAGAGAGACATAGAGTGGAAAGGAAAGGATGAATAAAAGGGAAGATAGATTTGAAATTCGAGGATATTGAACACGAGCTGTGAATATAAATACGTACAAATTAAAGACGATGCATTGAGTATATGTGGAAAAAAGGAAGACAAAAAACATGTACAGTACACACTTTTAATATACAGAACTCCTCATAAGTTCTACAAAATATATCTTTCATTTTCTGCCTGGCCTGTCACCACGTTCTCCTGGAGGCCTCAAATGGTCTTCATGACCAGATACAGCCCTGTTAACGATAAAATGCTTTAGTCAGAGTATATTCTTGACAAAGCAACAGTAAGAAAATGATCTCTAAAAGACAAATGATTATTTTTAAATATATGCGACTCTTAAAAAAGTTCAAATATGATTTTTCAATTGCTGTTGTTAATCTTGTTTACTTACAGTAAATAAAACTACAAGCATACAACGTCTATAAAAATAGTTACAAATATTTTGAGCACAAGAGTTATTATAAAAAGTCATAAGACTACAGTGCATTTACGGTAAAATTAAATATAACAAATGCTTTACTTTTTTAATTTCTAGACACTGCGTGGTAAAAGACGGCTAACAAAAAACGGCGCATTCGAAAGAAATGGGTGATAGAAAGAAGCTTGTTCTTTTAAAAGTTGTTAAACAAAGCGGCTGCCTACACTGTTTTTCTAGTGACATAGGTAAGACCAACTTGGTCTCTATAACTTCCGAAAAATATAAAATGTTCAGAGGAAAAACAAAAGCTACTCACAGTTCACACTCCTGTTGGCAGAGGACATCTGTTATAGACTCGTCCAGAACATCACTCAGAGCGAAATGGGCATCACAACTTCTCTTGCATTCGGTGACACTGATACGAGAGTCTGCCCTGACGATGTTACCCACCTCCAGCCAAACCAGCTCCTCTGAAACATAGAATGACACACCGACTCCATATGGCTTCAGTCATTGCTTATTTTTTAGGTAAAAATATTGCACGTTCTCATGGGACACATTATTTGTAAGAAATGTTTTTTATATTATTAAAAAGTCGTTTCCTGGTGTTATTATTAATTTTACTCCGTGTCGCTGACATTTTCTTTGTCAGCGTCAGTCTTACCAACAGTTATTGAAAGAGCTGGTGTAGTTTCCTCTGGGGGACGATGCTCATGCTGAGCCATTGTGACCACACACAGGGTAAGGAACAGCACAGCGCACTTCATTGTCACCAGGTCTAAAAAACGATTAGGACATCAACGTAAAAAATCAAACTGCATTAAATGAAGATGCCAATGATTTTTTCAACTTTGTAGTAGTGACAAATGTAAAATTGAGGAAAAAGTGTATATAGAAATATTAAAGGCATCGTTGCCAGACTAGCAAGACTACATACTAAAAGATTCTATTAGAATAAATTATGATTGTAAGATTTAGCGATTACATATTTTGCCAGACAGAACTGTCAACCGCCCAGAGAAAGATGAGTTTTCTTTCCGTAGCTTCATATTTATAAGGAGAGACAAACAGTTTTAGAAGCGAAGGTGTGGGCTGTTTTGCAATGGTATTAAAAAATTAGGCGTTTACACATATCATTGAAAGATAAGACAAAGTCGAGATGTAGAACGATAGATACAGCAGACTGGAACGATTTGGGGGTGTGCGCATTTGTGTATGTGTTCGTGCGCTTGCACGCAAATTATTTTTCTGTAAGTTACACAAGGGTGACTAAATAGCTGTGCGCTTGTGTGTGTGTGTGTGTGTGTGTGTGTGTGTGTGTGTGTGTGTGTGTGTGTGAGTGTGTGTGTGTGTGTGTGTGTGAGAGAGAGAGAGAGAGAGAAAGTGGAAGCGCGCCTGCGTGCTGAATATTTTTTTTTTACAAACACGTGTGTATTATATGCATGTATGTTTACGTCAGCAGATGAAGGCCTTTTATATTTAATGGATCGTGGAAAAGTCTACTTTGCATATTTACATTACTTCGCAAAGCTGTTTAAATTTAGTAGTCGTTAGACCAAAAAAATTAATTCTTTTATTGCTTGCTTCTTTGTGCACATAAGTCATTATCTTGTCCTACTTACCAATTGACGACTTTTAATTATCTATCGAGTTATGAAAACAATTTGCGTAACAATGTCTTTCATATTTCGCATTGTTAGTAGTTAAACTCAAAGAATTATTGGCACGCACTCTTACACTCTCACACAAACACGCGGTTACCTATGTCTATGTTTATCGGTCCAACTCTCGACTTTGTCTTATCTTTCAATGATAAGGTGCCTACGCCTAAGTGTCAAATACCATTGGCATACAGCACACACCTTAGCTTCTAAAAATATCTATTTTCCTTCCCTATAAATTTAAAGCTGCGTAAAGAAAACCAATCTTTCTTTGGCCAATTGATTCAGCTCTGTCTTGTAAAACAGGTAATTGGAAATTCTTACAATCGCAGTTTATTATAAACAAAATCTTCCGTTATCAAGTGTGCTAGTATAGCAACAATTCCTACAATATTTCTTCATTTTTATTCTCCTCCACGCTTTATTTTAGCTACTACTATAAGTCGAAACAAATCATCGGAATCTTTATTAAATATAGCTGGATATTAAGGTTTACGTTGATGTCGTAATCGTTGTGCAGACCTCGTGACAATGAAGTGCGCTGTGCTGCTCCTTACCCTGTGTGTTGTCGCGATGGCTCAGCATGAGCATCGTCCCCCAGAGGAAACTACACCAGCTCTTTCAGTAACTGTTGGTAAGATCGACACTGATGTAAGAATATTATCAATGAAGAAAATGTCAGCGATTCAGCCTCATGTTAAAAGATTCAGAGAACAAGTACGCAAAAGTGCACATAAAAGCAAATGATATAGAAAACATTCTAATTTCTTGAAGAAGAATCTGTCCGATTTTCGCTCTTCACTCTTGCTTCTGACCCAAATAATACAGCAAGTAACGCTTCAAACAAATTTATATTGAGTCGGAGTGTCCTTTTATGTTTCAGAGGAGCTAGTGTGGCTGGAGGTGGGTAACATCGTCAGGGCAGACTCTCGTATCAGTGTCACCGAATGCAAGAGAAGTTGTGATGCCCATTTCGCCCTCAGTGATGTTCTTGACGAGTCTATAACAGACCGCCTCTGTCAGGAGGAGTGTGAGCTGTGAGTAGCATTACTTTTTGTTCTATTCATTGTATCTTCTTAAGGTTACAAGAACCTAGTTTGATATAAAATACTTTATAGCCATGGTAATTTGATAAGTAAGAAATATTGTTAGTTTTGCCTTCCATTTATGATTAACCAAATTTACCGCTTCATTGCGGCTATTTTACTGTCAGTACAGATGATGGGTTATGACTATTTTCAGTGTAAGGTACTTCGCTTGCTGTGCGTATTCTTTAGTAACGATTTTGATATGCACGTTGTAGAGTTAGTGATGCCTTATTCTAGATAAAAGTAACAATAGCGAATAAAAGTTCTGTTTTAACTATTTTCAGTACTTAACCGTAAAATATATATATATATATATATATTGATAGTCAAACAGAGACAACAAATTTGTTTTGAAAATTCGTTTCTTTACTGTAACCATTTCTGTATAAGAGATACTTTGAATGAAGTGGTCATTTGTTTACAGGGCTGTGTCTGGTCACGAAGACCATCTCAGGCCTCCAGGAGAACGTGGTGATAGGCCAGGCCGCAAATGAAGAAATAAAATGTGTGCAACTTCATATAGTGATATGTTTGATAATGTGTTTGACTAGAAAACGATCAAAAATACACTGAATAATAAAGATTGAGAGTCGATACTTAAAGTGTTGTTATTATTTGTTGTTATCGAGATTTAGGTAACCGTTTTAACATACGGTACTGTTACAGTATTCGGGTCTTTAAGCCGAAACGTAATACTGGCTCTAGGGAACAGGGCACGTGTGGGATAGGTCAAGTCTTGCTGCCCACATCAACATAAACTTGCAGGGCGACCATATGTACGACAATCACACGTCGATCTCACAGTTTCACTACTTGGCTCACGAGCCCCCACCCTGCTGTTTCCCGAACACAAGACTCAACGACCTGTGATTTAAAGTATCATAATAATGAAAGATTTATTTAACACAAAAACATATAAACAATGCATACAATGAAATGGACTCGTCTAGGGGGATCCCAGTATTATCCGTGCTAAAACTTACTGCCAGTGATACAGTGCTGTTATCTCTCTATAAACCTACCATTCACTCTCGCAAGCGCATCACCTTAGGTCTGTTATTAAAGCTGTTTCTTGTGAGTCCACGCTGGCTGCAGGTTGCAAACTGGTTGGAGTAAGATCTCGTCCTCATAGCTATCTACCACAGAAGACACCTATGATAAAAAATTAGAGGAAGATGTTAAATCTTTCTTAGAGCGTTAAATATGCAAACTGACATATACAAACGATAAACAGAAAACATACTTTAACAAGTTCATGTCCACACAAAAAATAGTGTAGATGAGGATTTATCCTGTGTCATATAATTTTTCTAAACAACAACTGAGAAAATAAGTTCATGGCAATATTGTACGTTCGCAACTAGCGAGATGGGATGCAGACTGTGGTCAGGAGAAACCAAGGATAAAACATATATTTTCAATTTCAGGAACCACGTCCCCCAATGATTGAAAATAATAATTTGATGTGACAAAACAATTTAAAGGTCCAGGAGAGCGCAACATTATTTCTTTATGAAAGGGGATAAGTTCGTTTTAAAAAAATAATTCCCAAAATATGAGTGCATAATTATCCTTAATTTTTAAGATATAAGCCTTCAAATATCGGCATTCTCACCTGCAATTAGGAACACGGGAAAAAGTACACTCCTGTACTGGAGGTTCTCTTACGCAATCGAAGTATTTGTAACAGTGAGTGTGGATGTCTTCAAGTCAAATGAAGAAAAATCGCTCAGGTTGTCGTGTTCAAGAACAGATTTTTTTGCCCAAAAAATAAAACAGCTGAATTTGGAATACAGCCCTACAGATTGGAACTATATTTAGAGGCTTCGAATGAAGTTGAAAAAATAATAAAATGGTCCAAACTGAATTCATTCAACAGAGTGGTAAATCAATCAGATCAAAATTTAATGGGCAACAATAGTTACAACTGACTGCTGATTTTAATTTTTTACAATTAAAAATATAATGATAGTTTGAAACATGTTTATCGATGTAAAAATCTGTATATACAGATACTTTCTTTATTGAAATGTTCCGTGCGACGTTTGTCCTCACATGGAATTGAAGAATTTCCTCGATTTTCTTGATTTTTATGAGAATTGATATAGGTTGATTGTGTACTCATATTTATAGAATTCTTATTTTAAACTATCAACAATCAGTCTTAGTTAGTCTTTTACTGATCCCTATTGTGAACAGTGCAGTAACCAGTGTGTTCAAAGATATGATTCATTAGATATCACCTAAATATACATGTTCTGAACATGACGCATTCCTACATTCTACTCTCAGTACTTATCTACCTGAAGGATTCTATTAATATGTTGCAATATTTATGAAAAGCTTTGTTTCTGAAAAAAGAAATTGTTCATAGCTGACAGTCTCCAACTTAGAAAATGTCTGTAAATTGAATAGCGGTGCTGGGTCTGTCTACTTGTATCGTTTGCTGCATTTACTGAACCTACCGCCTCTGTACTATTTCATTTTGTATTAATTTCTCATTCATATGGCCACATTGACTCAAACACTAAAATGATATGATGATGATGATGGTGATTAGTAGTAGTAGCATTAGAATTACACGTCTTTTTATAAGAAGAAAAGTTTGTAAACTACAGCGACTCAGAAAAATCCAGAAAAAATGAACTGACAAGATTTCAAGTATTCACTCTTCATCTTTATTATTTTATGTATTTTTGATCGTTCTCCAATTTAACACATAATGAAACATAATTTTTTGAAATCGCATGAAATATATCTCTCTTCACTTGCGGCCTGGTCTATCACCACGTTCTCCTGGCGGCCTCAAGTGGTCTTCGTGACCAGACACAGCCCTGTAGTGAGAGTATGTTCTTGTTAAAATAGCAGAAAGAAAGCGACTATTTAGATATACATGTTTATATATACATATATAGACATACAAAAACGTTTTGAAATGTTTAAATTTTATCTATATTTTATCTCTTTCGGTCAACAAAACGCAGATCAGACAAAAAGGTCACCAACGTAAAATCGAGTGGATCAGAAAAATATTAAGATGTAAATAGCCATCATTTGTATAAAAGGTAAATAACTGTAAATAAAAAGTACCATTTTGTCCTCATCACCTCTTCAGAAAACAACTGAATTGATACGTTAGATTTCAAATGGACAGGCGAAATAAAGAACAATAGGGTCACTCACAACTTCATGTCTACCGTGTTTACCAAAAAAAAAGGTTCTTTTGTATCAAACTCTTTGCAAATTAGAGAGGATACAGTGTCCAGAGAGAAAACAAATGCTACTCACAGCTCACACTCCTCCTGGCAGAGGCGGTCTGTTATAGACTCGTCCAGAACATCACTGAGAGCGAAATGGGCATCACAGCTTCTCTTGCATTCGGTGACACTGATACGAGAGTCTGCCCTGACGATGTTACCCACCTCCAGCCAGACTAGCTCCTCTGAGACATAGAATGACACACCGACTTAATATGGCTTCAGTCGTTGCTTTTTTGGTAAAACTAATGCACGTGATTGTTTGAAAAATCTTTTGTAAAAAAACTTTTCATTAAAAAGTCGTATCTGGCCGTTATTATTAATTTTACTCCGTGTCGCTGACAATTTTCTTTACAGTTTGCTATTAATCTGTCAGCATCAGTCTTACCAACAGTTATTGAAAGAGCTGGTGTAGTTTCCTCTGGGGGACGATGCTCATGCTGAGCCATTGCGACAACACACAGGGTAAGGAGCAGCACAGTGCACTTCATTGTCACCAGGTCTGAAAAAAGATTAGGACATCAACGTAAACCTCAGAATCAAACTGCATTAAATGAAGATGCCAATGATTTTTTTTCAACTTCATAGCAGTGACAAATGTAAAATTGGGGACAAAGTATACCGAGAAATATTAAAGGCGTCATTGCCAGAGCAGCACGTTCAAGAATGAAACATACGAAAAGTTTATAGAAGAAATTATTAGAATAAACTATGTAAGATTTCACGATTACATGTTTTGCCAGACGGAGCTGAATCAACTGTCCAGAGAAAGATGAGTTTTCTTTCCGTAGCTTCAAATTTATAAGGAAAGACAACAGATATTTTTAGAAGCGAAGTGAGTGCTTTTTGCAATGGTGTTTGAAAATAAGGCGTATAAACATTATCATTGACAGATAAGACAAAGTCGAGATGTAGAACGATAGATACAGCAGACTGAACGATTAAGGGGTGTGCGCATTTGTTTGTTTTTGTGCGCGCTAGCAAATTATTTGCATGTCTCTGTGTGTGGTCTTAATGGTCTGTGTGTTTTTATTTTTGTGCATGTTATATGAGAGTGACTAAATAGCTGTAAGTTTTGTGTGTGTGTGTGTGTGTGTGTGTGTGTGTGTGTGTGTGTGTGTGTGTGTGTGTGTGAATTGGCCCGTGCCCGAGCGTTTTTTTTTTTTTACAAACACGTGTGTGTTATATGTATGTATGCGCGTGCATATACATGTTATATATAAGATGTTATAATAAACACGAAAGCGCATTGTATACGAAGCTGTTCAAATTTACTAGTCCCTAGACAGAATATTAATTCTTTTATGGCTTGTTTCTTTGTGCACATATCATTAACTTGTACTGCATACCATATAATTGTCTGTCGAGGTATGAAAACAGTTCGTATATTAAAGTATTTAATATTTTGAATTTTACAACCATTAACTCATAGAACTATTGCTAATTTGTTTACAGATATTTTCAATCAGTTATTGTAATCCTTTAAAGACATACCCATGTCTACCTTTCAACTGCCTGCTAATTTTCTGTTAGTCATTGTAGTAACATAAAGGGCTTAAAAACATGTTATTTACCTGCTTAGGCTTTGGGAATTTTGTTTATTCTGAAAATCAGTGAAAGCAGCTATGAAATAAACTATGTACGATGTTTCCGCATTGTACATAAGACACTCATATATTTCTTATACCTGTAAGTCAGTTAATTAACAGTTTTGTACCTTTGACTTCTTGAATACTGGCCTCCTGCTCTCTGTGACACAGAACTTGCTGCTGCCATGTTATTGCATGTCATAGCAAGCAGTTCACTTTCCTGTATTCTAGCTTGTATATATGATCATATCACACTCACATTCTCTTAAACACACAAACAAATACACAACCACTCATACATGCTCACATAACATACAAATAGTAGTAAACACCCAGACACAGCTCCTTTTATGCACAGACTAACGCACACACAAACACCTTACCTCACGCGTTTATCTGTCCCTAAATTAATTTGCTGTATTTGTCAGTCCACTTGGGACATATTTGCATCATTTTCATACCAGCATCGGACTTTCAACTTAGTCCTAATTATTTTTAAACATGGCAGTAATAACCTAATTTTTATTTAAATAAGAAATTCTTATGTAAACACGCACACACAGCGTGATTTACATACACACAACACCACTCATACACGCACACACATACACACACGCGCGAAAGCACAAACACACACACAAACACACACATACACACAGACACACACACACAAACACACACACACACAGACACACACACACAGATGGAGTACCTGTGTCTGCTATGTTTTTCGATCCAGTTCTCGACTTTGTCTTATCTTTCAATAGTAAGGTGCCTACGCCTAAGTGTCAAATACCATTGCGGTACAGCACACACCTTAGCTTCTAAAAATATCTATTTTGTCTTTCTCTATAAATTTGAAGCTACGAAAAGAAAACTTATCTTTCTTTGGCCAGTTGATTCAGCTCTGTCTTGTAAAACAGGTAATCGACAAGTCATACAATCGCAGTTTATTATAAATTGAATCTTTTAGAATATTACCTTCTGTTTAGAATATTACCTTCTGTTATCGAGTGTGCTAGTATGGCAACGGCGCATACATTATTTCTATATTTTTATTACCGTCCTCTTTAATTAAGTCAATTTTTAAGGTTTACGTTGATGTCGTAATCGTTGTGCAGACCTGGTGACAATGAAGTGCACTGTGCTGCTCCTTACCCTGTGTGTGGTCACAATAGCTCAGCATGAGCATCGTCCCCCAGAGGAAACTACACCAGCTCTTTCAATAACTGTTGGTAAGATTGACACTGACCGATGAATATTATGGAAAAATGTCAACGATTCAGCCTAATGTTATAACGAAAGGTGCAGAGACATAGTGCGTTAAAGTGCACGTAGAGGCAAATTTTATAACAACATTCTAATTTCCTGACGCAGAATGTGTCCAACTTTTGCTCTTCGCTCTTACTTCTGACCCAAATAATACAGCAAAAAAAAAAAAAATGCTTCAAACAAATGTATAGGGAGTCGGTGTGTCACACTATGTTTCAGAGGAGCTAGTCTGGCTGGAGGTGGGTAACATCGTCAGGGCAGACTCTCGTATCAGTGTCACCGAATGCAAGAGAAGCTGTGATGCCCATTTCGCTCTCAGTGATGTTCTGGACGAGTCTATAACAGACCGCCTCTGCCAGGAGGAGTGTGAGCTGTGAGTAGCTTTACTTTTTGTTCTATTCATTGTATCTTCTTAAGGTTACGAGGACCTAGTTTGCTTTTATTTGGTATAAGGCATCCCTAACTCTACAACATGCATATCAAAATCATTACGAAAGAAAAAGCACAACAAGCAAAATAAATTACAATAAATAGTCATAACCCATTATCTGTATTTACAATTAAATTGCCGTAATAGAAATGTAGCTTTGGTCAATCCTAAATAGTTTCTTTACTGTAATCCTTTATGTATAAGAGATACTTTGACTAAAGTAGTCTTTTGTTAACAGGGCTGTTTCTGGTCACGAAGATCATCTCAGGCCGCCAGGAGAACGTGGTGATAGGCCAGGCCGCAAATGAAGAAATAAAATGTGTGCAACTAAATATAGTGATATGCTTGGTAATGTGTTTGACTGGAAAACGATCAAAACCTACACTGAATAATAAAGATTCAGAGTCGATACTTAAAGTGCTGTTATTATTTGTTGTTGTCGAGATTGTTGTAACCGTTTTAACAAATGGTATCTTCAGTACATCTTCTCGAATGTTTATGTATATAAATAGAAAGAGAGAGATGTGTTTCGTTTCTTTGTTTGTGTACATGTTAGTGTATATTATTTTGTCTGTGTTTGTGTGCGTGTGTGTGTGTGTGTGTGTGTGTGTGCGCGCGCGCGCGCTCATATATCTGTGTGTGTTTTCGCGAGAAGCAAGATGATGTGCATCCGGTAGTGTTATTCTTGTGTTTTTGGATAATTTATATAACGGCGCAGATTTATTATCTATCTATTTATCTATCTAACGGCGATGTTAAGGCCAGCCCCAGGCCCTGTAAGAAACAACCTGACTTTTCACAACTCACCGCAGCCTCTCGAATACTTTGCAAGCTGTTGATGATAAACAGCTTTGGCAAACTACTTATGAAAATATGTGCAGACTATGACATTCTTATTATCAATGGCAGACTAAAAGTGACTGCGAGAGATTATTTGTGTGTCTAACCGTGGTAGAAGTAGTGTGGACTTGTATGTTCCTATGCATTGTTTGAAGTGATTAAAATACGCAGGTTGCTGTCAGGTGTAGCTCTATCCAGAATTCTTTCTCTCCTTTTGAGGTAATAAGCACAGACGCCACACATGATATTAAATTAGAGGAAGATGCTAGAATTTGCTTGGAGCGATAAAGATGCATTTTCCATGAACTCATATACAAACGATAAACAGGAAACAAGTTCATGTCCTCGCTAAAAATAGTGTAGATGAGAATATATTCTGTTTCATATAGTTTTTCTAATCATCAGCTGGGAAAAATAAGGTCATGGCAATATTGTACGTTCGCAACTAGCAAGTTTAAAGACTTATAAAGAGAGAACCAAACAGTAACAAAAATGCATACTGACTGTTCTATATGCATGCACTGACACGTGCTGTAATTGTTTTAGCAGAATATAAATTACCTTTTCAGAAAAATGAATTATGCATAACAGATCTCAACTACAGCTTGGCTAACATCTCTTGTAGATGAAAACACTATTATTTATTGAACCTTCAACCAAGAAATTGCTGTCACTGTTAATGAGAACATGCACGCCATTTGTCATGAACATTTACACCCGAAGGCAGAAATTTTTAAAGGCTTAACTGCTTAACAGCTGTATATTTTACAACAAGAAAGTAAAATGCTCGAGAAATTTTTACATTCTTTACTTCAGTTCTTCAGAGTGGAGCGTTTCCAAAGAGCTAGTTAAAGACACTAATTTTATTACATAAAAGGTAGCCCGGTGGTATTTTATGACGAAGATGTATGAGAAATGTTATATAAACGTTTTTCTCTTAGTCACACCTCGATTTGTCACGAAACAGGAAGTTACAAAAGGTTGGTGTTTCTAAAATTAGCGTCATGTCCATGAGCTGAATTCGAAGAGGACAGATGCAATCCTCTGTAAAAGAAAACAAACCAGGACACAATGTACTGTTGCTGAATGTTCCCTTCGATGGAGTTTGTACTTATTGTAATTTATTTAAGACGCTGGCTACAAAGACCAGTGGATTAATTTTGTTCAGAAATCTGTACATACAAATAAAAATTTTTTATTGAAATGTTCCGTTCGAACTTTGTCCACACACGGAATTGAAGAATTTCCTTGATTTTTCTTGAAAATATAGGTTAATTGTGTACTCATATTTTTAGAATTTTTATTTTAAGCTGAACTTTTCTCTGATCATAACGTAAAAAGGTCGCACTTGGATGTTTTGCCTTTAAATCCTCTTCCTTAGATATCAGCGTCACATGACATCTTCAAACTTTTTTACCCAAAGATTGAGCCAGTATTGTAATATGGTTCAGAAATATGGGGATTTCATAGATATGAAAAGACTGAAAGGATACCGAACACAATATGCAAGTGAGTTCTAGATGTCTGGAGCGATGTTCGAAAAATTAAAAGAACGTACTGGTCTAGTATACTGTTGATTCACACACACACACACACACACACACACACACACACACACACACACACACACACACACACACACACACAAACAAACAAACAAACAAACAGGATGACAGATACTCAATATAATGAGTGTCAGTATATGAAGAATCAGATAATAGTAAATCAAACAGTATTCTTGTTCATGATCAAGTCTAGACTTACGAATATTTTCATCAAGAATGGCATGCCTGACTGGGATCCCACCCTGTTTATTGTAATAATTTCTGACAATATAAAAACTCGTTACATAAGTCAGTTTCTTGAACTACACCGTACAGTATGTTTGACGACACTTAATCAACTACCATTAAATGGTATTAGTAGTTTATTCATAATAAATAATAATAAATGTGATTTGTGTATCGCATACTTTCGCTCATAGAGACGAGAACGAGACATGGAAAACATATGAAGGAACGGAAGAATGAATAACAGTACTGATGACTAATAACAGATAAACATAGCAAACACGAAGAGTAATCAGGTAAAAAACACTAAGAGTGTCGTGATTCAGCAGAGGAAGACGAATAGAGGAGTAGTAATAAATGGATATGTAGAAAGAGTTTGTTGAAAGAGAAGTAGAATTCTCTGTACAAATGTCAGGAGTAAATGCTCAAGAGATGTGTTTTCAGCTCACATTTAAAAGATTTAATGTTAAGTAGGTGGCGATACGTGAGAGTTCAACTGGGTTGCTGCACAGTAACTAAAAATCCTGTGACCGTTTGTTGTTGTTTTAGTGACAGAAATAGTGAGGATACGGTCATCAGACGAAAAACAAAGTTGTATTGCTGGGGTGTAGGGGAAGAGAAGTTCAGAGAAATAGTCAGGGCAAGAGCCAGCAAAAAAATTAAAACACAGCTTGGAATGTTTGTACCAGATGCGAGAACGGAGGGATAGCCAGTGCAGAAAACGAAGAAGAGGAGTGACATGGTCCCGTTTCCTAGCTCTAAGCATCAGATGTGCAGCGGAGTTCTGTACTTTCTCAAGTTTGTGGATGAGGAATGAGGGGCAAGCAAGGAGTTGCAGTCGTCAAGCCGAGAAGAACAAGCGCACAGACAAGAGTGTTGGTAGCGCGTATGGAGCAAAAGTCACGGATGGCACTGATTTTACCTAGCTCATAATAGGGAGATTAATTAACAGACAGTTGTAATTTGTCTATCTAGGGTCATTTCAGCAGTGATAATGAGTCCCAGATACCTGACGAACGACGTAAAGACGATGCTGTTGTCGTCCACCTTGACGTGCGTGGTCAGACTGACGAGCGATGATTGATGTGTTCTTCTCAAGCACAGGAGGGCTTCTGTTTTATCATCGTTGAGGTTAAGTTTGTTTGTTACCATCCAGTCTTTGACATCGCTAATACCGGCTTCTGTGGTGCTAGTAACAGAGTGAGACTCAACCGGCGGAGTGGAGCAGTAAAGCTGCGTGTCGTCAGCATAGGATTGATGAGAAACATGATGAAACGTGACGTACGATGAAAGTTGTTACCTGTACAACATAAACAGGATGTGGCCGTGTGGTTCTCCTTGGGGAACTTTACAAGAAAATGGAGCAGTGTGATATGTAAGACTGTCAAAGAACACAGTCTTTGTTTTACTAGTGAAATAGGAGTTGACCATGAGAGTGCGGGTCCAGAAATTTCATAGAGGGTATTGAGTTGCTGAAGGAGCAGAGAGTAGCTGATAATATTGAATGCAGCAGACAGGTCCAGTACAGTTAAAGATGAAACGTCACTTTGTTGAGGTCAACTATGTCAGTGGTTACTTTGATAAGAGTAGTTTCGCTGCTGTGAAAAGGTCTGAGCTTGGGGGATAATGTGGTTCTCTTGTAAGTAAGCACAGAGCTGTGTTTGAACTACTTTCTCCATGATCTTAGAAAAGAGAAGATGGAAACTGGGTAGTAATTATTTAACACGTTGATGTCAAGCGTTAATTTCTTAAGGAGTTGCCTCACCAAGGCATTTCTAAATGAAGATGGGGAAAAACCGTTGACAAACTGACATTTACAACATTGTGATGGCAGAAGTAAACAATCGAAGCAATCAGTCTTAATCAGTCATGCTGATTCCTATTGTGAACAGTGTAACAACCAGTGTGTTCAAAGATATGGTTCATTAGATATGGCCTAAATGTTATGAACATGATTCACTACTACATTTTACTCTCAGTACTCATCTACCTGTAGGATTCTATAATTATGCTCTAATATTTATGAAAACCTTTTTGGTTTTAAAGTAGCAATATTCATAACTAACAGTCTCAAATTTAAGAAATGTCATTCAATTGAATAGCGGTGCTGGGTCAGTGTAATTGTCTTGCTTTGCTGAATGTACTGAAACTACCGCCTCTGTACTATTATATTATTTGTACTAATTTCTCTGTCAATATAGCCAAATTGGCTTAAACACTAAAATGATGATGATGATGATGATGATGATGATGATGATGATGATGATGATGATGATGATGATGATGATGATGATGACGACGACTTAGAAATAACCAGAACAACTAAACTGACAAGATTTCAAGTATTGACTCTTATCTTTATTATTCTATGTATTTTTGATCGTTCTCCAATTTAACGCATAATGAAACATAATTCTTTGAAGTCGCATGAAATATATCTCTCTTCACTTGCGGCCTGGTCTATCACCACGTTCTCCTGGCGGTCTTAAGTGGTCTTCGTGACCAGACACAGCCCTGTAGTGAGAGTATGTTCATGTTAAAATAGCAGCAAGGAAGCAAATGCTTAGATATAAATGTTTATCTCTCTCTCTCTCTATATATATATATATATATAGACATGGAGAAACGCCATAAAATGTTTAAATTATGTCTTCTAACTGCTGTTCTTTATCTTTTTCAGTGAAGGAAACGCAGGTCAAACATAATGGTCACCAACGTAAAATCAAATTGATCAGAAAAATATTAAAATGTAAATAGTGATATGTGTATAAACGGTAAAATAACTGTAAATAGAAGATACGATTTTTTCCCAATCACTGCTACTGAAAACATAACTGGATTGATATGTTAGATCTCAAATGGAGAGGCGAAATAAAGAACATTAGGGCCACTCACGACTTCATGTTTACAATTTCTTTTCAAAATTGAGAGGATACAGTGTCCCAGGGAAAACTATGCTACTCACAGTTCACACTCCTCCTGACAGAGGCGGTCTGTTATAGACTCGTCCAGAACATCACTGAGAGCGAAATGGGCATCACAACTTCTCTTGCATTCAGTGACACTGATACGAGAGTCTGCCCTGACGATGTTACCCACCTCCAGCCAGACTAGCTCCTCTGAAACATATTGTGACTCATTGACTCAATATCGTCAGCAATATTCAGTGGGACACATTCTTCGTAAGAAAACATTTTATTAGAAAGTCGTATCTGGGTGTTATTCGTGTCGTTGATATTTTCTTTACAGTTTGCTATTCATCTGTCAGTGTCAGTCTTACCAACAGTTACTGAAAGAGATGGTGTAGTTTCCTCTGGGGGACGATGATCATGCTGAGCCATTGTGACCACACACAGGGCAAGGAGCAGCACAGCGCACTTCATTGTCACCAGGTCTGCACAACGATTACGACATCAACGCCAACCTTAAAATGAAATTGCATTAAATAAAATAAAGATGCTGATGAGTTTTGTAATTATGATTGTAGTTACGAATGTAAGATTGAGGACAGAGTGTAATCAGGAATATTAAAGGCATGGTTGCCAGAATAGCACATTCAAGAATGAAAGACAACATACTGAAAGATTCTATTAGAATAAATTATGATTGTAAGATTTCCCAATTACCTGTTTTGCCAGACAGAGCTGAATCAACCGTCCTGAGAAAGACGAGTTTTCTTTCCGTAACTTCAAATTTATAAGAAAAGTCAACAGATATTTTTAGAAGCAAAGGTGGGGACTTCTTTAAATTGGTATTTAAAAATTGAAAATTATCATTGAAAGATAAAACAAAGTCGAGATGTAGAACGATAGATACAGCAGACTGAACAATTATGGGGTGTGCACATTTGTGTATATGTGCAAACGTACGCGCACGCAAATTATTTTTATGTCTTTGTGTGTGGTCTTAATGGTCTGTGTGTTTTTATTTTCGTGTTTGTTTTATGAGTAACTAAATAGCTGTGCGTTTGTGTGTGTGTGTGTGTGTGTGTGTGTGTGTGTGTGTGTGTGTGTGTGTGTGTGAGAGAGAGAGAGAGAAAGAGATTGGAAATGTTTATCTGAAGATGTGAAGGCCTTTTACATATAGAGGAACATGGAAGAGTCTCCTTTGCATATTTTTGTGTGATATGAAACCCATAGTAAGATGTTATAATACTCTCATAACCTTGAAAGCGCATTGTAAACAACGCTGTTACAATTCACTAGTCCCTAGACAAAAGATTAAGGCCAGACACTGCCCCCGAAATCTTAATTTTTGGCCATTTTGAGATATTAGCATATTAGGAAATGTCAACATGTCATTTATCCACTCTCAAAGTGATTTTTCTTAAGAACTTCTAGAAATATGTAAATTTTGTTAATAAACACAGTCACTGATTTCAAAATCCTCCTTGTTTTGTTCAGAATTCGTGGGTTATTTTAGTTTCTTGTTTTGGTTACTTCAAATCCTTATAACTTTATATTCAGATGTTATATAAGCTTGAAATTTGGTTGAAACTTTTTTTTTTATACATATTTAAACATTTTGACCGAGGCATTTAAAAAAATATTTCGTAGTTTAGTAGTTATACTGTTTTACATCAAAATTTCTTAAATTTTAACACACTGTTTTACAAAAAAATTCATAAAAAATAAGTAAGTTGATTTTGGCAATTTCCCTCGGTCATTTTGTAACTATATACCTTTAAGTAACTATATACAAAAGAACTTTGAGCCTACTTGCAAATTTCACGGAGTTATAAGCTTTTTAAAATGTTTGTTTTGGCGCCATTTTGGATCGTTTCCATGGCAATTGAGAGTGTGACAAGTGTACTAAAAGCGTTTTTTGAACTTCCATTCAAGGGCAAAACAGTTGATATAAAAAAATTAGCCATATCTTGTAATACGTAAACTTTTGTTTTTCGGGCCTTAATTCTTTGATTGGTTGTTTATTTGTGCTCGAGTCATTATCTTGTCATACATGCCAATTGACGACTGTTATTTGTCTGTTCAGTTATGAAAACAGTTCGTGGTTCGTGTATTAAAGTATTTAATATTTTGCATTTTTAGAAATTAAACATCAAGTTATTGGCTAATTTGTTCACAAATATTTTGAATCGATCATTGTAATCCTTTACATACAGACCCATGTCTGTAATTCATCTGCCTGCTAATTATCTGTTAGTCATTGTAGTAACCTAAAGGGCTTTAAAGCATGTCATTCTTATGTTCAAAAGTGCAGTGTTATGTAGCTGCTAAGACTCTTTGAATTTTTGTTTATTCTGTAAATCAGGGGAAGCAGCTAGTAAATAAAATATGTACGATGTCTCCGCATCATACATAAGTGACACATATATATGCCTTAAACCTGTCAGTCAGTTAAACAACAATTATGTAACTCTGACTTCTTGAATACTGGCCTCCAGCTCTCTGTGACACAGAACTTGGTGCTGCCATGTTATTGTATGTCACAGCAAGGAGCTTACTTTCCTGTATTCTACCTTGTATATATGATCATATAACAAATGCACGACTATTTATACATGCTCACATAACATACAAGTACTAGTAAACACGCAGACACAGTTCCTTTCATGTACAGACTAACGCACAGACAAACCAACACCCTCTCGCTTTTATCTGTCCGTAAATCAGTTTGTTATATCTGTCAGTCTAGTTGGGACATAATTGTATCAGGCATTGACATACTAGTATATGACTTTCAACTAAGTCCTAATTATTTTTAAACATGGCAGTAATAACTTAATTTTTTTTATTTAATTGAGACATTTTATGTTTGCGCATCCAGTGCTTTTCAGTCACTTGAGGGACAAAATAAAAAGAATATTTTTGTTCATTCTGTAGTAATCACGCACACACAGCGTCATTCACATACACACAACACCACTCACACACACACACACGCACGCACGCACGCACGCACAAACACACACACAAACACACACACACACACACAAACACGCGTTTACCTGTGTCTATGTTTATCGGTCCAATTCTCGACTTTGTCTTATCTTCATAAAAAAGGTGCCTACGCCTAAGTGTCTAATACCAATGGCATACAGCACACACCTTAGCTTCTAAAAATATCTATTTTGTCTTTCCCTATAAAACGGAAGCTGCGGAAAGAAAACTCATCTTTCTTTGGCCAGTTGATTCAGCTCTGTCTTGTAAAACAGGTAATCGCCAACTCATACAATCGCAGTTTATTATTAATAGAATTTTTTAGTATATTAGCTACTTTTATCATCTGTGAAGTATGGAAAAATGCCGACAATATTTCTCCATTTTAACCCCCCCCCCCCACTTTTAATTTAGCCACCAATATGAGACGAAAAGAATCATCGGAATGTTCATTGAATGTTGTTGGATTCTGAGGTTTAAGTTGATGTCTCTAATCGTTTTTAAGACCTGGTGACAATGGAGTGCACTGTGCTGCTCCTTGCCCTGTGTGTGGCTGCGATGGCTCAGCCTGATCATCGTCCCCCAGAGGAAACTACACCAGCTCTTTCAATAACTGTTGGTAAGAGTGACGCTGACGGATGAATATTATCAATGAAAAAAATGTCAGCGATTCAGCCTAATGTTATAATAAAAGTTGCAAAGAACTAGTGCGCAAAAGTGCACGTTTTTATTTCTTCAACAGAATTTGTCCGGCAATTACTTTTCACTTTTGCTTTTTGACTCAAACCATACAGCAAGGAACGCTTCGAACAAATGTTTATGTAGTCGGTGTGTCACACTATGTTTCAGAGGAGCTAGTCTGGCTGGAAGTGGGTAACATCGTCAGGGCAGACTCTCGTATCAGTGTCACCGAATGCAAGAGAAGTTGTGATGCCCATTTCGCTCTCAGTGATGTGCTGGACGAGTCTATAACAGACCGCCTCTGCCAGGATGAGTGTGAGCTGTGAGTAGCATTACTTTTTTCATTTAGACATTATGAACTCTAATAGCTAGACAGTCCTAGTTTGAATAAAGGTCTTAACTAATTCATTCGATAAACATTGTAGGGAGACGCGTTGTGTAATGATCTTGGAATAAGGCAATGTTTCTTTTGTGTCTCCGTTCATTTGAGACCTACTGCACTTTATTCGACATTTTACAACATTGTGTATGAAAATACATAGAAAATGGTATATTTAATTTACATCTAATAGCTGTAAGAAGCTTTAATACAAACGATAACATATAAACATTTCAAAAAGAATTTTTTTTTGTTCGATTTGGTTTTGCATTAACTGACTAGAGGACTGTGTCTTTAACAGGGCTGTGTCCGGTCACGAAGATCATCTCAGGCCTCCCGGAGAACGTGGTGACAGGCCAGGCCGCAAATAACAAAATTTTGTGCAACTTTATATAGTGACATTTTACGGGAAAAGGATCAAAAATAAATTGAGAAATAAACTAATATTTAGAACAGACACTCAGAAAACTGCTGTTCCTCGCTATCAATTTTTATGTCACTTTGTATTATATACGTGGTCTTCAATCTTAGTAATCTTTGTGTGTGTGTGTGTGTGTGTGTGTGTGTGTGTGTGTGTGTGTGTGTGTGTGTGTGTGTGTGTGTGTGTAATTGTAATTGTAAGTGAAAGTATTTGCATGAAAGTATTGTAAATGTAACATGCTCGTTATTTCCTGTGTCATCACAAATTAAAAGAATGCATCATCCAACGCTTACTTGTTTACACGACAAACAAGCCAACTTATGGTTTCCTTATCAGGAAAGTAGTAAAGAAAGTACACAAACTTTAAAGTTATGACATCAAAAATAATAATTTTAGTGATATGAGTTTGAGCTTGAACAGCTAACCTTGCATTTGCCTGACACATTTTAAAACCAATGATTGTGAGATGAGGAGAAATCGGCGATAATATTATGTAAATCAGGAGAAGATTATCCTTGTTGTACCGAATTATCTGCTATTGATAGTCTCGGCTAGGGAAAAATGAGCTAAGCAAATGAAATACCAGAAAGCTGTTAAATAGATCTAATCAATCATACATGAGGGTTATGGAAAAAATAAACCCAATCCCTCTCCAGAGTGAGAAGAAAGATGCCGCAACGTAGCTGAGATTAATGTAAACATGAGAAGCCAACACCGACATTCAGATCGAGACATATTCACAAACACAGAAACAATAATAAGGAAGAGTTTGTTCGCTGCTCTCAGCCTGCGATAGCAAGTGACATAACTCTCAAAGAAAAACCTTAATTTAGGCGATTAGTCACATAGGTTTACCCATATATCACTTTATTTATTAAGTATTAATGTAATTTTCCAACAGGTCTAGCACTGTTATTCAGTGAGCGATTGCTTTTTTTTTATCAAACTGGTTTACATTCATGTCAGCTTCACCTCAAACACAACGATGTTTGTCAACTGGAGAACCATTAGTTCAAAGGGTCAATAAACTGTTATTTCCCACACACCCTGTTGTTGTTGATTTTGAAAGGGAAAGTGCTTCCACCTTCCGATGATTTCGCACCACACACACCCTTCAAGCCATTCCCCGTTTAGTATTAGTTACTGACTTTGTTTAATATCAGTTGATCGCTGAGCATCGTCATCCATAATGTCAACGATAAACAGTAAGCTGACAACGTCACCACCTGATGTCACCTATTCATGTTTGTTCCCCGTGGATAGCATTATCATGTCTTGTTTACTCGAAATGGTTTGAAATTTGATAAACCTACACAAGATAAGGGAAGTAATAGCCTCTTATTTCTGAATTGAGAAGTCACGATCGTTTTGCTGACTTCTTTTTTAAATCGGTGTGATCCCTTTTATACATTAAAGGCTGGTACATCTTACCTACCAAATCCAAATATAAATAATCTGAATCTGTAACAAATTGTTTTAATGAGCTGCTTAATTACTTTATATATATTTATATATGTAAGGTACCATCGGGCATAAATGTGTCACATAGTAATAAAAACATTGAACACTCGTCCACTATGCTGACAAAATACTTTACTAAAATAAACAGTCAAATATAATCATATTTATAATGAATTAAAATTTATATTGACGACTGCCACAACTTTGGCAATGAGTGCAAAGTGCGCTCACTGTTAGAAAGAAGCACGGTCTGTTGTGATGGCAGTGGAATAAATAACATTCATCCCTTCGACTTTTTTCGCACACACCCACGCAATTTCTCTCTCTCTCCCTGTGACACACACACACACACACACACACACACACACACACACACACACACACACACACACACACACACACACACACACACACACACACACACACACATGAACAAATTCGTTCATTTGGGCGTGTCTTTTTCTCCATCTTTACATTTCCTTGATTTCTTATCTTACAACCTAATAAACTAACGACCTATTCAAATGGAGGCCACAACCTTCAATTCTAAAAATAACCATTATCCATAGCATTATATATATTCGGCACGACTGAAAGATAACTCAGTTATCTCTGGACAGCTCGCTCTGTGCTACAGGTAAGAAATAAGCGCTAAACGTGACTAAACTTCCTTAATGTCGAAGACAGCCATTTGTGATGTTGCCCTTAATAAATAAATTTGTCGTTAGCATAGTTTTTCAAGAGAATTTTTTTCTTTCTCCCTCACTTAGATACTTACTCTTTTTCTTAGCTTTCATGTTACATGCGAGTATACGGTTGGAAAATCGTTAGCGTCGCCATCGACGTCACTTGATTACTCGATCTTACTTGATGACATAACCCTGTTTCAGATCACGTGACGATGAAGTTCGCGGTCGTTCTCCTTGCGTTATGCGTAGCCACGATGGCTCAGCGTGAAACTCAGGCCCCTATTTCAATAACTGTTGGTAAGAGTGACGAAGTGGGTGATTGTCAAGTGTTGAAGGGGTACAAGCTGAAGGGAAAAAACAAGTCAATTGCAATAGAATTGGAGGAGAGTAATACGCAGAAACAAACGTTTTATTCAATGGTCATTGTTTCATTCAGCATGAAAGTGTCCCAAAATATTTCAGATGATGCATACTATAACATTTTTCTTTTTTAAAGTACCGAAAAATTGCCAAAGGAAGTAAAATTTATTCGATGTATCGTGCCATGTTTCAGACGAATTGATCTGGCTGGAGGTGGGTAACATTATTCGGGCAGACCCTCGCCTCACTGTGTCCGAATGCAAGAGCAGGTGTGACGCTCACTTTGTCCTCAGTGACCTTTTAGACGAGTCCATAACAGACCGCCTCTGCCTTCAGGAGTGCGAGCTGTGAGTGGCATTGTTTCTCCTCGGAATACTTTTAACCTTTTAACACCGCAGAGACTTTGCTTTCAGACGATTTATTTTCACTCCACTTATACACGATATATGCATGTTCTTTGGGTCTTTCAGTGTCACTCGTTTCTTTTAATCGAAGATGTAATGATATACGTATTTTCTATAAACTCCAAAGATTCAGTTTTGAACAAATAATAACAAAAAAAGCACAGTTGCCTTAGGTTTTCTTTCAAATGAGTGAATTAATTGTAATATATAAAAGAATAATATAAAAATATATTAGATATGTAATTAAATATGATATTGTATATTTTAGATAATGATTAATTATTTACAACTGCAAACTGTCATATAAGCTTTTGAGTTTTCTTGTATTTTTTTTAACGTTGTTAGGGCTGTATCCGGTCACGACGACCACTTCAGGCCTCCTGGAGAACGTGAGGATAGGCCTCGAGATTGAAGTGATGTATTTGTAGCAACTTTGTACAATGATGTGATTAATATCGTATTTCATAGGTGACGATCAATTGTATATTAAAAATAAACAAAGAAACAGAGTGAAAATAGAAAGAAATTGTCATTGTTTACTATTTTGGGTAGCTTTGTGTAGCTGTGTCTTCACATTTACTGTTTTCAATCTCACCATATTATGCTCTATAATTCTGTGTGTGTGTGTGTGTGTGTGTGTGTGTGTGTGTGTGTGTGTATTTTACACTTTTTATATATGCATATTCCCCCCCACCCTTTGTTTTTCTTTACTCTCTATTTCTTTTCACAAGCTCTTTAAAAGAAACATTTCTTGTCCTTAATGTCGTCACAAATTAAAATATTATTCCAAAGAAAGCTAATTACTTGTCCAACCTTTAATTTTAAATGACAAGAATAGCCCACCGACGTCTTGGACACTATATTGGATGTAATAATAACAAGCACATACTTTTTAATTTTAATAATAAGACTTATACATTCCCTCACTTTACAGTGACTACGTTGCTACCGGGGTTGACAACTCCAAGACTAAACACATTAGAGTGTGTTAATTAGGCTCATCTTCATTCTAACATCCTCATTTTGAACTTGAACTCTCTCTTTCTCTCTCTCTCTCCACCATTATGTAGATGTTTGAATGTCAGTAAGCCCTCTAAGGCTGTTACTCGCACACATTTTGAGAATTAGCATTACTTGAAAAGCTGAGCTCAATCTTGTGGGGGAAAGTGCACATTTTTGTGTCTTTTATGAGTTTACTTTTATATTATTTTGTTCTTAGAAGCTTTGGAGTAAAACAGTAAGAAAAAGGTTTGCGTGCGTTAGTAATTAAGCTTTGTATTATAAAACAATATATTATAACTTCTAAAAATTATAGATTTTATTACACATTAGATAGAGATAATAGAATACTCTGTCATTCTGTCATAGAACATCATCCTTCATTCATTCAGCCAATTCTTTCTCTGACCACCGCGGCGTTGACCGCCCTTCACAATACCCTGAAGAACAAAGTGTCGTGCCAGGTCCCATGGCCAAAACCAGACAAACAAATATTGCTACGAGTATGGAAACAGTGCTTTTTACAGAGCCCTAGTTGTTAGGTTTTCTTCACAAGTTACGGAGCAGCCTCCTCAGGCACTTACTCTCAAATGTCTGGATTTTTCGTGTCCGTAAAGCAGGATCTACGAGAGACTTGTACATATTTTACTTGATAGCAAACCTCATGTTATGGCTGCAAAGATCCTTTCTGGCCTAACCATTGCCGCTGTTGCTGTTACAGACTGAATGCGGGTATCTGCAATGAAGCTACCATTCATGGAGAGGGTGCCTCCCCTTATTGTCGTCGCAAATGGCCATGACTTTATTTTTGTTAGTGTTGATTTTTATTCCATATGCGTGTTAAGCTGTTTGTCAGTCTCTTGGTAAGGTCTTGCGGTTCTATGTTATAAAATATAGTACAGAAGCATATCAGCCCCATATTTAGATCACCCAATTAAAACAAAAATAGTATTTTTAATTATAAAGCGTCTCGGTATAGTTATTACAAAGTTTATTTCCGGGAAGAGAAACTTCAAAAACGATGCCCGTTCTTGTGGGAACTAGAAGCTTTTTCACAGCTTCGTCTGTTGCAGTTCAATGTGCCTGCACGTGACACACGAACAATTGTAGAAAAATGAGCTCCCAGATTGTCCAGTAAAAAAAAAAAATTATCGCAAAGTAAGGTCTGCACTGTGGTCAGCACTTCTTATTGACATCGTTAGTCTCTTTCGATTCTGTGTCTATGTTCAAGTAATCGAATACTAGGAACAGCACAGAAAGCGTAAGACAAACATAAACTGCACTCATTAGCAGAGGGCATCTTGAAAGGGACGTAACATAAGCCCAAGTTGAAAAACTGCGGTTCCTTCCCTCTATCTGTTGTCATAGTCACAATTAACTTGAGGAGTGGAGATGGTTGGAGTGGGGTGGGGGGATTTTTTGGCCCATGTGTCAATATTGCAAATTGCATACTAGAGAAAGAAAAGGTTTTGAGTAAATCTGCTGGTGAGGAATTATTTCTGAAGCTGCTAAAAGACAGCTATGAAGAGACTGTGTGGAAAATGTGATCAAAGCAAAGCTGGCGACCTGTCAGGCCACAATCATCTTTAAGCCTTTTGCTATTATGCACTATTGTACAGTGCGCTTCAAAAAAGGAAAAAAATATTTCCCGCACAAACCACGTTGAAATTTCCCTTCAACTCTCCTCTCATAATTTAAAAAAAGGTAGGAGATATTGGGAAGTAATAAAAACAGTAAACGTCTGCATTCAAGAAAGCGTGTTTATCGATTCAAGGAGTCTAAGGTAACCGAACAAAAACACGTCGCCATCAGTTATTTACCTTCTTCATCGGAATGTTTAGTGTTTAAAACTTTCTGTAGTATGACCTTCGAAAGTAGGTTTCAATGGCAAAAAAAAAAAAAGAATAAAACTTTAAACTAAGAACACGATATGGAACTTTGGCCGTATAATACCGCCTTGAATTATTCATCATTTCACATTGAAACCGTTTCAAAAACGTTGATAAAAATTGGTCATGGAAAATTGGAATGCAAATAATATAGAAGAGAATAGCAGCTTCTTTCCTTCGTGCATAACACAATTTATTCTTTTTAAATTTTTGGCAAGTGAACATCTTAGATACAAGGTAAAAGAGATTGTCCCATTGACATCTAGAAGTGATACCAGCTGAAGACAAGAATGTCGATTGTATAGTCTTACATTGTCAGTGATTGCCAATGGGTGGGCTGAGACCATATGTTAATTAGGCGTTAGGTCACGGGTTTGAACTCATTTTGTACATGATAGTGTTTGTAAGCCTACATCTCGAGCAAGAAAGGAGTTGTTCATTCAGATCTTGAGAGATACTATTTTTTTAACAGCCGAGCAGACCTTTAAGACGACCGTACCAAAACAATATGGCGGGCTGTGGGAATAGTTCTCATCAGGGCGATGTAAGATTGCAGGTGTTAGTTCGTCAGAAGTTTATTTGCAGCTGCTCTGTCCCCAAGTCACATAAGATCATGTGCTGTGGATTCAGATTTAGTCGCAGACACATGCATCAGCTTTGACAGTGGCGCCTGTTGGCAGACGTGGAGATGTAGCCGTCGTTTCTAATTAGACGTAAAATACCATCAGCGAGCCTGTCTGGCCAGGCAGACTTCACATTGTATGCTGTTGAATAATGTCCCTTAACATTTGTCTACGATGGGGGAAATCAATGTGCGCTACGATAAGATTTGATGACAGATCGGCTAGATTGATGTGGTGTTTCATAAATATGATTCTGTAAATAATGGGAGGTCGGTCACAGCCTACACAGCAGCTTCGGTCCAGCACCAAGGCCGTAACGCAACATGCTATTTCTGTATGAGGTGGGTTTCAGCATCATTAGCCAGCTTGGAAGTCTGTGATCTGTTTGATACCATTTATCTCCACGTTGTGATCAGCTTGATTATTTGGGATTTTATCGCGCTTACAATTACATTTCGATCGTCAAAATCAGCAAGATTGGTCAACGGTCTCAACTTTAAAGCATACTTTAATAGCTTTTTGCTATATCTTTAATTACAACTGGCTACAAACCACTGCAATAAGATTTTCAACCTGAAAGCAGACGTAAGCAAATGACTCACCCTCCGCCCTAAAAGATGCAAAAACTGTGTCGCACTCTAGGTAGCCATTCAAAAGAGAATCTCCATAACTGTACAAAATATTCGTTAGATATAGAGCCGCGGTCCTCAAAAACAGCGTGGACATTTATTGATAGTAATCGGGAGTATTTGTATCAGATCTAGAGACATTATAATTATTGAAAAACCTACAAGACTTAATCTTAGACGCTCTTTCTCTGCATAGCCAGTCGTACGATACAATCGCCTCCAGGTCAAAAGTGGTACCTCGTCTTCGTGTCTGAAGACCAAATTTTCCTTCCAAGAGGTTGGTTAGCTATGAGACATTAAGTCAGATAATGTTTAACCCAGGTTTCTGGCTTAACTTACAAAAATGTCCCTAGACGAGTGCGTGTATGCGGTCTTGAAAGTGTCTCATTTTGCCTGTCTTGACTTCAACTACACTTTTCAGTACATATTTCTCGACTTACACTTGATATCAGCGACTTAAGACTTATTTTTAAAACCTCATATGAAACCAGCCTCAGGTTACGGTGCCTCCATCGGTCTTATTCTGTTTTCATTTGGGACGCGCCAGTGTGGGGCGTTATAAAAAATCGTTAATATCTAATTTTATGTATATCTGGTAGAAAATGACTAACGAAGCTAATGCAGTCGAATCTATATCTAGAGAAAGCTGAAATGTTTTGGTTCGATTCCCACCTTTAACACATTGTACTAAAATCAAACGACTTAACTATAAGACAGTCAAATAGCCACTCTTCAAAGAAAGATAACCCCCAGAGAATATGCTGAAGAAATGATTTCCCAGTTCCATTCTATAGAGTGAATGATAGAAGTGCCGTCAAAATTAAACTAGAAACAAGAAACATTCCAATATATATATATATATAATAATAATAATAATATAAACTAGCCAAACAAAACCCTACATAAAGAATACAGTCATCAGTTATTCGTCCTGATCGTTGGGGGAGCACATGGATAGACACGGCAGCTGACAATGTCCACCAGCTCATGCTTGTCTTGGATGATGGTCAGCAGGTCCTACTCAGGACGACCATTCTACTTGCTTACGTTCAAAAGCCAGTTCTTGCTCTGGGGCCAGTTGCACAACACATTTCTAATTTTAACCAATTTTAGGCCTTAAATCTACTTAGATAATCAGTTTAAAGTGCACACCACAATTTTATAATTTTTAAAACTAAAACGGCTTTAAGTAAGATACAGTTGTTTAAGTCTGACTTTCCGTCCTGTCAGTACAATTTTTGTGTATGCTCTTGTGCAATGCATCTAAATGGCAGAAAAGAGATTTTGCTTCTTTAGAACAGTTTTAAGGCTTAGAAACGTGTTGTGCAACCAGTGCAAGGCCACCGCGGCGTCGACTGCTCTCCAAGGTATCTTGAAGACCAATCGTCGACAAAGTGTCGTGCCGGGGAAATGACAAACCAGAACAGTAACCGCCCCTTGACTGATACAAGTAGGCATTCCTGGTGTCTAAGGACCGTGTTGAACCGAGCCACTGCCGCTGTTGATGTCACAATTTTGATGCAAATATCTGTCGCGAAGCCGCCGTCTTTGAATAGGGTTGATCTCAAATACATGTACTGCTTACTTCTTGGAGCCGTACCCCGTTTTCTTTGCTGTCTCCATTAAACATGCATTCAAACTATCTGTCAGTCTTTTGGTAAAGTTTTGCAGTTCCTTGTTAGTACCTGCTGTCAGATTAAAGTCTTCTGCAAATCGGCCTTCCACGAATGGAAATGACAGTGTGATGGTCGTGGAGGGTGTTGAACACCACAAGTGTGCTGTCGTGTGAAAAAAGCTACTATTTGGTTGCCCAGCTGTACTGAACTCACTGAGCTATTGTACAGTGCTTTGATGATATCGACCAGACTCTCCTCGATGTTGAAATTTTGCATCACATCCTGCTAGACTCTGTCAAACGCCTTTTTAAATATTGTGATAGATGAGACAGTTGAAGATCTGCTCAACTGTGTTCTTATCTTGTCTGAAGCCAGCCTGTTTGTCTGCTCTCAATTTATCTGCTAGCCACTTTTCTTGGGTGGATGACTAGGGTTATTGTTCTGTAGTTCTGGCACTGCTTGATGTTTCTTTTTATTCACAAGGTAAAGTGCGTGACTAGTGATTGCGTCCTCCCTGCTGAAACAGCTGAGCTTGGACATCGTCAACGTCAAGTGACTTTCCTCCCTTAAACCTGCGTACTGCCCTTTGACCTCTTACCGTTGGACTAGTAGGTCTGCAGGTTTGCTGGTTCTACTTTAGTCTGGAAGTGAGACCGTCTTCAGCTGGATGCTGCACAGGTCTTTTCAATATTCAGTCCATTGGTTGAGTACAGCAGAAGAATTGAGTAACTGCGCATGGATGATTCCCATAACCAAGAACAGAAGAAGGAAATTGCTAGGTGTGTGCAGTAGAAACATCAGCGCTGGCCACCTGTTGAAAAAGAAAATGGGAGAGGGGTAGAAAGCGAGAGAACGAGAAATCAAGAGAGGGGGAGAGAGAAAAGCAACAGCTAACTTTGCAGACCATCGACACCAGGACACTAAAGATATATTATTCTGTCTCCTATTTTCCATTAAACTATATATGCATATAATCCAAGAGAGAAGCAGCGCCTAACTTCGCAGACCATCGATGTCAGGACACTATATATATATATATATTATGTCTCCTCTTTTCCTTTAATCTATATATATATATATATATCCCAAGACATTGGTATATCTAGCCAAACACGAGGCATTGACCCGATACACACATATATATATATATATATATCCCCTAACCACTTTACATTCACATTAGGTAGGATCAATTTCTTATGTTGAATATCAATGTCTTATTTTTCTTTCATCGATCCTCTTCCGATATTTCCAACGAAATCAAAACCCGAAAACATGCACAGTAATAAAACTTAGGTCATTACAGAATAAAATAAAAACACAAGGCGTAAATGTAGCCTCTAAGACCTTCCTCAACTGTACCATGCTGAGCTTTCCAGAACCTGACATGGTTTAAATTGCGCATGCCTCCAGAAAAAAATAGGCGTGTCCTTAAACGGTTGCTCGTGTGGCACGAGAAGTCTTACAGACTCTGCTTGGTCAAACGACTGCTATGCAGGAGCATCATCTTCCACTTCAGCCTGTTAGTGGTGGATAGGAAAACATGGCTGCCTTACCCTCTATCGTCTCTCCCGTTTTATTGGGTGCAGCGACGTCATGTAAAATCAACTCACGTCAAAATTACTTGGCCCTACGTGTTGTTTTCAGCTATACTTGAATAGGCCTTTGCCGTAAGAGTATTTGTGCTTAGTAGTTAAGAAAAGGTGAAAGCAAGAAAGAAAGTAGATTCTGTACGGTTGAGACTTGTTGGGAATCTTTGGCCTTCAAAAGAAATCTGAAGTGAAAACTAAGCAACCGTCGACCCTGTATCTATTTTTTAGCATACTGCGAGGTTCTAGTCAGCACAGTTATGGAGAATTAGACTTTGAAACACGTTTGACTTCACAGAAGAGATGGTTGATTAATCGGCCTTGGCTCAAGCTCAAAGGACCAGGTATCAGAAATCAGGGGAAATTATTGAAAAAATGCGATTTGTTTGTCAACACATATCTGTTTTAGAATTGTGACGTCCCTTTGTTAAGGCTAAAAATGTTGCAAAGGCAATTTATTAAAAAAAAAACAAAATTAAACTCATATGATTAATTATATTCATTGATTTGTCTAACTGTTATTAGGTAAGTTTCTGATACTGTTTCTGTCCACTTTTTGCTCGCTGTTTCTGGTATTGGTGGAGTCTTCCTCCTCCACCTCCTTCTCCTCAACACCACCACCGTCATTAATCATGAAGCACACTCCAACACGCTTTCATTTACAATAATCACTGACATTTTTATTGCATTTTGCTGGACTGTCATGAAATACACTTGCACCCACAGAGAAGCCGCTTTATGACAATCATCTTGCCCATCTTTGTTACACACCCTGGAAAGCGTTATAGTTCATATTGTTACAATACAGTGTAGCAGTTTGCCTCGGTGGTGTAAAGGACATGCAGCGACAGCAACTTTTTTGTTTCTTTTTTTTCTTCTTTTTTTGCATCTGAAAACGTGCCGAGAGTTGATTCAAACGAGCCTAGCAGCAGAAAATAAACCTGACCAGTCGTGCAGCCCTCGTGATGGCTGTCAAGCCGTTGCCGTTGCTAAGCGATTTGCCGCGCGCATCAGATTTTCCGTCTGATCAGCCACCCAGCTAACCAACAAGGGATGTAATTTATACCTGGCAGCCAGGGTCGGCTCATTGTGTCTTTGCCATATTTGTATTCTGGACCTTTTTTCTGCCATTCTTCTCTTTGTCCATCATTCTAGCTCTTTGTCAGCCCTCTGTCTTTATGATGTTTGTGTGTCTGTTTGATGTGCTTGTGCTGCTAAGGTCACAGTGGAAACAACTGCTGCAGCCATCTATTTTCCCTTTTGGTTTGCCAGGTCAAAGAACTGAACAGGACAGAGAAGAGGAAAGTCGAACAGAATAAACCAAAGGGAAAGACACTGAAATGATCTTAACAGAACAGGACAGTACAAAAATAGTGCAAACAAGGGTTTTTATGTCTAGTTAGCATCTGTTATGGCAAATCAGCCGGCCCTATAAACAGTGCTACATAAAAGTAAACCATTGTAGTCGAGACCACCTCTGAACTCAAGACACCAGATACTAATTGTACAGGTGACAAGCGTCGCCTGACCAAGAAAAAAAACGAAGAAAGAACAGGACAGAACTGAACTGAACAAAACGGAACTGAATTGAGCAGAACTGAACTTAACGAAAAGAAAAAAATGAAAATAAACAAAAGTGAAAAAAGAACAGAACTAAAATAAAAGCAAGGGAACAGTACTGAACAGACTGCTTCCTACTTTTTTGTCAGGGATACTTCACTTTATTTACAGCCAGAAAGTACTATATTGCAAAAAGAGGAGTAGGATACGGACTGAAAGCATTATTGTATCTGCCTACTATTGTTTCTTACTGTCTGTCAGTATGTCTCTGCTATCTTCTCTCTATCGACTTAACCGCCATTTTAAGCTGCTTATTAGACCAGTGAGGATTATGAGTTACTATTCCAGCACCTTTATAATATTTAAAGATTAAAAAGCAACATATGAACTAAAAGAAACAAAAATTCCTAGCAAAGAAAGAACAATGGAACAGCCGAGAAAAGTTAAAAGAAAAATAATCTTTCTATTTCTGTTTATGCAGGAAAAAGGTATTAGCAAGCAGTGTACCAGTTTCCATAAACTAAACTTAGTAAAAGGCATGATCTGATTATTTGTTAGGATCGCTATCTCAGAAATAGCCATGTTCTGAATGAATGCATGCTGTATACATTAGAAAGCGCTCTGTCTAGTATTGTGAATGTAACGAAAATGAGTCCCGGAATTTTTTTTAAAAGAAACTCCAAGAGATAAGATTTTTTAAATTATTGATAAATTATTGACGCGTCGCATTTTCAGGGAGAAAGAGACATTTTACAGGAATATTTTATATTAAAACTCTGTTATGCGTAAAACGAATGGAGGATGCATGAATTTGTGGGTGTGAGGAAGAAATCGAGCTGCTGCCAGACTGTTTCAGTCGTCTCTCTGGTCCTCTAGGGTTACCACAAGAGCGTTTCTAAAGAATCCCGGGACACACACGTATCCGGTGGCTTGCGATTTAAGATCTACACCTATGTAGCCTTATGGTAGCCTTGATCTACTTCTGTGTTTTTGGCTTGCCTTCTTTTTTATTTCCTACACATTTTGTTCTTGTTCATCAACGCTGTTCATAGTGCAAATCTAGCATTTACTCTGAGCCTTGTTTTAACAATTTAAATCCCTTTGCAACATAAAATACCGCTCGTGCAATATATATATATATATATAGTGTCTTGGTAGCTGTTTGAATACCCAAGACATATTGCTTTTGATACCAGAGAGATATTGTCAAGGTGAAGTGGCAGTCATAATTCCCCTTTCTCCTTCTTTCTTGTCCTTTAACTTTCCATAATAATTTTTTAGCGTGAATGTCGTCTTGGAAACGCCATCAGTCCAATAGTTAGTCTGCAATCAGAAATTGCTGCACCAATGAGGCTGTCAGTAAAATTTTGAAAAATGAGGGATCATTGTATTAAATTCGCCTTATATATATATATATATATGAGAGATGAAAAAGCCACATGAAGGGGAGGTAAGACAGTAAATCGTCGGAAAGAAACATATTTTTTCGATATTTTCAAAGAATAAAACATAATTTGCCATGTGCAAGATTTTATAAAGGTGGTAAATATAATTTTCATTCCAAGAAATCAAAGCATCAGACTTTGGTAGGATGACACAAAGATTTTCTGACTGAGAACAAATTCTTTGATGTGTAGCAGTAACGAGGACACACATTGTTCCATTGTGAAAACCACATAATGATGTCATCACGTCATCATCGGGGTGGGCGGGTGGATTAAGACGTTGATTACATTGTTGAAGCGTGGGCTAAGAGACAGAGTTCGTTTTGTTGCAAAAATGAGCGGCGCCATCTACAAAAAATAAACTTGTATTGACGCCAAATAACACGTGCTTTAGATGATAAACACTTGTTTACATACAATACACGCAACTGACACGTGCAAACATCTATAGCTGCAGAAGGTTTTCAATAAGATCAGGAAGGTCAAGCCTAATATTCTCAAGACTTAATCTCTATATTTAATCTTCACGATGGCCGCATCCATTTAATCAAGAACTGGACACGTACACACGGCCTAGTCCGCTCACATCCGCAAAGCCGCACGCACTGTCCAACAGTAAACATCCATTCAATCAAGGCGCCTTACTCTCCGAGCCCTATTTTCTCGCGCCGTTTCTAGACACGAAAAGCCGAGGCGATCTCAGCTCTTTCTCAGCTTCACATCTATGGTGGTCTCCTTATGTTACCGTGTCTCGCGAGGAACGCAGTGTTCATACTGAATTCATTCTCCATTGGAAAATAAGGCTGAGCGGAGTCTACAGTGTCGAGGTCCGCGATGTGGGTCCTGAGTTTGTAGGATCGACTAAGAAAGGAGTGACGATACAATCCAAGTCAGATTTATAATCTCGTGGGAAATTTATGAGCGTATTTTTGTGCCTGGCGTTTACAAGAAAAACACGGAAGAGTACATAAACGGAGTTTTCTTGTCCCCTTCGCCATATATTATTTAGGCTGTTCAGTCGGCTGTTTACCAGTCTGTTCACAGGCTGTTCACTAGGCTGTTCACCAGACTGTTCATTAGGCTGGCCATCAAGGTTCTTTTCGTGCAGTCCAGCTTCCGATCTTTTATTAACCCAAGCCTTTCCCATAATGAACACTAGGTAAAAGCACTTTCTTATCAAATAAAGTAACCAACCAATTCAGAACAGGACCCTGCTTGATAGACTTGGTGGTGATAACTGCCACGTATCCGTCCAAGACAAATTGATTATCACTGATCATCTAGCGGTTGTTGCAACATTCATTTAGTTTACAAATAAAGAAGAAACAGAACCAGCAGCAACGAAAAATAAGAGGATGGAAAAGAAGATCAGCAACATTAATAACAACTTTGATGTCAAAGTAAAAAAACATTTATTCATAATAAATAATTCTTTAGAAAATACCTTCTTAATTATAAACAACTGAGAAGAAAAAACTGATACCACATAATGTGATATTAACAACCGTAGGTATAGCTTGTGCGTTTTATAATTGCGTACGACCAATTCATTAAAGAACAGCATTCACACCAACAGACAAACATTCGAGGCTCAGAATAATGATTCTTATAAATCGCCTACAGCAGCCTACCTTAATGCCCATGGCAGCGCAAAATAAATGGAGGACAGAAGAGCAAGCTCATGCAGTGACAATCATTGATGAGGACATTGTTTATTGTCATCACTTTCCATGCTCAAGACAAGTGGGTCACACAAAAATTAAAGTTAACATACAACGATTACATACCCACCTGTTATCTACATGGGCCAGCTGAGAAGGTTTTGGGACACACTCTCATGAGTTAATGAAGACTAATTTAAATCCATGCCCACTTATTAGTAATTATCGATATAAACATGAACAGTGCATACATATTCTTCGTTTTTACTACTACAAAAGTCTAGTGATATAGAAATTTTTTGTTATGATTTTAAAGATGAATGATTTTGTGAAAGTCACATGATGTTGTCATCACTTGGATCCCACGCCGACTTCAAACAATTGCTCAGTCATATGACTCTTATAAACGAGTGCCTGTGGCTTCAAGTGACCTTGGAGCATATCCTCGGTCCTTAACCTTTTTGCAAGTTCTCGTCTTCACCTTGTTCAATCTTCTTTGCTAACCAGCTACGCAAGGCTGCCCACGCAACCAAGTGAACACGCTGCCTGCACGTGCGCTGGTGCTGAACGGTCAATCAGCTTTCGCATCTTGAAACTTCCATTCGAAGATAAAGGAAATCGAAAATGGTGTTCAAAGCATATTATATCGGATGAAGAGGCTAGGTCTTTGAGGCTTCATTATCGAGGTTTGTATAATGTAGCGTCCTTCTGCCATTGTCTAATGAGTGAGTGGTAAGTAGCCCAAAGGTTTGGCTTTTTAGCTTCGCGTGGGTTTTTTTTTTCTTCTGGCTGCTACCTGTTCTTTGTCCGGCATGCCAGAGAGACTTACAGAAGAAAATCGATCGGATGAATATGGCCAAAGACAGAAAGACGAGACCTAATTCACAGAATTTCTTCTTCGCCACCTTGGCTCACGTGGCAAGACGTGTGGCTCCAGTAAACAGGCATCGCCAAGATTTAAGGAGGAAACGGATTTGGGAAACTATTTTTAAAGGGTGGTCAGTGGAAGAAATGGGTCCTTTGTTTTCCACAAACAAGATAGGTGTCTGCAAATTAAAAGGAGAGTGGGTGGGTGATAGAAAGATCGATAGATAGGGAAAAAGGGACGGAGAAATAGAGTGAGACACGCATCCTATCCTCACTCATTAGCGATGATGATGATGATGATGATGATGATGATGATGATGATGATGATGATGATGATGATGATGATGATGATGATGATGATGATGATGATGATGAGTAGAAGAAAAAGGAGAAGAAGAAAGTACACTTATTTTGCGGTATTTCCCAGCCTTATGGTGAAGCTCATGGCACTTTATAAATAATGATAAGACTCAAGTAATAAAGTCTGCAAATACTTTTATCCACACCTCTATTCCAGTCATAGAGCAGAGCTCTCTCTCTCTCTCTCTCTATCTTTCTCTCTCTCCTTTAACTGTGACCAGTCTATGGGTGGGCATGATGAGATGTAGCAATAGTGATATCAGTGCGCCAGCCAGACCTGTTCTGTGTCCCTCTCAGAAGGTCTCCCAGCGGACGCCCTATCCACTCCTTGATGTTACTCAGCCCACACCTCTTATGTTTGCCTCGTCGACTTCCTCCCTCTTTACATCCTTAGAGGACCTTCTTGGGCAGTGTCAAGCGACACGCTCGAACCAGACTGAATGAATTTGTCTGTCTTCTGTTCCCTTTGGGAGATGTGGAGCAGTCCTCTCCACATAGAACAAATCAGAAAAGTCCAAGTCATTGTTTTCTGGTCATACAATAGTCCTCGGAATGCCTTTTAAAAGACCCGTAGAATTTTCAAACCACAGGAAAGGAAGCAATTCATATCCACAAATATTCTTTTGACACAATTTATATCGTTTTTGTTTGGTGTTTTATGCATGACCAAAACATCATAAAATGTTCTGAGGAAAAATGATATCAAGAAGACATATTTGTCTTTCTTGCAAGAGCACCAAATAAATTCAACTGATCACAATAGCCGAAAATGGTAAACCCAGTAGTGAAGCATTTTTTTCAAAAATTAAGAGCCACAGTTCTACACAGTTCAGATCTACAGAGGCATTATTAGTCTGCTATAAAATCAGATGAACTAATACACAGAATAGTCTTGTTCCTAGGTCAGGTTATCTGTAGATTGCTAGGATCTGCATGCTAACGAAGGAGAAAGGGTAAAGTATCTTGCATCGACTATGTGACCTCCCCGAGGAATCGCACCGACAAACCGTTATGGTTTATTACAGCACAAAAAAGTTAAAGGACTCAGGCAGTCGATGGAACAATAGAAGCTGTAGATACAAACCACTGAGTTAAGAGGGTTTGTTTAGGTTCAAACCGTTTCACGCCACTTCTTTCCCTTTTTCGAAGACAACTGTCCTGAAAACGCTTTCCATTAGGAGTTATGGGGCATCAAAAAGGACATGATTTGCAGCACCTGACTCTGTATTAGCCTAATTCATTTTGATGTGTTCGTGATGCAAAAATATTATGTGTCTGAAGTCTGCTTAAAATACGCAGTTTCAGATCGTGACTCTCCGAGATTTATGAAAGTTCCAGGAAATTGTTTTCTAAACTTGTTTTCTTGGGTTGAAGAGGTATTAAATGTCTTAAAGCTTAAACATGCTTTAAAAGGAGACAGACAAAAAGCCTAATTTCATTCAATCTTGTCATTATGCTTTCTTAAGTCTTAACGTTAACCTCTAGTTTTACTAAATACAGGTGTTTTCAGTCAATTAATGGTTTAAAAATGAATTACTAAATTGCTTGTCCATGTTTTTAAACATTACGTAATGTAAATAATATCGAAATGTCATTCACTGAGCGGCATGATTTTTGAGGAATTGTAAATACAAATAGAGAATAAAAAAGAAGGGTTTGGAAAAACAAAACTGAAAAGAAACTGTGGAAAGCAGGATAAAATGGTGATCAGGGCCAGTTGCACAACACATTTCTAATTTTAAACACTTTTAGGCCTTAACTCTATTTAGATAATTAGTTTAAAGTGCACACGACAATTTGAGAATTTTTAAAACTAAAACTGCTTTAACTAAGATAAAGTCTGACTTTCCGTCCTGTCAGTACAATTTTTTGTATGTTTTTCTGCAATGCATCAAAATTGCTAAGAAGAGATTTTGCTTCTTTAGAACAGTTTTAAGTTTTAGAAACGTGTTGTGCAACTGGCCCCAGGCTCCGACTTAGAAAAAGGTCGTAACGTAATGCAATTTCGATAAACTCAGAGTATGAATTCTTGAAAATAATTTTGAAATTTTCGTTGTTTGAAAGTTTGCTACACGAAAGCATATTGAGAAATGTACACTAAAATTATTTATATAAAAAGGTAAAAGTAGTCCTGTAAATTTACGTCATTAAGAAACAATGTGAGAGACCACATTTACCTCTGGGCCAAAAATTTTTAAGGACGGTGACCATCTTTTGTGCATTATTTTCTTCTTCCAGCCTTCTAAGGGATAAGGTATTGTGTCGATATGTGTCTGCTGGGAGATGTACGCAGCGCCATGGTAGGTATTAAACCGCCAAGTGTGGGTGGCTCTCGCCTCACACTCCGACACTTGACTCTTCGCTTCCTTAGAATAAATAAATGTTCCTATTTCACGCTTTTCTTTAAATTGCCTCTTAAAAATCATTATTGAACTTACCCTATCCCCTATAGAAATGTCACACAACTTCTAAAATTTCGTCTCAACAAGGAATCACCCGACCAAAAACGTTCTGCAAGGGGCAATATAAGCAGCTTTAGTTTTTAGTTTATTCACCTTGCACAGCATAAACTTACATAAGGAGCATTTAACTTTAAAATACAAGCAATATCCGTAAACATAGATCTCAACAAACGTCATATGAGACGAAATTAGCGTCCATGTTTTTGTCAGAACGTAAACTTGTTCGCGTTTTAAACCGGAGATTTCTCGGACAATAAAGAAGGTCTATTGGCATGTGATTTTTCGATGCATCTCTAAACTGATTCGAGGGCGGCAATATCATTAACTGTAATATATTTATCAATGTTCATATCTTCCAGACAGTGAACTCCCGCTCTTTTGATTTTGTTTCCTACCCCTCTTCCCATCAGCCTTTTTTTCTTTTATTAGCTGAGCTTGGGTGGGTTTAATGGTCTGGCATTAATCCAGTTTCCTCAGTAAACATAAAAGCCAAAGTTTTCTTCACTTTATTACTTAAGAAACAATGCCTAGACAGTTTATTGCTACGTGCTCGTGCAGAATACGAGATTGCTGGCTACTGTATGACACAAAAATAGACCTGCAACAAGACCGCCATGAACGAGCCGTCACGCCATCACGTGCTTCATCCGGTTTTTAGACTGCTCCTTTTCAGAACTTTTAATTATTTATGAAAGCCATCGGAAATCTGCACCCATGTTACCTTCAGTTTTCCAACCACGGAGACAGCCAGCGGAAACACGGAATTCCTGAGACGAGACGCAGCTAGGTAAGATCTCTGTTTCTCGCTGGACGCCATGTTTACGTCAGTCTCCAGACGTCCAGACGCTATAAAGCTGTTTACGACCACAGGCATTGCATGATGGGACGGCGCGTTTTAACCCTCCCTCCCCCTTTCCTACGTTGTTCTTCCTTGACCTCGACCTTTCTCTGCAGACTTTATAAACGAGCGAGTGCTGGGTAACGGATAAGGAAAGGAAAGAGTGAGGATGAATAAAAAGGAGAAGAATTTGATAGTAAAATCTCTTATCAGATTATTATTATTATTATTATAATTATTATTATTATTATTATTATTATTATCCGTTGGAGTTCACATGTCGATGTTGGAAAATAATGGAGGATGGAGAACGATAAAAACCGGCAGGATATGGTGAGAAAACTATTTCTTTGCTAGTCGAGAACATTGCACTTTCTGTAAATACGTATAGCTCTTGAGCATTTCGTCAAAGGAGAAAAAACCGTAGTTGCACCGATTTGCTTCATCCCCCCCCCCGCTTTTTTTAAGCGTTTTGTCTTTAGCTGCTATTTTTGCACTTTTCAGAGTTCAGGATCGCTGCATCTAGTTTCAAATATTATTTTGCTAAATAAACTTTTCATAAACTGGGATGAAGGCAGCAGCCAAGTGGCTACAGAGTCTGTTGTGCGTTTCTTACGTTCAGCATGGGATTAACGTGGAACTGCCTGTATCATTATAAAACATGTCGACTTCCTGTGAGGGTGACTATTTTAAGCCTGGTGCCAGAAGCCATCTCGCGCTTCCAAATCCGCTTTGTTAATTATGAGGTTTTTTCGTCCAGGAAATGAAAAAAAAATGGTCATCTGAGCAGCATGTGGAATAAAAGAGTGATCCCTGGCGGTATGTGGAAAAGCGATGCTTCCGGTTACTCGCGACTGAACGCTACCTATTGATCACGCCCTCATGCTCTCGTAGGCACACATCGAGCAAAAGAACAGTTGCCGTCTGCAGCTGCAGTCAATATGTCGCTAAGCTTTAAAATACTGTGTATGTGGGATTCTTACGAATCATTTTGCTATATAAAGGAACGTTCGTCAGACATCTTGCGGGGAGTTTACTGACTTACTGGTTCCCGATCGCGGAATTCTTTTTCCCACATGAGATGGGGGGGGGAGGTGGTGCGGAAATTCAGCCAATTGGAGTGCCGGTCTATGTTATTCTTTCAGAGGTTTGGGGTTAGGGTTAGGTTTAGGTTTAGGTTTAGGTTTAGGTTTATTAGGTACAGTTGGGCAATTGAGTGGAGCGAGCAGACGACGGCATATTTTGCGTGCACTCCGATTCATCTCATGTGGGAAAAAGAATTCCGCTTCCCGTTCTTGCAGGAAACCAGGTGATTCAAAAAGAGCGAAACTTTCTAGGGCAGTTTCCCGCGAACCTTATTTATTTATTTATTTCCATCCTTGGCCGCTGTAGCACCACTTTTATGCGTGAGGCTTCGAACAATGTAAGTGCGCAAGACAGGAAGTGCTCAGCACCGAGATCGATGTCTCAAACACGAGCTCGGAGGAGACGATGGGTGATAAAGAAGTAACCTGGCATCACCTCCCGCCATTTTTCACTCGTAACCTGGCTTCTCGCGATTTGATTTATTTCTGCTTGTAAGATGCCCTTGAGCCTACAACATGAGACTTCGCTGAGAAGTTGCATGAAAAGGAAGAACTACTCCGTGCACAAACCTACTAAGGTGAAATGTCACGAGGGCACACATTGTCGTAAGCAGAATGTCGGAAAGTCCACTTGCAGTAAAACTTAGTTATTTGTCCTTTATCCTGTCGAGACAGTCTTCTCTGCCGAGGCGTGATTTATGTGAAACGCATTTTCTGTGTAGACTGCGTTTATTACATAAATCTGCGACGCAAGGGTCTGCTATTGTTTCTTCAAAGTCATCATATTTACCAGCCTGTTTAGATTAAGTGAACGTTACGCATCATCATCATCATCATCATCATCATCATCATCATCATCATCATCATCATCATCATCATCATCATCATCATCATCATCATCATCATCATCATCAACAGCAGAACCACCACCATCACCACCAGCAGCAGCAGTAGCAGCAGCAGCAAAAAAGAATATCCATTCCTGCAGTTCATCAACCAAGAAAACGTAAAACATCTAATCGTTGAGAGACACTGCGAGAATTGCTATATACAGCACATGTTACTACCTACTTAGATCACAAAGTTTAAGCGAAGCACATCCGTGCAGATTGTTTTTCTATGAGCAGTTACTTCTTTAAGCCGCATCGGGATGGGTGATGAGAGAGGTTAATAAAAGGCTGACACAAATTTTAATCGTGCATTGTTATTGGATGGTTTGCTTTGCTGGTTGATGAATACCTTGTCAAAGGAACTTGTATTAACTCTTGCGTGTATGTTATTGTGTGTAAATGTTATTGGTATGTATGTTATTGTTTTGTATGTTATTGTTTTGTATGTAATTGTTTTGTGTGTTATTGTTTGTGTATGTGTATTGTTTAGTATTGTATTATTCTATTTATATCTTAATTTTTGTGTATTTATGCATTGTAAAGTTTAAAAAATCAAAACGTAGGGAATTTCCTAGGCGGAAAAATTTTTTTTAGACAATCACACAGACTTTTCTCTGTTTACTCTCGCTTGACCCCAAGAAGTAATCTCTAGAGGTTTCCTAAACAAAGTCATACGATACACATTTCAAAAACGAACGATATGCCAAAAGAAAAACGACACACTTCGCAGTTTTTAAGAAACCCTCGAGGAATCGCAGGAAATGAAGAGTTTGAGACACCGAAAGCCAAGACGACAGACGATTAAAGAGCTCTGGAGATGAACAGGGAGCAAAAGAAGACTTTTGAGCATCTCTTACGAGGATTGTGACACCACTTTGTTTGTCAGCTAGCAAATCAAGAAGAGACGAACAAAGGAGGCAAAAACGTTAGCTGAGGATGCGGGAGTGATCACGTGACAGAACTTGAAGCACATACCGCTAAAAATCTGTCTGTAGGACGCTCGAGTAAGGGGGGTGTAAAGGGAAGAGACGTTCAGACAAAAAAGACAGATCCGTTTTAGCTTCAGAACCTTTCCTGGAGTGGTCAAAAATTGAAAATAGAGCAAACAGTGAAGAGACTTCTTGAGGCATCTTCGTTTCAAGCAGTTGTGTCTGCAACTGAGATAAAAGAAGAGTGAAAGAAATAAAATGAAAGGAACAGAAGAAAGAAAGAGTGAACGAAATGATTTTGAAGAAAGGAAGAAAAAAGGAAGGAAACATAGAAGGAAAGAAAAAAGAAAAAAAAGAAAGACAGAACGAACGAAAGAAACCAGAGATATAATGAAAGAAAGAAAAACACAAACGACAGGAAGAAAGATGAAACAGACAAATATAAAAAAAGGTGATTATGCAAGAAACAAATAAGTAAAGGAAAGCAGAAAAATGAGAATGAAAGAAAAGAGAAATATCGCCTGAAAAAGGAGCGCATTACGTTATTTGAGTCGAAATTATTACCACGCTTAGCCTGTGGATAAGGCATGTTTGTCCCAAGCTTGAGATCTTGGTGAGCTCCCCACGCCGTGATTGCTACATCATACTACAAATAACTGGTAGCAAGAATTATAAAGAGATTAAAGGACTTACTATTTTTCCATTATCCCCCAGCCTCCCCTCCTCCCCAAGAATATTGCGGGCATCTGCAAGTCGCATGACAGAAGTAGCGTTGTAGAGTTTGATTCATGACCATAAAGAAAACTCATTGGTAAGTGATGCGAGTTCTAGTGCAACTTCCAATAATTTATGACCGAACATCGCGAGGCGTTTAGAGCTAATTTATCCTCTCGTCGTAACACATGGGGTCTCGCATTTTCTCGTTCCCGTACATTTATTTTCCGCCAGCGAGTTGCCTAATTATGAGGCGTTGCTGCTAAGCCATCGAATGCCTTGACATCTCAGTTTTGGCCTGTTCCACAGGGGGTGAATTGTCCTACATTTGTTGCAGATGAACACAACTTAGTTAACTTTTACAACCACGTAAAACAGACCGGACTTTATTGGATTACTTTAAAGAATTTCTTATCTTTGTCGCAGATAACAGCTTTGATAACAGGGCCTGAAAATGTAGCAGTCCTTACCGCGCCATTGTTTCGGTTTTAGTTTGGTGGATTTCTAATTTGTAGTTTTGATATCCCGTGACATGCGCTGTGTGTTGTTATAGACTGTCACTTACGCATGCACAAACAAATACAAACACAAGAAAGTGCTCAACACTCATTATGCTTGGCTAATCAATTGTCGTAGCACCACTGGGCCTCTGAGCGTAAACAGGGGCGTTTTGAGTATTAAGCTGTCACAACGGATGTGCGGTGACGTCCATTAGGTCTCAGGATTCTGGCCAGCACCATGATCGTCAGAGACCAAGGGTCATGGTTGTGCAGAAAGTTAATTTACACTAGCGTGTGTCATGCTGTCGCGAGCTCCATCGGGGAAAATATGCCTACAATGAAGGTTTATTATTTATTTATTATTTACAATACAATACAGTAAAATACAATACAATGAGATTTATACTTGTGAGCCACATCGCAAACAGAGGGTGACAACTGTCTGATATTAGCTCATTTTGGGGATTTGAAAATTCACGTTTATGCTTTTCACAAAAAAAGTTACGGTTAGTATCATTCTTCAAACTGATGTCAAATAACCCCTTTTTAGCGAGAGGATACTTGACAGCAGATTATCACTGAGCATCAGACATTGGTTCGTCGCACCCATCAGTAAGATTTTGTATAAAATACTTCATTAGTTATGAACAAATTAAATAGACTACGTAAGTGTAATCAACTAAAACACGTGGAGATTTGATAAGACCACTAGATCATCAGTAAGAAGATCGAAGACACTTATGATGTATATTATAAACAGTTTTAAGAAGGCAAGGTAGAAGCACGAATAGATGCCTGGAACCATGTTGCCTCCTTTAGCGTGGCACACTTGTCAACTGTTCTGGGGCCAGTTGCACATTTCTAATTGTAAACACTTTTAAGCCCTAACTCTTTTTAGATAATTAGTTTATAGTGCACACCACAATTTTACGATTTTTAAAACTAAAAATGCTTTAGGTAAGATAAAGTTGTTTAAGTCTGACTTTCCGTCCTGTCAGTACAATTTTTTGTATGTTCTTCTGCGATGCATGAAAATAGCTAAGAAGATATTTTGGTTCTTTAGAACAGTTTTAAAGTTTAGAAACGTGTTGTGCAACTGGCCCCTGGATGACACCATGAAAGTTTAGCAAGGACTCCGTGTAGACATTGCAAAAATTAGAAGAACGCCATAATTAAGCTTTTATGAATAACAGACCAGTGCTAAAAGTACTGGAATTAATCTTGATGAACTGCTGCATGCAACTAGACACGAACGAGATTTGCAACATGAAAGTCTTATTCCTAGAATTATGTATAAAGTTCGGGCCATACAGTGCGCCGTAGTTTGGTGTATGGCAAATTAGAACAGACTCTTTCACTTTCCCCTTTTCTAAAAGTGAGCTTACGAAAACCGACTTCTGCAAAGATATATAAATATACAAGGCTTACGTTAGCATCTCTTTCTCCACATCGGCTTTGATAAGTGTTCATGACAAAGTAGAAGGCGAAATAGAAGAGCGTGGGCGCGAGATTCCATGCGCAGTGCTTCCTATGACTCTAAACACCAATGTACTTTCGAAATCTTGTAGTGTTTTAGTATTTGTATAAAACTTTTCAAAGGTTTGCACACAAGAATTAAGCACTTTATTTGCGTCACTATATTTTATTGGGATATTGTTCCTGCGTTTACTTGCAGTATTTAATCCATGTATTATCATAATGTGTCATTTGAAGATGCTACCACTTCCGCTTACATTTCATACAATATAATAATTAAGGGAATCATTTTGAAGTCCCTTTAATAGGGACATGTTGCAGCAGGTAAGTACATGCGCGAGTATAAATGAAATGGATAACATTGTAACGTAGCAGAGCCAGGAATGGTGTGACAAATACTGATTGTGGAGTGGAATCCTGTCTCCCGAGCTTCTGAGCCGCCTGTGCCGGGTGATTACATTGGCGACGTAGTCTAATGGAAGAGAACGGGAAAATGCAGACGAGCGGTACAGGAGGAAAGTGATAAAAAAGAGAGAAAGAGAGAGAGAAAGACAGCTGGAAGGCGAAAAGGAATTAAAATGCCCAACCGTTGAGCCGTTTCGTTTGTCTGGAATCTTCCCGTGACCCGGATGTAAAACTAAAACGCCTTATCCGGAGATGTCATCTTAATCAACGCTGCAGGTATCTGTCCCCTCGACGTGGATGTCATTTGTTCGAGCCTCAGCAAATCCTCTTGAACAGCTGGCAGGCCCGACTCGTCGGCAAATGACGCAAGTTCACTGCGGTGTGTGATGCGGCAGAAAATTCAATCTCTGGAGGCCATTTATAGGTGGCGCAAATGAGTCCGTTGCATCCTAGTGCTGGAGTGATGTGCACTCATTCACTACCATCTTCCCGTCATCGGAGGAGTCCGATTCTGGAACATTCTCAGAAGATTCCACCCTTCGTTTAGTACATTAATGTACGATGAAAGATTAAAAATAGATGGTATTCTTAATTTTGTTTGGGGTATGAAATCTCAGCAATGTAAACACAATATGAATATATGAAAAGTAGTTTGAAATTTATATAATATTTAAATGAGAGTACTTGGAAAAGTCTTTTCACTATAGAACTTTTTATAAAAGAATCTAAAATATGTAGGGAGCATAAACAACAAATCAGTTAGCTCTACATATCCAGCTCAGACTTTATCGTCGGACAAATTGTTGTTCAAAAGTTTGACTGTGTGAGTTTTTTCCTCCCTGTAAATGGCGTCTCTCTTTGTATATATGAGAGCACGCGAGAGTGTGTGTGCGTGTTTGTGTGTGTGTGTGTGTGTGTGTGTGTGTGTGCGTGCGTGCGCGCGTGGGCGAACGGATGAGAGAGAGAGAGCACACTCTTTTTCAATCGCTGCTGCCACATTAACTGCGAAAACTGGCGTACGGTTTCAGCCAAGGAAACAGACTTCAATTTCCCCTCAAATCAATCTCTTCTTCTTTCTTTTTACATGACATGCATTCAGTCCTGCCTGCCAGCCTTTTAGGATTTCAACGGAGCACAAACACCATAGCAATGGCACACAAAGTCTAAAATCGTTTACTCGGAACTGATTCAGCTTTGCCTTCTGCTTTCTCATGTCCGGTTCTTCGACCAAAGTTATTTTACCGTCATTGTTCTCTTCAGAAATCTGGTTCTCGTACGTTTGTTGTTTTCGGTTTGCTTTTAAGGGAAAAACAGAATCTTTGTACGAATTGAAATCATCAAAGGTTTCTTTTTTCGCTAGCTTTGAAAAGACAATCTAACATTTGCTTTGCGAATGAAAAGGAACGGTTCATAGTTTACTCCAGCTCGCTTAGGACATCTTAAGCCTCATCGTTCTCACCTAAAATTTCTTTGTCTCAACATAAAAATCTAGCTTTAGTTCAACCTTTTATGTATATGCACTTCCATGTACCTGGATATCAGCCTATTTGTTCATGTATGAGTTTGGATATGTACTTCAGTTTAGTCCTTTTGCAATCAGAAGGTTTGTCCTAATATAGAAACTTTTTAAACAGTTAAAGAGACACTCACTTTTCTGATGAACTATTCAGAGGCATCAAGGTATTTAGGCCCCTATATCGCCATATCGCAGTAGATGGCTTTGGCACTGTAAGATTAAGTCCTCCGAGGGCTAAAGTAGTGCAATTTATTTGTAGCGACTGGACAAACCTCAATACAGTCTATTAGTTACCAAAATATAAACAAATATACCCCTTGTCTAGAAACATCATCACCCACAAAAAGAAGTAAACGACACAGACCTCAGGATATTACACGGATAAGTTTAAGAGCCTCAGGGAGGGCTGGGATCGTATATTAAATAGGTGTATCAAAATACAAACGTGAGATCATAACGCTGACCTCTTCCTGTGATGGGTTTTATCTCTGTATCAAAAAACGGAAGAGGATTATTCATCCAGGCACGTGAAAAATGCCAGTTAGACCAGAAAAAAATGAAAGAAAAGAAAGACAACGCCAGCCAGACCTCACCGAGTGATCGGGCGGATTGTACCAAAGCTAGCTGGAGCCAGATGGAGCAATCTCCAGGGGTGAATGTCGAGGCCTTATAAAAGTTTCCCACTGAAAATATTAGCGCAGAATAATCATTCTTGGGGAACAATGCGTTCACCCTCCTACCCCTCCATCGTTGGACAAATCATGTGACTCTTGCACACGCGCACACGCATTCGAACATTCGCACAATGAATTCTCTCAATTTCTTTTCCTCTGTCTCTCTTAAACACACTCACCCCACCCCACCCCCAACCTACTCCGTCTCCCCCTACGCCGAGTCTTTAACATATCCATAGTTTCCAGTTCTGGAATCTTTGCCTCAGGACGCAAACAATTTAGCCGTTGTCTGGAGAGATTAACATTATGCAGAACTGACGTGCTTTTCATTACTTGTTCCAAAGAGTATTTATCCGTATTCATTTTTCTTTTCCATTTCAACTCAAAATTGTTTAGATGCGTGTCCCAAGGTTTCACGAAGACAAGATATAAAAACAGTTATGAAATTTGAACGCCAGGAAAAGCAAGACTCAAAGCTGTCTACTGCCGTTCTGACCTTCGTTTCTCTCTCCCTCTCAAGTTGAGTACAAGGAAGCTGTACGTTTTCAGACAATATTTATCTCCCTGTTCTTTTGATAAAATTGATTGATGAAGTACTGAAACTGAGACAGTCTATAACAATGCTTATATATAAAGTACGCTTAGACACAAATGTTCTTGCAGTACAGTAAAAACACCGTCTGCTTGTGTTGTCTAACCTGATTTATTTTTCCATTAAAATGACTCTTGAAGACTAATCTTGGAGAAGACTAATGTTGGAGCAGCCAATAACTGATGTCACGTATTAGATAAGGTCACGTTCCTCTAATTTACTTCTATATCTTTATGAATACATCCTTGTAGGAACGACATAAGCATATGTTTGATGCAATATGCTTTGCGAAGAACTACGCTAGAAAAAAATGTTTCTGAAAAAAGTGCACACGGACTCTGTAACATTTACAAAGACTGGAAGCAAGGCATGCCCACACGTGCAAAAAAGCGTGTAAGTCGTTCATCCTGACGTCCTAAAATGTCAAGTTTTTGAAGTGCAGATCTTTCGTGGTTAGACTCGCAGTTTTTTTTATTTCAACCTAAGAACTATTTACTGATCTACATAAGGAACGGCTTTATTGAGCTGCAAAATAAAGTTCCTTTAACTATATACCTTGAGATTAATCTTTTTAACTCTAGTGATTGAAGCCAAAATTTACAGAAATCCTCTAGGTTCTAGATGGATATTTAACTCAAAGTAATCAACAAAACCAATGATGTTTTAAGGTTAGTTTAGTTCCCTTTTTGGGGTTAGCCACCCACTACCACATAGCGATTCTCTGTGCATTTGATTTACTGAAAAATTGCATGTTGATAGCAACAGTGCATTTCATGCTGGCAGACTGACCATGTTCCCTTTGTTTAAAACTTACTGAAAAAAATTATGATGCCTCCTTGTCAGGCTAGCTGTCCGGTTGCTAGTCAGGTGAATTTCCGCACCAGTTGTATCTTCGCAAGCAGCTGACGTGAATCGAGTATATAGTGATAAGCTGCACCGCGCCTCGATCTACTGCATTTTCCACAGACCTGCCCCCATGTCACGCGGGGTAAATATGTGAGGCTTTTGTCAAGCATTAGCTTAATGCATCGTTCTCGACATAGCTGATATTTATCTAATGGAAAAAGAAGAAAGGGGTAACAGAGAAAGAAACATAGAGAGAGAGAGAGAGATGTGGATCGATACAGAGATACAGAGACAAACTCGTGTATGGTGGTGGTTGTGTGTGTGTGTGTGCACGCGTGCCCACGCGTGAGAGAGAGCACATTTTTGAGAGAAATTCCCTTCGTCTTGAAATCCAATCCACAGTTATTCCATGACATTAAAAGATGCACGGTGATCCATGTGATAGGTATCATTTTTACTGACTCAGGAGTCATTCGTTTGATTCCAAACACTACGCAACATCCTATTTTCCATAACAATTGACAGTCCTGAGCATTACTGTCACATTGCTTTGCTGCTAATGTAAATCTCTCAAAACGAAAAAAAAAATAATAAAACGGTGAATGGGCCGATATAATAGGAGCTGGCATATTAAGCGAATCGTGACTAAAATGAGCTGGCATTTTATACGATTCAAAAACAACAGAAATAAATAAACAATATAATAATTCAGAGATCACATCCCTTTTCGGCTTTGTTGTCTTGCTTTCCTGTCTCATGATCATGACACAAATGAAGAGGGGACTAGCAATTTTAAAATATACTCTAAAGAGCATTCGATAACTACAAAACTCGAGTGAACATTTAATAAGAAACTGGTAAAAAGAAATCTCTTTCATTTTTCTGCGGGAGCAGCAAACCCTGGGGGACATCTGTGTGTATAAAAGGTTTTAATGATGTAATAGGGAGCACGCATAGGAACCGTACACAGGTTAACCCTGCCTCAAAGTTAATCTTTAATTTTGAAAACTTGTCGAAGAGACAAAAAAAAATACAGGAAACATTTTGAATTAATAAATATAGTCTAAAACAATCCTTAGTGAGATCCGTTTGGCAAGTTAGCAGAAAGGCTGGTGCGGGCTGACTCATTTTAAATGTTGTCGAGGCGTGAGTATCGAGCAGTGCTCAAACTTGAATAAAGTTTTGGGTAGATTATTTCTAAAGCCATCTGTAAGCTTGGTAAAATCAATTCATTGCCTGTCTCAGGTGAACGACTTCAGAGGAGAAAGCCTAAAAGTTTTTGAGCTAAATTTTTGTTGTTGATGTATTGGTGGCTAGGGAATCCTTAAAAGTTTCTGAAATAACAAAATAAAAAAAGAATTGATTTGAATGACCCCTTTTTATTACAGTGGAGGTACCAACTTAATGCAACGATAAAAATGATTTGTTAATTAATACACAACAATCCAAAGTGTGCATAAAGTCGCTCTCTCTTACACACACACACACACACAGACACACACACACACACATACTATCTCTTTTTAAAGCATGCACGCGCGCACACACAAGAACACACACTGAGCAGATGGGAAAGGTCTGAATATTTTAAATAACTCACATACAATTAAACCTAATTGGCCACATTATAAAGAGATAAAAGCATATGATTTAAAAAGATAATACCTAAAAAGTAAATAAGCAATGTCTTTACTGTACATGTGTGAGGTAGGCTAATCATGTTGCTGTCAAAACATGCATTTTTGTAACAAGGTATATCAGCGTGAAGGGGCCAGCACCCGCGTGCGTGCGTGCGTGTTTGTGTGTGTGTGTGTGTGTGTGTGTGTGTCTGTGTGTGTGTGTGTGTGTGTATACGTGAGAGAGAGAGAGAGAGGGACAGACAGACAGAAACAGAGACGTGGAGGAGAGAAAGAGAAAAGTAGAGAAAGAGAGTGAGTGAAAGCAGGACAGGCCTCGAAAAAGAATTGAGGGACAAAAGGAAATAAATCCTGATATCGCGCTAATGGAACGAGATATAGGGCTAATGACAAGTGTGTTGGGACAGCACTGATTGCGGATGGGGCTAATGACATGTAAATATGAAAAATGCCACCGCAGTAATTAGTCACGGCAATACAATGTATGAAATAAGCGCTCTCCCTTATCCTGTGCATGCACTGACTAGTGGATTCTGAACGTTCCGCAACGTGAGGGACCCTGAAGGATGCTTGTGCCTGAGGTAGGGCTACCAAACAAATTATTATTCTCCAAACAACAATTTTCTTGAACTTGGTTTTGGTTTCTTGTGTTTGTGTTTATATTAGGCTGGAAATGACCGGGTATCTGTAGATAATCTGTGATTGAAAGCGTTTTTAGATGGCTTAGACTGATTATAAAGATGAATGTTGGCTTGATGCCAGCCTTTTGTGTGAGCAGCGCCATGTGAATAAGTTCACTCCATGTCCAGACTGTGTGACTTGCTGGTGCTGCTGCTGCTGCTGCTAATAATAATAATAATAATAATAATAATGTATATTTATATAGCGCCTTACCCCACCATCAACGGCAGGCTCAAAGCACTTGAAAAAAGGTAAAACATATAAACATAAAATAATGGGCGCTGATTTAAAAACAATGAGATTATTGTGTGACCCCGTATAGCAGCCAGTCATGGTAAGTAGGTGACCGCCATCAGCACAGATGCAGTCAGTAACCTTGCCATTGCATGAAATCTTCGGTAAGTCAATAAAGTTCTGTTTATAAGTAGCAAAAAGATATTATGATGTTTGTATAGAAGATCAACTGTCGATCTCTTGTTCAGTGGCTTAACTTTCGCTAACTGAAACCTGGTTCCATAATCACAAGTCTTGTTAGAGCATCATGTTAACGGCCACAGTAAGATTAGTTTCACGCAGATGCACAATGTCAGCAAAGATAGTCAAATGAAAGATGAATAGTCCAAAAATTAGGACGTAGACAGTAGACACTATCAGACTACATCCGTGCTGGCTCTTAACGGCCCTGAGTTCACATCTACAGCTCGGGAAGCCATTGTGTCGTCTGTATGATCGCAGAATACTGTGAATACAACAGAGACTCGGGTCAACGGAGCTGACATCGCCAGAAGACTGCTGGTGTCGATTTAATCACACAGCGGAGGAAAACTGCATGAAAATTTTATAGCAAATGACTGACTGCGTGATCATCAAGATCTTCAGAAGAAACCGTTAGACAGAAAAGACCGGCAGTCGACGGGAAATCCGAAAGTCGTTGAAGTAAACAAAATTCAAACAGTCCTGCATAGTAACAACGCAACGAAAAAAGCCCTGGCCTGCACAGTGGACAACAAAAACACAACAAACTAATAAAAATACAAAAATTGCGGAGAACCGCCTCTCTCAAGCCTGCTAGCCGAGGGGACGCCACTCCAACCACACAGTATCAGTGTACGAAAGGCACAGCTTGGTCGTTGAAAGTGCCATCTCACTTTAGAAGTCATTCGGTGCAGCAAAACTAATGTTTCACACGGACCAGAGCGAAAAAAGGGAGCGGCTGCGAAAAAAGACATTAAGGCAATTTTCAAGAAATAAATAATAGATTAAAAACTGAGCTCTCGCATTTAATCAACAGCACACGTTTTAATATAATGGTCGGGCGATACATTCAACCATGGTGGTCACAGTCATTATATCGGGTAGGACCGCCTGCGGATGTGAATAATTACACACATCATTTTGTGACCGTAAGCATCAGTCACTTTATTGAGAGTACGAGAAATGACAAACCCTCGGACAGAGGGATGAATGGACAGAAAGCAGATGGCTGGGCATGCTTGTGTGTGTGTGTGTGGGGGGGGGGATGCGGGTGTGCTATTGGCTATAATGCCACCAAAATTATTTCATACTATAACTTCTTTCAGGTTAATATTTCCATACTTACATGCTCTCACAAAAGATCCAGAAGTGAGGATCGAACTTAGCTTCTTGGAAAGTTGACTTTAGTTGCCTAGGGAATTGAAAGGAAGTATTGAAAAAGATAAGTCTAGTTAAACCCTTTCGAAAAGGGCGACAGCATCTCTCGCGTAGGCTTCCGATCGAATTCTCGAGACCAGGCAGGGGCGTGTTAGTATGCATGTGCTTGTGTTCAGATTATATATTGCCCCCACAGCACGATCAGCAAATGTTGACAGGTTTTCACATTCCAGAATATGACAAGTCAGGAAAGGTCGTTGTAGCCCTGGCTTATCTTTATATCCAGAGCACTTTCCGATTGATTCTCATGACATTCGGACCTAGGACTGAGGGAGACATTCACTGTGAGAAAAGTCATCATCTGCCAAATATAGCAGCTGCGGAGATCCTCAGTCATAACAGTTTCTGCTGAACACTTTTATTTCTGACGTCCTGGTGAACTCGAGCAAAACAGATATAATACAGAAATCAGGTCCTAAGAAAATACTGACAGACATTTCACGACAGATATGGCTTAAAAGGGATCTTATAGACTTTAACACATTCTTATATACATAAATGTGATGTTAATATTAACGAATCAAAAGTTTTCAACCAGCGATGACATTTGCAGACTTTCATCTGCTAGTCTCCGTCATTAATATCGACTTCTCCCTATGTTTGTGAACAGCAATGATACGTTATGGGATGAAACATGCCCGAATAGCTTGGACCTTTTTCCACAGACCGACTTTTGTGTTTAACGGTTTCAATTTCCTGCAAAGTACAAGCAGAAGAGATAGGGCGAGTTATTGTTCATGGAAGCCAAACCCCCCACGGACTGCCCTCTCAGCCTCTAAGTCATTGATGCCATGTGCATGAAGCGACTTCATTTCCGGCACACAGCCGCGCGCAAGGCGAGATCCGAATCGACTGGTAACCGAGTAAGAGTTACCTATGTCCCTTTGATGTTTTCCTATGATCTTGTAGTGTTTTGCTACTTAGGTGAGAGACGTGCGAAAAAGAATGGCTTTGACATCAAGGTTCATGATGATGTGATGTCGACAAAGAGGTTGACGATAAATCGATGTGGCAAACAAAATAAGCACTGATGTTAACGAGGGTATGCATCTGCGCGCGTGTATATATATCTGCGTGCGTGTGTGTGTAATATTGTAATTACTGATAACGTGTGTTTGTGAATAATAATAATAATAATAATTAGTAGTAGTAGTAGTAGTAGTAGTAGTGAAAATTTATCTCAGACAAAGGCAAGCTCAATGCACTGAACAAAATCCCGAGAAAGATATTAAACGAAGAACAATCCGAAGAACCGCTGCGTTCCGGCAGTAAAGGGTAATTACTGCAGATTTAACGCAACGATTCCAGAGAATAAGGGTTAGTAACATCAGGAGAATACCGAGAACATAATAAGACATTTTGAGAATATTTAAGAAATGTTATCATGTGAAACCGAAGAAAGGTGATCGCCACTTCAGTTTATTCACTGCAACTCAAGGTTGCTGCTAAAGCGAGTGAAGCAATGGCGGAGTAGAACTTAGCCAGTAGATCCAATCAGTTCGCACTTAAAATTGTATACAATCTAGCTGCACGAGGAGAGAAAACGCAACAGAAATACATGTTAACATTAAGGTCTTACACTTTTATCTAAATCGAATCATGACCACAACCCAGAAGCCAAATCAAAGAGTGCCGATCCCCTCAGCCTGTTAGGCGAAGAGAGAGAATTCCCAATCTGTCTAAAACTGTATAAAATGTATAAAACATTGTTTGCAGATGTACAGTAAATACGTGGCATGCAAACCCTCACTACAAAAAAACCCATGTTCTTTTGTCACTGTCTACACTATAGTCACTATCTTCGTTCTTTAAAGTGAGGTCAGAGGTCGCGGCTTCATAAGCAGACGAAAAAGGCGAAGACGCAAGAACCACACATGGAATCATGAAGCACAGCCAGGGAGGTCGCCGGCTGGGGAATACACAGCAGACAACAGTCAAGCCAGTGGCTCTGACATGGACATGGCGAGTCTGAATAGTGGCCGTCCCTAAGAAAAAAGGTGACGATGACGAGGAAGCGTGGCGCCACCTGCGCGATGTGCAGGAGGAAGGTAAGATGCTTAGTGTCAATCCCTCCCTCGGAACGGCTAAACATGATGAGGAACACAAGACCGTCCCTGAACGATGTTCTCATTCCACAGAATACTTGGAATTAGGAGCAAGAGCCGGACCAGCCAAGACCTGTCCACAACTCAGGGTGAAAACAAGTCGGAGGGTTGTGCATGTGATACCGTGTGTAATGTGGTAGCTGACTCGGCTACATACGTACCTCTGGCTGTTTTTTTTTTCTCTTGAAAGAAACAAATTACCTCTTTTGGCTGAGCAGAAAAAGAATGCCAAGAAGTAAGTTCATTGCCTCTGCCCAGACATCCTCCGTCCAGTGTAACTGATCAGCAGTTTTCGTTTAGAGGCGGATGTGACTAGCAGACAACATCGCTCAAGTGAAGGTCTATTACTGGTTTGTCTCTCCTAGCGACGTTTCTGTTTGAGTAGAAGGAACTTTGACATCTTCCCTCGACACCCAACATTTGACGTGTAATTTCTTCTAGCTTCTCGAAGATAATACTTAATCTTTCTCATCTATATTGACAACACTTCACGTGCCTCTCACACAAGAGATCTGTGTCGAGAAATTTTCAACAACTGAATATATTCATGAGCCTATGAAAGTGTGTGCTAAATATTTATAACTATGTATAACAACAAATGGCGTTAACTATGGTCGTAAGTCTTTATTTCTCACTTACTGCTGATCTTTAAAATGAATTTTTTAATTTATTATAAAAGCAAAGTGTAATGTTATGTATGTGTATTTGCATTTGTTTGTATTTGAATGCTTATTTGGTTGAGTGCTATGCAAATCCATATTATTATATCATTTGTCTAATTTGTATCCCATTTTTTTACTATCGAAAGTTCAAAGATTTTAAACTCTATCTGGTTCGTGTATATTATTCAGATTTGCTTCAGAGCATCTTTATTTTAATGTTACTTTTACCTGTTATAAGATGCTACACCACTTGGCATGTGTGAAAAGCGATATTATTTAGATGATTCCTATAAAGGAGACAGAGGGGTCTGGTGGTCAGTGCTATCTCCTCCAACCGCCAATGCGAGGGCCATCACTCAAACAGTGTCAGCTATTCTTGCCCTATCAACTGGTTTACTGCAAAATAAACTTTAAAGACACAAGTGAATCATCAAAGATATTACTTCAATAAACAATACGTAGAGTAAAATAATCTGTAACCATATTTTCCCATCTCGGAGAAGCGCTCAAGACTGAGTGTTGGTGTCTGAAGTCGTGCCGGCTATAAACCATAACTGGACGACGATGCTGTTCTCAGGGCTACTTTGCGCAATTAAATCGATGAAGCAGCTAGACATTTAGAACGTTTAGAAAAAAGATACAAAAAGTATTACTTCTTAGAAATTATCTGTGGTAAGCTAGCAGAAGTTTACAAAATATATTTCGAAGGAAAATCTCTATAACGTATATTTTGTAGTCTGTCTGCGTGTATGAAACTACATTGGAAGCTGTACACCTGGTCGTCCATGCTGTCTTTTCTGGCTGTTGATAGTTTTACGTTACAGATCTATGATTATGTCTACATCATACTTGACTTTTTGAAAGGTTGGTTCGAGATGGTCGTGTCAATTCAAACGGCAACGTGATAAGTTTATATAAAATGATCTGAACAAATTTCAACACGCTTGGATACACATATCCATGCGCTCGTACACGCATACACTCACGCGCGCGCATACAAACTAACACGCTACTTGGATCGCCTCTTTTTCGTTATCCCATCGCCTCTAATGCTATACTACTTTAAGGCTGATGTTCTGTCTGTTTTTAAATATTTATTTTTGTACGTAGTAGCAATTCTGGACATCAAACGCCCACAAAAATCTACAAGAACGATATTATATTTGAAACAATATTTGCCTCTTGCAAACCATCGTTCGAACCCAGTTGCGTTTTACTCCTAAAATATCTTAGAAAAAGTAGATTTTTTAACAGGCTAAAATTCACTAACAATTTAATCTCGTGCACCATAAGTGGCAAGCTTCCCTTGAAGACGTCATTTCCTTAGGGAGGCTTGAAATCTCTTTTCGATAGAGGACAGTTTTGAGAAATATGGAAAAGTTGATGTAGAGAGGCACTTAAATCTAAAATAAGTCTGTCGGACTTCTGGCACGGTTCTTGGGGGACTTCAGGATAAATACTGCGTATATGTAGCTTTCTTTATGGCAGAGAGGAGGATGATGTATCTAGAAAGAGGTCTGAGGGAGTATTGTATCAACAAACGCACAGGCCCGTCCTCCGAAGTCGGACCAGACTTGGGCGTCAGTCCTCGTGGTGCTTTGCACACGGCACTGGACAGTGCGTCCTTTTCCCTCCCTCCTTTGCCGGTGCTGCTGGTCAAACAAAGTTCCGTGCAGACAGGACGACCTCCGTGACCAAAACATCGACAGAGGCTGTGACGTCATTGAAGATGAAGAGTTTTGATCAGTTGTCTCACAAAGCTAGACGTTCGGCGAAGACCTGTTTGTCTTGAAAACTCCGAGACGAAATGGTGGGATGATGTGTCTAGGTTGTGCCCTAGACCGTTCGCATGGTCAATGTCTGGAAAGTAGGTTCAGGCCCTTTTTATAGAGCTAGCGGAGGGTTTTCACTGTCAGCCCATGTTTGTTTAAGCCCATGTTGGCGCGAAATTGCTGAAAGATTAAATCATTACATCCAGCTCAACACTTTAAGGTGTTGAAGTATTCAACACTCCACTGAACTTTTTCTCCTCTTGACTTTAATCGAGAAAGTTGCATCACGCATCGACCCGTCCTGATAACAGCGCCATGTATGGTGTGTTTAGCTATGACCTTTTGTCGATTGTATCTCAGTATTAACACTGCGTCAACAATGGTCTGATGGCAATCAACGATAAAAATCCTCCAGAACTACAATATGGACTACAGTATAAGGAATTTGATTCACTCGCACGTGCATGAAAAAAATATATATACCAAGACAGTTCAGCTGGTAAAAAAGGGTAGAAAAAGTGATAAATATTGACTTTCATCCTGGAGAACAACTACACAATGTCAGAAAATGCACACGTGGATATATCATTTGTCACCTTACAAGTACAACGCATCATTTGTCACACTGCACACATGTAATCGTCATCGTTTGTCACGTGACGTGTATGCACAGTTCTCATTGCCACGTCTCGCGTGTAAAATGCAATTATCATTTGTCACGTCGCGTGTAGAATACAATTATCGTTTGTCACGTCATGTGTAAATGGGATTATCGTTTGTCACGTCTCATGTAAAAGTACGATTATCATGAGACACGTCTTAGGTACGACGATTATCATTTGTTACGGAGGACATGCGATGCAGGGAAAAGGCTTACCATTTCGCAGACGAAATTATTAAGGGGCTTGCTTCCAGAGAACCATCGCCATCTTAATAATAATGGTGTGAGCTTTTAAAGCGCGGTATCACAGCCAAAGCCAGGCTTTACAAACGCGCATTCTGCACCCGTTAAACATAACAGGGTAGCTTGTCATCAAGAAAATCAGGTACCTTAAAACTTACAAAGGTAAACAGTGGGGAAGAAGACGTTTAACTTCGCCTTTCACATACAGAGTCTACAGGGACTTAGACACCGTAAACCGTTAGGATATGAGGCCCTAGCCATCCTCTTAATAATAAAAAATTCACCCTTTTCACAAGCCGTATAACTTTTTAAGAGTGAACTGGATATTTTTCATCTAGAAGTGCCATTTAATTCTAGACATAGGAAATTTTCATTGAATAATTTAAGGAGTAAGCAAGCATGTAGGTCTCTAGCAGTTGTAAGCACCGATCTTAAAGACCAACCTGAATGGTTTGCGTTTTTTGCAGATATTGGTAGATATAGGCGATATAAACATAACCTGTACATTTCAGCCTCCAAAACCTATCCTTTATTAGTTATCCGCTAGCAAAGCACGCGACTTGCACCTGCGATTAACAAGCGCGGTTAACAGTGTACTACGTCACGCTAGTGCATCATTCACACCATTGGCAGCCGTCAACACCAGAGAGAGAGAGAGAGAATGAGTAACAGTTCGGATTATTCGGACGTTGAAAGTCTGCATTTCTCGTGCTAAAGTAGCAGTTTTTCAGAACCACGAGAAATGCAGACTGTCAACGTCCGAATAACATGAAATGTCCCTTATTCTCTCTCTCTCTGCTAGGTGTTGACTGCTGCCAAGGTTGTGAATGATGCACTAGCGTGACGTAGTACACTGTTAACGCCGCTTGTTAATCGCAGGTGCAAATTGCAGCAGATAATTAATTAACGGATTTTTTGGAGGCTAAAATTTACAAGTTAGTTTTATATCGCCTGTATCTACTGATATCTGCAAAAAAAACGAAACCATTCAGGTTGGTCTTTAATGATATCAAATCACCACTGTCAAATAATGTTGCTACAGGTCAAATCATGGTATTTCATTCAGCTGGCTGCTTGGCCTGTAAACTCATCAGACAAGCCTGAACATTTCTATCTGACCTTACCCTTAGACATTTTCAAGAGAAATGTTATTGTTTATTATTTTAATTTTAATTTCTTTAAGGGTGAAATTACTTCACGTGACCCGAATGATGTTGGAAGAAGATGCTATCATCCTCTCAGCTCTCCCATCGGCTGAAACGTTGAAGACGTAAAGGTTTACGAGCACTTAGATGTCAGAGTTTGAGCTGTCTGTGCATGATGATGATGATGATGATGATGATGATGATGATGATGATGATGATGATGATGATGATGATGATAATAATAATAATATGGTGTGGACGCTACATGCATTGTTCCCAAAAGATTTCAAATGATGCTTCTTCATAAGAAACACAAGTAAAGACAAATGGATGACACCATGGAATCATGCATGGAGGAAGAAGTAGATATAAAGAATGGGTGGAAAAGTACACCTGTAAGATTATATCTTGACATCAGAATAAGAATATATTTACTCTGATTAAGGAAATTTTATCTTCTACGGACCTCAGCTCATTTTCACTTAAAAACAAAATGTGTGCAGTCTGGGAGACTAGTAAAAGTTCTTGAAGTTCTGAATTTACTTCTTAAACCAATCAACACAACACTAGTCCATTTTTAACCCTTTCTTTCACGTTTTTCTTCTATTGATTAGTTGTCAATAGTTGTGATTATAGTCTGTTGACTAGTCCCCCTGCTCGTCCTCTGCAAATTTATGATACTTTCTATCCGTACTGTTTGCTCCCTGCTTCCTTTTTGCGTCTCATATGTTAGTCTTTTACTACTTTTCTGCACGGCTGTTTCTCCTTCGTGAGCATGATCAAGCGCTATATAAATCACACGTTGATTATTTTCATTAATTGTTGTAATTATATGTTTTCCTGCGTTTGAATATATCTATTATTTTAGTCTCGTTTTTTATATTTCTTAGGCGCTTCTCACTCACTCACTCACTCACTCACTCACTCACTCACTCACTCACTCACTCACTCACTCACTCACTCACTCACTCACTCACTCACTCACTCACTCACTCACTACAACGGCTCCTACTGGGAGATTTTTCACTCAGGTTTTGGACACTCAATACAACAATCAATTATGTAGCTATGGTTACACACCCTGTATTTAGAAAAAAAGCTGCAATGTTCTCACTGAAAAATTTGCAGACTAATTCGATTTAGAGAAAGACATGCTACACCCACCATTCCACGCTCGCCAGAACGTAATAATTTCCTTAGGGAGGACACATAATACAACTGGTTATAACGTCGACACCAACAGAAAATGAGAGTAGCACCGCCCGGTCCATCTAAGGGAACAAATGGAAGGAAGACAGCTTCTCAGGTGCCATAGCTGCAATGACCTGCAGGAAGCAGAGGATGGCGTCTCATAAGAAGGATGCTCCTGGTCGCCTGAAAAAGTTTCATCAACCTCAGTCGGCGAGGTTCCTCTCGGGGCTCAGTATGTGCCGGCCCGGCGCCTAAAAACAAACACTGCCTGTCATCTACAGCACATGGGAGCCTAGTCTCGAGGGACTCCTTCATTAACGTAATGCATCGCTTGAGTCCGTCGCGGAAGCCAATCAATCAGGTCCTTCTTGCCAGGAAATCGTGCCGGGACTTTTCTTGCTTCCGCTGATAATGGTTGTTTATGTTAGCCAAATGATGACGTCACATAGGTACAACACCAGTCCCTGGAAATGGCTTTGCTCCACAAAATATTTGAGGCTTGAAAGAAAGAAAGAAAGAAAGAAAAAGAGTGAAAGAAAGAAAGAAAGAAAGAAAGAAAGAAAGAAAGAAAGAAAGAAAGAAAGAAAGAAAGAAAGAAAGAAAGAAAGAAAGAAAGAGATATGTCACACGTTAAGCAACTCATTGTCGTATGTTGAGGACATGAGAGGTGACATAGATGACAAGGCTTTCCCTCGTAAACTCTTCTGTTCCAAGCACAGCAGGATTATAACATTAAGATGGATCCGCTCTTTGATGTTTCAAATTATTAGCAATTATGGTTTTCAAATTTAAATAATCATCTTGTTAGTACAACTAGCAAATTCGGCGAGACACTATAATTGTTTTTTTCTCTAGATTCCCTGTATCTCCTTTGCCTGTGAAGACATCATATTTAGGTATAAAGATGGAAAACGTGATATATTTATTGGAAAACAAATTCGTGTTCTCCCTACATATTATTCTTTTGATCATTTCTTAGCAAATCCTAGCACTACTTGTTAACCAAGTAATAAAAAATCAGCAACTTTTTGTCATCTATTCAAAAAGCAAAACGTTTAGGTAATATTCAAGAACTGAAGCAAAATTATATTTTTAAACTCTTCACAGAGCCAAGCGCGCTCGATCGCTATGACATGCAGCATCATGGAAATTGTGGTGTTCATTGCAAGAAATTTGATCAATTTATTTCAATGTAGAGGCTATCACGAACAGTAATTTTATTTCAGATTCCATTACGTGACTGTGTGAAACTGTGCAGCAAGCAGCTGAGCTGCAGGGCATCGCAAAGTGCAGCAACTCGTGCGAAATTTGAGCCGTTAGGTGATATTTTCTGCTACCTGTTTGTTAGACAGAAAGACAAACCTTTCGCACAGACGAAACGATGCTGGTGATACCATTTGTGTGCTGTTCAAAGAGCGAATAAAGTTTACCCCTCTTCTGGACGATATAACATCTTGGTAGAAGTAATATTTTGTTCAGCAACATGAGGTCATACAGCCCACTGACTTTTTTCCTGCAGTTTTCTAAAGATTTGTCCGTAGATAGAAGTCTTCTCGTATTTCTTTTGACAAAAGGTCCAAAGTGAAAGAGTTAGTTGTCTTGTGTTCGTAGATCATTGATGTGTCATAGTCTCACCTACAGGGTTAATGTAAGCAGGACTCCTGCTGCTGAGTGTAACTGTTCTATAAGTTGCTTCGAATTGCACAAGATTTTAAAAAGTTTAAGCAATTAAAGGTCTAGTGGGGTGCAAGTTTTTTCTAATGACTAGGTATGTGTATAATACTAGGTTAGCCAGGATTGTAGATGGATGTGTTTACGTTGTAAAAGTTTCAGTCAAAGGGTCAACTGGGACCATGTGTTAATTAGGAGATTCTGTGTACAAAACGTAATATCACGATTTTGACTTTTTGTGTCCATACTAATACCTCTAGACTGTATCTGGAGAGCAGAAGGGGGGATACATAAAAAAAACTTGGAAAAATATAATTCACTGAGCTTTCTCTAGTCATTAGAAAAAATTTATTCACTACTAGACCTTTAACCGCAAAAATGCTGCTTCAGTAAGTCAATTACAGTTTTTTTTCACTCGAGGTATCATTATAGTTGTGTACAAGGTTTTTTTTTATTTTTTCTACATAAAAGTGTTTTAACGGCACGATTAATTGTTGAAATTGTTGAAGTGAGTAGTGTCCCTTCGCCTTACTGGCTGGAGGGAACGAGCTCTCTCTGCTCTTTTTCTTTTATTTCGTGTAGTGCCTTTGGGTTTTTTATCGTATTTGTTGTTTGCTGATAACTGTTAATCTGTGCTTTTCGCTGGGTTTCACCTGTCGCTGTTCTGGACTATTTTCTGAGCCTGTGCCCCATTTTTGTCGTCTTTATCGTCTAACGGTCGTGAACGCCATATCTACATCATCTCGACTCCTGGATTTTTGCTTGTTGATTTAAATTATCACTACCCTGAAGATTGCTCAACACTTTCTGCTCTACTTCGGTACATTTTCCTCGCAACATTCTTTCCACTGCTTTAGATTGTGCATCTCCGTGAGTCAACAAGCATGGACTTGATTCTCTCATCTCTTGTCTACATCGTTGCCTCCTGCTTCATCTATTTTCTTCAATTCCGCTGTACGTGTTGATGTGACCTCCGTGACAGTCGTATGTGCGCTAACAATGAACAACTTTATGTTTATGATATATGTGCCACCACCTCCACCACTAACTATTCCACTGAGACTACGACTACAAATCTCAGCTGCAGTTGGTAGTTTAACTAAGCTGTGGTGACTGCATCTATGCAGACGGCATTCACTTTGAAAACACAAGGAACTCTTTGTTTTGAGACCATAATTATTCTCATGTCTGTGTGTTTATATTTTAAGCGCCTTGAGTCTGGCTAATGCTGGAAAAAGGCGCTGTACAAATGTTCTATTTATTATTTATTATTATATTAAAAAGGCCTATAGTGCCTCACTCAACGTGGACCTATAGAGGACCAAATTGTGATAGAGGGATGATCTTTGAACTTGATAGCAATGTCCTTGTCCTTGTTATCAGGATCGCTGTTTATCTGTACCCCGGAAAAGGCTGAATAAAGATCTTCCCTGGATTACGCGCTTTATGGGAAAACTCATTTTCTTATAAACAAATTATCATAAAGTCTCCATTATAGCTTAAATTTGCGTAATATGATGTGTTAGAAGAATCTTTAAATTAACTACAACACAAGTGAGAAAGACTTCTTTATCATTTACTGTTGCGTTGTGTCTGTCACAGGCGTCGAATTGCTTTTTTTTTTTTTTAAAGAAACTTAACTAATTAGGTATGGGAATTGCGTTGTTAACTCATTTTTAGAACACCCTCATTACTAGGTAGTCTCACTGGAGCTGTGACGTGTCAAGGGAGAAGGGAACAGTCATAAAGAAATAGAGATAAGAATGGGATAAAGGGGAGGAAGAGGAAAAATGAGAAGTAGAAAGAAAGCGATAAAGATAAGTTGATACCATGATGCCATCCATACCAATATTTCTAAAGATCAGAGTTAAGTTTCGTACCAAGCTTTTGTAACCAAGATCTACTTTGTTTTGTCAAGAGAGCCATCAAGTGGTACAGCCGATGATGGCAAGCTCCCTTTCTTCGAAACTTATTCTTGCTGGAATGTGAGCCCTCTTTCACCTTATTTATTCATTTTATGTGTGGGAGTTTTAGGTGCTGCTATTAGATAAAATGCATATGTAAAAGGCACAAAAAAATAAAAAAAACTTTAAGTAAAACATGCAGATAGTACAAAACTGGGCTTGGTGGGCGACAGATTGTCTATTGAAGAATGTATAACCATACTAGATTTATTTGGAAAGTTTAATCCTGAACATGGAGAAAATCAAGTTCTATAGGACTGGATAAAACAGCTAGTCAACAAAGTACTTATCATAATTACAGACGTCGTAGAGCCCCCCCCCCCCCAAAAAAAAAGTTAAAATTTCCTAACAATCTAAGTATTACATGCAGTTAAATTGGTAAGCTTGCTGAAACAGGAACGGTCTTTAATGACTGGTTAAAAATACAGTAAGTCCCAGTAGCAAATTGGCTTTTCTAAAGTTATCAATTGAAACTAGTATAATATACTAATATACATTTTGATTATAATACAAATGTTATTTTTCTTGTTACTTTTAATGGTTGCACAGAAGCTAAAATGAAATACACGAATCTGTACAAAGCAGACACAGTCGATGTCTCTTCTCCCCTATTGATATAAATCTTTCTGTACAGAAAGGCATACTACTATATTGTGATAGAATGATATGTAACTCACACGAGTCTGTTAAAATAAGATGCTGAATGACACACTATTTTCAGAAAAGTAACAAATGTCACATATAAATTGAACTTGCTTAAGTTATCTGTGGTACATGGAATACTGGGGACATAAATACAATTATTTATAGTGAGACTAAAACATTGTGATATGTATGATCTTTGTAAATGGGGGGGGGGACAAAACAAAGTTTTTTTCTTGTGAGTAAAAAAGTCTGGTTCAGTATCTGCCAAAAATACACAAAATTGTTTTACAGATGTATAATTAATTCAAGGACGATTTTTAATTCACACCTTTTAACTGGAAGCAGATACAGCGTTTAATTTAAATTAACTCCTTGCAAACAATTACGTCTATTCACGCAAAATTATTTTTAAAACAAATTCTACCGCAATTACAGACTTAAACTATTGCGATATAGAGATCCAATAAAATTTCAATGCAAAAGTTTAAATGACAGAGAATATAGCTGCAAAATAAGGGATGCCTTTTATGCAACTTGTGTCAGAGACAGATAATGACCGATTTCCCTGAGGAAACTAGGCTATGTTGTTTGTTAATTATTTGTTTTAAACTGCTTTTTGTGCATTGTGCATTGTGCAGTGTAATGTAACTGAATGTCAATGATTGTTTTGCTGGAGTAGATTGTTTTACTAACTGCTTAAAATCATGCTTCTTTCCCGTTTGTTTCTAACAAAAAAGAAGGCAGGCAGAAAACCTCAGGCATAATGTGGGCAGCAAGTGCAAAACCAAGGCCAACGAGTGCACATGCACGTCTCAGGTTCTCGTCATAAGAAATATTCAACATCCTTCCCCCACCCCTAAAAAACGCTAAACATATTTCTAGGTTTAAAGCCGATTAGAAGCGGATATTTTATACTCATGCAATGTCTTTTCTTGTGTTTTTCTTTTCTGTAGATATCAAAAATGTGTTAAGCAGGCTCAACTTTAGATCTTTTTAAAATGAAGTTTGTTTATGCTTCTGTTTCTCTCAACTACGCTTAAACCAAGTAGAGAGGTACTTAACCTACGTTCCAGCCCAGAGATCATTTGAGAGGACTGCATTACGGGCAAGAGAGTAGCCCAAGTCAACTTGAAAAATATGAACATTACAGGCGGGGGGGAGTGGGGTGTAATGTGAAGATCTCTCACACACGTAGCTGGGCTAGTCTTGTTTTGGTCAGAAGACAAATATTTTTAAGGCCGAATGGTATAAAAAGGAAACTTGGCTGACGTCGATGCTGTTAAATCTGCGTTGATTTTCAGTATGTGTCCTCCTGCAAAGCTCGCACATTGCCCGTCAGCTGGAAGATTTCCTGCGGAGGACCGAGACTTGACGAGGGAAGGCCCGCGATTTAACGATGATACCAGGCAGCATGTCGAGTGGTCATCGACGCGGAAGAGAACTAACGAGAAAAGGAAGGAATGGGGAAACATCGCTTAAGTCAGGAGCATGGCAATCTTCTGTTTCTTTTCATCCGCCTCTTCAATGGATGCTGCTTTCCTCCTAAGCCTTCTTCAAGCTGTTTACGCATGCCCACACGTAAATAGAGATTGAACTAGGAAAGGAAGGAGAAAGAAAGAAACATGTACACAGAAAGTCGGAAAAACACGAAAAGTGTCAAGACTGTGCAGTTAGAGTCTGATTACTAGGCATACAAAGAGAAAAACCAACAGCTAGACAGACAGAAAATATAATTTGTTTAACTGGCATTCCTAGCTCCCACCCAAAGAGCCCTTGAATTTTTTTTCTCTCGTTTTGTTGGGCCTTGTCGAACCGAAATCGCTATCAAGTTGATGCCTGGAATAATAAAGGAGTAAATTAATACAATTAATAGAATACATGGAACAAAAGTTTGGAAAACAGAACTCATACTTTTGTACTATAAATAAACATGGAATTGTTGCTGTGTGTAAGTGTTAGTAGCACTATACTGTACTCATTTGAAATATGCAACATTTGAAGCAAAGTATATATATATATATATATAGTACAAGGTATCCTGAATTATTGGAAAATGATTTATGGCCGACTGCACAGGCAATGAATTTGTTACCGCAGGGATGTAGGTCAACTTTACGATATAAAAGTCAAATGAACAAATGACATATCAATGTCTGGAAAGCCTTCCCCTTAGGTTAGTTTCCTCTAATGCCAATGCGAATGGGATATGTTTCAAAAACCTCAAGCCCAATTTTGTTAAAATAAAATGACTCAGTAACAGGAAAGGCTTTTAAGAACATCAGTATTTATAACGCTTCAGAAAAACAGTGGATGGGATAAATAATTATCGCCCCTAGCCCTCATGTCAGCTCGTGCGTCCATCTGAATCTTGTGCCGGACAAAGTGTTCTGTCGAGGAGGCTACACGTCTAAGCTTCATTTGCTCCCAGACTGCTTCAAACAGAAAGAGTAATCACGCAGTGTAAGCTACAGTATTTGGCTGTGTAGGGTATGATATTACAGCAAGTATTGTTTCAGAACAAATTGTTTTTGTGGTTAATGTACAAAATTTTTATAGTGTCACTTGAAACTTAATACTCTGATGTAATGACACCTGGGAACGAAGAGAAAGTCATATGATCCTTCATGTCTCAGAGTTTGTTTGGCTTGGCATCGAAACGAATATGAAAGAGTATCCCTCCTAAAACAAAAAAAAAATCAAAATAATTAGGGAAGCGGTTTTGGTCACCATCAGAATAGACTCAATACCATAAACCCAGTTGCAAAGAAGCGTGGTAAAGATGTCTACAAGTATGCCTCTTGTTCAACATAACAAATGGGACTGTAGTGAGGGATAAAAGGGAGGAAACAATCAAACAGGATCTTACCTTATTGTAAAACAAAGAAGGAACCAAGAGCTGTTGTTTCCATTGACCAAGGGGCTAAAAATACAAAGGTACGACAATACAAGTTTTTCCTGCGTTCTTTTAAGACACAAAACATACTGAAGACAATTGCCGCCAATTGTCCTCAACGAATCTTTCAGAATATGCTTTCTTCGCCAGAGTGCAACTTCCATTGTGAGTGTGTCCACTCGTAATTTCTCACGACTTTCGCTTTCTTTGCTGCTTTTCTTTGCATTATTAGCTTTCGATTTTACCTTTGATCGTTTGTTCGGTTTTCTCCCTCGCAAATGCAGAGATGCACTTGCAAATGCTTGCTCATTGTAGAGGCAACTTCCTGTCATCTCTGTAGACCTCACGTTTGCGATTTACAAATCTAGTTTGACTAAAGGCGACAGACCGGTCAAAAAGTATTTTCCCAAGAACACCGCTTTAAGTGTATTTTACCCGGTGCTTCATAGCAATGTTTAACGTATGTCAACAGTCATCGCAGTCTAAGGCTTAAAGAAATGTTCCTGCTGACCAAACAGAAACACACAAAAATATAGAAAACAACGTAACGCCCAAAGATGACAAAAGCTGAACAAAAAGTCTATAATTTTTTATTTGGTCTTATTGGAAGTTTTTTTTTCTTGAGTTGGCTGCGTCTGTAATTAAATTATTTTAATGAGTTTTTGAAAAAAGTGGTGGAGTGTGAAAATTTTTTTATGTTATCCACAGATAGAGAAAAGGAAAAGTAGATAAACGAGATTTATTCCAAAATTTCTTTTTATTCTACTGAAGTAATGTGTGGAATGCTTATTGAAGAAATAATTCCGGGTGCTGGTTCCGTTTCTACAGCAAAATCAGTATAGTCAGCTGCAGCAGTTGTTCGTGTACAATCGTAAGCTGAACTCTGTAACTTTCACTCTGTTTACTATGTTTAATTTGAGACAAAAACATCGACAAACAGCTTGGTGACAACTGCCAACTGTCGGCTTCTAAGAAGTGTGTCCCACCCCTATTTTTGATTGCATTTAGTTTTTTTTCCCCATGGAGGAAGTTCCATCGGAGATTATAACCAGTCTGAAGCAAGATTAAAATTTCTTCTTGATAGGCTTCAGCAAAGACGTTAGGCAGCAAGTAGCGAGCAGTGGGAAGTCATAATGGTGAGTTTCTGGTCCACCAGCTGCTAGCAAGAAAATTCAGACAGGCTCATCAGCTCTAAATCTCTTACGTCACTTCCGCATCGTGCTCGAGGTGATCTCTGGCGAAACTCTTTTCATTCAATGCTGCACATTTGATGCCTGCTCCCACGGGTAGCATGTTCTACGAGGATTCCTTGTACCAGACGGGATGGACGAGTCCTGACGTTCTCTGTGATGCCTGCTGTGTCTAACAAGTTTTATCCTAGCGGCTCTGATTAGAAAGAAGAATTACTGCTCCCATGCAATCCCAGAGCCATCTAGAGAAGGGCTGCTGAGCTTGGGACAGTAGGTGAAACAAAGACGTTTTGTGACTAGTTCGAGATTTTTTTGCTTTAAATTAAAGTAACTGAAAGATTTTTCATGGAAACTATTTAGGAAATTTTAAGTCTGTGTGATAGGAAAATTTCAGCCTTCGCATTCAGCAGCAACAAGTACTTAACATATAAGAAAAGGTTTTAGAAGGCGAATACCAGTCTTTGACATACCTTGTACTGGATACAGTGGTCCACCTGCTGTTTGCTGGTCCCTAAAGGACACAAAGCTCTATGAACCCGGCTTTTATCATGCGCAGTAATTCTTAAATATGTATACATTAAAAAAAACAAATTAGGATAAGTCCCTACGAACCTACGGATTAATCATGAAAATATGTTCGGTTCAGAAATTATTCCATCGTCGAGATACATGGCGGTCGATCCAAAGTGGGGAAAAGTATTTTTTTTTTAAACTGCTTATTATTTTCTTTGATGTCACTAGGGTTTCTTTCATGTTGCATTATACTGACGAATTAAAATAAATGCATTCCCCAGACAGTGTGACCTCGATGATACCAGTAGTTCGTATTATCAGTTTTTTTAAGTTTCTGATGCAACTGCAGGTACTCTTAAGGAAAATTCCTGCCTTTTGACGTGTTTCTTTTTTTTTTTTTTTTGAAAAATATTCTGACATGTTTTTGCAGCGCTTCAGTTTGATCGACGTTCGAAGTTCACGAAGTGTTAGACTGTCCCTAAAATGTGAATCGACTTCCTGATCAAGAAAGTCTAGTAATGTCTCTACACTATTGGGCGTTTCTACAAGCTGAACTTGATTCATCTTTATCCGCCTCTTCATCGTTTTTCTAAAGGTCACGTTGAGTTATGGCCCTGTGAAAAAGTTCTTTGTGATGGTGGTGTTCCCATCTCGGATAACCGAGTGCACGGTTAATAAAGACCAGTACTGTGATGTGTTACTATACATGTGTGAGCAAACATATATGCATCGTAAGAATAGTAGATGGATGGGAGTAAGAGGGAAGAAGTAAGAAAGTAAAAGTGCATTTATTCTTTAAAGTTTAGTAAGGTGCAATTTCTTTTTTAACGATTCGTTAAAGCTCAGTGCTTACACATTTCTCCCAAATCAGCACGAAGACTTGCTTTACGATCTCGAGATACACGCTTATATAGACAACAAATGGACAGGTCAAGATCAACACAGTTGTCAGAATTGTACATGGATACTTTTACGTTGTCAAGGCCTCAGCAAGTGAGAGAATTGAAACCATATATCTGTGTACTATACTGACCTCATAATTTGGCTATCTTTAGGTTTATGATCGTAGGCATATATCTCGAGAACTAAAGAGTGGGCGTATATTCACACAGATTTTTTTTCTTTTTTCACTCAGCCACTAGAAAAAAGTCCACCTGACTAGATCTTTGAGGACTATAAAGAAATGACTTCTTCTAGAAGACGTAGTTAATGCTTAATGGGTTTTTTTTTTCATTTAACCAGCGAAAATAGCCAGCCAAAGCAAAAGTTAAAAAAAGAGAAAAGGTTAAATAAGTTCGCCCAGCCTGCGTTTGATTCTAGTTTTCGATTGAGAATCTAAAGAACGAATAATTCACCTTCCAAAGAATCGGTGGAACTAGAAACGTCAGCGTAATAGACTAGAAACGGGGACATAAAAAGGTGATTTTAAAACTGCCAAAGGTGCCAGTCTGATTGCAGCTGATTTCTCCTGCGCTTGTCGAATAAATGAATCGATTCGCGACAGCTGGGTTCCCGTGTTCACTGCCGTAGTAGCTCTGTGATGATGGGGGTTCAGAACTGTAACTGCAGCACAGGAAAACGCCGCGATGAAGACTAAAGGCAAAGTGCCGTAGACTAGCAGCTACACTCACAGTGAACTGTAGGTCACAGCACGTGCAAGTCACAGTCAAGCTTTCTCCTTCACTGAAATATGTAATCACTGCTGGGAGGACTGAAGATGATTTCCAGGAGCTGGACCTATCCCGAACAAGAACCTTAACCCGCGAGCGCTCGAACTAACCATTAGCGCCGAGGAACCTTTCTAATGACATAGACTAATCATTTGTAATACATAGAGATATGTCTGGCCCCCGAAGAACAACCACATGCGCATGTACACTAGAAAAGGCATCTGACATCACTTCTCAACTATTCAAGATCTAGGTATCGCTTGACTGTAAGTATCAGCAGCCTCGAGGTTAGTGTTACACACTTAAAAATAAAAGGTCACCGGCTCACAACTGACAAAACTTCTTTTGACTTCTAGTAGGTAAAGAGAAAGGGGCTGAAGTCGTTCTTCCTCGTGTCAAGGGTCTGTGTTCGGTGAACCACTTACTGTCTGCTGCTTCTACAGCCACTGGCTGTGAGACTTTTCCATACAAATCATCTCTAAAATATCAAGGGTGTTTGCTTTCCTTAACCCTGTGACAAACTATAAATTATGTTTGTTTAAAATGTCATATGCAGGTGCAGATCAGGGAATTGCATTTCGTGGGGATGTTGATGGGATGGAAACACGACGTTCTAGTTCGACACTATTATAGTCAGTATCATCTTTAAAAATTGAGAAGAGTTAAGATATGAGAGGCCAGGAAGTTGGAAAATTAATGAACTGTTAACAAAAAATAAAACACGTTGTTTAAATATCACTGCCATCGCAATTTTACATCCATTTGTTCGTTACTGTCACTTTGTATGTTAAGTCACTGAATCTCATATATTTCAAACATTAGAAGCTTATAATCTCTCTTGAGCTGTGTGTGTGTGTGTGTGAGAGAGAGAGAGAGAGAGAGAGAGCGTACACACGTGCATGCCTGCGAGTAGTATGTTGTTGTGGATTATTAGATATGTGCATACTTTTTATAGCGGCTAAATTCTACGAAATCCTTTTCATGGATGTCAGAAATCCTTTAAAATTCTCATCCTCTTTTAACCTTTATAATTTCAAACTTTGAAAAACTGCGTTTTCCTATATTCTTATGTTCTACTGTCCTTATTGCCCCTAATTGCCCTCTGGGATATTTAAAGTATATCTGATCTTATCGCATAAGGACTTATGAAACATCTTGGACTATTTTTTCAGTTTGATTATACCGTTAAGATGTGCGCAAGGATACCCACAGTTACTTCCCGTACAAATGTTTTAAAGTTCACGGTTAAAATATTGTCGGTGGGCGGGGGGGGGGGATTAGGTAAATTACTATTCCCAACACCTTTACCTCGTTTTCAGACGCACTCGAAGTAATTTCGTCACTTTAATCTGGTGACAAGAATGGCATGTCTCTCACGAACCAGACATTCTGCTGCTCAAGTGAGGATAGAGTGGGCCCGGGCAATGGAAGGCCCGCGAGCTGTCGACAGGTCCCCCCCCCCCCAGCTGGTACATGGCAGGACGTAGACCCTCCCTAGCGACGCTCAGTCCTGCTGTTCATCTTGTAGACACAGATCTCGACACAAAATACAGCCAGTCTTCTGGTCTTACACTCTGTATCCAAGACGACTAACTCTTAAAACCTGCAAAAGAAGTCCTTTAATCGGTGTTAAGAATTAGCCTCACGAAGAACTTTTTTCGGGGTTAAATGGTTCGGTTTTTAGATCTAGACAGGCACATGTCTCCATTTCTATTGTATTACCAACAGAAAGTGAATAGAACAAGTCGAAATACGGCATGTTGAAGGTTTCCCCATTTCCCGCAGAGCGTGGGAGGAGGTTTTGCAATGAGAATGTACAAAGATCGATTGCACTTTACCTGGTCGTTGTGAAGTATTTCCTTGGTGCCCTGCTGAGACGCGTTCACAAACCTTGCAGACGAGTTTATTGGACTTGATTACAAGTCACTGGCACTTTTCATAACAGTTAGCATGGGGTCATGTTATGTGGTCGTAATTTTTAGGTTGCTGCTAATCAGGTCAGACCACCTGTCGATTTTTGCTTTTTTTGAGTCAGGAAAGACCACTTTTGAACTGAAGCTACTGTTTAATTGAAATTTTGTCAGAAGCAGCTTGCCAGCCCTTTCCAGTCCCTGTTGCAAAACAGGATTCATAACGGATTAATAAAAAAACTGCTTTTGCTACCACAAGTATGTTTTTATTTGGCAAAAAGAATCTATCAATTTTTCCACGCACACACTGAGGATCTAACCTTGAAAATACAGAACAGTCACCGCATCATGTGTATATGTATTTGTATATACTACTTTGTTTCATTCGGAATAATCTAATTTTAACAACGCATTCACTAGCATAGCAAAAAATAAGTCTACCTATTCAACAAATAAACGTAACAAAGTGTCATCTGAGAATCAATCTTTTCTCCACTGAGGTTATGATGCTTTATTCTGTTTCGCAGTTTAAACTGATCACTTAGACTATGGCAATAACAACTAAGAACAAAAACAGTTGTTCTAGAAGCTATATACATAGATTTTGTCGTTGTCGTGGAGCTTGTGTGCCTACGTTTACGTGTGTTTGTGTGTTTTGTTGCGTGCGTGTCTAAAGGTCTCCACATCCTGAAACGTGCCATTTTCATCTATTTCATTAGCAGATGAACTGACCTGTTTGTTTCCTTGTCGGCGGAAATAATTTAGTGCAGCACGTTATAAATGAAATGGTTTCTGGTAATGGTACATTATGCAAGCCTATCTGTTCCGCCACGATCATCGATTTCCAAAGTTCCTTCCCCTTTTTTCAGACACAGCAACGCATACCTGTTATTGATGGTAAAAGCTGACCATCTTGTAATCAAACAAATGTCCTGAAGGTATTTTAGCCCTTTTAGGAGAGTTTTGTGACCAAACGTTTGTTTGGTGTATATATAAATATATAGAAATTTTGGTATATATACAAATATGGAAAGAGAGGGATGTCACCATAAAATGGATGTTTATTTCTTTTTTATCTAAACGTTGTTTTATAAAATCTGATAGTAAATAGCATGTGCGTGCATTTCTTTAGCTGCGTATGTGTCCACAGAATTCTTTTTTCACTTTTCAGCCAGAGTAGAGCACGCAAAGGGCATGAACTGGGAGATCACTTTAACTAGTGTTTATTCGTGATGCATTGCAATTACCTTATTCCTCTTTTGTCTTTGCCTTTATCTTTCAGTCTCTCCTTCATCCCTTAGTCAATCTGTCCTGTCCTTCTCTATTCTCTTGGAGCAATACACACACCTTTCCTTGGTTTGTTTACACCGTCATGACAGTCCTTCAGTTTCACATTTAGTCTTTATCATCAATTATGAGGTGGGGTGAGGTGGGGATCAAGACACATCCTCGAACGAAAGGCAACTTTGTTCTGTTGCAGTGTTTTGTCCTGTCTGGTGCTGACTCAAGCTGTGCACAAAGCACTCTTGCGACAAAATGCACTGATAGAAAAAGTAGGGCAGTACTGGCGACAAGATAAAAGCAAGAAGATTTAAAAAAAAATGAATGTGAAGTAAAAGAAAGAAAATTGTGGGCAGATAAACAGCACCAAATTCACAAGCGTTGGGGACGTGGCTGATGTGAAAGTGTGGGCAAACATTCAAACAAATTTTACCCCCAGAAAATCACAACGTGGAGAGGAAATTGCGAACCAAATGACAGAAATCAGAACATGTTAAAGGGCCAGTAAAGATTAGGAAAATGATCTGACTTTAACAAAAATAAGCCTGCCAGCCTTAAAAGCAAAGACATGCTGTGCAAAGTGACTGACCTGAACTACACCTTTAGGTGTCCATGCAATTGAAGGAAAATCTAAATACTGTTTAATTGTAACAAAGAATTTTATAACCATTTAAAAAGACAAGCGAGTATAGTATAGTTTTCCCTTGATATTACACATAAGTCAAAACATTGTTCATCTGGCAGTTACGCCACACTGGTCTATACATTATCAGGAAGTTCGATTACAAAATAAAGCACAAACTTTGCGTTACCAGTGGTATTACAGACAAACCGAAAAAAACAAGAAAATAAAATTAAAAACTCAAAGTTGCAGTTCTATCGAGTACGATATTTGTCAGGACTATGACAGTAAATTGTCTCGCCTTCCATTCTTTTTTTCACGGTCTTGTTTCTAAACAGGTTGAACCCGAGAAACTAGAAAAGGCAAGGACTTTTTCATATCCTGGAGCAGAAGAATAACTCAGCACGCCGTTCGTTTCAAATTATAGAATTTTATCGCAGTTAGCCATATTTTCCCTGGGTATGAACATTCTTTGTATTTTTCTGGATACGTAGTGATGCTGATTTTATTAGCAAAGGCTTTCGCCCTGCATTTTCATTTCGTTTTTGGAGCAAGGAAAAGAGATGGCCTACTTTTTTTTTAATTTGTTAAAATGCAGCGGGTTCAGAACTCAAAGAAACTAAAAGCACAGGTTGTAATACTCTAAAGGATTATGCGTCATTTTGAATCTTAGATTTTAATTAAATTGAAACTTTTTTTTGAAGTCCACACATGGCAGTCCTCAAACCTTTTTTGCTTACAGTTTTGGTAGAAATGAATTTCAAGCCGCAGTTTCAGTCATTTAGACTGGATGCTACCTTGCACCTACAATGAATTACGGTATATGTTTCTGTGTTTTCATAATTTTATTTTCTCTTTTCTTTGTGTCTGAATGTCTTCTGATGCAGAGGCAGTTTAACGAGTTAAGATATTTGCCTCTAAGAATCATGACAGAAACATTTTTGGGAACATCGAAGTCGATTGGTCAATGATTATTCCACACACACACACACACACACACACACACACACACACACACACACACACACACACACACACACACACACACAAACAGAAACCCGTCGCTAAGAAAGCTATCTTAAACACGGGCACTGTATCTATATATATATATAGAAACCTAAGGCATAAGCTTCAGAACGTTATTTTGTTCTTTACGCAATTGTCACACGATGACCAATCACCACAATGACATATGGCATCTCAAGGATAATAGGTTACATTTTTAGTACTTCCTAAATGTATAAGGTAAACATCGGGGGTGTAATATTACTTCTAGTCCTAGGACTTGCTTTATCCCTCTCTCCTACCACATCTGTTTTATTTTATCAATTTGTTTTATTGCTGTACATTCTCAGTAAACGTACTTAAAGATGATTTGACTAGCGATGAGACAGGGAGAAGTGTATCAAATTAAATAGTCAAAGACACTGACAGCTTCATTAACTGGGGTCAGATTGTACCGCAAAAAGTTCGCTAAAATATATCGAAGAAGACCGTCACGAACCTGACGGATATGCACGCAAACTACCGAGATGAGTCTGTGCGCTCGTTACATCAATGTGACAGGTAGACATTTACACAAATTGAAGGAAACGTAAAAACTAGCTACTTGGCTGCAAAGCAAAATTAATCTTCCAGATGATTCTACAGGAGAAATTCGCAACTGCCATTCGTCATGTCAAGCCGCAACAAGATGCGAAGGAAATCTTGCGAGTGGTTTAGCTGAGATTCAAGTGTTCAAAATCACTGTTTAGCTCAGCTGTGTGCTTGCTGTTCACGATTAAAAGCGCATTTAGAAAGTCCTACACGTACGATCAAAGGTAAAGATGTGGAAACTAGATCTGATCTGGATAAACTGTTTGTAGGGATATTGATAATTATATTGATACCCTTATGTTTTGCTAATATTGAGTACATAACCTTGCTGAAGCCGAGGGGGAAATGATTGCAGCAGCTAACAACACTCGCCACAGTGCACTATAGTCTACAGTGCTCATCAGTGCCCTATAGTCTACAGTGCCCTAAAATCTACAGTGCTCTATAGTCTACAGTGCTCTACAGTCAACAGTGCTCTATAGTTTACAGTGCTCTATAGTCACCAGTGCCCTATAATCTACAGTGCTCTACATTCACCAGTGCCCTATAGTCTACAGTGCCCTATAATCTACAGTGCTCTATAGTCTACAGTTCTCTATAGTTTACAGTGCTCTACAGTCACCAGTGCCCTATAGTCTACAGTGGCAAATAATCTACAGTGCTCTGTAGTCTACAGTGCTCTACAGTCACCAGTGCTCTATAGTTTACAGTGCTCTACAGTCACCAGTGCCCTATAATCTACAGTGCTCTACGGTCACCAGTGCCCTATAGTCTACAGTGCCCTATAATCTACAGTGCTCTACAGTCACCAGTGCTCTATAGTCTACAGTGCCCTATAATCTACAGTGCTCTACAGTCACCAATGCTCTATAGTCATTGTTTTCCCATTAGTATCACAATGCTAAGAGATGCTGACTATGTTTTAATTTACATATCCTTGAATTTGTTGAAAGGTTAGAATTTACAAGTGCATGTCTTCTAACTTCGTTTGGTGTTTTGTCGACTTTTTTCTGCCCAAAATAAAAGTTCGAGCTGTTAATCAAAAGAATGAGTTGTTAACTGGCTGTTCTAGATCAAGGCGCATACAAGGAGCTCGTTCATGCAGCTTTGACAGTAAGGATGAGTAATATTATTTTTGTGTGTCTTTCGGGTAGACGTTATTTGCAGAATGGAAGATTCCACTAATAAGGACAGCTGTAAAGCATTTTTCTTATGAAGCAGCACAGAAGATATATCAAAATGCGTGCAATATAGCTACACACCTGGGACTAACAACAAACATCCCATCATGCACTTGTCATTACTCGCTTTCATGCTTTTGACTTAAAAAAATGTTTCGCTGTCCCAGCAAGAGAGAAAAGACGAGTAGCCAGCGGGTGGTGCAAATGATAAAGTGATGTACATCCACAGATTATCAAGACACAGTAACAGTGTACGTGTCACAAACCTGTTTACATCCAATCTTAAATATCCAGCGAAAAATCCCCTTCCCATCATAGCTTGTCAAATGTACCTTATCCAGAAATCATGTCACCAAGTGATGATCTCTCAATAAAATACTTTCAGATTCATTAATTTCCTCAGCTTGATTGTCTTTGTTAGGTGATTTTCCTTATCTATTTCGCTTTAAAAATAGTCCTCCGAGCTGCTACCAAGCAAATAAATCCAATGAAAAGTATCATTGCTGGAGTATAACCAGCTTACTCTTCATGAATAGTAATTAGGAAGCAAAGACGAGGTTATTTTAGGGTTGATGGACCAGAAGTCTTGTAGGGCTCTTGTGACTGGAAGCAAGCGTGGACATGTCAATTGAGGGACAGTCGGAAAGTCCCCGTCTTACGTACGGTACACAACTGAGGGTTTGCAAGGGCTGTAGGCATTGAAACTAAATAAAAAAAAAAAAAAACCAAACCAGAATGTACAGACCCACCTCTGGTTGACAATTCACAAATCTAACATTTTAGACAAAGTTTAGTTACGTTTAGAGCTGCACTATCATGTGATTAAATGAAATAAAGTTCTTTTGAAATGTACCTCGTGTAATTTTAAGTACACATTCTTAAAAGAAACATCGCAAGAGAAATGACAAGCTGGGCTAAATTTGTAGATACTCATCTTCTAATTATCTTGTGTTTTTGCTCTAAATTTTGGGCTGCAAAACAATAATTTACTTACAATGACGTCTAAAACACAGCTATAGGACTTACAAGAAGGTCACAAGGTTCTGCTATAGAATTACTGTATAAAACCCATGAGTGGTCGTGGAGATGCTGGCATCATGGATCTAGGGATCGTGCAGTACAATTTTAAACCCGAGTACAACAAGGGAGAGCTGAGTGAAAGGAAAAAGCTTGGCGTGACAGAGTTGCCTTTCATGTCGAGTGCTGCTGTCTACGCCAGGAATTAAGAGTTTGTTTTCCCTACAGTTTTCTACAGTTTCCATTGCCTGTTCCTTTAATGGTAAACGCTCTTCTGCGCATGCGCTGTTTCTGTGGACGCATTTGGTTAAGTTGTCGATGGCGATCTCGCATGTGGAATGCAGGTACAGAGTACAAGAAAAATTAGGCTCTTTTATTTCGTTTCGGAGACCATTGAGTAAGTAAGCATTCTTTCACAGCGCAAGCAATGTGTCTGAGGTGTACTCTAACCGGACTCAAGGCTGTTTTTGCGAAACAGGTTCTTGCAAGGGTTGAAGACAATCAGCACGCACACCATTAATCAAACGCGTTTACGAGACTAGGCTTAGGTTACTCAGCAAACTACTAATCGAGAGTAGAAACAAAGCAGGGAGATAATAGAAAAGTTAGAAATGACACAAAGTCATGCAAACTTTCAGGTTGACGAACAGTAGATTTAACATCACTAAGAGGAAGCTGATAATAAATATTTCATTTTGAAAAACCACATCACGTGCTTTGGCCTTACACTGTGTCTTACAGATGAAATCTTTCACCCTTTGCTTTTTTCCTATATTTACTCAGCTTTCTTTCAAGACATTGGCAGAAACAACCTACAACTCGGTGTCTTGAGCTCATGGCACTATAGTTAATACAAAGGGGGTGTGTATACACTGAAATTTTCCGTCGGAATATATCAATTAATTTTTAAATCGACCTCCTTTGACAAGCACTTTGACCTTACATGTTAATAGTTCTGATGAGATAGTGAGCGACTGAATGTGGGTGGACGGATCCAGTGTGAGTAAACTGAAAGGTTAAGGTAAAAGTAAATCTGCTCACCAAAAAGTCAAAAGTTGACCGTTGAACAGACTAAGATGCGGTGACGTACCAATCGCTAGTACTTCTCTCTCCCCCACCCACCATCATGTCAGCAGTTACTAATAATAGTAATAATTACGTTTCAGAGCGTATGTCCCCCGTCTAGAGGCGATTTTTTTTAAAGAAAAAGTACAGATGGTAGGGAATGCCAAGCTAGCTGTTTGCCCTGTAAACAGTTATTACACATGCAGAGAAAGCATGCCATGCCGAAGATGAGATTTGAACACAAACCACCTGATCCTTACTGCTTTGGCAACATGCCTTCAACCTCCCAGCCATCAGACTGAGCCTAAAAGTGTGCCTGACCTGCTGTGTAAAATAACTACAGAGGACAACCACAGAGCGTTAACTCTCTCTCTCTCAGAATCGTATGGAATGAAAAAGAAAGCTCTGTTAAAGTTCCACACGATGCCTCTTGGCGAGTCACGAGAGGAATTGTGAGCGTAAAGTGGATTGCCAGAAGATCTCAGGACCCTGTTAACGATTCTGTCCTCCAGCTATTCCGTCAAGACCACCAGCTCATATCCGCACGGGTAAACATCCTGAAATAATTATGGCAGTAAAGCAACCTCAAGATGGCATAAAAAGCTTTCTGTGATTTCAAAACTTTTGTCATTTTCTTTAATGATGTTACATGTCAATTTACCTTCAAAGATAAAAGAAATTTTTAAAATGATGAAAACGTCAACATTTCTTGCCATGAAATGATTACTACACTGTATATCATGACAGTGAAATAGGACAGAAAAATTGCATCGGTCAATTCATAGGGCAGAATCTGATAGAATAAGCCTCATCTAGATACATCGTGACGAGATCGTGTGAGTATCGGATATGTACGGCACTTCCGGATGTGAGAAGACAATCAAACAACGCCAACAAAACACGATCCTCTTTCTGACGTCACAGAAGTTTCCCCATTAAAAACTACATGGCTTATTCTCTCGCTAACGAAAGAGGTTTGTAAAGGTAATATCTGACAATTTCCGCTCATTTTATGATTCTGTGAAAAATTGAAGCTCTTTTTAAAATTAATTTAAGCTTATCATTTGTTCACGCCCGTGACTGACACTTTCTCATCGATGCTGGTCATCCTTAGTAGTTGTTGGAGTGTGGGCGGAGGGGGAAAACTGGATAAACAGGTAACAAGTTAATCTACACGTGATTTTCTTTTTATAGCAGCAGTGATTAATCCCTTTAGTGTTAATCTCTACTTATGGAAATTTGTGTGAAAAAGGTTAATCAGAACGCTACTCGTCGTAAGGTGATTGAGGCGTTAAACTGCGTGAACGCTCTACGCTAACGCCAAGACAGTGACATCACGGATGGTACGACCACTACTTTCTCTGTTTGCCACATAGTTCTTCATGTGTCCACCTAGACGTTGGCGTTCCTCCAAGGTACTGTGTCTTAGACCGTTGTGCTAGGTATAATTTATTCAGCTATATCGCATAAAAACACAGTAAATAGAGCTAATTGATATTCAGCTGTAGGTTAAAAGACATAACATTTTTAGACCTTCTGATCTTCCAATCTTATTGAACTTACGGAACTTACAAAAAAGTTAAGACTCCAATGTAATAAAGTCTTTGAAGATTGACTACAAAACTGTACCAGAAACCAATGGCCAGCGTAAAGAAATATACATCATCCTGCTTGACTACACGGCAACACAGAACCATCTGAAGGGGATGAGAAGTTGCACCTTAGAGACCAACCTGAATGGTTTGCGTTTTTTTTCCAGAAATTGGCAGATATGGACGATATAAAACTAACCTGTAAATTACAGCCTCCAAAACCGATCCGTTAATTAAGTATCCGCTACGATTCGCACCTGCGATCAACGGTCGCCACTAATAGTGTACTACGTCCAGCTAGTGCGCCATTCACAACATTGGAAGCGGTCAACACCAAACAGAGAGAGAGAGAGAGAGAGATAATGAGCGACAGTTCAGATTATTCAGACTTTGAAAGTCTGCAATTCTCGTGGTTCTGAAAAAACTGCTACTTTAGCACGAGAAATACAGACTTTCAACGTCCGAATAATCCGAACAGTCGCTTATTCTCTCTCTCTCTGTTTGGTGTTGACGGCAGCCAATGTTGTGAATGGTGCAATAGTGTGACGTAGTTGATCACAGGTGCGAGTCGCGTATTTTGCTAGCGGATAATTAATTAACGGATGGGTTTTGGAGACTGAAATGTAAAGGTCAGGTTTATATCGCTTACATCTATCGATATCTGCAAAAAATGCAAACCATTCAGGGTGGTCATTAAGGACCTGTTCGTAAAGGGAAAGTCTTTAAACGTGTCCTTTTTATCTTCCTTATGATTTAAGTGGCTTTTTAATATTTCTCGATCAAAAAATTGAAAATGAAAACGAAAATACTATATAACCGCAAGCATGGGTAAAAATCATCATCATCATCATCATCATCATCATCATCATCATCATCATCATCATCATCATCATCATCATCATCATCATCATCATCATCATCATCAATAAGTGCATCTACCCCACTCACGTCTCTCTTACACGCGCGTACACACACACACATACACACACACACACACACACTCACATACACACACATACAAATACAAATACATACACCCACATACAGATTCACGCAACACTCTCTCTTCATTCCTATCAGAGGAACAATTACACGTAACCTAAAAGGAAGTCAATCAGACGTAGAAAACCTGAAACACGAGAAGGGGAGAAACAAGTTCTTACTCCTTACATCCTAGAGAGGGGTGCAAACAATTGCAAAGCCTGATTAGAATTTGCATGAACAAGACGAACAGTTCTTCACGACAAGGAGAAAGTCTAGTGAGTTTGCCAGTGTTACCACGTGACAAACATTAACCGATCAAAAGCGCTTTTTTGCCTTCCATCACGCCTGCTGCAGGAGAATGGCTCGCCTTCACAGTATCGACAGTTCTAGAGGCGATGTAGTATTGTGTGCGGACAGAATGGAAGACCCCGGAGATTGGCCCAAGGGAGTGTGACCGTTGACCGCAGCGCGCAGCTGTCGGAAGCCCTAGCTGCCACTTCACCTCAGGTTTGAGTTGCTGAGCCAAGCACTGGCCTCCTATTGTTTTGCACACTCAGGCAGAGTCCTCCGAATGTTTCGTGAAGCTCCTTCTGCCTTCGCGAAATGTCCTCTGCGCCGTATGGCCATCACTTCCTTCGTCCAGAAGGTTTTCGCCTGTCACTGCAAATGTTTCAAAAGCACTATCGAGAGCGCCAGAACAAAGATGAGTGATGGCAAAAACCTGGATTCTGAAACAGAAAGCAAGTCAAAACCGGGATTGATGACTAGCCACCGAAATTTCAGCAACAGTAAAGTAGGTGCGTAAATTAAGCTGGTCTCCATCAGCAACAACTTTCCCGAACGAGAAGTAGGAGCAATAGTTACTTCCCCTTCGTTCGTTAATACCGTGTCCCGTTATCTGCTACTTCCGTGAAGTAATACATCTCTCAACTTTCAAGCGTAAAAACTTCGCTTTTCACGTCACCGCAAAGAACTAGATCTTTGCTGTCCTTCGAAATAATTGCACAACAAGCTTGTAAACAGAAGAGGGCCGAAACGTTTTAACGAGCAAGTCAACGGATACTGTGCTGTCGAATTCCTGGATCAGGAGTGCATAGCACACACCATTTTGACTAGAGTCTTGGTAATATTTTTCTCAAACATATGACGCAAATACAACCGATGGCTGATGAGTTTTCATGTAAAGGGGTAACAGAATAGAAATTCTTTCACCTGCTTCATCTTAAGATTCCGTCTGTCTCACAATTTTATCATATTATTTTGGTGGCAAATAAGAAAGTTCGCATTTCCTTTCCTGGCTTTAAAGTCTGTAATAAACTGTAAATAGTAAATGGCGAAAATGTAGGTGTTTTATTTAAAGCAAAATGAGACCCTACTGCGATACCACCCTAACTTTGAGCATGGTTGAGACGAGATCCCATGCAGGAGGCCTTTTACAAACATCACAAACTAGTTTCTACCCTGGTTTTCCCGTTCATGTACATTGGACCTAAGGCTTCTCTAGGTCTTCACTCCATGCGAGCTGGCCTGCAGTATCACATGTATGCTGATGATATGCAGCTGGTAGCGTCTTCTGGCTTTTCTTTTCAGCTACAGCATCTCTGTACCAACACACAGCACACAGTAGACAGTGCAAGCCTGGATGTCCATCCAAAACTAAAAATGAATGACAACAAAACTGAGGTTCTTCCAATATTCCCTGCAAATAAACTGAAACGTGTGCCATCCTGTACTACTTGTACTTTCTCTGGAATAAACAGCTCTCTCTCTTTCCCAGGCTGTCCTGAATCTTGGTGTTAGCATCGATGAATCATCATCTGTTGAATCTCAAATCAATGCAGTCTGTAAGTTCGTCTTCCTTCACCTTCAAAGGATCAGTCACATTTGACCTTCCTGTCAGTTTCTGCCCCCAGAAAAGATTATAACTGCTTTTGTGTTGTTCAGATTGGTTTACTGCAACTCTCTACTCATCAGTCTCCCTGATCGAGTACTGGGCGAACTTCAAAGAGCGTAGAAGAATGCGGTTCGTATTGTCTTCGTAGGCAAAAAGCAGACAAAGCCACACTCCTCCTCTAGAAGCTTCAGTGGCTGCCAATTCAAATTCACATTGTTTATAAGATCGCCGTACAACGCTACTGTCGTCTCCACGACCTCGCTGCAGCATACATGGAGGAGCTTCTGACGCCTTGCCTCTCGAGTCTCTTCGGTCTGCTCATGTTGACTTTTTTCCCGTACGGGCTAAATGAAAAAAGCACCTTTTCGCTTATTTACCTCTCGTTAATAAAGAATTGTCATTGTCATTGTCATTCTTCTCCTATGACAGTCATCAGACGGGAAATCGTCAGATGATTCTTCTTCATCTCATGCCCTACTGTGAGGAAGTTTTTGCACCTTTTCCTTTTGAAATATGTCTACCTTCGAATGTTTCAAGTCCGGCCTCAACACCTACCACTTTAAGAAATATTCTTCATAATAAAGCTTAGTATTCTACCTGCTCCTTAGTTTTTCGTCTTCATCTACGCACTTCTTTTAAATTTTCCGTGGTGTCATCTGTCTACTGACACCGGTGGTTCTTGTACAATTGACGGTCGGTTTGTTTGAAGTCGTTGGTGTACAGCGGACTGAACTCACCTCCACACAGGGAACTGAGCTCTTTTTCATCTTTTTCTTCTTGGAACAGAAAACTTCTAGCTACCCAAGAAATGTTTTATTCTCAGATCACAAACTTTCCTATTATTTTAAAGCGGGTATGTAGCAGTACCTTTGACAGGTAGTCTTTTGTCTAGAAGGCCTGCGCACAAAAAGTGCAGCAGGAACTATTGGAGAAGAGGATTGGTTGATTTTTTTTTTTATTTAGTAAGGCCTTAGACCCCGGTTGAAGGGGTGTAGTATATAGGATAACACAACACACTGTACATAACAAAGCGTAGAGAAAGGATTTGTACAGCGTAAGTTGTACGATAAAAGTCTGCGCAGAGTGCAGTCAATCTTGGTCGTGATGCTGCGCGTTATAAATTCACTTATTATTATTATTATTATTATTATTATTATTATTATTGACACTGCTCCTTCTCTGGACTTAATTGCATAGTAGAAGAAAATACACAATTTTCTGCATTTAACAAAAGCAACGAAAGTCTGAGGCTACTAGGATATCTACAATATTTACGACCAATAAATTTCATTCTCAGGCTACCTAGCAATGGGCAGACAAGCACAAAATGAATTTTATCTTCCCTACCATTTTCACATGATGGGCATATCAGATTTCCCATTGAGTAATTCCTGTGTCTGTAGAAATGTATTGCCAGATCAGTAACGCCAAATCGAAATTTTTTCATCACAAAATTTAATTGCCTATATAATTGGAGATATATCGGAATACAATGATTAGATTTACCACTCTATACATATACTTTAAATTGCTTACTATTGCGTTCCTGTTTACTCCAGTTTTATACTGCAGTATAATGTACAATCTAATAGCCTTTCTCTAAAAGCATGCAAAAATTCTTTCACTCTTCCCACACCCTGGTTATGCCAGGCAAACCCGAATCCATACTGACATAAGTATATCCGAACATTTGTGATCCAGTTAACTTTTGCTTTTATGTCAAGGTTAAACAACATTTAGTAAGCCTTTTAGGAAATGTTTGGTTATTCATCTACAACACCCTCAAACATTTTAGCTGTTGCAGTTCACAGTTGAATTTATTATGATTGGGTATGTGTTAATTATATAACAGATTATTTCTTTAGGGGGAAAGGTGTGCTCTTTTAGTGCTGCGCAGCTTTGTCCAATCGACATGTTTCTAATGTATAATATATAATTGGCTGTATCTGAGCGTCGAACAATTTGAAGAACACACCAACAGAGTAGTTATTATAAGCCCGTAGTCTTTCCATTACGCACAATAATAAAGCCTTTTTTTCTTTGCTTGTGATATCTGTGCATGCCCTTACAAATCTGTCTAGTTTAATATTTACACTCGTGAAGAGAAAAAAGATCATAAAGACTAGCATGCAAACAATTGCCCATTGATCAAAGTACGTATTATTTTAAATCATCAGTAACTATAAGGTCAACAACAGTCTTATTAATATTAAAGCGGGGCAAGTCTCGTGATGGTAGGGACTGATGGCAGTGATGTCCCCTGCCAGTCGAACAACACCTGGAGACTTTCTGACAGACAATTCTTTTATCTGTGTACCTGTTGCCGCATGTTAAACTGAAACAAAATTCGCAAGTTACTCGACATGAACAAACACCATTGCCTTCTTCAGACTTTCTCACACCTCTCACTTTCCTCTAACTTTGATAGGGCGGTCCGGTGGCGCAACGGTTAGCGCCTGTCACCAATACAGTGAAGGTTGGCTGTCCTGGGTTCAGTTCCCGTCTCGGGCACGCTGTTCTTTCTCTGCGTGTGGCATCTGTTTACAGGGCTGGCTGCCTTGCCGTGATATAGCCTTAGTTGCTGGCTCGGCGTAAAACACCAATTCCCTCACCCTTTAACTTTGATAGAGGAGATGCAAGTAAACAGACATGGGAGACCGTTCAACTCCCGCACGCCTTTCTTGCACAATCCCCGTGTTAGACTTAGTGGGTGCAATAGTTTCCCTGTCTATAACTGGAAATACAAAATTTCCTATTTTATGCTTTTATTAGCAGTGTGCTGGATTGCAGAGTTTTGAGTGACTTGATATTAGTTTTTGTTATTCTAATAGAATTAAAAATGTAAAACAATTGCAGAAAAATAAAAAAAACCAGGAATGGTGACATTGCAAAATTAATGTAAAAGAAACAATAAATGTGTGCATGTTGCGTTGATCTAATGAGTAATTCTAATGAGTTTTTTTCAGATGACCTCTTTACTTATTCTTAGATTTCTGTTTCTTTCACAGTGCCTACAGGGTCTCACTTTGCTTTCTTTAAAGAAGCTCTGTGGAGAAACTCTCTTTCTCTCTTTGTTAAATCGATCGTTAACAATTTCTCTGCTTCCATCGTTAATCTTCAAGGAATAAAACAACAGTATATCGATTACAACCGCAGAGAGAGAGAGAGAGAGACTGAGTGAGAGAGAATCAGAATCACTTTATTGAATAGATCATTAGCCCGTTTCAAGGGGGAGAAGTACAAAACAACCAAAGTTATAGACACATCAATTATATAGTAGGCAATTGGATTGTCCTCAACACGAAGACATTCACATTTTAACAAAAGTCACACTGTGCTTTTTACAATTTCCAAGATATACCAAGGAACATGTGACAAATTTAGAGAAAATACACGTACAAAGAGAACACACACAGATATACACTATTTCGATCACTTGTCTCTCCGGTCCAATATTTGAAGAAAAATTCCTGCTAAAGGGTTAGAAATTATTAGTTTTAGTGTCTGACAATATAAGTTGGAATCTGAATAGAGAAGGTATCATAATATTTTACGGGGATGTAGCTTTATCTCAAAACAGAATACACAGGGCAGACAAATAAAGAATGTATTTCGGTTTCTTCATCCTGACAAAAAAAGTAATTTAAAACAAGCTAGCTAGCGACTACAGTAGTTTTTGTTTATATTCTTTGCGTTAAGAAGCCTACATCCCTTCTTTCCTCCTTCAAAATGATAGTGTAGCAAACAGGATAAGCGTGAGGGTCCACTGCTTCTGTTTTGTTGTTGTGTCTGAGCTCGGTTGTCTTCGAGAAAGCCCAATCATGAAATGCCTCACTAGTTGGGACAACGAGGGATGTTCCACTTCAATATTTCGCGCGCTTACAGCGAGTGTAGACCATGTGAACTCGATAGACTGATTCTTCAGGGTGTTTCCACACTTTATTTTCATAATTTGTCACTCCTAGTTTTGTCAGGATAGAGAGGAGAAGCAAGTCGATGAACGCTCCATCAAGTGATCCACCAGCGCCGTCAGCGCCTGACTTTCGAGTGATGATGTTGCATTGCTTTTGCCGTGGCTTTCGGGCTGTTGACAGTTTGCAGAAGCTGAAAGAAATTTATGGCGATGATACTCCATCTAAAACGACTGTCGCAGACTGATTTCGTCGATTTGGCAGTGATCGTTTCAGCAGTGAGGATGAACATCATGAACGAAGGCCTAGGATGTCAAGAGACCCAGACAATGTCGACAAAGTTCGTGAATTCCTGGAAAGTGATGGCCTTATGAATATCAGGAAAATGAAGCTGGGAATTCCTACTACAAGTTTTTACAGGATCATCCATCACGATTTGGGATTCAACAAGAAGTCAGCTCGCTAGGTGCCAAGGTTGCTGACGACCAGCAAAAGAAAAGCTGTGTGGATTGGTGCAAGGAATTCTTGGAAACATTTAATCACAGGCGTTCTCACCACATGTGAGGAATGTTGGCTTTACAACCAAGGCCCAGTTGATGATTTGGTCATTGCTGGAGTGAGGAAACAGATAAAAGTGATGCCATAATCGGCGTTTTTGGAGTGTTTTCAAAACTGGATCCATAGGCCGAAAATGTGTTGCAACTGGCGGCGACTATGAGGAATAAGTTTTAAAAGAGTTGATGAAGAAAAGAAAATTTGTTTAAACAAAATTCTCCAGGTTCGTTTTATTGCCAAGTTTGGGCGGAAGTGGAACATCCCTCGTAGAAGGGAGCTGGAACAATGATTAAGCATGGAGCGCTTTCTTCTTCGACCTAAGAGAAACGCAAACTATGAATAATTTATTGTGTTCGAAGACGGATCTGAAAGTCGAACTAGTCTCCACCCAACATTTTATTTTAAGATCTGTATTACGGGATATAACGGGGTACTTTTGTCAAAGAACTGAGAAAAAGCGCACGCAGGTAAGAAAAGAATCAATAAACGACATTGTTTACATTCTTCTTAGAAACTGCCCCAGTATCAATTGAAAGCTTGTTAAATGCATAATAGTGACGCACCTTTAGCTAGCCAAGTACAGATCGGAACTTTGAATTGGTGATAACATTTTTCTTTTTAATTTTGTAGTAATTAAAATATTGACTACCACGTATTTGCAATATTTGCTAATTTACTGGTTTGAAATGTTAACCTATGCTTACAAGCAAACAGTTTTTAAAAACAGCAAAAGGATCATCATCATCATCATCATCATCATCATCATCATCATCATCATCATCATCATCATCATCATCATCATCATCTTCTTCTTCTTCTTCTTCTTCTTCTTCAAGTCAAAGCTTCCTGCTTTGTCTTTACATGCAGTGATGACATATCGTATAGAATGATAAGGGTTGTCCCCGATGACACATCCTGTTCAAGAAGCTGCTTCTTAAGAAGAAAGCCAGCAATAAACTCTTTGACTTTTGATCTCAAACAAGGAACAACGGCAATTCCACTGCACGGGAAGCACCTCACATGAGCTGCAGAATGGCAGCCTGTTTTATGGTCTGTAAGGAGGCTGAAGTTATCGCTCAGTCTTTTGTCAGATCCTAACGGCAGGATGGATTATGAAGACGTCACTTACCCCTGAAGTGCTCCAAGGACTGGCAGCCAACGGATTAACGGGCACGCCAAAAGTAGCATGCACGTGAGCGTCTGCAAAAGAGAGGGAAAGCGAGATAGGTCCCAGCTTTTCTTCTTCAGGCTTTAGTTTCAATTGCGAAATTATTTTCAGGGTCGCTTTGATTCAACGTACTGTGCCTCCATAGTTGACCAAGTACCTCGTGCACTAGTTTCGTTCTCATCAAAAGTTTGTCGTAATAGTAAACAGTCAGACAATTACTCCTGACTCCTAATTAGTCAGTTTATCGGTTATATGCAAAAACGTGTTTGGTAATGGATTTCCTACCTGTTCTTTATGATCGACAAAGCTCGTCTGTAGCGAGTTGATGAACAGATGAATACATTAACAGACCAAATAGATTACTAGGTCGATAAATTAATAGATTGTAGTTATGCTTTAATTTGTCTTAGCTTGTCAGTTGTGAAGAAATCGCAAGAAAAGCAGACCATGTTTACCTCGCTCTCCTCTCACTGACGTCCCACGCCTCATCTTTTGGGTCGAGGAAGGATGACAGCTTGGCGCTAGTGACCGAAGAAAGACCATCCATCTTGATTAAAACGATTCATCCCTACTGCCTTCATACCTCCCACTTCTCTTTATCATACTCTTCCACTTCAGTCCCCCTACGCTATTTCTTGCCGTTATTATCCCCGAATGATCGTAATTTTTCTTCTACGGCAACATTTTACTCCAGGGGAAAATAAATCGTCTATATATGGGTTATTCATGCAGAGACAAATGAAAAAGAAAGTGTCTATATGCTCGCATTGACAGCTAATTCTGTGTCGTTCCACACAATCTTGGCTGAATAGTCACCGAACACCAGGCAGCAGTCAACTTCCACCCACGTCCTTTTCCGCTCGAGAAATCACACAGTCAACTACATGTGACGCAAATGGGTTAACGGGAAATCGCGAGAAGGGTCAACACCCGCGATATGAAAGCATTTCATTTCATAGCCGCCATTTTTGTTACATTACGCTCCCTCAGACTATGGCAACACCTGATCAAGTAGTCAGCTGTCCTAGATACAGAATCAATCGGTGCTTCCAGGATCATTTACTGTGTACCCACCGAGCATGGAGAAGCTGAGTGCATCTTCATCCCTCAGCTAATAAATTCTGTCGTTCTAGGTTCTCGCGAGTTTTTGCTACACTCTAGAGTATTGTCGAAAGAGCAGCGAGAGGTCTTTTTTTTCATCGAGCAAATATTCAGTGAGCATGCGTGAGTCTTCTCTATAGTGTCGAACCAACTTTGAGTGAGTGAATTGGGGGTAGATGGAAGAGATGGAGTGATAGAGAACGGGAGAGAGAAAGGGAGGAAAAGAGGGAAGACAAATAGTGTTGTATTGATGAGCAGACATTAATAAGCAGTAAATTATCCAGAATGTTGCGATGTGAGAAAACGAAAGTGCCAAGGGAAATGAGAGCTACAGATTTTTGTGTATACAGTTTTAGTGTCTACAGTTTTGTGGATACAGTTTTTGTTTATATAATGTTTGTGCATACAGTTTTAGTGTATACACTTTCAGGCACAGTATAACTATAAGTGGTTCCCTGTCTATGGGAGACGATAAGTAAGCGTGGAGCTCAAACTATTGCCTCTACCTTTTATCTTTCCTGAAAAAATAAAGGTATCTGCTAGGGGGGTGGTAGAGACTGTTTCTAGCAATGACATGTCTAACGATTAACTTCGGTGTAATGCTTATTTTTCATGAAATGTTTCATATAAAAAAATCTTAGAAAAGCTTTGAGTATGCAGGGGGGATGCTAGTCTACTGTCATTGTGGTGATGTTTCTAGTGTTGCGGTACTTTCTAGCGAGTCTGAAATTTAATTTATTTTCATAAAATTTTTCCAGCAGTATCTTTAATAGTTCCTTTGTTGTAATCCCTGACTGAATGATATCGAGTGATGTGCTTTAATTGAAGATGTCTTAAGACTCTGTATGGTTGCTTTGTTTAGTTTTGTCCCAGCAGTTTGAAATATTACTACATCCAGTAATTGTTTACTGTTTTTCCTCTATTAGATTCCCGTGTTAGAACAATACGTTTTAGTCATCTTTATTAAGGCGTGAAACTGAGGCTTTCACATCACATGTTGTTAAGGTCAAACCTTAGAAATATTGTAATTTCCTCTTCGGCAATGCCATTAAATGGTTAATCTGACAGTTTTCCCTGTATCCCTGTCTCTACCCTATTTCTTTCTATACCTTTTTTTCTCGTCCTCCGTGTGTGTGTGTGTGTGTTAGAGAGAGAGAGCGCCAGAGAGTTTGTGAGGAGAAATATGAGAGCAGGCAAGGAATAAAGTAGTTTTTGATGGTAAAGGTAGTAGATGAGAGAAAGAGTTATTTAAAAAAACATTTGGTGAGGTATAGAAAAGTTATTGAGGTACACTGCCCCCTAACTCTAGGACAATTGAAATTCGAACACTAAAACCGATTTGTTCAGAAAACGTTTTCTTATATAGATTTTCTTTTTGAACATCTTAACAACATTCACCTGTCCACACATAGGGCCAAGAACAGTTCGTCTTTCAGTAGAGGAAAAACACGAGTCAGTTTACTTTACAGAATGTATCTAATATACCTTTTTCTCGCTGTTTCTTTAGAAACCAGACTCTAACATCAAATTAAAACCGTAAAAAAATGCAAGAGCGCACATTGCGCACAGTTTCACCCTTAATGGTCTGTCTGTATTACTTGCAGATGAAAAAAGCAATGACATCGACTCTGTAAGCCAGGTTTGGTGAGGCAATAGATATTCCCACCAGTCTGTCCCAGCTATTCTTCTCCTCTTTCAGCTCCTCTTATTATTCTGTGCGCATCAGTAATTATCGAATGTGACTACTTCCACACTAGAGGGCAGGAATAAGCCGCAGAGACATCGACTCTGTAAGCCAGGTTTGGTGAGGCAATAGATATTCCCACCAGTCTGTCCCAGCTATTCTTCTCCTCTTTCAGCTCCTCTTATTATTCTGTGCGCATCAGTAATTATCGAATGTGACTACTTCCACACTAGAGGGCAGGAATAAGCTTAGTCCGGGGCCTTTTGGGTTCCTAAACACGGCAACATGAGGACCTTCATTAGAGGCTACAAGGGTGAAGGTTGGTTTGGTTGCATCAGGACGTGAGAAAGAGAGAGAGAGAGAGTGTGTGTGTGTGTGTGTGTGTGTGTGTGTGTGTGTGTGTGTGTGTGTGTGTGTGTGTGTGAGAGAGAGCAATTTGCCTGCCTAATTGAGGCTGCAGAGCAATGACCAGCTGGTGCGATGGTCAGACCCGGTTTGCCAACATCCGTCGTACTTTTCTAGTGACGGAGCAGGGCAGTGATCGGTGATCATTAAGAGACGAAGGTGAGTGATTACACGTTTATGTATCTGCAAGTGCGGCTCCTTAGTTTCTTCTAAAAATAAATTAACAACCTTGAGGATTATTACCGTTTATTTATTTTTCTCGTCCTCAGGTCAGGGTTAGGGTCAAAGCAAGTTGCTAGGGACAAAAATCAATACGGCCTTTTCATTCATCCGTAAATCCACCTAATCAAATTTCTAGCGACAAAAAAAATTGAGCTCCAGGCGAGGAAGTTTGCAAATATTCTTAACGCGAGAGGGAACTTTGAACTTTGGCTTTGAAAGCACAGATTGTGTATTTTTTTGTCAGAGCAGTTGTTGTGTACGCGCAGTTGAAACGTAGGATTTCTCTTTGGAAGTGTAGGTGTGAGCAAAATTTCATCCTTAAAATTAGAAACTTGTGGGACCAGTCACGGTTTCTTGCTGAGCTGGCGAGCAATAAACTTTCGTAGACAAGTGAGATATCTCTTTTTTTCCCTGTCAGTAGGAGGAAGAAATAAATCTTTTGACAGATCTGCTCTTGCGCATTTCCACAAGGTGTTACATTTGAAAAGAAATCAATCGTCTACGGAAAATAATTGGTAGTTTTTCAGCATTTAAAAAAAATTTTGACAGAACTCAGACAACCATTACTATTACATCTCATAAGTTAGAAAAGTTCCAAACATTAAAGAACATGCGTGATACTGTATGGGTGCACAAGTTACTAAACCAACTTGTAGCCGTTAACAACGCCTGATTTTCGAGAATACTCTTATATATATATATATATACATACACATACACTCGCATCAATATGCACATGCACGCTCACAAGCACGAACACGTGAGTGTTTATGTTGTTTTCTTCAGGTCTCCTTTTTTCATGTGATCGCCTACTCACTACACGGTCAGTAGTTGCTGCTCCACAATTACGAAGTAAAACACGAAATGTATTATTTAATACTATTTTATAATCATTAAAATTTTCTTGTCTTGCACGAGGTGCATTGTCTTTAGTTTCAAGCTTCTCTTGAGGTATTTACGAATGTTTTCATCATAATCCCGTGCCGTTATTCGTTTTAATGACAAAAAAGTGATGACCCTGTAAACAGACCCTGTAACTGCTGGACCCTGTAACTAGAAATAAATAGAAGAGCTATTTCCTAAGACCCCTACTAGTAGTACTCCATATTTTGCCTTTTTGTATGAGTGCACCTGTCGTGTTTGTACGTAGGCATGTGTGCGGGAGTGCGTATGCACGCACCTGCGTGTCGCGCGTTAATATCCATATCTGTTTATATATATATATATATGTGTGTGATTTATTCATACTGATATAAATGTTTATTCAATAGCATATATTAAATATGTTTGTATAAATAAGGAAATAAAACTAAGGAAATAGTTGTACAAATATATATATATACACTGACACGCTCACTCGATCGTGCGCACACACACATACGCAGGCACTCATAGATGTGCAAATAATAACCTTTACGACAACAGGATGGGTGAAAAGATCCCGTCTGCTGCCATTGTCGCATCTAAGCCCATAAGGCATCCTGCTATTAATCGATGAGGAAATGCACTCTCCCGGAATTTTTCAAAAAATTCATAGACTTGAACGGACTGATTTTGTTATTTTGTTTTTATATAGTCACCTCTGATACTGAAACTCCTAACGAGAACCCACAAGAAACCCAGTGTAGGCAGTTTTTCTCTTGCAGTGAAGCAGTGAAGAGATGTACTCTGTCTAATCAGCAGCCGACGATTCCTGTCTTTGATTGTACCTCGCTCAGGATTAAGACAATGAATCCCTGGCCTATTTCTAGCGGCTGGGAGGGTCAACACGGGGACAAAGTATCCGGCACTTGTTAGATTCCCTCCTTGGTATGCTGATGATGATGTCGATGACTCCGGTGGAACTTCGATCTCGTGATTCCTCGAACTGAAACTTCTGCTGGCTATCGCTGATTTGATGACAGCGCCATTGTGAAATCTTATTTTCTTTTTTCTTTTTCTCTCATGTAGACATAAACCTGTGTGTGTGTGCAATCTCTCTCTCTCTTTCTCAAACACACACACACACACACACACACACACGGTTGAGTTATGCGCTTGTTTGCGAATGGAAAAGAGTTTTCTTTCCGACAAATGACAGAAATTGCCATATATGTGGGTAGCTGGGCAGTTCTAGGAGCTGCATTAGCTTGATGGATGTAGAGAAAGATGAGGCGAAGTGACACATGTGAACTAAATGCTCCAATTCTCGGCGCTTAATAACATCGCACAACTGTCCCTACGCAAACAGCAGAATCATTGATCTCCCTCATGTTTCGACACTCCAGCGCTCTCAGCATCTCCACGATTTTGAGGGTGGTGGTGATGGTAGGTACCGTTCATCTGCTGCTACACTCCGACTCAAGCGACGAGCAGCAAGTCTCGCACGAGGTTTATTTTGTTTACTGCAGGTCTTAGAAATGAGTTGGGTTGGTAGCTAATTTTTTGTGCAAGAGTTAGTGCTAATAAAATGGACTTTCGTTTAACCTGAGTTGCTTTACTTCGTTGGCACCGTGAAGTGGTTTGACGTTAATTTTCTTTCTTTCTTTCTTTCTTTCTTTCTTTCTTTCTTTCTTTCTTTCTTAAGCAAACAAAGTATCTCCACCACTGTTCCTTTCTTTCATCTTTTCATTTTGTCTGGCTTTTTATGTTTTGTTTTTGTTTATGCTTGCTTCTGCTTTTTTCTTTTCCAGTATAGCTTGTGTTCAAGATATTTCTTATCCTGTGTCTAAAGTCAACCGTAGTTTTATGTCCTGCGCTTCTATTTGATCTTTTTGATGGCCTGCGACATTGCTAGATGTTTAAACTGATTCACGTTTAAATTTTGCCGTCGTGCACAGCATTCACACTCGTGGGTTATGAGTGACGGTTCATTTTTCGGTTTTCTCACAATGTCATAGATACGTGGCAAGTAATACCAACCTCTTGATTTTTTACCCCAGAGCATAATCCTGTGAGCAAGCATCCTTGTCTTTTTTTTCGGTCGTGGGTGACAGATCATCACTCGTGGTTTGAATTCGCTCGCCTCACCTCAGTTTCAGTTTCTTTTAACCTCTAATGCGGCTCCAGTAATGGACACCAGTGAAGATACTTTTTTTTATTTTAGCCCTATCGTAAGCGGCACAATCAGCCAGCTCGCTGTATCAGCAGAAGAGTCTTAGCCCGTTGCAGCAGAACTGGCCGGTCGATCTGCCTCCTCGCTGGTGGCGACTTAAGTGGGTAGTCTCCCCACAGTATCAATGGCACAGCCACGAGAGGCCATCGTCTTCAGCAAGTCGCGTTTTAGGGACGAGGTTTCAGAACTTCGTTCCAAGTGTGCGCCAGTATGGAGTTTCCTGCTTGCTGAACGCATTCAATAGTCTTTAATGAACGCTCCCCTCAGATCCTTTGACGTCTGGAGAGACAACTACAAGTTCTCTCTGTCTCTGTCTCTCTCTCTCTCTTCAAGGCCTTGCAAACGCATTTGCAATGAGCGTCATTCAACCCTACTCCCCATCCCACAATGTGGCATTGCCTTCTGTGCCCATGCAGCTGGATTTGGTCTTGATTTTTCTCAGTTTTACATTATTCTTAATGAATTGTATTTTTCATTTATTTCGAGGCTTAACAAAATGGCCTGCATTTTTTGGGGATGGGATCACCATAACAAAAACAAATATCTTTTTAAAGTTCGTAATATTTAATTAAATCACATTTGTGAGCTAATGAAATAAAAAATATTTTGTTGGTACTAATATTAAATTTTCCCATAAGGTTGTTTTTAAATCAAAATCTTCGCTGAAATAACCAGCTTATCGATCTTCTGAAAAAGAAAGAAAAATAGAGCAGGAGGAAGAAATGAAACCACGAAAGCATATTTTTTTAATCCAGGCAAAGATTTCCATACTATAAATCGGAATGCTTTGCTAAAGTCTGTTTCGAATAAAAGAGATTGGAAAAGCACAGACACCACGGAAGGTAAGAAAACAGCATACAGAAGGTCGCCACATGATCTCAGTCGTAGGACTTCGATGCACCGGCTTCTCGGAAGCAACAAGCGATCTCTGGCTTCCTTGCAGCTCCTGCTGATGAGAACCTAATGACCTTTGCGGAGAGTGAGACAAGACCAGCAGGCCACATGCAACTGGGTTATCAATGTTAGTCTGCTAAGTCAAGGTGAATGATTGTATCTGATTTTCCTAAGCCCATAGGATTCCCGAAACAGACTACCAGGACTGAACCCAATCGACAGGGCTTATCCTAGGATTTTTTTCAATGATAGAAAGTCAATAAATACATGCACCCAATCCATCTACCCACCAACACCCACGAACACCAACAACAACACCCAGACCCACTAACACACACACACACACACACACACACACACACACACACACACACACACACACACACACAACACAACCTCCAAATAAGAACCCGCGAAAGACGCGACGAAAAAGAAATTGTGGGTAGTATGGAATGAAAAGAATAAGCCTAGTTAAGAGATATACAAAAACCGAAAGATTAAAAGGCTGCACTTCTGGCTTAGGGTGGAGGCAGAGATGGAAAATCAAGGCAGCGCGATCGAGAAAAAAGAACAAAAATGGAAAAATTTAATCCTGCTATCAAACTTACAGACTTTACTCCGTCACTTGCGGCTTCCAAGTGAAGCTGTATGAGTCGAGTCTCTTAGGACCAGGCAGAAATGTTTGTAACAAAAGTCATCTATCATCCTTCATCACTTGGTTGGTACTAGGTGATGACCATCAATATTATTCTACCGCCATTGGTCGTCATTCAGAAATGGAAAGAGGTAGCATCACACGACTCTTGCCATTTAGGCCTGTGTACAGCAGGTGAAAAGCAAGTCTTACATGGTGTGGTCAGTCCTTTCATTTATGTTTTCCAGACAGATTTTTTCTGTCAGCCTCGGCGTTGACCACCCTCTGAGGTACTTTAAAGGACCCTCAGTCTAGAGATCGTGCTCCGTACATAGTTATTGTTCCCATGCTCAGTGTAGGTCATTCGGAGCAACTTCATTAGGCACTTTGTTTCGAATGTCTGGCATTTCTTCTATATCTGGAAGCAGAGTTAACGACTCGCATACGTAGAGCAGGATGAGAACTGTAAGGGAGTTGACCATCAGTACATAGTAGCGGTCTGATGGTGTTGTTGCGCTACATCCTGGTAAGCCTGGCCATTGCCGCAGTCGCTGTAACTTATAGCTAATAGCTAAATCTAGTTTTAAAGAAACACAGTGTTATAACTAAATCTATCTTAAAAGTAGAATGATGGAATTGTTACAATGTTCCTGCGATTTCATGTCCAACGCGAACATTGACCCCGAAGAACTGGGCGTGTGGGTTTGTTATGACAGCTCTTACCAACCACCTTAACATCATTTACAGAGCAGCGTTGTGTACAATATTCACACGTCAGTCACTTACAATCATCGGCACACAACTCACGAGACCCACACCTGATCTTCTCCGAGCAAAACACTTGAGGACATGACAAATAAACCACCTCAGGTTCTGTAGCTTGACGGTAGCGATCAGAGATTCATGGGGACCTTCGGGTGACTAGGCTGCGTACTAAATCATTTGTGTTTTTCTCCCTGTATGAGATCCAAAGGTGTTTCCTGAAGCATTAAATTTTAATTTTCATTTCGAACACTCGGATCCGTCGCTCCGATTCCGGGAGCAAGGTCTATGTCTCGCAACCAGACAGCATATTAGCACAAGGAAAGACTTGTAAAACCTGAATCTGGTTAGGAAACTGATGCTTCTGTTGTCCCAAATTTTGTGAAGCCTGGCCATGGCCGCTGTCGCTGCTGTGATCATAAAATGTACGTCCACAGCGCAGCTTCCGTCCTTAGAAATGGTTGATCCCAAGTATGTAAAGGACTGCACCTCCTCTAGCTGTACGCCGTTCATCAAAATCTCTGCCTTGATAGATCCGGTGGTGTTTACCATGACTTTAATCTTCTCTGCGCTGATTTCCATCCCGTGTGCACTCGCACTAGTAAGGTGCTTGTCCAGGAGGGTCTTTAACTCGCTTACGCTGCCCGCCACCAGATTAGTCGTCAGCGAAGTAGAGGTTACTGAACAGCCTCTCCCCGATCAACACGGTGGTGTGATAGTCCCGGGGTGCATGATTTTTTTCAGGTAGATGTTGAACATCACTGGGGACAGAGTGCATCCTAGATACACACTCACTAATGTGGGAAAGAGTCATCCACTAAGTTACCCACAGTTATTGAAGAGTACCGAGCTCCTGGAGTCGTCGTACAGTCCCTTAATGCTGCAAACAAGACCTGCCTCCACAATGAAGGAGCCATTATGTTCCATAGCCCCTCGTACCACTCTCTATTGAATTCCCTCTTAAAATCAGTAATATTTACCATGCTGAAAGTGCTTCTAGATGAGGACTTGACTGTCGTAACTCTCCACAACAGTGCTCATGCTGGCCCGGAATCTTTAGCTAGTATCTCCTCTTCCGAGGGCGTGAGGCGGTTTTGGATCATTTTTAGCATAACTTTACTTGAGTGACTGATCAGGCTGATCGTTTGATAGTTGCGACACTGCTTTCCGTCTTCTTTCTGAGACAGGAGAGTGAACAGTAACTGCGTCTACTCTTGTGGCCACTGCTTGGTTGCCCAGATCTTTCGAAACAGCGTGGTAAGAGTTTTCACTATCTCTTCTCCGCCACCTTTAATCAACTCCGCAGGGATATTGTTCACCCCTGGGGACTTATCTCCTTTCAGTCTGTCGTGAAGTTTACTGCAGTATGTAGGCAATCAGTAGGTGGTCCAGGACAGCTTTGCCCTCCGAGAGCAGGTGGACCTCGCTGTCCTCGAATGCAGAAGTTTTCCGTTGCCCCTCGGTGGTGAGGGTCTTAAGCAGGCGGATCACCTTCCAGTTGTCGCCCAAGGCCTCACTGGCATCAATCTCACTGCATCTCTCCTCGATCCACGTTACCCTAGCTGCGTTTATGCTTTTTCGTGTATCTTGCGGTTGCCTTCCCTGTAACCAGCAGTTGCCTCAAGGTTTTTAAGTTTTCACCCTTCAGAATCTGACGACGGAGACTTTGTCGGCCGAGTTAACTCATGTAGCCTGATATGGTATCCACATCGTAGTGAATAAGGCCAGGGAAGCGACTTTCTCCTGACTTGCGCATGGAAGAGTTTGACATCCTTAGGGTCCTGTAGCTTTTCTACGTCAAAATGAATGCGTGAATTGGTCGTGCGATGTTTCATCGCTAGCTTCAATTTGATCAATAAGACGAGGTTATGGCCACTATTGATATCCACCCACGGAAATACCCTCGTTTTTGTTTGGTTAATGCTCGATTTGAAGCGCCTTGGCAGTAAGATGAAATCGATCTGAATGTGGATCGACCCACCCGAGAGTGCCAGGTGACGAGCTGTGTCGCTTTGTGAGGATGCACAGTGTTGGCAAGGGTAACCTGTGACTCTGTGTGAGCTCTAGCAGCCAAGCCCCAGTTCGTTTGTCTTCCCAAGCCCAAAGCGGTCAGCCGTGCCGGCCATTTTTGCGACATGCGTATGAGCACGGACTTGTATTACTGGACTGCTTGCAGAAGATTTTTTCAGTGAAGTCATAGAACGAGGCTGGTTACGAAATAGCTTCCGGTTTAGTCACGTTTCAGTTTAACTACTAGAACGAGGCTTTAGACGATATAGCTTCCAGTTTATTCACATTTTTGTTAAGGCTCGCCGTGACTACCCGCGGAGAACTTCGCAAGAGGCTCAGCGTTGGTCTCGGCAGACAGACAGCAATCCACCTATACACGTCCGTGGTCTGCGCCAATTTTTGCAATAAAATCCCCAATCACGGTGAGGATGTCTTTCTTCTGTACCTCTCTGGTTGTCTTTTCCAACTTCTCCAAGAACAGTTCCAGAGCGTACGCCTTAATAATGGTCGTGTTCTGAATCGTGGCAGTGACTAGGATGGAGATAAGCCTGCTTAAGATGAGGATCTAATTGAGAACTGTCCCCACCACCTGTCTGCGGACCAGGAATCTGACCCCATACTCATATTTGGAATCCTTGCCGCTGAAAAACAATTTGTTGTCCTCGAGAGTTTGCGTCTCTTCGAATTCGGTCCAGCGTACCTCTGCCAGTACCACAACTTCCCAACTGTAGCGTCTGAAAATGTGGATAAATAAGGGAGGAATGAAAAAAATTGGAGGGAAAATTTACTGGGTTCATCCTGCTTGGGTTCACCTATCCTGCTTGGGTTCATCTTTTCTGCTTTGGTTCAACTAATTGTGAAACAGGCATTAAATATTACAATTCCTATAAAACGACCCGCTTTCACTGAATTAGCTGCAGCTGGCTATTCAAAAGATGTAAAGGGCACACATAATGTGTTTCCCTTCTTTTCTGTTTAATCCTTTTTTTCTGGAAAGAAGTTGAAAGACTTAATTTTCTCCTAATATGTTTTCACGTCCATCGACGTTATTATCGTTTTATCAACAGTAATGGGCAAAGAACAGCCTTAGCATAAAAACAGTTGCCTCCACAAAACAGGCAATGTTTCACGCTAAGCGCAGCATTTAGAGACCCACGCAAGAAAACACAACTTATGCGCTCAGTAATACAAGATTCGCTTGGGCACGAACATTTGAATAGTGCCACATAAAAGAGTTATCAAAGACGGACTTCGAGGAAACAGATAAGAGTTTAAGTCCTGTGCTATGTGAGCGCCAGCGGACCGGCTGTCGATCCAATCAAATAAAGCGGAACAAAATGCGATTGTGCAGGTTTACTGTCCGAACGAAAATTTTAATCCACTAAAGTGCAGTCTTCCTCCAGGAATGAAAGCAGGTTAGAAATAACAAGTTTTGATCGAGTTGCTCCTCAATGTTATTGTTATTGATTGATTTTCGGACGAAGGTTGTAGAGTTGCAAGTCGTACTAGTTGGTGACTAAATCGCAAAGTTGTGCATTTTTTCATCCTCGCAAGTTATGCAAGTTGTTCAAGGACATTCACAGGGTAGGAAAAGGGCTTGGAACATGCTTTTATTTTTTCCTGTTGCTGATACTGCAAGTGAGAGGCAGTGAGTTCTGATCAAGGGGCAGCCGAGTGAGTTTTCTGTTGACCGTTTAGAAGTAACTGGTGTGAGCATTCGACGGGATTACTCTCTTTCATAAATCTTTGATCAAAGCGAGAAATCCTTCTAATTACGATTAGTGTTCTTGGTGTTGTTCTAGCCGCTAGAGAGCTGTGCTTATTGACACATGAAATATCTTGATATCAATGCCACACTGTAGTCGAGAACATGGAATGCTTCTTTGTCGGTCGGCAAATTAAGTCATTCAAAATCCTAAGTTTAAACCGTCTGTTGCAGTTTTCATACTTTTGACGAACGCCATAGAATCCCTTTGCACTTCTGGCAACAATATCCTACATATAACTTATGCATTAGCTTTTAACACAGAGAGCTTGCAATCTTTGTCCAGCTCGTAAAACATGTATAAAGGTTTCGTTTTTTAAAATACGTGTTTAAAACATGGGCACTTGCTATTATGAAAAAAGGGGGAAAAAAGTTCCCTCCTAGTCTCTGGGGAAAAATAACATCTAAATATTGCATAATAACACCTTTACCATTTCCAATTTTGCTTTTATTTCTTGGCACAGTTTTGGGGCATTGTATAGAAGAACAAGACAGCACAGCAGCAGTTTCTCTACTCAATGGATATCTTTTTGGCTCAGACAAGCAGAAGAAAACGATGATCCTGAAGAAATCTTTTTGATCCTGAAGACCATTTGTTCACAGACCTTGATTGAGTAGCCAAGGAAGATGTTTCAGAAAGCAGCTATAGTCTTTCTTGAATTGTCTTTTTTAAGAAGGTATATTATTGAAGTATTGCAGCCGCTTGATGCGTCTTACCAGGACGTCTAACCACCGCGTGGGGAAGCTGATGGCCGAGTGGTTAGAGCGCTGGCGACCGAACCGAGAGCGCTCTGGTTCAATTCCCGATAAGCCCAGCAAACTTCCCCCAGTCGACCCAGCTGACGGGAATGGGTACCTGACTCCGTAGAGGGTTGGGAAAGGTAAGCCAGCGAGGGAGAGAAGATTGGCATGTAAAAGCTGGCCCCGAGAAAAGTGGGGTCTCTAACACCTGACTCCCCAACGACCTAAAAAGGTTATGGGATGACCTTTTACCTTAACCACCGCGTATTACGGCGGAATATCTGCCCATGTCTTCCTAAAATATCTTATTGAAATGTCTTAGTCGAGCGTCTTACTAACAATGCCTTGCTTGAAACCGTCTTGTTACAACGTCATGAAAATATCTTACCACAGTGTTTTACCTTGTCTTCGACAGATCATTATAGTCATATCGACTCATACTTCCACTGTCCACACCATCACTAAGATTGCAACAACTTTGATAACCACTTCGGACCTCCATTATCACTGCGAACCACCCAAGAAGAATTGACACCACTGCCACCACCTCAACACGCGCGAAAAACACACACACACACACACACACACACACACACACACACACAGAGAGAAACAAACAAAGGGAGAGACACGCCTAAATAAGTTAGCATAGTCTAACCTAAACCTGAGTAATGTTTAGGCCTCTGTGGACCTGTCGCCTGCTTTCGGTCTTTTGACCAGGTCTTCACCGCCGACTTAATTTACTTCATATCGATCGCTGCTGGTGGTTTGACCAGGTCTATAGCCGATGGGAGGGCTTTATCTTCTCTTAGCTAATAAACTCCGCAACTAGTCTATACATGTAAGTGTTGAATGACGGTGAGTTCACAACAAGTGCAGGCAGTATGTTCCTCCTGTCCACTACAGGAGACCACTAGTAATGAGCTTATAGGGTTTCTGTGCACTGGCGCGGGTCTGTGGACATGTACACCCTTGTGCAAGTTAATTGAAACAAACCCAGAAAACAGAAAAAAAATCAGTTTGTTAAAAAAAATAATATTAATACACTCACATCCGTAGATGATATGACCTCGATTATTCAGCATCAATTTGATGCGATTTTGCATTGAATCCACCAGGTTTGAGTAGTCTTGGTGGGTTTTAGGATCTTTCAATGGTAGTGCAGTCCAGCCCACGCGTGCGCTGGTTGCAAGTAGACCACACGTTCTCAGTGGGGTTAGCATTAGGAGAATTTCCAAGCCACTGCAATACGTTTATTTGATCATCCTTGAAAACGCTCTTGACTTTTTTTGCAGTATGACATGGGGATAGATCCTGGTGGAAAATGCCACATCCATCAGTGAATAACCTGTTCGGGTCTGGAGCAAGTCTTCTGCCGAGCAGTTCAACGCTTTGAGCGCATCCTGTCGTTGACTGTTTGCAAGGAACCAGCGCCATAGTAGCTAAAATATCCCTAAAACATTTTCCTGTGTGGGTATTTCCCCACATTCCGTAGCTTTTCAATGGGTGGTCTCCAAACGTGTGGACTTCGCTGCCCCTGGACGAAGAAATGACTTTCATCACTGATAACAACTATTCTCCAGTCTTTATTACTTGTAATTCAGTCCCCGTATGTAACGTTTGACTTTCATCGCTTTGGTCCGAAGCTGCTTTTTCATTGGTCTGTAGGACTTTCTGCCTACCTCCAAGAGGCGCCTTCGAACGGTCGATGAACTAAGTTCTACTCCCTTACTTCTCAGATCACATTGTAAGGAAGCATCACTGTTTTTTTTCTAGGACCTTTTACACTTTCCCTGATCAAGCAAGTGTCATTTCTCCACATAATTTTCCTGTTTCTGCCACATTTGCGGGCCCGATTTGGCTCAACAGATCCTGTTTCATTCTTCATTTTGATGATAAGGCTGACCGTGTCTAAACTGACACCAACAATCTTGGCTATTTCTCTGTAGGTCTTTCTCTTTCGCCATTTCTGGTTGTAACACCCATGTTGGAAGCCATCTGGTTTGGAAATGACCAGATATACTGTTTATTTAAAATATGATACAATCGCTTATGACACAAATCGTCAACATTATTGCATTATCCCTGAAAGTTTTGGATTCACATTACAAAGTAAACATCGTTTCATGGGCTAAAAACACACAGTTAAATATGGAGACAGTTTAATAAAACAGTTGAAGTACATGCGAAAAAAAGTGACGAAATGTAGTTTGCTTCAATTAATTTGCACAAGGATGTATATTTATTTATACGTTTCAACGTCGCCTGCGATTGTCTGTACATCATACTAGAAACCTCTTTGAAGTGTAGCTTCTGTTAATATTCTATACCTTTAAGTCCAAGTAACAGTCACTTCTCAACACCCCGGGTTTGTCTTTTTTCCAAGCTTGGAAACCACACTGAAGTGATTAATTTAAGGTGGAATAGATTATTAGTCTAATTACTGCTACTTGAGCTTCTTCCAGTGCTATTACTTGAATCACTTCTTTTACTTTGTGGTCCACGCACTACTAACACCGTTTACTATTTTGAAGTAAAGAAAAACTTTACACTATACTAAACGCATTTGCCATATTGAAAATCGTATAAAGTAAATACATTAAGAAACAAATGTGGAGAAAAGCTTCGAGGAGGACTGAAAACTAATAATTAATGACGATAATACACAATTTATCAAATTTAAATTACAAAAGGTATTTCTGGAGAATTAGATATTTTATGGTTGCTGCCATTACCAACACGGGGTGCCATCTTGTTTGTCCTAATGACTACTTCTACAGTCTTTCGTGTGTTATTTCTGTCCCTGCCTGGCCTGATCGTAAGAGGGCGATATTCTCACTGTTATAATGTTCACAAACTCTGCTTCCTTGACTCGCACGGTCATAAACTGCCGACATTTACAGCCTTACGTTGTGTATAATTCCCTCTACGACCCATACAAAGCATGTAAGGAGCTGTTCTCCCTCTTCCTCCCCTCCCCTCGTCTCCAGCCCTCCCCCCACACAACCCCCCCCCCCCGTGCCGATGCGCGAACTGCGTTGTTGCCGCTTGCAGGCGGAGAGCAGATGACGGGCTCTGACGCCCGAGCATCGCGGCAACTGATGACGGACCAAAGCGTCGCGCGACAAGCACAACGACGACGACTACAGCATGTACCGCAGGCCCAGCTACAACCGCACGAGCAGCTACCCGGCAGAAGGCAGAGAAAAGGAAGGTGCCATCCCGTGTGGTAGGGGAAGCTGCGTGCTAGTAGTGAGAGACACGGAAACAAGGTATCGACAAGCAAACAACAGAAATACGAGGAGCGGGAAGTTCTAGCGACCACAATAACAACAGACCTCAAAGGCTCAGAGCAAATCAAGATTTCTGAAGTACGTACAGTTTCAGTTCTCAGTATTTAAACTGAATAAAAAAAATTAGGATTTTTTGAAACTGAAAATGGCAGATACACGTTTTTGAAAAAAAAATCCCATGTACGATGGTAAAATGATATTTTCTAAATTTTGGCCTTACTTTCATATTTTTTTTAAAGTAAACAACTTTTGATATATCATATTATCATAGCTTATTTATTGAAATTTGTATTCTTCAGAGAAAATGTTTGAAAGCAAAACTTGTGAAGATTGAAATTATTTAAAGCATTTAAGAGTAACTGTTTCTTAAATTCTGTGATCTAATTTAATTATACTGGCAGTATAACAGTATGTGAGCTAGTCATTAAGGTAGATGTTTTCGTAGCAAAAATTTCTCGTCCAATAAAAAGAAACATCGGGCAGAACTAATAAATAGACGGCAACTTCACAAACTCTCAGTTCTTTCAAAAATCCAAAAGGGTTGGCAATAACATTACATGGGAAAGCATAAACTCATAAAAGCATAAAAAAGTAAATCATTTTTCCCGCTTTACTCAAACGGATAATCATTTTTTCATACTTTGTGAATTAATGATGATAAATAATGGAGAGTCTCGCGCGTACTAAACTTGAAATCAGTTTAATAGGCCCCTCCTGTCCCCAAACGGCAACGGAGTTTCCATGAATTATTTGTCCAAATGGCCAAGCGGGTACATTGCGTAAAGGTTGTGTGTTTCCTGTTGCTCTTTAATGTATGAGAGGTCTTGAAAAGGCTTTGCAGCTAAACATATTGATTCCAATTGCGATAGAAATAGTTTCTCGTCGATAGACCACCCGCTTCATTTCGTGAACACGGACCACGGAGCTGTTGGCAAAACAGAAAATATATTTCATGGGGTAGGTAGGGGGAAGGAAGCAGTGCAAAGTACACCAACGTGTTTTCGTGTGGCATGTTGTTGTGCGTTAGAAAAGTGTTTGACTGAGACACAGACTGACAGACACGTTGATAACAGACGTAGTGTGCGTGGAGAGACAGTATGTGTGCAAAGGATGCACTAAGACAAAAAAAAAACTTAGAGAAAGTAAAAAACTTGAATGCACATGTATGTACCACCTCCCTAACTTTCTTCACAGCAAATTTCCAGTAGATGATATTTTTTAAGAGGGTTGTCTGGTGTCAGTAACATTCAGTTCGTCAAGACATTGAACCATTTTGCTGTAAACTTTCTGCAGCCTTAGAAGCAGACATAGATACTAGGTTCACGAATGAGATAATCAAGAAAAACCTGAATGCTACACAAAATGTGAAAATGTGGAAACTTTTTTTTGTTTGTATCTTTATTTGTTTCAGTATCCCTATCGTGACGACACGAGTTAAAGCGCAGTATCTCTACGAGAAACACGAAAAAATACTAGAATGAGATGAAATCTTTGCCACGCTACACCCATTCGAATCGCACGGTGCAGCCGCGGCAGTAATCACCTTCACTAAGTGACTGAAACGAAGAAGGAAGTAGTTTGGACTCGAGTTGGTCCCTCAAAGTGAGGAAAGCAATCCTCAGAGACTGCTCAGATCAAGGAGGGCAATTGCCGTGCCAGCGACTGAAGGATGAAAACGATTGGAAGGCCAGTGTCCAGACTTCTATGTCTTCAGCATCGTTGTGCTAAAATTGCGTTTTCGGTTTCCCTGAGAAACAGGATCACCTCGTTGTGACAACCAGTGATTGAGAATCACAAAGACAAGTTTGTGATAGTTCTGCATTGCTGCCGACCGAGACTGAAACAAAAAGATTGTTTCCTTACTTTTTCTTGAGGCTTTTTTGAATGTTGACACGTTTTCTAAGCTTGGAACGGACTTGTCTGCTAACCCTAGAATCAATTCAAATCGAAAGCTATTTGTTTTAGTGCCGCTGACGATGATCTAACAGATGTCGTTCAAAAAAAACAAGTAGCTCCGTTCTCTGACAAACGCAGAGCAAACCGCACTAAAAGAGCCTAATATTTGCCATCTGGTGGAAAGAAAAACGAGCTTATGCTGAGACCTTCCCAGAGAATTTGTTCGCAGTCACTTCCAGGAACTCAAGATCTCTTTCTTTCGCAGGGCACATCAAAGAGCTATGTCGCCGTGATAACTGGATAACATCACCATAAATATTAATACACAAAAAGCCCGCCGCCAAGATTCATTCCTTCAAACGTGGGAAGCAAGGCAAACAATCTGACGGCGAGGCTTCCAAAGGGACAAAACCTTCCATAGGCTGAGTAAGCAGGAAAACTTGCGGCTTTTTTCCCATGATTCATCAATTCAAACTCTTCAAACATGGACAGTGAGTTCGCATGATGCTAAGACTTCTCAGTTGACTTTAAGGAAATAACCCATGCATAAAAATCATCTGGCAGAGAGGGTCTGATTAAAGATCTCAGGACAGAAAGACAAGACTTCGAAAGAAATGAAAACGTTTCCAGCTGTGGTAATTTCTTCTTTCATCGGCTTCGTCTGGGAGAGGCTTAATTTTCTCCAAGTAAATAATCACATCAGGATTGCTGAACGACAGGGTGAACGCAAAAACGTCGACAGGCTAACACCTTGCTTCTCTAATGAAAAAAACTAGATAGCAGACAAAAATCTAACTGAGAATAAAAATCAAGGGAAAGCTGCCAGAAAATAATCAGAATTGAATAAACTTTTGGGGGGTTCTTTGTCGAGGCTGAGTTCATAACAACACCATCCAAGAGGCTGGGATGTGAGGTCACAACACGGACGTTGATTCTTTCAAGGTAAGTAAAAATAACTTTGAAATAGCTTTGCTTGTGCTGTTGTTTTCTCCGTTTTCTCTCATCTTTTTTTAAAATGAATTTTCTAGTAAACTTGTGCTCTATGCTAATTTTTTTCCTGAACGTGAAGCGAACGAGATGTTGGGTGTAGAAGACGATAGATTGAAGGAGATAAAATCTGATGGGCAACGACAAATAAAGAGAGTGAAAGCACTGCACTCTCTATAGAGAGAAGAGCGATTTAAGAAATCAGAGAAAGCATAACAAAAAGACGGGATGAAAACATACTTCTAAAAGACAAAAGAGAGATAAAAAGAATAAAGAAAGAAAGGCGAGAAAATCGCAAATGGAGCCTCCATGTAATGTCTGGTGATGGCAGATCGACACATTAAAGGGGTAAAAAGGTATAGAGAACAGTGATTCGTACTGGGAGCAAGAAATACATTTTCTTCAGCGCCAGAACTTTCGACGAAGGAGAGAACTGTGCGGTGACTGTTTCATTTTGATCCATGTACTGTATTATTTATATGCATTGAAAGACTACGACAGAGGTCATCACTCGTTTCTTTATTATTATAATACAAAGTAAACGTTGAAAAGAGACCATTAAAATGACAGTGGCAATAAAGGTATAGAGTGTAATTTTTCTATGTCTTACTTTAAAATATTTTGACCAGCTTGGGGACGTACGATTTTCAATAACTTACTTTGTATGTACGATTCTTCATGTGAAAACACTTTTAATCATAAGATCCTATATAAAAAGACCACAAAATGTCTCAGCTGGTGTTCTATTGTTGTGATCGACGAAATGAGCTTGGTGCCACGATATCATACAAGCCTTCAGAAACTTCACAAGGATCTGAAAGGAAAGGTGAAGGTCACCTCTTAACTCTTTTTTTAGGTCCATTGGTTCTTTCCCAACACCATGAGATGAGGGCTAGGTTGACTTGGGCATATGCTTTGCGCCACACGGGTATCGAACCAGCGTTAGGGCGTAAGCGATCTACTTGGGTACCGTAGTGTTTTTTAATAACTAGGTAAAGCTCAGAACAATGTGTTGTAAGTTCATTATTAAGTTCTTTATTACTATTAGTAGTAGTAGTAGTAGTAGTAGTAGTAGTAGTAGTAGTAGTAAATCTCGGGGAATATACCTTGTACGTTGTCAAGATCCACGCTTACAGACAGCACCGTGCACACAACAAGACCAGACTCGCCCCGTTTGTCGAGATACATCTAATTAACACGTGATTCGAACTTTCCCATTGGCTTTAACCTTGCTGACGTAAACGTATCCGTGTACAACCGTGACGTCTGTATTGTTTACCTTGACCTGTGCATGATGATGTTTGTAGACGTATAGAAGGAGGAGATATTAACCAAGATTTTAGGAGAAAGTATCTTGCATTGAATTTTACCCAGTCATTAATATAAAAACGAACCCCAGCAGACCTTCCGGGTCTGTCACAGCAATCTTACATGCAACTGGCAGTGCCTATCACCGCAAGACTTATCCAATCCCTTAAGGGTCTTTACCGGGAGGTTTCCTGCAACAAGTCTGCCGACCGTTTTATTACAAGACCCTACTCTGTAACGTCCTTCCCCATTGTTCAGAGCCGTATTGATCCATAAAGTCATCCTCTTCTTCCTCTGATGTCGGCGGCGGCGCTGACGCAGTAAATCATCTGCACGACGTGCTGCATGTCGCAGTGCGGCACGCGAGAATTAAAGCATCCAGCTTATCAAGGCACAGGAATATATGCACTACCAGAATAGGTCACGTGTTGTTCATATAGACAGTATGCATGATAGCTTCACACCGAGCGTCATACATGTTGTTCACATTTGGTCAGCATACACGATGCGCCTTTCAAATTTAACAAACAAATGATAAAGGTTGCTTCCATCGTACAGCTAACAATTAAGACAGCTAGTCTTTTACATCATACAAACATGGGGTATTATTCATCTTGGGCATTCTTGGCCTGGTGTTCACATCGTACGTGACCATAGCGTGACAGGCATTATAAAGATGATAAACCCTTTACTAAGATGCTCTAAGATTCTGACCCTTTAGAGATGTTTCGCATGTCATAGTCGTGTTTGTTTAAATTTGTCGCACAATTTCTTTGATTTCCCTGTTTCTCCTGCATAAATCACGGCTGCACTGTCACCATAACCTTAAACAAAGCACTCGTGTCCGTTTTGATTTTTGACTGCCCAAAACACTGGAAGTTCTGGCTTTCCTGTAACCTTCTCTCACGTGGGAAAGATAATTACTCAGATATTTTGTACTTGTGGAAGTACTTTTGTGTGCACGGGCCAGTTGAGTGTGTATGTGTCGATTTGTGATTCTTGAAATCGGTAAATAAAGGACACTATTCTTTGCACAGAACTCTGTACACTTCTCAGGGACTTAAAGACACCTTTAAAGCTCCATACCATATGTGGGCTTATCACCAATATCCTGCTGGATATTGTGAATGAATGAGCTTCCACATGACAAAACGTTATTTAAAGTTAATTTTGTTTCTCTTCGTCAGTTCAAATGTCTTTCATAGCCTCAAGGCCTCCATTTGAAGTTTCGTATTTTCAGCTTTTCTCTCAATCTTTCCTTCTCTCCCTCTCCCTCCCTCTCTCTTTCTGTGTGTGTGTGTGTGTGTGTGTGTGTGTGTGAGAGTGAGTGCCCATACCTTTGTCTTACTGGACTCTTGGTACCGTTCTAAGAAGCCCCAGATTTATAGCTGTGTTGTCGGCGCGTGATAATTACCTGCTTCAGCTCCCCAGCAAGTGTGTGTACTTGTCAGCTGCATTGTGATAAAAAAGGCGTCAGCTGCACAGTTCGCACTGATTGAGCAGTTCACATGGACATTTTACATCCAGCTATTCATTTATTCATACGACTTCCTTGCATGAGACTTTACTGTGAGGTTGTTTGTGTCTACCTTATATATGTCCTACCATTTATTTCAGCGCTGTTTTTAAAGGTACGATAAGAAACCCCTTGACAACTCTTTTCTGATACTCTTATAGTAAAGATCTTTATTTTGAGGTAGTTTGGGTGTGTGGGGAAGTTGTTTGGTTATTTACAAGTTTTGGGAGGTTTTGGGGCAGAAGGTATTGAGATTTTTTTTCTTTTTCAGTCTCAGAGTCGACTGTTTAACGTTTAATAACCTGTCATGGTGGAACTGTGATGTGAACAGTCCGGTCAGGTTTTTTTTTTGACGTGAGACTTAAGGTAGAAAGGCAAATGGGACCAAATCGAGCTTAGTTCAATGTTAAGAGATGCGAAATTTATTTGCTGTTTAGAAACATAAATATCATCAAAGACCTACGCAGCAAAGAATCTCCTTCAGTGCAGGAAAAAAGAAACCTTCCAATGTGATCAGAAAAGTCAAAGTCAAGATACCCCTAATTAACATCAACGTTCATTATAACGTTTCCACCTCTCAAATTAACTGCAACCTTGACATTGTAAGCTCGTTCATCCATGACCAAACTTGTAATAAATTAATGTCGTTCTCAACTGGCCGTCTGAAGGCTTGCATATTGAAAACGGAATTGGCTATTTGTTCAGAATCTGGCAATTAGTATTTCAATTGATAGAGAAAATTACATTCTGCTGGGTCTTTAACTGAGATAACGGTCTTGTGTGAAATGTTCTGTTGACACTCTCTCATATTTCCCCGGCTTGCCGGGAATTCCTTTTTCCAGAAGGAAAGAGGCTTACAGGTCCTTGATCTCTTATTTTTCCTCTTGCTCCCGTTGCCACTTTTCTTGTTCGTTTTCTTGTTCTTTATCTAGTTTTGTTCCCTGGTGATTTCCAGTAGAGAAGGTGAAAGCGCGTGTTACAGGGTTTGCTCGGCGGGAGCGAATTAGTCGTCCGATGGCTACTGCGCCTCAGCTGCATGTAAGGGTAATCATCACTTCACTCCGCCTTCTAGGTGGTTACTCCATGATTGGTAAATTCACCCTTCTTACCCACTTCCATCAACTTGTTTTTACACTCACAAGCTTGCACACGCGACACACACACACACACACACACACACACACACACACACACACACACACACACAGTTTTCTCTTCATTTACTCTTTCTTGTGATGCGGCTTTCACCGCCAGAAAACTGTCTTATCTGAGCAGAAGCATATTTTGGGGGTGACGTGCATGAAACAATTTTAACTTAGAAGATCGAACCATTTTTTGTCAAGTATGATAGAGAAAAGAAAAGTAGGGTTATCAGAAACTATTATAATTGCTGACAATTGTAATTCATATGCGACACACGGGACGTGCATCACGCCCATGTAACGTACTGTTTGCCACCCGTAATTTCCTAAAGAACTTTAACAGAGATACATTACCTTGTTTCGCATACTTTACCTTCCGTGAAGTACACTGAGTATGATATTAGGTGTTCTAGCAGGCCATATTGCACATACATCGATAAAGAAGATACATGGCATGCTCTCCATACAGAATCTGACAAAGACGTCCTGCTGCGTCCTTGTTCGGATCGTTCACCATGTTGTCGCGGGCTGCCTGCGCAAATAATGGAGAATGTAGACATCGCTTCCTTACCACCGAGGGCCCTATTTTACTCGTCGTCGCCTACGGCGTTCTTTAAAGTGTCTGTAGCCTGGGCGCACGTCTGCCAGTGCTTCTCACATCCTGGTCCTTCAGTAGTCTTGACAATTATTATTCAATGTAGGAAAATGCTCTTTGGTGTGGTGAAGTGTGTGTGAGTGAGTGAGTGAGTGAGTGAGTGAGTGAGTGAGTGAGTGAGTGAGTGAGTGAGTGAGTGAGTGAGTGAGTGAGTGAGTGAGTGAGTGAGTGAGTGAGTGAGTGAGTGAGAAGCGCCTAAGAAATATTAAAAACGAGACTAAAATAATAGATATATTCAAACGCAGGAAAACATATAATTACAACAATTAATGAAAATAATCAACGTGTGATTTATATAGCGCTTGATCATGCTCACGAAGGAGAAACAGCCGTGCAGAAAAGTAGTAAAAGACTAACATATGAGACGCAAAAAGGGAGCAGGGAGCAAACAGTACGGATAGAAAGTATCATAAATCTGCAGAGGAGGACGAGCAGGCGGACTGGTCAACAGACTATAATCACAACTATTGACAACTAATCAATAGAAGAAAAACGTGAAAGAAAGGGTTAAAAATGGACTAGTGTTGTGTTGATTGGTTTAAGGAGTAAATTCAGAACTTCAAGAACTTTTACTAGTCTCCCAGACTGCACACATTTTGTTTTTAAGTGAAAATGAGCTGAGGTCCGTAGAAGATAAAATTTCCTTAATCAGAGTAAATATATTCTTATTCTGATGTCAAGATATAATCTTACAGGTGTACTTTTCCACCCATTCTTTATATCTACTTCTTCCTCCATGCATGATTCCATGGTGTCATCCATTTGTCTTTGCTTGTGTTTCTTATGAAGAAGTATCATTTGAAATCTTGTGGGCACAATGCATGTAGCGTCCACACCATATTATTATTATTATTATCATCACCATCATCATCATCATCATCATCATCATCATCATCATCATCATGCACAGACAGCTCAAACTCTGACATCTAAGTGCTTGTAAACCTTTACGTCCTCAACGTTTCAGCCGATGGGAGAGCTGAGAGGATGATAGCATCTTCTTCCAACATCATTCGGGTCACGTGAAGTAATTTCACCCTTAAAGAAATTAAAATTAAAATAATAAACAATAACATTTCTCTTGAAAATGTCTAAGGGTAAGGTCAGATAGAAATGTTCAGGCTTGTCTGATGTGCTTTGTGCTGTGTTGACATCCGAGATTGTGGTCTTTGTCTGTCTTGTGTCTTTGTGTGTCTTTGTGTGTCTTATGTCTTTGTGTGTCTTTGTGTGTCTTATGTCTTTGTGTGTCTTTGTGTGTCTTATGTCTTTGTGTGTCTTTGTGTGTCTTATGTCTTTGTGCTCGAATCCTAGGATTTCTACCTCGCGGCTTGAGGCTGCGTGTTCTCCATGCCATCAAGAGGTTGATTACGACGAAAATTCCCCTCCAGCTCAACTGACTGGTTAATATTTTTATTTTCCCCCCGGGGCACAGATCTGAGTGCAACCGTACAGAAGTGCCTTCACTCTATTCTTCATAGAAGCGAACCAAACTCTGAAAGTTTGAGCAAACTCCTGCGGCATTAACTATTTTTCTAATTTATTTTGAATTCTGTTGGGCGCCCTCAAGCCGAGATCAGGTTAAAACAACAGAAAGAATAAACTTCACCTTTGACCTTTCACCGCGGCACGAACTGGGAAGTGCAGGAAATCTTCGTGAAGAGACAGTGCTGTGCCTTTTCTCATGATCGACATTTCTCTGCCTAATAACATTTTAGCATCTCCTTAATGATTATTGCGAAGTCAAATATTTTTAAACGAGACTACGCGTGACTAAGGCTGACATTTATTAATAATAAAGTTCGCTTATACAGCGCCATATCCCTGCCCTGTGGGCAAGAGCTACCCTCTTCTCAAATGACAGTAGCTGGTGTAAAGTTAAAATAATGTGATGTGGGTAAGTAGCAGACTGTGTACTCCACAAAGGGTAGCGTCCACATGTAACACGAACCACAACCCGCACCCCAAATATCAATAAATATCATACAAACATTTTGCTGAATACTTTGATATCGTAGTCAATCGAACAAACTACATTAAAACTGTTGTCGAAATATATCTAATAATAATTAAGAATAATTAAGAATTAAGAAATACTACCGACAGATTTCCGACAGACGACCATCCTATTGCCAGTAGAGTATCGACAAACAGACTATAGGCAGATTACCGCAGTATTACCGAAAGAGTTCTACCAGACTAATGTCAGATTACCGAAAAATTACCAGATCATTACGTAAGAGCCTGGTAATTAACGCAGAGAGCGGGTTGATCATGAGCGAGAAGTTGTAGATCACAAGTTGTAGTGCCGATCACGTCCAGAACCCTCCTCCCCCTTCCCCAAGGTGCTGGCAACAAGAGGCAGTAAGGCTAATGGTCCAGAGAGCGAGCCCCCCCCCCTAGTGGGGAGGAAACTAGCACGTGCGAGCCCTCTACGGGGCAGCGCTTTCAGTCTGTACAGGGGTTTTACTGGGATTCACTTTGCTCTCTACAATGATACAGTTAATAAGATAAATTGAGACATTTAGCTCCTGGCTGACTGTCCACTTGTCTGTCTGTCTGTCTGTCTGTCTGTCTGTCTTTGCCTCTTTATCTTAGTGTAGTTAAAAAATAATTTGATTTAGCTGTTATGGTTTCCACTTATCAAAGACTGCACTTTATGTCCAGCAGGGTTAATATTCATGAAGCACTTTTATCCAGATTGTTAGCCCACCTAAGCTGAGTAAATCTGCCAGCTCCTGAGTTGAATCGGAAGCAGTTTTACTCATGGATAGATTCCCGAGAAATTACCAGCAAGTGAAACGATTTAGGGTTGCCTACCCCGAATTCATGAATGTGTGGGCTTTCATGAGGGTAGCACATTTCCTCAATTCGGGTGGGCTAACAGGCTGGGTAAACGTCGTTCGTGAACATGACTCCTGAGTGGGAAAACTGGAATCCTGGGCTTTTGCTGGAAATCAAGTGCCCTGCGTAAATGCAGCCCTCGTCAAAATAGTGCTGAATCAGCATTGATTTATACATTGCCAGGTCCACCATAATCAAAACAGTGCTGAATCAGTCATAATTTATACATCGTCAACCATCAGCATATTGAAAGCAGAAAAAGTGCTGTTATTATTTTAATCCTTATTTAGAAGAAAGGACTCTAAACATTCTTACAAAATGTTTATATATATTTTTTTTCTAAAGAATTTTACAATATTCTTCAAACTTATTAAAATATATTTAGAATGCAAATACAAAAATGTGTAGAAAGTTTGGTATTGTTGTGCACAAAAAAGTCTCGTTTTACAAATACGATACTGAATTTAAACTTTTGATCACACTTGTTTGGATTGTTTGGTTTTTTTTTTTGAAGGCAAGACACGGCCCTAAAATGTGACTTTATTTTAATTTTTATTTTTAATCTTTATTTTTACCCATTTGTGAAATTGTGGCATATTATCAACGTTTCACATATTCTCTGTCCACTTTCCAGGTGAATTTTCATAAATTTTCATGAATTTTCATTTTCATAGACATACGTTTATTTAAGCTAATTGATAATTTAGTCTGCAGACAGCCTTGACCAGTAGAAGATACACGATTTCTGCTCGAATTTAATAAAACCAAAGTGAGTATTAAAAATAACCGTTCACATGCTCAAAAAATTATTGAGTCATAATCAACGCAGATTTGTTAGTAGTCCCTCCATCGCCTCATCAATTCGTTGCTCTACAGTTACTAACATTTTTTGTCATTCCATTTAATATTATTGGATCCAGTTTGGTTATATTTAGGTTTTAGATTGTTTTTGTGTGTATATACTGGATGACGTATTGCAATATTAGTCAGAAAGTAGATTTTGCTTTTCTGTGGTTAATTTTTTTTGTTAATATCTTTTGGTTACGTGGGGGTTTCTGTTTGACAGGGCCGAGATTGCAGGGCTCATTCCCGACAGTTTCAATGAATAATGTTACGTTCTGCCTCATATCTGCCACATTATCGCTCGGGTACAGTACGGGCAGAGCAGTCAATCAGGTCTGGCAACGATAAACGACCTGATGCCCAGAATAGAAATATGCAGCTGTTCATTACGTGAAATATTTGTTTACACACTTATAAATAATTCTCCAACATAAAAGAATAGACTGGCCATACCGTGCAAAACCTGTATACGGCGGCTCAAGGTTGGACTAAGTGACAAAACTTGTCAGCCACTAAGTTGTTCCCCTGCAACGACCAGAACCAGTGGACCACCACAGCCATTCCCAATTTGCACCAGCCAGGGGATGAATGAATAAATGAATAAATTTTCAGGGCTGGTTATGCGTGCTCTAATTATTTTTTTTATCAAAACTTACTAAACACAATACCTGAGATTATTTGCCATTGTTTTCGAGAAATAGCTCTTCTGATCATAAAATGTGCGGCCCTATGCTCCTCGAGGAGTAGCAAGGAATGATGATGATGAAGATCATAAAATGTGGACATAAATCTTTTGACATGTTCTCTTATTTGCTATAATACACATCTTACATTCAAAGCATATCAGGAAATTATTAAGGGACTTTTCTAGCATCTAGAATGGTTGTAGCATATCAAAAAACGTATGAAAGAGCTACAGATGCAGTCATTTTCCTATGGGATCACATCCTAAAAGTACACTTTTAGGCAAATTCGCAAATAATCGGAGAGGATATTGCGGCGGATTCGCTTTCAATGCTGGCGTGAGACGGTTCTTTTCCAGCTTTCTCTCGCATCTCTGAAAAAAGTACTCGACATTAAAGGTGCTCAGCAAAAAGCATTAAGGGGGTGGACTCTGTCGAGGATCGAAAAGGGATCTAGGATTTTTTTTTACTGTGGAGGGACCTGCATGTAGCTATAGCCAGTCAGTGGCATTTCTGAATGGTGTGAGCAGATATTTCTTTTTGGGTTTAGGCTATACCATCTGAATGTAGATAACTTCCGTCCAGTGTTAAAAGTGTTAATAGGCGGAAATTCTTTTTAGCACTGTTTCTGGCCCATATGCCAGCTTCAAGAGGATTTCTGACATTTATAATGCGTCACAGATATTTATTTGTTATCAAGTCAAACATCATTGACTGAACGGCAGACGCGCGCGTGAAATGTTTAATTTTCAGTTTCAAGTAATGCTGTTTGTTAAGAAAACAATAAACTTTTCTAGTGACTTTGATGACCGTTGTCTCCAAATTTGTTTTTGTCCTCTTCGTTTTAACTCTCAAGACGAAAGTTGTCTGATTAATCTATTTGCATGTTAGGTGTTTATGCTATTATTTATTTTTAAAAAGAATTCTTCCTCTTATATTGTCTCTGTCCTTCAGTGTAAGAAGTACGATGGATTACGTATTCTATAAAAATAAGAAAATGTGTTTTTCCACCCAAAGTAGCAAATTCCAATAAATATTTATAAATTACATGCATAAAATTTGGTGCGGCTGCAGTCAATGCTAACAAAAACAAGTAGATTAAATAATTTAGTTTGGAACTTGATTATCACACAAGTGCGATAACTCGAAATTCAGAAGCAACAAAACAAACAAAAAGCAAACTTATTTATATACACACAGAAACAATTATTTCAAGTACAAAAGATATACAATGTTCGAAAAATTGTAAAGCGTTTATATTCAGACAAACAAGATTATTTCTGTCTGCCACAAATTTAAGAACCTGACCTCATGTTTTGCAATTACCTCAATCTGTCGTCCGTCACCATGGCAACAGGGGAGTCTGGAGCAAGCATGCTGTACTTGTGGGAGACATGAAAACCCGCTTTTTTCGCCTCCCTTTGGGAGCAACCAGAGGAATGTAACGTAAAGGCTAAGCAAAAAGCATCTTAATGTCCGACGTATGTTTTGTTACTGTGACTGGTTTTGTCCTCACCACCATAGTTTTCCTAAACGAGCAGGCAGTTTAACTAAATATATTTTAATCCATGACTATCCGTAAAATTTGTTGAAGAAGAAGAGACTTTGGCTGACAACATGCAGAACAGAAAAGCATTGCTTAACGTAAGATTTTAACTTTTGCCCTCAAATGACGAAAAACCCGGTTAGTTGCTTAAAGCGTGCGCACACATCGTAAAGTATATTTTTTTAAAAACTTTCTACGACAGTTTCTACAAAATAATCTGTCGACTCTTTAGAAATCGGCAAAACAGTCAAAAATGACAAAAGCTGCACAAGTAGTAGTAGTAGTAGTAGTGAAATCAAGAGGACTAAAGAAACAACCAATACGCAAAGATATTCGACGACGACGACGACGACGACGACGATGATGATGATGATGATGATGATGATGATGATGATGATGATGATGATGATGATGATGATGATGATGATGATGAAACAAGAAGTAATCGGAAAAAAGTTTAATGTTCTATCCTACTGTAGCTGCTACCGACCTAAAACATCGACCTAGACTCGTTTTTTTAAAAAAGAGATCAGGGTAGGGGATTGGATGGGGGTTGGGGGGGGAAATTGTTCACCAAATACAAACCCAAACAGGCACACATAAGGCGAGGGTTGGAACGGAGACAATAATAGCTCTGTACAGTGACAGGAACACAGCTATAATTTCAGACGACCTCACAAGACCAAATCTTTAACTCTTTCATTTAAGCTCGCAGCGACTCGGCAGACGAGGTGGAGCTGGGGAAACGCAAAAAGAAGTAGAAAACTATCGGACTTGTGGAAATTATCCACAGCGACACTAGCGCCCCCCACCCCACCCCACATCGACCAGACGCTCGTAGAGACCACTGAAAGGGGAGGCTAGTCAAGACATCAGAGACGAAGAGAGAACCTACGTCACTCAAGGTAGTAGTGTGATGAGGGTGGGAGATAAAACCCTTACTCCACACCGACCAGCTGTTTTTTTCTACTAATACGTTCTCTCTTGGATAAGCGGCGATCTCAGGTGAGAAAATCTACAAAGGTTATTGCGGTGGGCCATAAAATTCCTTTATTTACTGAACTAAGGAAAATGCGCACTTAAATGGGATTATTAAATTGGCAGGTTACAAATGGTCCTAGTAATAAATTATGTATTTCAAATTATTCTCCCCCTTTAAGTGAAGTAATTTCAGTTTAATATTCTTAGTCCTTGTTGTATACTTGCCATGTTTAGCAATATTTGAATGAGTTTTATCAGGTTTATTGTTTCTCTGCCGTCTGCTGTATTATAATTTTGTAAGTGCCAACCGTGCATGTCCGATATATCTGTCGGAATGATAAACATTCCAGTGGACATTTCTTTCGTTCTTTCGTAATCGCGCCAACTGTAGAGTGTCAAGCAGCATCATCGAGTTTGTTTTCCTGTGGAATAAGATTGCGTTATGATGTTAAGACGGTGTCAATATTGCCCTGCTTTCTCTTTCTTTCTCTCTCTCTCTCTCTCATATATATATATATAGCACGAAAGCAATCGGATTTTATCCCTCAGTCATACTTGCAAACAATTACTGGTAATCAGTTAAAAATTGCTCTTCATAGCCAGCTACAAGGGAAACGACGGCGCATATGTATTTATTCTCGCCTCACCACCACCCGCCCTATCATTTGTTTTAAGCCGGGCTGTCCTAGCGTCTGGCTTCTGTACATTCTTGGACAAACGCTTTGAAGACTTCCTGATGTTAGCTATTTTCATGTAATTAGAATAATGGAAAATTCTTCAGTACGATCTCGCAATCTTTATAAACAAGTACACCTGTATGAAGCAAGCAGGGTTTCCATGAGGCACGGGATTTGACCTAAGAGTCGTGATGGCATGGTCTGGCATTCGGCATCGACTAGACGCCCCAAACCAGCCTACCACGTTCAAAAACAAAATTAAGTAGTACACTGAATAATTACTAACATATCAGTTCATACCAAACAATGCTTGTGCTCTTAAAGGGATGCGGAACATTTTTTGTGTGTGTTAGTCTGTGTAGACTGAACAATTTTGAACTGCATGTTAGTGGCCTCGATACCCACACCAGCCACTGACATCGAAAGTCTCTTGCATTGTCGGGTGCAGGTGATCCTAGAGTGCTCCCTTAAGAACTTTTTTGTGTACAAACTGTTTCAGCCTTGTCTGCAGTGAGTTCACCAGAAAACGCCCAGAACAAAGACTACATATTCAGAGGAAGTCGCGGCTTGTCCGTCCCGTCTTTAGTGAAAGGCGGAGTAAATTGCCATTGCTGATTTAATTGATAATCCTACTCTTAAATCTCTGCATCCTTTACAGAGTCATACATTAGAAGTTAAATATCGGAAAAAAGGATTGAGGAAACGAAGGAAGGGAGTCTCCAGAGCAAAGTTAAGTTACGTAAAGAAGAAATGTACTTCGACAACTTTGTAAGCTTTTTATCGCTAACTAATTAAACCAATACTCACATTTTCTGCTCCGAAGAACAGTAATAATTTTAACAAAAGTGATCAGAAATAGAAATATAACATCTGCATGTAAAAAAAAACAAAAACAAAAACAAAAAAATCTGAAGACCCATCTGTTTATTTAAGACGGACTTAAACAACCAAGCAACACTTCTGTCTTTTTTTTTTTTTACTTTCCTGGTGTTTATCTATTTATTTACTTTTTTTCTTATTTTTTATTTATTTTGTTTTTGCTGCGCAATGAGCATTCTTCCGAATGGATACCTGCGCATTACAAATAGACATCATCATCATGTATTGGAACTTTTAAAATTATGATTTGTTACGTAAGGTGTTTGGAATCGTGCACTGATAATGGTTATATAAACGTGGGATCATAAAGTGAAAACATAATTAAAAGACAGGTAAAAATCATGATCCAGATATTTCAGAACTGTTGATTAAAGTAACACTTTTTACCTTTCACTTTTTCAAGGACCAGGTAAACGAATTTTTGGCATGTTGTTTTGCGCTACTAACTAGCCGCAGTTTCGTACATGTTTCCATGGAGACGATTCGCTGAGTTTTCCAACAGTCCTAAGAAGGTCACGTCTACAGGTCTAACATCTAAAAGAAAAACATGTTCTATCGCTTGCCTGAATTTTGTTTCAAAGAAATTGTCGCTAACATAAAAAGATATGATTGCTGATCTGATAATAACTTTTTTATAATTTGTTATTGTTTAACTTTCATTGTAATCTTTTTATCAATGTAATGGCAGCTAATATCGAGGTGGCTCAGATATTTCAAAAAAGTATTTTTGAGTCTTTTGTTAAGGACTATCCACATGTTTTAGCGTTTGCAGAATGAAACTCTCTCTCTCTTTCTTTCTCTCATTCACACATATATACACACATTAACACACTCACACATTTATATTTATTTATATAACTAGACATGACCACGCAAGTAGAGAAAAAAAGTTCGAAAAAAAGAGCAGCCTAGTATCCTTGTAAGTAATATCAAGGCAGAGAACCCCAAGCTCTTTAACCTAAACGCATGGTGGCAGCAGGACGCCAGACTCTTGTACCGTCATCGATGCTATAAATTGATATTCGAGCAAAAACCTGACCCTCGATGCTTAGGGCCATAAAAAAGTTGCCAGACAGTCGAGAGCGGAGACGACACGTATCACTTACAGGCCGGTATGTCCCCTTCCCTCTGACTGGTGCAACGAATCAGCCTTTACCTTTTTTTAAGGCAAGGTGGATTTGCTCAATCCTACCAGTCCTCTCTGCCTTCTCCAATCTGCCCCCTAAAATCCCACTTTCCATCTGCTAAAAGCTTTTAATGTCCTTTGGGGAAAAGGGCTTTTAGTCTCAATTGTTTTTACCATCCTTTGGCCTCATAGTTGCGGTCCTTGGAAGTGGAACAATGAAGTTCTTTGTAATAATAACCAGAAATAGCTGATATATACAATTTCTTATTGGCTTCTTTTACTGTCTCTAATAATTACTACCAATAGCTAATACATACGATTAATGGCTTCTTTATACTCGTTTAACATTCTGGTAAACATGTTACGTAAAACGCATTGCAAAACGAACGACTAGAATATTTTCTAGTCATATAGTGCAAGCTGTAGACATCTAATTTTTCCTGATTTCTAATTATTTTCATCGATTCATGCTGAATCTTTCTCTGTTTAGCGTTTTAGCGACTCTGTCATCTATTGTTCTTTCATTCTTACAGCAGAAGAATAGAAATTATATCCCCACTTTTTGCTGAATACATACATACATGCTCTGACCTGAAACAGGAAAAAGCTTTTTGTTTTTCTTTGTAGATTTTTTTCAGATGCTTGGCCTCTAACCTTTAAAAATCATTGCGTTCGGAAGGAGAATTATAGACGGAGTTTTGAACAAACAAAGTTGCATGCATCAAAACAGTTTGACATTGACGTTTTCTTTTGGAGTATTAAAAAAGTTTCAGGATGTCTGATTAAAAAAATGTTGGGCGACTTTGCCAGTTTTTCCTCTTCTTTTAAGAAAAAAATCTGTCCAAACTTTTTAAGACCCGGTCTATTATTGATGGTTTGTCACGGAGATAACTTTTATTTATTCCCCTTGATGTATGATTTATTATCGTTTCCGGCTGTCATGCTGATAGAAAAAAATAAGTGCGATGGCTGTATACTTGTTAGACTTTCACTACTAACTACATATATCTCATCCAAATTATGTGAATGTTACCCCAGACTTCCCATAGCAGCATCTGATTTATTGATAACCTCGTCACTGCTATCTTCATTAGTCGTTAATGGGAAGATTAAGATAAACAGAGAAAATGAAAGTAAAGATGAAATAATGTAGAAAGGAATGCCACATCTTTTGTTTGGGGATTAAATATCTTGATGAGCGTACTGTCTCTTTCTCTGTCTCTCTAGGAGATAGGGTGTGTGTGTGTGTGTGTGCGTGCGTGTGTGTGTGTGCGTGCGTGCGTGCGTGGCGTGCGTGCACAACTAACAATCAACTGGGGATAAGAGATAAAAAGAAAATAAAACCACCTAAGATATATAGCTGGCTAAAGTATCATTTAATCTTTCGTATTTCTGTAACAAACTTATTAAAACGATGAGCTTTGTTAGCTTAACAGCAATAGACTGTTTTGCTCAAGTTTGACTCGGGTTTGTATTTAACAATAGTATTACTAACGACAAACCAGGCCCGACTATTCCGTCGATTGCAATAGTTGATATCCCATCATTGAGAGGAGGAAATACAGTAATCTGTACAATAAGAATGGAAGGCTATGCATGCTCCACCTCAGTTACCAATAAACATGGCTTTTCTTTCTTCTGTTTCTTTTTCTGTTTTCTCCTTTTCAGCGCACTAGCAAATTTTTTTTAAATCTTAAAACCCTTTTCCTCATCGAAGGATCTTTTACTACTGCCTCTGCAGTTCATTATTAAAGTTTTATAGTACATTTCCATTTGATACCCTTTTCTATGCTGTTCAAAACAATGGAACGGCCTGTTGTACCGTTAATCACTGTTTCGTGCCAATAAACCCACAGAGAATAATATTAAATCAAAGCATTTCTTCATTCACTAAATGAAACATTATCAGCCAATTCCATTGAAGCAAATCATTTAACAACAAGAGTTGGAGCTTGGACTGACATAACCCATGTTTTCAAAATTCAGGAAAGGGAGATCAGAGAAAAAGAAAGTCAATATCGTGAGTTTTCATCATTGGCCTGAATGCAGGCAAGGCACGTTGTGTAAAGGACTGAACCAATGCTCTCAGAGTCCTTTGAGTTATTGCCTGAAGAAACTGGTACAGATGACTGAGGTCAACTGGTCTGGGTGGTTGGCTCTACATCGCTGGCTCAGGACATACCACGGATGTTGAATGGGATCAGGATCTGGGGAACAGGCTGGCTAGTCCATGCGCATTACTTGCTGCTACTGAAAATTTTGCTGTAACAGAAAACCCACAGTCATATCCGGGGTTATACCCTGCTGTTAAAACTAGCATAGCGATTTGTTCTTTTAAATGGTCCCTTCAGTCTGTTTTTCCATTGTTGCCGTCTCATTAATGTATTTGGCATGCTGTACTCTAGAGTAAGATGAAGGTTGCAGCTGATGAAAGCGGGTTTTGCGCAGGAAAACACTTTTGCATTTGGCAGTGCAGACCAGTGATAAAAAGAGCAATTATAGCAATTGAGAACAGCAAATTGCTGGTAACCGGATGTGACGTCACAGCCAGATTCTCGCTCTTCCAAAATTCAAAATGTTGGCTATACGCTATACTTCTACCCTCCCTTCTCGATTAATTTCTTCTGAACGTGATCCAACTTCCTCTCATTTCTTTTTTTTTGTTTTGGATTAATAAACAAGTGCTGCACTAGATTCTTCACCCTAATTAAGAGAAACAATCCAGCGAAAACAGCTCGCGTGATCTCAGACGGATGTCACGTGGCTTCAGTTTGTTTGTTTGTTTGTTTGTTTTATTTGGAAACCTTAGCCGCACGCATTGAACTTCTGGTGAAAAACAATTTGACAGAACAAGTTGTAATCCTCTACCAAACGCATGCCTTTGGTCACGTAATGTGTTAAAGCGTGAAACAAACTGAAATCACGAAAAAAGTAGGAAAAAATTAAGTTTGGATTGAATTCTTAAGTGCAGTCTGTGAAAGTTATTGCTTTGTTCGCCCTTTTCTTACTGTCACAGTTACAGAGTGGCAAGGACAGAGTTTCCTATATTTGGAAAAAAAAACATTGATAGATCGATGGGATTTTATTGTTGCAGCTAAAGTTTAAAAGACTTCTGGGTGCACATTACGTTTTTCTGATGATAAAGTAAAGCTCAGTATAAGTGATTATGTGTTCGTATCTGGTTAAATATGACCCTTCACCAAACATTACTATGCATAGAAAGAGGCCAAACTTATGACCTCCCGTTTGTGTGCAGATACACCTAATTAACATTTAATTTCGGCCATCCCATTGGCTGCAGCCTTGACAGCGTTAACTTATCCCTGTACAATCCTGACATCTATGTCGTTGAACTCTATCCGTTGTTTCTTTATTCCACGGCAGCCTTCCTTTATAACAATGAGTCCATGGATAAAATAACTTATGTGTAGTCTGGACAGCGCTTTAAATCTCTTGTCCTTGTGCTTCACATGTTATATCTATCTATATATATATATATATAAGTAAAAGAAAACTGGTAGAAAAGTAATATGCTATCGGGGCTTTAGCCACTTGTTCATCTTGTTTCCCTTTGTTGACTTTTAACTGGCCTGAGGACTTCACGCGCAAATGCCGACAGTAGACAGAATGCTTTTAATTAAAATGAACCACGGTCACCGCGCTGTGGACAGTTTATCTTTTTCATTCGGAAACATATAAGTGTACATTCCATAAACCTGCTGTGATGAGAAATGTTGTCCAATTCTTCTCGAGATTGTAATTAGACGCGGCAGTAAATAATGTGGTCGACATGTAAACACGCATTATCTGGCTAATGGGTTTGTTTGCGACATCCATGGTCAGTCAGGTCTAGCATGAAAACGAGGCAGCGGTCACGCTCTGCAATACTCGACAAAATACTGCGATTATTTCGGGACGAAGCGAGGAGCATCTGTTGCCGACTTTGACAAATTCACTGTTAACTCCTGCTCAAGGCGGATCAAGTCTCAGCAGCAAGTTAAACCAAGAGAAAAATCTAGGATGTGAGTTAGAACTGTGCCGAGGTAAGGGTAACATTACAGTGCAGCACTCTAACACAAGGCACCATTCCACCACTCTTGGTCGCCCAACATTTTACGGCAATTGCTCTTTAAGGACTCATTTGCAGTCACAGAAACGTTCGAGTAGAAGTTGGCACAAGCTGTGGACTGTTAAGACCCGCCGCGATTAAACTACGATTACGACTCGCCAGGGGGCGTTTTCTACTGTCTTTGTCGTCGGACCTGGTAAAGCTAACGAGGCACTCGGCTGGCGGCCTCCAGACTGCGGTTCTTGCGATTTGCATCTGTTTCAGATTGATAGCATTCATCTCCGGCAGTCTGCTTTTTCGTCCGCCTCACGCCTCCCCTCCCTCCCATGCTCTGACCTCCCCACAGTGATCGCCGTTATTGTCCTCGCGTCTCTGATGCCACGCACTTTGCACGTGCTGTCCGATCTTCAACCCATGCGTGCATTTTACACACGTAGCTGACATGCTTTCTCCATCATTCAAATTGGATGCTTACCCGGTTAACTGCCCCAGCGAAGCGGTTCAAACGAATCTCCATTTTAAAAGGGGGCAGATTCATGGCGGAATCAGGATCGGGTCCAGGTGATGAGCGTCTTGCAGTTTAGCTCTGCCCTGTCCTGCTTTGCAATGTGGCAGTGCTGGTCTCAAAGCATGCGAGATGGTTTTGTCTGAATAAACACCGAAATGCTGACATTGACAATAAAAGGTATATCAGTCGTCTATTTTTCCCCGTGTTAAAATTGCATTTTTCTTTGAAAATGTTTCACCGAAATCGTGACAAACGACACAACTGCCATGCCCATGAGAAAAGATTAAAAGATTAGGTCAATGATTAAGGCTTATTTTTAAATAATTTCCGACACAATCACACTTACTTAAGTCGATGCACAAAGCACAAGATACGAACTAAATGAAGAAATTTTGTGATCAAAATGAAATTTGACAGACTGAAATCAATGTTACGAAAGTTTGCATTTTTGGCTCTATGATTACTCACAATAAACATTTTGTCCCCATTGTAGACCGTCGTTATCATGTGTGGTTGCTGTTTCTGCTTAACATTCACCTTCATTTAACGGTAGCATAGTCTGAGGCTTTATTCAGAGAAATACACAGAAATGAAAACCCCCACAAAGTAATCTTTTGATTTAAGTCTCATCAAGTTCATGACATTGGCTTGTCCTTTCTTGCTCTTCTTGTCAGATTTGTGCCAGGATCGGAACGATGTCATTAGAATGCCTATGAGTCCATTTGCATGTGATTTCTCATCCAGCCATTTGCTGATTTTCTCAACTTTAACCTCATGTCACATTATTGTGGCAAAGGATGAGCTAATAAGGCTGCAAACGAAACCCTATGGACTGTAACTATGGACAAAGCCTGAAACGGTGTTACAAGGGTACTTAAAGATAAGGCTACCTAGCCTTACGGTTATTGAGTTCGACTTAGGAACAGAGCTTAGCCTCACACAGGCATGAAAAAAAAATCCTCCTCCTCTTTCTAAGGTGACAAGCGACTGAAAGAGATGGTCAGACGACGTTTTCACGTGTTGTAGAAACAGTAAACCACTTACAGTTTTATCTCACTGTGGCTTTTTGGTTGTGCGACCTTAAAATGAACCTCATTTTGTTCACACGGTACAACTCTTCCCACACAATTCTCCATCGATTCCTACAGAATAAAATCATGAGACTGTTGCCCGGGCCAAGGAGAGGGGTTATCAGAACAGGCTCTGATGTCGTGAGCTTCAGCAACTTATTTTCTGGCGTGATCGCCTTTTAAATAGCTCAATCAGCTTCTAAAAAATTTGCTTAGACAAGTGACCGGGGCAGTGCACACTTTTTCTATAAAGGCTCCTTTTCGACAGAGCTTTCAGCGCCTCAGTTTGTCCAGCCTGACAGATTTGACGGGACCATTTTTATTAAAATGAAATGAATTTTTACTTGCACTGAATCAACCGACATTGAGTAAACGTCTCGCTCACAAGTTGCTTGTCTTCCTCGCTCGGTGCTGCGTGCTTGGTAACATACAAGTAATTTAGTGTCTTGGTTCGCGAAAGTTCGATTCCTACATTTTGAAGTCACCAAACCTCTCTCCAAAGTTACTCATATTTTTTTTCTGTAGGGTTAGCGTTATCTTTTTGTCCAACGGTCGACCCTTTTTACAATTGTCCTAGCTGTTCTGATATGCAGCTGCAGAGCGCACATTTGCATGATGCGCAGCTGTACGTGAAGCAAAGGTGATCGTCACACCTGTACGACTTACAAATCCACAGTACAGCTGCATGGCACCCAGGTAACTGGTACACTATGTACAGTGTGTACACAACTTCACGGTACAGGCGAGTGGTGCAAAGCTGCGTGATACACATCTCCTTGAGGCATTATTCCACAGTGCAGTGAGGGAACCTGTACCTTTCATTTCTTTCATCTTTTTGCCCCCACAAAGGAGAATTAATAATCAAGAACTCACAATGGTATAAAACAATGGACACTTCTGGACAGCATTCATCACATGAAGAACAACATTTGCTGGCTGGGTGGCTGGGGGAGGCAAGGGCATTGAAAAGAACGTTTGTACCTGTCAGCAGATTCACTCAATCATTCGCCCGGGTGGACGGGTGAGCAGGAGGAGCATGCCTGATTAGGTCACTGCTGAAAGGCAGAAAGTGCCACTCTCATGGAGGATGTTAGCGAGGGAACGCAAATCACGTCTCCGTTCGATTTCATACAAAAACACGTTGCACAACGTAGCACTTTTTTTTTAACCACCGGTTGAAACCGGACAAGACTTCCTACTGCAATGTTACTTTTCAGCAAACCACTTCCTCTTCCTCCATTTTGTCGCGTGTTCTCTGGCTTAAGTCACGTTCTGCGAGCTGTTGAAAAACATCAGACGATGACCGCAGGAGTATCCGGAAGCTGTTGGATGGGGTTTCCGTCAGAATGACCTTCGAAGGAGGTCTCTACGGTGACGTAGTCACGAAAGTCTTTGGTCTCACTCCCGTCCTTCCTTCCTTACACTTACGCCTGTCAATGGGCTTCTCTGATACTTAAGTATTGTCCCGTCCAGAGGCAGTGTGTAGAAGCATCTTACCAGGAGATGGACAGTTACGGTGACCCTAGTAGCTTTATACCAGCACTACTGTCAGGAGAGGAAATTATGTGTTCTCCGCGGCTGTGTTGCAAATTTGCGGGTGAAATACCTCATTTGGCTAATTGAAGATAGAGGTGGAGTGCCTTGCTTGCAAGTATACTTCGCACGAAACCATTGCATGTCACCTTCTTACAGCTTTTGATTTTATTCATTGTAATACGAAATTGCACTGCGATATTTCTGTGCTCGGGAGGACAAGGAAAACTTGGGACCAGAGGATAATTCCGTTTTCTTTAGGTATGATTAAGAGGCAGCAGCTGAGTTAGTTGTTTGTGATTGCATACTTTTTCGACAGCGTTAGGATGCCTCCTACCTGTTCAAATTAGCCTTCGCTGAAATATCATTATTTACAGTGCAAAAGTAAGTGAACATTCACGGCCTTTGAAGGGTACAGTTTCTGATATAAAAAAAGGATGGGAAAATTTTGCTTAGCATTACCCCTTCGCAATCAACACCATCGCTTGGGTCCTGCTTTCAAAAGGCAAATGCTGTTTAAAAAATTCCTACGGCATGTTGACAAACCGAAAGTAGCCAAAAGCGATTTTGTGATTATTATCGTTTGCCCTTTGAAGCGAACCTCTCTCTTGGTGAAAGTCAGCAAAAGTGATAAAGCAGGGTTTTCTAACACTGGAAGTGTCACAGTTTTCTGCAGTTCTGATTTCAACAATCCAGCGATTGAAGTTAAAATTAGAAATAAAAAGTGCTTTAGTCATTTATGTCAAGTATATTTACTTTGATTATGTGTTCATGCTAACAAACGAAACACGATAGACATACACAGTGGCATGCGATGGTAACACTTAGTATTTATTTATGCGCGTATAATGTCTCACACCGCATGTCCTCAACCCTTTCATACCTTTTTATCATCGTCCTTATTGCCGGACACATGAGTAAATGTCTTATTACAATCCATGTTTGCACGGAGCCTCTAACTCTGTGCTGCTAACTCACAAGGAGAGTATGTGAACTCTCGTGATGAGCTGCAATTCTATGAGACGAGATCCCCCTGGACCAAACCTTCGTTTTGATAAGTGCATAGCCCACAAGTTTTCCAATGTACAGAGACGTGAATGATGACTTCTGACCTCATCAATGGATCGAGATCTGTCGAAATGATGGAAAGTTCAAGCGATCGCCATATCACTGGAATGCTGACTTCTCTCTTTCTCTCTCTCTCTCTCTCTCTGTGTGTGTGTGTGTGTGTGTGTGAGAGAGAGAGAGAGAGAAAATACTCCACACGGACATAAGCTGTCCCAGGAGTTCACAATATAACAAAAGATACATGCTCATGCGGTGTTGAGGCTTAGCGGGCCCACGTTTCGTAGAACCTGTTAGCAAATGAACAGAATTAACCCTTTTAACACGAAAAAGCTAGGGTATAAGTATGAGTCCCTTCCTACTCACTCACTCACTCACTCACTCACTCACTCACTCACTCACTCACTCAGTACACAGTTACATGTGGAATTTTGGTCGTTGGGAAGACGTGTAACGGGATATTTACAAATAAGTCATTCAGAGACTGTAGTAATTGTTTAAAAGCAAGGAGCATTACTTTGAGGTTTCCACGGTAAAGCAGCGGTAACACGCTTGCTGGTATCATAAGTGCCTCAGACAGATGGGGGACACTTGATTTTCTCTGGACCCGACACCTGTCCTTCGAGCTGGCCATAGGGTTGTAATCTGAATTTTCACTATTCTTCATTCATCTATCGTTTCTTCTCTCCACCTGTGCGAAATCAGCACAACATAAAAACGTCTAATCAGCCAGCAGACCGACCAACCATTTAGAGCTTGAAGAAGTAAAACACTAAAACTCCATACACATGTGAGGTATTCTTTTTAGAATATTGTTTAAGTCTAGATAAGTGAAGTAAAGTGTTCTGTACACTGTATCACAATGGTATTCATGGTAAGACATCTATTTTTGAAAAAAAAAATTTGTTTGAAGCGGTCCTACGCAGAATAGTAATGTGGTGAGCAAATTGTAGTTGGATAGAGGTGATGGTAACTCTTATGACAATAAGAAGGAGGATGAGAACGAGTAGGAGAAGAGCTCAGTAAGTCCAAGGTAAGGGAGAGGCGGAATTCAAAGAAAGGAACTTTTACCATAAGCAGTGAAGGTGATTTGTTTTGTTCGTTCGTTTTGTTTTTTTGTCTTAGCGATAGCAAGATATTGTCATGGGAATAAAAGCAATCAGCTTAATACTGTTGACAGTATAAGCAAGACTTCCCCGGTTGTGGCTATGGTCAGTCCTCGTACTCTTCTGTTGACAAGAGCACGATATGTGGTTAAGGTCGTACGCGTATTTTTCGTAGAATTCATAGAATTTACTTCTAGTAGATACCTTTGGGAAATATCGCGTTACCAGACCTAGAAAGATGTACACAACAACGAAAAGAGTGAAGCAGCTGCTGCAGCAGGGGACACATCGAGTCGAAGTTGATGCTGGGAGAAAGAGTAAGATACTGAGGCTCGCAAGAAGCTGAGGTTCAGTTTTACCACATCCTTCAGCAAGCGTTCAGATTACAGAATAGATGAAGCAGCTCAGAATTCTGACAGCTTCCTCACTTTTATTCTTATCGACACTTTTCTCGTTTGGAAGAATTGTCTTGTAGTGACACTGGAATGTCCAGGCAAGCAGCGATGTATTAAAAACTCGGAGACTTACTGTGAAAATACCTCTAAACTTTCTTCTTGTTATTTCCGCTGTCTCAAAATGTACAAAGTTTATCAGCTTCTTGTTTGTCTGTCTGTCTGTCTGTCTGTCTGTCTGTCTGTCTGTCTGTCTGTCTGTCTGTCTGTCTGTCTGGCAATGTATAATTATTAGTTTAAATTTAACTGACCGACGTTTTTCTGCTTTCAAACTGACTTTTCTGAAGAAGCTTATCCATTTTAAAAGCATTTGACTGCTTTTAAAAGAAAGTAAAACTTCTGAATTACATCCTGGCTAACCCTCGTGATGGTTAGGAAGCTATTTTTTAGTCAGCAATGATGATTTACTTTCTTTTTCTGTTATAGACTTCTTATACTGACTATGCTCTCCCATGGCACATTTTCCCTCCATGCGTATTTTTTCTTATGTTATATTAGTTCTAGTCTGTAAGAATCTGGTTTTTACATAATTCATTTTTTTCAGAAGTCAGCGTAAAGCATTCGTTCGAACATTTTTTCAGTTTTCGATTAATCTTTCTTGAGCACACAAGAAAATAGGCGGCTGTCATTACAAATTTTTGTTACAAGAAATTCCAGTTATGAGCTCTTTGTATTGAGCATTTCTTGGGCGAGGTAGAATTGTAATAAGAAAAATGTACAGATGCCACTCTGGAGCTTAATATTGCTGTACCCCGTGTCTATGCCGTGTCTGTATAAGGGAGAATCATCCTTATCATTTTAAAGACAAACCATCTAAATTTCGCCCTGGAACTTTAAGGCACACATTCCTGTGTTGTTTGTACATCCGTAAACAGTTTATGTGATTAGTCCTCTACCTCTGCTGATGTCGCAGGAATAATAATAATGATGATGAATTTATACAGCACCATACACCACCATCAAAATCTAAGTTAAGGCGCTTAACGAAGCGAAGAAAAAGTATAAACACTCAGGCATAATAACGATGGTCTCAAAAGAAAGCTCATTGTGTTCTGATGTAGAGAAGAAGGTGAGGGTCATAAAAATACATAGATTAAACGGCACCAGGTACTAAGCCACGCCAGTCCTTAGAGAGTTTCACTAATAAGCAGAGCACATGAAGCAAAACGCCCACAGACAGATGAGATGAGAGCATGTAAACATCCCCATAAATGTAGAGAATTTGATCGAACTTACTCTGAATACAATGACCCAGTCAAGCGCAGACCATTGACAAGGCAGTAAAGAGTTATACTCCCATTTTCTGGGACATTTTTTAAAATATTTTTTGGAGCGTTTATTACAGCGATAGAAAATGGGAAAGGAAAACGAACTTGAGGAAATATTTTCCCACAACCCGCAGAATAATGAGAAGAAAACAAACTTAGTTTATATCTTTTATAAACGTTTACACTGGCATCGGAAAGTGTTTGCCAATTCTAACCTTCCCCCACCACACACATGTTATCTCTCTCTTTCTTTCTTTCTCTCTCTCTCTCACACACACACACACACACACCTCTACCAACACCAACACCAACACCCTGGCCTGCAAGTCAGGCTGTGGCTTACAAAAAATGACCTTTACCCAAAAGAGAGGTGTAAAGAACACACAGACACACGCTCTCTCTCTCTCACTCACACACACACACACACACCTCTACCAGCACCAACACCCACACTCTGGCCTGCAAGTCAGGCTGTGGCTTACAAAACATGACCTTTACCCCAAAGAGAGGTGTAAAGAACACACAGACACATGCGATCGCGGAGGTGGATGATAGCGGAGGCTGGTGTTGCCGTCACGTAGGGAGGGAGCGAGGCAGGTCCTCGCACTGGGTGAGGACGGGAGGTGGCGACATTCGTGCTCATGAACAATCTGGCCTGAACGTGCATGCGAGCATGCTCTGGGTTTTATTTTCGCATAAATTTAGTTTGAGAATGTACAGGACACGCACGAGAGTCTCTGGCCTCGACAGCTGCAAAGACACGAAGCATCATGAAAGATTGATACAATCAATGAGAAACTCTCTTTCCTTGCACTGTCCCACGCACCACAGTCGACGTATCTGTATTCAGGAGTTTTCTTTCTTTCTTTCTTTCTTTCTTTCTTTTCTCTAACTCTTATACGAAATCTTTTTGATTGTGATCTAGCAAACCACGGTAGCATATACATGACACTCGCTTTCCATTTTCATTTGGAGTTTTTATGATGTCCTTGAAAGAGCACACACACTGGATATTTTAATGTTTTTTGTTTATTTGTTCAGAACGTGTCACTGACATGTTCAATCCTTCTGTTGCCTTAACTTCCTGTTTTTTTCTTTTGTTTATTTTGCTTTTCGGTTTTTATTTTATTTTTCTGTGTGTGAGTGAGACTTTTATTTTTTACTTTTACCCGATTTTTACCTCCGGGGGGTCAGAATTGAATTAACTGTGCGTTGTCGAGATTGTTGTGTGAGCTTAGGCTTACAGTTTCCAGACGAATGTTTGCTGGTTGGGAGGCCTGTATTATGTGAAATGGCTTCTCGGGGCATAAAACGTAGCACGGCCATTGCTCGAAGAGTTTCCTACTTCCTGCTTTCCAGCAGAGTGAAAGGTCATGGTTTACGTTCAGACCTTACCACAGTATTATCATAACGCTCCTGGAAGAGAAAATCTCACGGGGTATCCAGTTTCTTTTGTCCGAAGGTCGGTCAGGAGTGGCACCTTTTTTTTTTTTAGTTTAAGGGGGTAAATCTGTGTTTTTGATGCATCAGTTTTACGTACCTTAAGCACCATTATGTCGTCAGCCTGTATAGTCAACACGTGAATGTATGTGGTTGGTAGTGGGGTACCCAAGAAGGATGGGTGGAGTCGTGGGAAGATGAGGGCGAGTGGAGGTAGGGGGCGAGGTACGGTGCGTAAATTCACTACTGTCGCGGGTGGTGTACGTCTGAGACGCAAATACTGGAAACCTCAGGTAAGTGTTTGTGGCGTAAACGTCGAGAGGGTGTTAATGACGTAAGCACTGACAGTGTTTGTGACGTAAGCACTGGGAGGTGTATGGATGATGCAAACATGGGGAGTGTCCATGGGTGACGTAAACATCGAGAATGTTAGAACTGAACGATGAAGAGAGGAAAGAGAAGAGAACAACACATAAAAGCTACGATTAAAATGTTTCTATTAATATTATGGACTGTGCTTCGCTTGGTCCTGCTGTTCTCTCGGTAAAGGCATCACCTGATCCTTTTCAATTGTTCATTAAATGTCTCGCAAAATAAATATCTTCTTAAGTTTAACAACCTAACCCTATTCATTCATACATATCTCAATTGATGCATAGACGCTTTAAATCATACATCCATTTTATACCTACCAAGACATCCATAAACTCACTACCTCATGCGCAAACACACGCAAGCCCACATCAGAAATTGCCAGAGAGAGAAAGTAAGTTTTCTACTAAGCTAGATCATCATTCATAAGGTACAAAACACAAAAATAATATAATATTCTAAAATCCATTCGTAAGACACACCTACAATTGTATGATCACAAAAACAAGTATTACGGTTATGACATGGCACAAGAAGGGGAAACAACAAAAGAGTCTCCACCAATGATGCTGACCTTTAGAAAGTTCAACATTGTCTACGTTTACGAAGAAACAGCCACCAACTGATTTTCAGGAAAAATTATGTGTCGTCTACAAGAAATTTCCAGACAATGACGGATGTCATCCCTTTACGTTCGCAAAAACATTAAGCGTCTGACACAACTACTTCTATACTCATGCAAGGTAGTGATTACAACAGCTAGGGTTACATGACTTTAGTCATTTTCATCAACAATAAATACTTTTACCAGAGACCTACATAAAGTACTTATTTCATTTTCAAGAAACCCATAACTTTGTGTTCTTAAGTACAATTTCTGAAGGTTAAAAGGCACCACTACACTAACAATGGATTATAAAATAATTTTTCTCTTTGCCTTTGTTACTGTTTTTGGATGCATGAAAACACTCATTTCAATAAATCAGCGTTTCATAATCTGACATTGCTTCTGAAAGTAGCTACAATCAGTTGTAGTATCATTTTATGCTCTTGAGCAAAGCAAATTATTTATCGCTTCTCATTCAACTTCAATCAAGTTACAAAAGAAGCAAAATACTTGCCCCTGGCTCAGGTGAATTTTCCTCTGGTAATTTGTTTTTCGTCATTTTTTAAGTTGCAGCTAGATGAAACAAGGGAATCCTTCAAGACACTGACATATATTCAAGAGACTACTCGGAGGCTTCTGTAAAATATTAAGAGCTTTGAATAACTCGCTGTTGAAAGACTGATTTGAATGCATCTTTGTGCAAGCAAGGTGCCATCTGTTGCACATGTTACTTACTTATCTTCTCCTGGACTTTGTGTGTTTCGCAACTGTTTATGATTATAAATACTAGTAGTGATAGTATCTGAATAAGTGAGACTTTGTCACTTTTGCAGAGTGGGACAAAGAATTTGTGCGTTTCATGGCCAGCACACCTACTTCAAAGTACCTTAAATACAATCTTATCATTTTCCGATTTTAGTCCTGACTTAAATGTTCTTGCGAAGACTAATTAATGCCATAAAATGCAGTCTAGCTCAATCCCCGCCTTAAATCATCAAACAGAAACGATTCCTTCTTCCACTTTACAAATCTTCAGATAATTCCACGCCTTGGAAGATCGAAACGGGAGAGAACGCATGTCTTGGAAAACGTCTTGAAAGTATTATAAGAGGGGAACCACTCTGAGAGCCCACTGCTAGACTACATGATAAAAGCTTTAAAAAAAATTCAAAGTATTCCAAACGAATTTTTTGCTTTCAAACCGTTACGTAAACACGAGGAAGAAGAAAAAAAAGCGAAAAGGCCGAACAGAGACCGGCTAATGAAAAGTGCCCTTGGGAGTAAGATTTGGGGAGAACTGAGAGGGTGGGATCAAACAACTTGCAAAGTCGCATTACTAACAAGTCTGTCTGGCCCGTTATGGGGTAAGGAGAGTTTAAGGTGGGGGGGGGAGGCACGACACGTTTAAACAAACTCTCGCTATCAACAGTCGCGACACGACGGCCATCTTCAAACAAGAGAGGAGCCCTTGAATCTAATTTCGGGCAGAACCTCCCCCTGCCTGGCTGCTAGGCTGGTCTTGTCCCTCGGAACAAAAACGTTAACTCGGGATTACCTTGGTGCGTGAGTCTGCATCCACGATTCCGGGGCTGGTGGCAAAGGAAACCACCTACATGTCCGTGAAAGGAACAAGTCCCCGTGACTCTCATGCGTGTGCTCAGAGTGATCTGAAATTGTTAGGTTTCTGAAGATCGGTTCTCCTCTTGTTAAGGTGTGGTAATTATCTCCGCTCGTTAAAGGGACAGAATCTGGCTAGTTTCTTTTGAAAAAAGGAAAAAAGATACTAGGAAAACGGAAGAGAAAAAAGGACATCTCAGTGGAGAGTTCTGCTGCAGATGATGATCGATGATCGATGATGATTAATGACATGCTGCTGCCGGTGAACGCGGTGATGGTGCCAAATACGACAAGGATGATGATGAATAATGTGTGTGTGTGTGTGTGTGTGTGTGTGTGTGTGTGTGTGTGTGTGTGTGTGTGTGTGTGTGTGTGTGTTCTGCAAACAAACAATTATTATTGAAAGCAAATTACCATTAGCAAAATAAATTTGGTGTCTTGAAGGTTACACCAGGACTCGCAGTGTCACGCATACAAGTACTTTCAACGATCGCCTAATATTTTAGCATCTAAATTTCTCTGTCAATCTTTACAAGCATCTTTTTGAAAGTTCTGAAAGAACCTCAGACTAACGATAACATCGTCGAGGACCCGAGAGTTGCAAGAACTTTCTATAATTAAATTTACGAACATGAATGAACAGACATGGACACTTTCATGTACTGAACAGGAGCATCAAAACTTATGTCATCCAGCCCAGAGCTATACAAACATAACAATTCAAAGTTTTGTTTCATCATCAGCAGCAGCAGCACCAACAACAATAACAACAGCGCTAGAACCAGCAACATCTAGTTGACTATAGGGGTACCTAACGATACTAACATCGCCTCTCAACACCCCCTCCCTCCAATCTTTCTCTCTCTCTGTTGTATATTTTCATCGTGCTTTATATTTCTGATATTGGTAAACGAATTTAATGAATAGTATGACCAGGAAAAAAATCTTTAGATCAATGTTACATTTTTTTTGCTCCGCCAACCACGTCCTCCACTATAAAAAGCTGCTATGGCGGAACTCATTGGGCATTGTCTTCACGCACTGAGTCTCTCATCTCATTTCCGCTCAGGCCTTTCTCTGGCTCCGCCTGCTGCCTCAGCAATGCAGCAATAATTTCCTGCTCTTTAGTCTTGCGAAACGGACAGAGCTGCGATTTGCTATGTGTCGTCGTCGTCGTCGTCATGACAGATGTGTCACATTCCCAGGATACCCATGCGTGCTGACCTCAAGGAGATGGAGAAAATTGTTGGAAGAAGGGTTTACGTGACATGTCAGTTGGGACCATTCTCTGTTCTTTTCGTACTTAGCCTGGGATTAGGCCAAAGCCTTCTTGCCGCTCTGACACCGTAGCTCGGAAAGATTGTGTAAGACCTTGAGTTCTGAAGCTGATCCCTAAGTGACGGGTCTATCGTCCTTGGACCTTGGAGGGTGGACCTAAATACCTACTGCACAGGAACGTCGCAGTTTTCTTGGCTATTAACCTTAAGTGCACCTTGCCAGCCTCCTTTCGTGATGTTGACAGGAAAAGAAATAAAAGAAACTGAAAAGTTACGTACCCTGGCGATGTTGCGTGAAAACTAAGAGGAAATCGTTAAATATGTTAGGAAGACTAACAGGTATGTTACTGAGAGAAACATTGTTTGATTCATTGCACCTTCTTTAAAAAAAATTTTTTGCAAATGATCGTCGATTATAAGAAAGAATGTTTGAGAACACAGTGGGCCGATGAAGATGCTTGACAGGTAAAGGTCTCTGCTAATGCATGTCCCTTAAGGTTGGTGTAAAATATCTGCATGTCGGGTCACAGAGACATGAATTGGTGCAGCAGATCAATCTTCACATTCCAGGAAATGAGACAAAAGCCATTGATCATCATCGGAACGTCTGCAGAGGAGTTAGCTCTGTTATGCAGCTTTTCCTTTTACTGGACTGGGCTGCATGAACATCCGTAGCGCTTTTTGTATCCATCAACATGCCCACAACCTGCTTTAACTGAACGGACCCAGAGGGCATTTCTACGCATAGGTAACCCGGTAGGAGCACTCATGCAGCTGAGTCATAGCCTTGTGCAGATGCTGTCAGGTCGGGTGTATCTTGTATCATCCTTCCTGGGCAGTGAGATACTCGTATTGCGAAACATCTTCTGTCTTCTCTTTCCTGTTATTTATCATCATCTCTGAAACATGGCACTAAAAATTATGAACACGTGTTGGAACCCTTCCAGGATAATTTATTTTTATCTGAGAACACATTGGCCATAAAAACAGGTCAGTACAGACACTGTATTTAAGTATAATGAATTAACTGATGATCAGATAAATAAATTAACTAATTCAATTAAATAATAAGGAAGATTGTTAAAAAAAACTTTAGGGTATGATTTGTATTCTGACTTTGTTCTCAGGAGAATGCTTTACTGTGAAATACATCAGCAATAAGTACAGGCCTCTGTATATAGTGCAAAATAAACGAATATCATTAGTTAACTGATAAATAATTTTAAAAAAAAATGAATTGTCAAAAAGCTCAAGAAGGAGGATCTTATGTGTGACTTCCAGCTCTGTCATGAGGGAGGCATGCTCGGACCTGTTTCTTCGTCTTCCAGTCAAGGAAAAGTCTTTGAAATTGTCCAGAGTTTGGTAAAAATAGAACTACATTGACGTCCAGCAAATGTATCCCGCAGTCTGAACGCATCTGATCTCTCACGTAGGCGTAGTTATGAAGAGCGCATGTCTATTGATTGTGTCTCCTTCTGCTCGTCTGCTGTTTCCTGGAATCGAAGGCTCCGCTGAAAACTTAGCTCTGAAGCAATTGTCATCCACTAAAGCATGCCTCTCCAGAGCATACCTACTTTCAGGGCGAGTCTTAACACGATAACTTTAAAACCTTCTGACGTTGTACTTCGTTTTCAATAAAGCAGGCGAGAAGGACTAGTTCTTTGCTGGCACTTTACGCCGCATCCGCAATCACGAGTTCAGACAGCTAGACCAGATGGTATAGCTTCTCTTCAATTTTCGAAGCGAAATGGAATATTCTAGGACTACTTCAAGATAAAGCAAGATTTTATATTACTTTGATGAGGTCAACCTTTTGCGCACAACTATTTCCAGTTCCCATTGTCAGTCTTTTTTCTGGTTTTGAGATTTTATTCAACAAGCTCAACAGACTTGTACAGGACTGGCGTTTGGCCACACATCAGTCAAAGATTGACTCTACTGGCACAATCTTTCTCTGCACGAAGAAATACAATGGAATGAAGAAAGAGGATTAAAAGGCTAAGAAGGAGAGAAATAAAAGAGTAAGAGTGATAGAAATAAAAGAGTAAGAGTGATAGAAATAAAGAACTGAGTTGTAAAATGGCAAAAAACGATGATACTAATTATGTTCATAGCATTGATTCAGTATATGTCACATCAATCATAACATTATCCTATCTTTCCAACTGTATCGATACTTAACAATTTTCAAAAACGTGAATTGGTAACTGATGGTCACTAAGAGTAGCTGATCTAATTGAGGGGTAAAGTTTGGTGCTTATTTTCCACTCCTTAAAATAATTAAAGAAAATGTGTTGAAAAGTTGTCACGTGGATCAGGGAAGTCAAAGAACAAGTCGTGGCATGGCTCGTGTTCTCAAGACTGTTGTTTTGTGATTCTGGCAAAAGCTACTCGTGAGCACAAACATTTGTATATATTCGTTAGTTTATTATCATAAACAAATATTTGTACATAATATGTATTCTATATTTTATATATATATATATATATATATCAGTTAGTTCACCCTCATAATGTAAGCCTGCCATGCAGAGCAGTTAAGAACAAAGTGATACCTAGAGATTTAGGTACTCGGCATTTTAGGGGCAACTAATTTCACTTCTCTTTGTCAACTTTGTACGCACAACAGATTTTCACCCCGCTCTTTGTAAGCCGTTTATACTCCCAACCAATGTCACTGTTCTGTTACACGCAACACGTTCCACAGTCCTTTGTCAGGTTTTCTGTGCAACTATTTGTGATATGTCGGCGCGAAGTGAGAAAAATATCGCGCGCTGCACTGCCCTGAGATATATAGTCCCGCGGAAGTCTCCGCGACGGCTGGTAAAAGGTTACAGAGAGAGAGAGAGGAGATAATTTCCGCGGTAGCAGACGGACACAGGAAAGGAATCCATGATTCCTTCTGAAGGGGGCCTGTCTGCTACGCTACGCGAAATCTAGGCTTCCGAGGTACCTCGGGCGAAAACGTGGAAGCTTAAAGACCTTTAAATGCGATGGGGATGAAAAGATGGCTTGGGATCACGTTTGGCGGAAGACGTGTGGCTGACGTGTGACTGGAGAGACTCTCGAAGGTCAAGGATGCAGATATGAGTCTCGAGCTGGGAACAGGAAAGCCCGGGATTTGTGATGCTTTACGAGAAAAATGTCTGGGTAATTCAAGCGCACCTCAAACTGTTTCGGTCGCTCTCCAGAGGCAGTGTGATCACCATCCTAGAGAGCGGAACCCTGGTCGGACAGCGATCTCATAGATTTCAAAATCGAAAAGCGGCGGAGATACACGACCAAAGCAAAGGTAGTCTTAAATCGTGTCACAGCCTTCTGAAGTCCGCAAGACGGGGTTTGAACCCTTTTTCTGAGGATTTCGAAGGAATAAGAAAACGCATCTACAAGTGTGGTTAGGCGCTTAATTGGTGTTAAGGCGGTGTCACACGAGCGGGACCAGATTCGATACTGTAAAAGCGTTTGATCAGCCTGCGTTTTATACAACGCGAGGAAAACCTTTTAAAAGAAAACTGCTCCCACAGCAGCTTTTGAGTCTGTGCTATCAGGTGGATATGTTTTAGAAAACGTGCTTAAAAAATATGAAAAACAGTATTTAAAAAAATTACTCAAACTAGAACATAATTTAAATCACAAACGATTAAACAGCTTTCTGTACGCGTTTTCAAACACTGATTTAATAGTAAAGCAAAATTAATGTTTTCCAAATGCTTTCATGAAAAACTAGTTTGGGAATAATGGTTTGACATGGGCTTTACCTTTAGACGTAGCAGGGAGCGAATGAGACTATTTCGTGTGTGGCTAACGAGGAAAGGTCAGACATCTTGCAATCAATGATAAGATGCACTAATGTCAGCTCTCGAGGAGACATCTTCAGTCTGTTGCAGTAGGCAAGAAGGATTGCTGTCTGGTCAGGATAGAAGGATGGTGTTGCAAGCACCGTTTTGTCTCCCATATGGGGTGAATGAAGATTTTCAAACCTAATAGGTAGAAAATGTACCAAACAAAACAACACAATTGTCATTACGATGTGCTGTTCCCACAGATGACTCCCATTATATGCAGAGATAAAAAGAATGTTATTATTTTTTGGTATACTATATTTGGTTTAAACTGTGCTGGGAAAATGTCGAAAACGGAAATGGAAACAGTTTAAAGGTCACAAAACAAACAAACAAGCAGGCAAGCAGACAAACATCAACAGCAGCAAAAGTAGAGAAGATTATCCAAAGACAGAAAACGCGTATTTTAAGCAAAGTTTCACGAAAACCAACGGGTGGACAACGTTGAATGAAATTACAAAAACGCGCATTACATTGATACTTTTGAATATTTACACAATTTAATGTGTCGATAGACAGACGTGGCGGGTGGTTACGGTACCTGAGAGAAGGGTATAGGAAGAAAACCCAACTCTGCGCATATGAAATTCCGATGCATTTCATGTTAATATCACCCATTATTTTTGTATAATTTATACATTAGATGTGCATAACTTATGCACTTACCTTTCGAACGTAAAAGTCACGAACGTGCTTGTTAAAAGAGAAAATAACAGCGTATTGGCTCAAGAGAGGAAACCGTAACCCCTACTCACCCACGCACACACCCACATAAGAACAATTACACAACACCTTGGAATCATTCCACATCCACGCCTTAATTTCCCCGAATTTGTGTGTCTCTCCAAATACCTACGTTCTATGAACTGTAACACAATGCGTCTCTGTAATTACTTTTTGAGATCAAAGGCTTTCAATTTTCTTCAAAGGAACTCGAAATACACGTAATTGATTTGCATACTGTAGGCCTTACAAAAGTGTTTCCTTATCGGAATCAAAGACGAACAACGTGCAAAAGAAAGTCATACAGCAGAAATCCCTGACATTTATTTTACATTTGTTATTTTATTTCTGCGTCCACCAAGGCTGCTGGCTGGTAATTGTGGGAAAATCATTACGGTAATAAAAAGGTAAAAACTTCGAAAGGGTGGTGACTGTGATCTAAACCTCAGCCTTGTCATACTCCATGATGCACAGCGCCTTATGTATTGAAGTCAATCATAACTGTTTTACCACCAAGTCCTTCTAAAACTTTACTAAATTTGCAAACCTGTGTTTGAAGGAAACCAGTTGTTTTGGGACAATGTTCGGAACATCGGAAATTTGGTCAGCATGCTTAGACCACACTTAGACTAACACAATGGAACTTTGTGATATTTCGGAAGTTTAACACTTTATCACTTTGCTTCGTTGAAAATGGCCTTGAACCACTCCACCTTTTTTATTTATTTATTTATTTATTTATTTACTTGTTTATTTATTTATTTTGTAACCAATGTTTTACGGAATAAAATGTAAGAGTACGTGCTGTGTTACTGACATTTGCTGGACTTACTTGGTCATATGTTATTGACACACTGGGGTGTGACGGGTTCACGCCTATGCGTGGAATGAAAGCTTTCATGTTTTAACGGGAAATATTATTCCCACGACCCCAGAACACTAACCACTGGTCATAGCAAATTTCGATCTCTTTTTCATATTCAGTTTCTTGGACCAGCCAGTTTTCAGTTGCCTGCTATTGTCTGCTACAGCTTCAACCCAATAAAAACCGATATAGAAGATAAATGTTACTAACTTGAGTCTTCCATGTAGCTATAACTATTTTTTCATGTTTACTTGTTTGCAGACGTGAACAGACCTGTAAGCATTCCTTCAAAGAAGATTGTTTTTAGCTAAGCTCTTTTGCAGCCGAAAATTCAGTTGATGGCCTTGTAAACGATACTTCAAGAAAGTGCGACTCTCACATAATGACGAATAAGTTATAATGAAGGTTTATGAACTTTAGGCAAGAGGGAGATGTCTTTGGAAATGAAAGGAAAATTTTTTTAGTAAATACGTTCATGCAGGGCTAGTTGCTCACCATCTTCCTAAATTTTAAAACTGTTTTAAGAAAAAAATTAAACACTTTTTTTACAAGAATCACTCTTATGCCATTTAGATGCGTAGCACAAGCGCCTACTAAATCTCGCGATCATGGGAGCGAAAGTCTGGCTTAAACAGTTTTATATTTTAAAAACAATTTTAGCTAATATATAGTTTCTACATACCTTATTATATAATAGATTTAATGCCGAAAAGTTTTTAAAATTAGAAATGCATTGTGCAATTGGCCCCAGAAAAAAATTAGGTCAAGGAAGATCGGATCGAAGTGCTTCAGAGGTCAGAACAGATAGAGGTCATGCCAGCGAAGTATTGAAGATCTGAAATCAGCCATCGTTGGCAGAAGATTAAAACCCGAGGCTTTTTAGTTTTATTTTTCATTTTACTTTTTTAGATGGAGTGTAGAAACACACGTCTTCTCCCAATTATCCAGCAGATACATACTAGTCTCTGAGAAGCTGGTAACAACAAAACGCGATGTAAGATCAATACTTGAAACATTGTTGTCCATTTTCTAAGCGGTGGTTTTCAAGACACGTTCACCTACAAAAAATTAACTTTCCTCAGCTGTACAGTCACCTGTATGACCATCCAGTCAGCAACTGTGCATTGTTTCTTAACAAATCTATATACAAATCTATATGAGGTTACGTATATAGCTACCTTTTCTATCTCAATTTTACTCTAGCAAATCTAGGTCCGCACAAAGGTAAAAAAAAAACTGGCCAAAACTTGCGTGATGTTGAATCATGAAGTGTTACAGACAGATATATATATATATATATATAAAATTCGTGTAGAAATAATAACTTCACCCGTAAATGGTAAGCACTTGTCTTTACACACAGGGAAAAACGACATCCTCCTCCTCCTCCTCCTCCTCCTCCTCCTCCTCCTCCTCCTCATCATCATCATCATCATCATCATCCCTCATTATCATCATCATCTAGTTTATAATCGCGCTCACAAAGGAGCATGCTTTCAGCGCTTAATAGCAAATATGGACTGAAAACGAAGGACGGAAGGAGAAACAACTATGCAGACAAGTAATAAAAGATAAACGTAGAAGATGCAGAAAAAGGTCAAGGAACAAACAGTAAGGATGGAGAGTATCATAAAGGAAGATGAGCAGACGGACTAGTCAGTTGACTATAATCACAACTATTGACAATTATTTTGATTAGTGTCAGGATTAATGCTCGTGGAGCAGATGTGTTTTTTAGTCCACGTTTAAAGGATTCGATGATGGGTAGACAGCGCATATGGAAGGGAAGAGAATTTCACTGTTCGGTTTGCAGCACAGTGATAACAAATCCGGAGACCAGATGTGGTTGTTCTGATGACAGGAATAGAGAGCACACGGTGATCAGAGGAAGAGAGGAGTCTTATGGCTGCAATGTAAGGGAAGAGAAGTTCAAAGAAATAGTCAGGTCAGAAGCCTGCAAAGTAATTAAAACACAATATAGACAGTTTGTACTGAATGCGAGAACATATTCTCAAATACTATCTACGGCCGTGGTCAGAAAAACTTCCTAAATATACAACAATAGGTTAGGACACTGCTGTCCCCATCCCTGGCCAGGATGCAGATTCACCAGCAGATTGCGATGTGGGTAAGTCACACAGGGAGTGAACTCGCCAACTCTGGGGATGCACCTCACATACAGTGCACTTCTTACTGTCAGATTCTCGCGATTATTCTCTGGGAAACTGAAATTGTCCAGGTCTACCCCATGAAATTCCCGTAAAACTAGATAATCGTGTAAATAGCGCATACGGGTGAAGAGGAACTGAAAAAAGAGAATTCTCTTTTACAATATAACATGTAGGCCAGGTTTGCTGCATACCCTTTTGTGACAAAGTTATTTCTTCAAACAAATTTAGGTAGACTAGATAAAATGCACTGAGCACTTTACACTACATGCCTTCAAATCTATTTTCCTGTTACTTGATGCCTTTTGGTGTTTTCTATCTTTGTTTTCTGTTTGTCGTCAGTACTGTTGTTTATTCTTCTGTCCCCCGTGTTCAATCCATTTATTCCATATCTCTTCACCGTTTTAAGCGCTAAGAGCATGCTCTCTATGGGTGTGAATATGCGCTATACAATTCTTCATTTATTATTATTATGCGGCATATAATAAACCTACTGACATTCTAAAAATTGTTACAAGGTTGCCTCAGCTGGGCAAATAAACATCTGCTATTTGATTCTCCGAGTACACACACACATTGCTGACGCATGGGTTTCATGTGTGCATGTTGTCAAACTACCTCTCACACACCGATTCACACTACCACACACGCATTCACATCTAAGGGCAATAGCCCTGGTCACTGACAGACGTTCTTCAAAAGTGTCAGTAAAGAAGTTTACAGTCTCTTGCTCCAAAGATACCCGGTTGTTACGCTTCATCACTGCCTGTCTCATTCTAAATTATGCATCATCACCATCATCACCACCACCACCACCACCACCATCATCATCATCATCATCATCATCGTCATTTTGTTGGCAGGATAAAATTGAACCTGTATGAGACCACATGGATCTTGCATCCTTCTTTCCAATGATTGGACTATTACGTTTTACGGTTCGGTGGTTTTAAGCAAATGTTAAGCACTCTCAATACTTAAATTTTCTCCAAAAGGAACGTTCCAGAAAGAGAGTCGAGGGTCGATACGAAATTACCGAAGATCAATGGAATTCCCGTGCAGAGAGAAACTTAGCGACCCCTGGCGACAATGTATGGCGACGCATGAGCAATAAAGCTGCGTCCCCATCTGTTGACGCAAGGGGCCGATGAGGCGGTCAACCATATAATTCCGCTGCATTTCTTTGGATGAAGGGCACTAGTCCCGACCAGACCACGCATCGCTTCGGCTTTTTGTATCCACACGATCGGCAAAGCTTTCTTTTGATGACGCTAGGACTTAATTGCTTCTTTCGCACCGCAGTTTTTGAACTGCACTGTACACTTAATCTTCTGTGATTTCTGTTTGGTGTGTACATTGTAACCCTCTCATTTCCAGCTTGTTTTTCTGTCCTAGGAAGGTTCTTTCCGCCAACCTAAGCGCAGAAAAGAAATTAGAGCAACAATTAGCCCGCCACAAAAGATACTTCAAAAGTCTGCTTATTGCCTACCTGGACCTTTGATCCGTGTGTTTTACAGTTATAGGGGCAGTTGCTGGAGTTCCAGTTCAACAAACTAGAAGAAATCACCAGACTATCAAACACAAAAAGGCTGCTTCTTCCTGTCACCGTCGTCAGTCTGTCGTTTTCCGAAACATAGAGTAGGAGAGTGGAAATTAAAAAGAATGACAAAAAAGGGCTAGATAAAAGAAAATAAGGAGAGAAAAAGATGGAGACAAAAGAGGTAGGCATAAAGGAGGCTTAGAGAGAAACAGAAAAAACTGTGAGAAATATGTGAACAAGGGATAAATAGACAAATCGTTATTTACTAGCGTAACAGAATATGCAAAAGCTATGTTTGTTTACATCTGGCTCTTGATTAAAAAAAAACTAAACCAATAGATTACTATACAACAAAGCCACAACAATAAAACAAGAAAGAAAATTAGATAATGTGATCAAAAATGGGGTTTGAAATTTGGAAGGAACTTTTTTAGTATAAAGTAAAGTAATTTAATATGGTTTATGTTTATTTTCTTTATACAACGTTAGTAAAGAGTAAAGGGCAATCACTCATAACATCAGTGCAACGAAAGAAAAGTGAAAAAAATAATAAACTGGTACTAATGAGTACTTGACCATTTTCATATATTGGGCATATGTAAACGGTTTGCAGCTTTTTATTGATCGATGAATCAAAAGAAAGGAACGAAAGAAAAACGAAGTAAAGAAAGGAGCATTTCATCTCTGTGCAGAATGAAGATTTATTTCTTTACAAAGATTAAACTGCGAGGATTGCCAGAAGAATAAAGAAGCCGCGAGTCTTTCTGCAAATTCCTGGAGAATTCTTTAGGTTCTTTAGATTATCCTGGTAACAGGCCGAACGCTGGCGGTATAGCCAATGAAGCTTACATCTAGCAAGGACTACAAAGTATACTGCAGCCTTTCTAATCCTGAAGAAGCCTGTTATATGATAATGCTAAAATTTTTAGGACATTTTTTTGAGACGGGATAATTCCAAATTCTGTCGGGTCTCGGAACATAGAAGGAAACTACGTCGAAGAAACATGTCAGGCGGCAGTACTTGTGACAAGTCTGGAAGCTGGAAGATATCACATGTTTACATTGATTCAGACCCGCAACTAGCAGACTGTCCAACCTTCATTGTTACTTTTGTCAGATGGTCACACCAGATGGCCCTATTTGCTACCTCAAGCCTTGGTTTGTAACTTTGCCACTTGGTCAAGCTAGATGGATGTGGTTCTTAAGGGGACACAATACAACAAGCAATGGGTATCACCCAATTGTATTGCACCAGAGCAGGTGGGCTGCTGATCTGTGTGTTTGTGATTTAAATGTTTGCCCTCAGTTGGGTTTGCAGACTCTTCGTACACCATTACGAGCCAGCGCTCGTTGTTGTTGTGTTTGGAAGGAAAACAATGCTTCCAACTAAAGGCGATTTCGCATGGTGGTGGCTGGGGAGGATGAATATGGGGGCAAGGAGATGGAAGGGTGAGAAGATGAAATGTGCTGGGGTAGGTATGAGAGGAGACATGCTGCTCCATGGAGCTGCAGGTGTTGGTTGCCGATACCCTCTTTCAGTTGTTCTTTGCTTTTTAGGATGTAGGAGGCCTTATACTTCCTATACTGGCCTATATTCCAGACTCCTATCAAGTTTTGGATACCATATTCGTCTACACTGTTTATTACTTTAACAGGCCTCCAGTTTGCTATAGTTTGTTTCCTTTAATAGTTTTGCATAATATCAGTGTCTCAATACAGCTCAACGGGTTAATGAATACAACTAATGTTTGAAAAAAATATTTTTTTATATAAATCTAGAATTTAGGTGGTTTGCCCAATCTTTACAGTTTCTGTATAGTTTGGGGTTTAGATTTCACTTTAGTTAAAAAGCAACCCTGCCTTGTCATGTTTGGTCATAGTTCTGGTTGTGGATGAATAAAGAAACCATATGTACTATGGTTTATTTTTTTCAAGTTTAGTTAATGGTTAAATTAGTTTAGCAGTCTCCCTTTTTTATTTATGGCAGCGTTTATTGGATTGTTTTAATTTTTATTGTTTTACGGAGGGATATGATATCAAGTTTTACCTCTTTACCGTTTTGTTTATATGAATCTAGAATTACTATAACTTACCACCATCGTTAGTACTAATAGCAGTATAATATTGCATAGTGCTTTGAGTAATGTGAGGCAGCTATTGATGCTTAATGCCAGCCTATATACGTCTAAGGACGGTCTTAGTTCTCCTCTATCTATTTTTGCGATCATTGTACTCTAACAGAACGTGTGAGGTGCTATCTCAGTCTCCACACGTGCATGTAAGAGAGTCTTTATTATAATTGAGTACCCTCCCTTCAGTCTCATTTTAGCTAGGTTGGGTTGTGCCACCTATCTGAGTTAAAGCAGCAATCATAAGAACGACAGACCTTTCTTTATTGCTTCAGTCTATAGTGTTCCAGTTCTTTCTTTATCAGTCCTCGGTGGTCTAGTCTTTACGACCGTGTGTGCATATGAAGGCGTGTGTAGGTGATGTTCTTTGCTGTGTGTGTGTGTGTGTGTGTGTGTGTGTGTGTGTGTGTGTGTGTGTGTGTGTGCGTGCACGCGGCGTGCGTGCATGTTTTTTGCGGTGATATTCAACAGCAACAGACTTAAAGATTAGCTCTGTATTTTGAGATAATGAAATCCGGACAAATTTACTTATTTTCATGGTCTTATTCCGTAGGCTTATTTGGCATTCTTACTCTAATTTTACTGAAGTATTCCTGAAAGCATTTCGTGCACAAGAACAGCTAAAACATTTTGCAAGGCTGGAGAAGAATCCTTTTTGCCAGTAAGGTTGCCTGATGTCATTTGCGATTAAGTGGTATCAATAAAAGCGATCTGCTTGCTGGGATCGACGTTTCTAACGCATTGGAAGGCCATTATAAACTTCGATTGCCCTTTTATCCTCCATCAACACCAGCTGCCTGCGAAACCACATATGAGGGATGACAGAACGCAAGCAGCCTGAAGGAACTTTTTACCACAGAAAGTCGCCATATTTGCCAATAGTTTGTACGGGGCGTAAGTCTTTCTGTTCCTTTCTGCTTTGGAAATGTATTGCTCTACGACTGTTAAAAATACTGTCGCCCACTTTTGCGAGTATGCATAAAAAGACTACAGCTCCTTATAGGCCAGTGTATTTCTGCTTCAGAGGCTCAAGAACCATCGAATGAAATCCAGTAAAGACAGTTAAACCAGAAACTGATCAAGGATATTTCAACAAAGTATCCTCGATACTTGTACAGTTCAGAGTGAATCATGATTCTCTTGGACACACAGGCAAGACAGATTCTAAATCCTGCTTTTGGGCATGACATTGCGTTCACCCAGTCAGTATTTTCGTTTCTATCCACCAGAGGTCGCCACAGAAGTGCTTAGAAACGTTGTGAAATTAGAGGAATGCACGAAAGCGCAAACTTTGTAACGGATGCGGAGTCGCACGAATAAACTGAAAACAGTCACTGTCTGTCCTTCTGTTTTTCTGTCTGTATTACTGTTCTTTCTTTTATTAATTCTTTCATTCATCTTTCTCTCCCTTTGTCATCTTTCCTTCATTCTTTCTTACTTTTTTAATTCTTTCATTTTTCCTTCACTTTTTCTTTTCTATTTGTTTCTACTTTATTTCTCTGACACAGTCCTTTAATGTTTTCTCCTATATTTAGTCTAGGTAAAATGGTGCAAACTAGATGTTAAAACGCGTAGTCTACAAATCATTTAATTAATTTGTCTGGTTTGTCAATAGCGAATTCTATACATTCATAGCTACATTAAATGTGACACCTGGAAACAACCCAACCATGGTTGATAATTATCGATAATTCTAGGCCTTTAAGAGCACTCTGATATTATTCAGTCTGGTTAAGCAGCACATAGCGGCAGTAAGGGGTCGCACCGTGTTTTTCATTCTTTTCTGGATGGGAAAGTTTGCTTCGCTTTTTTTTGTCATCTGCTTTGGCAGTCATCGATTCAACTGATCTCGGGGAAGCTTGGTTGCGACTTCCCCCCCCTCCCCTCCCCCCGTACATGTACCTACGGGCTACAAGCGGCGAGCTCGAGTTCGATTTCGGGCTAACATGTGGGCGTTAAGTGAGAGCTTCTCCCCCCCCCACCCCCAACATCGCTGAAAATGACAGTTCTGGGAACATTCTCCTCCCGTGTTCTGACCGAGGACGGGCACAAACCCCGAGGCGTTTTCCTTTAAACGCTTTTGTCATAGAGTGGTGCAGTCATTACGGACAATCGCCCGATGCCAGGCAATGATAACACGCAAAAAGGAACACGCAGAAATGAAAAACTTGCATCTGGCACTCGGCAGCCCACGTGGCATAAGTTCCGCTGTAGAAATACGTTGATTAAAGTAGGGCCTCAGTGCACAAACTAACACAAGATAACTGCGCGCAGCTCAAGTAGCCACCGGCGTCATAACCGTGAGTAGTTCACTAACGCCAAGAATGTGTGCGCACTAACCCCTCTCCTTCCTGCTTGCTGTAAATTACAAAGTAAAATTTTCTGTTGTCACTCATGTTTAAACAGTAAATTTTTCTTTGAAAATATATATATATACTTTTTTTTAAATTTTCTCTTGCGGCGTGTAGTGTCACTGTTTTACCCAAGGGTGTTTTGTTTACAGGTGTTGCTTTCAATCGTCACAAGGTTTATTATCCTCTTTCCTTCGATGGCTTTCTTTAAATCTTTAAGTCACTGTATAACGGAATATTCGGTAGAAGCCTAGCTCCTGAGTAAAAAATGAAAATGGTTAAACTTTCAGTATCGTGTCACAGCCATTCTGGGGTCTCACCGTCTCATTATAACTTTTTAAAAAGGGAGTCATACAAGGCTAAATGGCTTCACTACTTTTTTGTGCGCACGCCATTTGCGTGCAAACGAGATATTAAATAGGATATGTTCCAAACGGTTGGGAGCAGCACTCCAATGCCATTCCCTCTTCTGACTCATCGAGTGCGTTGCGATGGGGTCATTTTGTCAGCTTGGAGGGCGAGCATTTGGCGCACTTTCTGTAGACTAACAGGGAGGATAAGAGAAATGCATTTAAACTGTCTCGTTTCGTCGAGTGGGGGAGGGAGTGGATATGGCTGAAACATGGAGGATGGAGGTATATGGCATGTAAACAGAAGACGAAATGCTGTCAAACTTCTTAGTGAAGATCACGTCCACTGGGGACGATTAGTGTATGTTCCCTGGGTCAGGCTGCAGCTCTTTGGTCGTCTAAGTACCCAGACGTCGGACGCATAACTAACCATCTCGGCGGTTTAAGCAGAAATGTAGGTGCTCCTAGGAGACAGGAAAGTTTGAGGTGGAAGAGAAGGGACGGAACTTTGGCAATGAAAAAAAATCCCGATCACGCAAAACTGATGTCGCTCAAGACTAGCTGGACATCTCGTCTGTGACCACCCAGAGCGCGGAGGCCGGTAGTCAAAAAAGAAAAAGAGAGAAACGTTAAAGATGAAGTCAAGGGAGGAAACTTTTTTGAACTCTCTTCCTAGCTGTCTTCCGTGCTAAGCACAACTTCAGCTATCAGAGGTAAGATGAATAGGTTCAAACTAAAGTAAACTTTTCAGACGAGGAAAACAAATGAATTCGTAAACATTTGAATGAGAACATTCATTGTCCCCCGTCCTCGTCTGCATCTGCAGGTAGGTCGTTAAGTAATTGCTTGCGATTTTCTGATGCTGAGGCCAGTGAAACAACAAAAAATATATACTTCATCAACAGGGAACAGTGACAACGTACACTCCTTGAAGAATGGCTACAGTGATTGATGTTTTCATCAACAGGCAGATAACTATAAGGAGCAGCATCTGATAAACCTAAGGTTGAAAGGTTCTAAAGAAAACAAGAAAGCTCCCCGTATGAGGTATATATCAGTCAAACAAGCAGACATAAGGTATATTTGATTGAGAAGATATATATTTATATATAACAGAGAGAAAAGAGAGATCGTGACACGCATGTAGTTATAAATAGCATGCTCTCTTTATTAAAGCAGCCGCACTGAAAGATAGGGGCATACAGTCAAAAAGACAAAGAGAAGACAGACACACAAGCAGACAAGCCGACAGACACGAGCCGACGAGACGGACAGAAACAAAGAATACTTGAAAGTTTGATAAGCTATAGAACATTAGTAATGGCAGTATATTACAACTAAACAAATACACAAGAATTCTGGGTGATATATCTATGCTGGGTAAAAGATATATCTAAGAAACGCAACACCAAGAAGCAAACACCTAAGAAGGCAGTCAGAAGGGATGAAGAACGGGCAAGCTGTGAGAGAAAAGCAGGAGAGAAAAAAAGGAACGGAAACGGCGAAATTAAACGTGAGAGAGAAAAAGGAATGGTGGAATGAGAAAAGAATGGTTTGTCAGAAAGAAAAGGTGGATGGGGAGGGCTCATGGAAGGCTGTCAATTTATTGTCAGATTATGTCTTTCGCCGCGCGCCTCTGTGCCCCCTAAACAGGCTGCACCCGGTACCGAGTCCCCAGAACAATATGGCGCCTGCCCGAGGGCGGATAATGGCAAAGTCTATCGATTATCGTCACGAAAATGCTAAGTAACAGAGGACACTCAAATCACTTTTATTGCGCCGAGAGCCTTTCAAAAAGGCTGACAGCCGGAAAACATGACTTTGCAGAAATTCGCGAGTAGACCTGCCTCTTTCATAATTCATTGCTCTTAAAAACGCTGCAGATACTAAGTATAGTAAGGACAAGTATAATAAATACATACGGTCTTTGGTACACCTATGTACAGAATATTTTAAATTTATCAATATATTCTTTTACACTCACTATAGAAGGTAAATTATAATACTTATCAAAAACACTGTGAATGTATAATTTTTAGAAGATTGATACACTCTTATGCTTATTCATATTATCGTATGTGTCTTTTCGGATCGTAAAAGAGTGTAAACATTCATGTCTGTTTTTTCAAGTTTCTGCTTTATAAACACAAACTCATTATGCAATGATTAAATCTCTTAAACTTTATAAATCAAGCAATCAAGCTTGGATATTAGTTTTGTATCTTATTTTTAAAATATGTAATGAATACTAAACATAGTACCAGTAAAATATTACAACATACTAAATATTGAGCATAGTACAAGCAAACTATTACAACTTACTAAATACTCGGCATAGAACACGTGTCTGGCTTGTTTGGTCTACCATACAATTTTGGTCTTGTGTCCACTTTAATTCAAATTATCCTGGCCATCTGTGTTACACAGTCGCTCCATCTGAGGTCATCCCGTTCTTTATTTCTTTTCGTCCAGTAGGATTGGACGTTTCTACCTGTATTGACTGATTTCCTACTCGAGTTGTCTGCGTCTCCAGACGCTTTTTTCTCCAACACTACAGTTCATAAGTTCGTCGACCTGAAAACCTCCCCGGAACATCATTAATTTTCCAGGTAAAGGTCATTCCTTTGTAGTACTTAAATGTCAGCAGTGTTGTTTACTACTGGAAACCCTCTCCTGCTTTCTTGTTCAATTCCGTAGAAACTGAAGGCTGCTGCCTGTGCAGCGAATCATTGTTTTATGATTAACCATAATATTACTATAAAATGAAAGCTTGACTCTATTGCGATTAGCTCTCGGTGCCAAAGAAATAAAACTTTGGGGACTTTGGGGCTTACAACCAAGCTTCCGTACTTTGGGTTAAAGTTAATTTTGAGGGTCATAGTTCCCTAAAGTACAATGTTTCACAAATTTACCGCCACCAATATTATTTTGCCTGTACATATTCTTACACAGACGTTTTTACTTAGATAATTGAGACAAACGATTGCATTAACGCCTGGGTCCTCGCTGCCTATTTTGTTTATCATTGTAGGTTAGTAAAATGAGACAAACTAGGAAGCCTCATAATGAAAGATATATTTCACAGACACGGCAAACGAACTGGATTAACATTGACGGGTATTTTTCACAGGTACGACAGGCCTACTGGCCTAAAGTTGAAAGGCATTTATCTCAGGGAGTATAATACAGCTTTTGATGAGATTAGCGGAAGTAAAGACATTATTAACGACGAACTCCATGGAATAATAGTTTGTACCGCATAATGGCTCTGTTTTTCTGAGTCATATCGTTATGCACTTTTGCAAAAAAAGAGGGGAAAAGAACACCACTGGGTACAGCCAGGTATTTAGCTTAACTGATTTAGCAACAGCAGTACTCAGAGATCTCCCAGCAGGGGAAGACCGGGACATAGTGATGATCAAACAGTTTGTTAACCTTATAGATTTTACCGAGTCACGTAAGTGGACACTTCCCCTAAAGGCCTGCAACAAGTAAAGGTACTTTAGAGTGTCCCATAGAGGCAGCCAGACAAAATCCAGAGATTCGTTTCAGTCTTTGGTCTGATAACAGAACTGGCGGAAGTCAAGTTTATGGGGATAAGATACATTAACTTCGTTTTCCTCGGTCCACATTTACAACCCCTCTGGCACAGTGGCTACAAATCAGCTACAAGATAGGGATTTCTTATTATTACCTATATACTTCTTTAATTCAGAGGACCAGTTCTTTTTGTCGGTTACCGAGTACCTTCCAGAAAAACTTAGTTTGAGGCTAGGGCTACGAGAAAGAAAGTGTTTAATTTGAACATGAGCAATTGCAGTGCTGGACACTCAACTCGGTTATCTGCCAAAGAATACAAATCAAATAACGTGGCTAATGAAGGACATTGGTAGGTTAGCTAGCCACTTATATGTAGCTTTGATCTCCTTTCACCAGTCGGAACCCTCCAGGATTACAGCAGAAAAATGTTGCTGCTAACGACTCCTAACACTCAAACGCTTCACGGCTGGCTGTCTGGTGACGCGTGCGTCCGACTGTCCAGATCTCGACAGGACAGATTACCTTTAGCAGGCTCGAGAGAACCCTGGCTGGCTAAGTGTTGTCGAGCGTGTCTATTACGCGGTTTTTATCTCCTCCTCTTCCTCCTCCTTCTTCGCGTCGAGTCTAGCGTTGCATGGGTTGGACAGGAAGACAGGCAAGAGGGTTGAAATAGCCTGGAAGGATTCCTAGCGTAATGACCCTGCCTCCCGCAAGCTGCGCGATGCGAACTGACATCATCGCAAAATGGGGACCAGGTAAGAGAGGGTTATGGGCTCTAGTCCTGTGGACGCACCGAGGATAACTCTCAAACCTTCATTATTCGCGGCAATAGCGGTCACGTAAAAACGACTGCGCGCATCCTGCAGGGCAGATAACTCAGTTTGCACCACCATCAAAACGAGTCCTGGGAACAAGCTGACATTAGTACAGTGAAATTCTGGGGTGCCAGCTTTCGTCATTATTTAGTCTTTTGGTTTTTAAAGGTCGAAAGGGGGAATAACTGCAGAGTCCTGCTGCGCGCCGTCTTGCCGCCGTTGACTAGAACGTCTTCCTACGCTGTTTCAAGGGCTGCGCAATCGTCTGCGCAAGAGTAAAAGGGATGGGCGAAATATAATACCTTCAGGTTTTGTCTCACAAAGCAAAGGAACAGAAAGATGACAAATTCGTCGTGTAAGGAAGAAAAGCATGTTATCTTGATGTCTTTAACGGTTGATTAACGTACCTCTCTTTAAAAGCAACCAGTTTTTATCCTTTCACTCCCTCTCTCTCTTCTTCTTCTTTTCTCTCTCCAGCGCTTGCTCGCTTTTTAGTGATCTTCAAAGACTGACTGGAGATTCATCACATTAACAGTGGAGTCATAGACTCGCACTTTCCTGATGTCACCGTAGTCATGCCGACAGGACCCTTATTTCTTTAAAGGATTTTCAGAAGAACGGAGAGCACATGCAAGAGGAATAGGCGCAGAGGGCTGAGAGAACAAATAGCGGACTTAACGCAAATAAATCATTCACTAATGTAATCGTGCTGAGAACACGCCAATGTGCAAGCTCATCGTCTCCCAGCATGTGTGGAATGGATGGTTTGTAGTCTCCTCGTGTGTATTTCTAGGAGTTTTCTAAAATATTATCTTTCAGCAGATAGATAGATAGTAGCAATTATATTGCAGGGCTTCAACATTCCCTCATTACTTAATCATTGATTTATGGTGAGGAGGTAGGCGGGAGGAGGAGTTCAAAGGTTTTTTTCGTTCGGATACACTGTTTACCCTTCATTTGTCAGGATCTGAGGGTTTTTTAATTTTTAAATTTTTGTGTGGCGTAGAAAGCCTATCCCGTCTTCTAGCAACTAATTTTCTTGTAAGTGCGACGCCGTGCATCCCACATGACCCTTCCCAGGAGAAATCTATCACTGCTGAGCCCCTCGTCCAGTTCTTTATTTGCATTCGCCGCGCAAGCATCTGCGCACCCAGCAATAATTAGGTCAAGACGTCTGAACAGTTTTGCCTCAACAGGATTGTTGTTGACTTCCAGACAGACTTTTATCTCAAAGTTTGCGCTGGAAGCGTTTAAAGAGTTAACACTCTCAACCGAGGGACGGAGTTAATCCCGCTGGATGCGAATGCGCACGTGAGCTGCACAGTAAGCTTTTCTGCAAGGGTCCAGAGAAAACATCAGCATGGCAACTGGAAAGAGAAGAAATGTATTTCAAAAGAAGAAAAAGGATCTAAACAGGCAGACGATGGAATAAAGAGAAGACTAAACAAATTGCAGAAGAAATGGGTTATAAATGAATAATTAAAAGGATTGCTTTCTAAACCTTAAAACATACAATAAGATTCTCTTTTTATTTTTTTTCTTCTCTCTTTCTCTCAATCGTCCATCTGTTAACATTCGCCTAATAATTATGTGTGGCATGTATGTTATAGCAGTTAACGCATCACATTAAAATCATTTTCCCGCTTTGGAATAAAAGACGATGAAGGAACGACAACAGCGTTAGACTATAGTCAGCATCAGTCACGAGGCGGAAGGCGATCCAGGTCGGCGATGACGGCAACAGTTTGATGTGAAATGAAAGCGACTTGCCGGCTAATGCCGTGGAGCGGCACCAGCTGCCTTTAAGCAAGAGATCGATTGGACAGCAAACGAACAGCTAAATTAGAAGCCGTCTTGGGATTTCGGCGACGCACTTGGCTCCATGAGGCCACCGGTTGCGAACTGCGTCTGCCTGGGAGCATCGAGGTTTCTGCCTTGAGAAAAGCAAACTCTGCTACCCATTTGTTAAACAACATGCTTATCGCGAGGAGATGGACGGCACAGAGCTAGAAAACGTGTAGCGTCCACTTTGGTTCCGGCGAGCAAATATTTTAGAAGAATGTCTCCACGGCATTTTCGTCTGCTTAGATGATCTTTTGCTGCTTCCATTCCAATAGAGACACAGGTGTAATCGAGACGGAGCGTGCCGCAAGCATAAAAGAGTTGAGTCAAATGGGTCAAGGATTCGTTTTGATCACGAAATGTCGGAAAGAAGAAATGTCATAAATCTTTGCAGCTGCTAAACAAGACACACAAAAAAAAACACCTTCACCTTTCTGGGTCCGTTCAGAATGTGCCATTTGAACGGTACCTGAGGTTAGTATTACAACGCACTATCGTGGGTATTTACCAGATAATCTTTCTATTAAGTTTATTTCTTCAGCAGCAGCTTCTTTATTCCTAGCAGTTTAAATATTAAATCAGGAAAATATTTTTCTTTTAAGAAATACCCCTTCCGTTAAAAAAAAACAAATATTAATAGAGGACCTTTTGCGGGTTTTTTTTTTTTTTTTTGCTTTGAAAATTTCTTACAAATGATAGAAAAAATATATGTATACATTGTTAAAAGGGATAAATTATATTATGGTTTAAGGATCTTTGACACCACCTGGTATGCAAATTTACCGATACGGCTATGACAACCGTATCAGTATATTTCACGAACAACAAAAGAGAGTCTGGAGATAACTTCCTTTATCACTTAAAGCCAGACGTTATGACTGACTTCGCTTTAGTTGTAGTCGACACTTCGTTAAAGGATACCTGTGATAATCTAAGCTCAAAATAATTGCTATGAAGAAAACTTAGCATAGAACGTCTGCGCGAAAAAAGACAGAAAATGCTACGACCTTGTACTGTAAAACTTTCTCATCAATTAATTATCTTTAGATTGCTATGTGAGTGCAGCAGTATCAGGGATTTAATTAATGAATAAGTTAACACTTACATGACTAATGGATTTCAGCAGCAGCCATTTATAAAGCAAGCATGGAAACATCACGATGTCTGGAGGGTAGGAAAACATTTTCCATGTACGACGTTTTTCAAAGGTGTAGAGTTCAACGGGGCTTTTCACCTCGGCACCATATTGATCAGCGATTGTGAAGACGCCTTAGGCACCTGGGAGAGTAGCCTTCACTCGTCTTTCTCCTACAAGATCCTGCATGCTGCATCCTGTTCCCTTGCCGCGGGGCTCGAGTAAAATTACTCTAGTGATAGTGCGGCTAACAAAAGTTGACGTGAGTTACAGTACTCGTTTTCTTTGTGCTGGCCCACAAATACACCTGCAGTAAAATTAGTGCCTTCCATTTCTCGTTCAATTTTTCGTGAAAGACAGATAGAGAGAAAGAATGAACGAACAAAAGAAAGAAAAAAAAGGGAGAGAGACAGAAGACACGACGAAAGAAGGGATGAATGAACAAACTAAAGAAAAAGAATAGAGACAGAAACGAAGCAGAGACAAACAGAAAAAGAAAGAGAATGCAGGGGAAAAAGAAACGGTAAGATTATTAATTCATGTTATGTCACTCACAATGTTTTAGAACTATCTGCACGCCCAATAAATTAATATATTTGTTTACATTATTTATTATATTTTATGCCCGCAGTGCTACATACATCTTGTATTTCCGATAGCCAAAACATCAGATTGAATATATTATGTAGTGCAGCAAACCGAGATGCAAAACTGCTGTTTGAAACGATCCCTAAGGGGATGCTGGAAGCTTTTAAGAAGGACGTCCAATGTGCTGACTGGGCGGTCAATAGGAATTGACCAAAGAAGATGCACAGCATGCCCTGCCAGAGCTGCTCTCGCTGCCAGAGAACGTGCGGTCACGTGAGGGGATCGTGCTCACTCAACCGTGCCTGTAGATCCCGAGGTTCCTTTGCTTGTTTAGTCGACTTTTGTTTCATTGTCGGGTAGTGGTCCTTGTTAGCTATATCACGGCTATGCCAGTAGCTTGCCAGATGTATCACGGCTCAGCTGGCATTGATGAAAACAGCGTTTAATTAAGGAACTCAATGTGCATGAGGATGTATTTGTGTGTGTGTGTGTGTGTGTGTGTGTGTGTGTGTGTGTGTGTGCATGCAAAAACACTTGACTGTGAAACGTTTCGATAAAACCTTATCCTTTATTAGCTTTAAATGTTGTTTGCAGCATTTTACTTCACTAGTTTTTCTAACCATTATTCTCATATGTTGAATGATATACGAAGTTTCTAAAACAGTGCTTATTTCCTTGCGGACATTATAGGAGTTGCTCTTCCCCGAAAACGCATGTACAGCTTGAAATGAAAAGTAAACAGCGATTCTGTTTATGAAATTACCAACTATAAATGCACGACTGCAAAGCGATGGAGCATACTTTTTTGCAACAAATCACCATCAATAACTCGAGACCTCAGGTAGTCGGAAGGGCAGCCATCTTGGACAACGCTGTGCAGCTAAGACAGAGTAGAACCACAGCCAGTCGTGCATCATACAACGGCGGGTGAAGCTGAGAGCAGGTCTATAAAATTCACTGTTAAAATATGAGAAACATGGCTTTGTGACATGCACTGCTGGGTCTTATGGGGACACCAGACACCACACTGGCAGACCTAACTTTACAGCATGTAGTTTGAGATGCCAAACTGCACTCAAAGACGCATTTAGGGACCACTTGAATCTCTAAAATAATCAGTTATATTCATATATTCACGTGTCTTCACACTCAGTTACCCGAAGGTAAACTCTACATTTCTTTCCCTCACTTAATCTATTAGCGAAGTACCCAAGTATTCTGAACCTAGCAATAATTAATTAACAAGCGGTGGAGAACAGGAACTGCATCTTTTTTTGCTGAAGTACATGGTCTGCGTTAAGAGAGACTTCTAGCACCTCAGTATTGTAGTTCAAGAAGCATTGATGTTCATAATGATTGAGCAGCTCGAACGTTTTCAGGGTAACTGTGGGACACAAAACAGAATACTGGCTGGGCAAAAATGACCAAATTTCTCTGCTTTCCGTGTTCCCGGAGTTCATTAACGGATTCATCCCTTTGGGGACTTGTCAAGTTAAAATAAGAGAAAGAGAGAGTATTTATCTTTTATCAATATCCCTGCTGGCACCAGGTCAGATTTGCGCGTCGGAGTTTGGTATTGATCATCCAGAGAGCTCCTCTTCTCTTCTTCATCCCTTCAGTACAGCCTATAAAGTGCTCATTTGAAACAAAACTGCGTTAAACAATTTGAGTACGGTTTTACGTTTCCCGGATACGATAAACAAGCAGGTATGAAAAGCTTTGCATTGGTAAACCGTATCCAGGAACTGCCTGTCTGCTCTCGTCCTTTGAAAAGGGTTATTGTCGTATTTTTTCTGTAACTTTTCTGCTCTGGGTGCTTCAGTCTTGAATATTTTGCGCATAACAGCGTTCACAGGAAATGGTGGTGACATAAGATTCTTTGATGCGGCAATTGTCTTTCTTAAAGGTTTGGTGGGATGCATTTTTTTCTGCTGAAATGGTAAAATTCAGGGAAATTTAACATTTCACAAAATCTGATCAAAGAAGCCCTTTCTATTATTAAAATAATGCCTGCGATCATCATCATACTCAGAAAGAGGTCAAACTTGACCGTCACCTTTTCACATAGATACACCTAATTATCTTATTCCAGTTCTCTGAAGTTCTTATATATATGGATATATAATATGATTGATATGCTATGATTGTTACTTGCCCACTTTTTATCTAATTTTTCTTTTTTTTTCACTGTTGAACTAGACACATTCTCATATTCAAATTGCCCACTGGGACAAATAAAGTTGGTCATTGTCATTGTCATTGTTATTGTCATTGTCAATGTCAATGGCTGAGGCCTTTACAACGTCAACGTATCCAAGTACAATCATTCTTTCTATGCACGCCGAAGTTTGTAGGCGTGTATCTCGAGTGTATCTCGGGTATTTATACAGACTTGGGGAGATAGTATCTTGCACTGAGATTTAGACATTAGAAAAACATTTTCCACCCTACTAGACCTTTATCTGCTTCCTTGTTATCTGCATTTACAATAAAAATTTATTCCCTAGAGACTGTTTTATTCTCAACGCTTACTAAGACTATGGATCCGTCAGAGATTCCTTTTCGTGTATGTCAGCATCACGCAGCCCACGCAGCAAGAATGCTTAGGATTTGTGTTGTACAGAAAAATTCAAAGCTAACATTTCCATGAAGAAAAATAGTTTTTCCCTTAATTACTTCTAAATAAAACATGTCTTCAAAAACGAGTCTTTCGGTAGTCTTAATCAGTTAACCTCACTGATCTGAGCCTTACCGCTATCGTTTCTCACCCAAAAATGCCTTCAAAATGTCCGCCTCCTATTGAATGCTATCATCTTTCGCTGACTATTGTGAATAGTGCATTGTTTTCATTCTGGTCACGTTTCTTCTCGGGTTTCCTCCTTTCTTTGTCTTGCTAATCTCATTCTGCCACTCAATCAATCCGTGTTCCTCTTTTTAAAAAGTGAAAGTAAGCGTTTTTATTAAAGTTGTTGATCTAAGCATTGATTTCAGACTGGTGCAATCTTCAAAATCACAAGAAGGCTTGGCACGTGTCGTGCGTAAGCGTGTGTGCATTTGGAAAAACCGTGTTCAGAAAATATATAGATATATCTGGAATATATTTAACGTTAGAACAGCGGTGTAAGTCAATTGTTACAAATGAAACATTGAACTTAGCGCCAGATCCCGGTCCTACGGGCAGGCTCATGGCGCTTTACAGCCACACAGACATACACGGACGCCTTCTTGTTGATAAAAAAATAGTTATACTTCAGACACTTCCATAAGCTTCTGAGGTCTTGCAAAACCAAAGAAGCATTCGCGCAGTTCTTTGCTCACCTATGCTGATGTGAGTGGCTATGACGAAGAGTGATGGAAAGGAAAGAAAATGATGGGAAAGAGATAACTTGACGTCGATAACACCAGCCTCGTGTTTTCAGTTCATTCATATTGACGTCATGTCATAGGACACCCTGCTAAATAAAGTGTGTGAGAGAGAGAAATTCAAACTTTATGAACGACTTTGAAAAAAGAAAGGGAGAGAAAAAGAGGATGAAAAAAAAGATTTGATAGAACAGAAAGGTCATGGCCATTAATACAGAACCTAAAGGAGAGAGACAGCAGAAGAAGGAAGGGAAGATGGTAAAAATTCAAGTTATTTTTTTCCGTACCAACTTTTTTAAAACAGTAAAATTGATCTTTAATGACAAGGATGATAAGAAAACGCAACGCACCTCTCACTTAAAAGCCAGCGAAGGAATTGTGTTCGCAAGAAACAAGAGGCCACATTCAACAATAGATCCAAATGCAGCAAGCTTTAAACTACTGCGTCGCAATCACAGGCTTTTCTTTTCTTCCCTAGAACAGGCAAAGCAGCGCCATTAAAATTTCATCGCGGAAAGATAAAATATGATTGTCACATTAATCATTTCTGCAATGTTTTGCTTTTTTTTTAGCTGTCAAGGGGAAGCGTATGTTAAAACGTCTTGATGGACAGACTGCATGTCTGGAGAGCCACGGCCGTTCTCCACCATCCATTTTATCCTGTTCTGCTGCAAATTTTTGTGGACGGAGGGAAAAAAAGGTGACACTGCGGTCGATGCATAATGTCTCATCGATGTCTGTTCTTCCAAGTTCCGGGTGGTGCGGGAGCAACATTCACTGTCTTCCGCTCCGCTTGTCACATTTCTTGCCATTAGCGCTTAGAAGTGGCTTCCTGTGGCGAGTTGGGAAGGACAAGGAGATAAAGGCCAGGAAACAGTGAAGAGAAAGGGCGGGTGACTAGCAAAGATCATACTCGCTGTGCTTGACCATCACCGGAAAGAAAATTGTCTTGGTCAGACCGACGGTCTGGAAGATCTGTGCGCATCTTATTCGATCAATAAGCTTGGGATTGGTTGTAAGTTTACCTATCGCCTGATATAGTCTTACTACAAACCGGTCAATATGCTAGACGGGTAAACTCATTTCAAAATTTCAATGCAATTAGCATTTTCAAACAACGTCCTATGATGTGTTGGTGATACGCATACTGGTAACAAAAAAAACTGTTGCGTGTTTTTGTCCCTTTAAAAGTTTCTTACATTGAAATGCTAATTTACAAGCGAAAAGCATTTGCGTTTCCGTGTATATTTTAATCTACAAAATACTGTCATCATTCTAAACCCTGGTAAACATTTGATAAGAATCGGTGATTTAAGTTTCGGAGACTGACTGACTGACATTGTAATTAAAGTAAAGACTTTATGCTAACTATTCTTTGTTACAGCGTGCCACACTCACACAGTATCATATTATACATGTTACCATATCAGTTAGTGCATCACCACAATATACAATACATAGATATGTATCAGATATAATGCGCATGCCTAATTAATCAATCGCACATAACATTTAATGCGCGCGGGCACACATCCAAACACACATTAACACAAGAACATATACACTTACACAGGAACACACAAGAACACAGGGGGAAAAAAATCACACACACTTTGGAAGGTAAGAGGAATATAGAATCCTCGTTTGAATGTTTCTTATCCCGGCTGGTTTGATGCGCTTATGGATTTTCAAACGTTCTTGGCGAAAGCGGAATATTGTGTAGGTGTCCATCCTTGCTAGTCTCTACGCTCGACAAACCTCTGACACTACCAGCAGGAGACATCGGCCACCAGGGCAACCAACGACTCGACGGCACAGGACAAATGTTAGATACAATAATCCTATGGCACATAACGCATTCTTCACACAGGATGGTTTTATGACACGAGGACTTTGTTTTACACACGAGGGCTCAACGGCACATCGTGAACACAGAATGATTCTGTGGCGCAAGTATGTATTTGTGACCTGAACGTGATTATCGGTCTTTCGATTGTAGAGGAAATCCTGCACATTTTTTTAACCTAGCACTGTCACAAAACATTACTTTCAAAGACCGGTCGAGCTTTTTATCAGTTTTATCTCGGACGCTGCTTCCTTCAATGCATCACTGACAATGCCTCACAAACTTCTTTATATTTAAACGTGAAATCAGAATTAAGTAATTGCAAAAGACCGTGGGACCCTAGACCTTTTTCCTCTAATTACACTCTAACAGCCCGTATTTACTTTGATGTTTAACATTTGCCAACGCTTTTAGATCATCAGGATCAAATAAAGAAGCAAGGCGGCCTCTCTTTATCAACAGTCTCGTCAATAACATCTTCATACATATAGTATCGACTGTCCACTGCGCAAATAAAGTCCCTTCTTTCGTCAATGTTGATTACCGTTCTTAACCTCGACAGTTGCTGCATCCTTGTTCACCACGTGACCAATACAGAGATTGAACTCAACAACAGAATCCCTGTTATGATGTTATAAATTTTTTTTTTTTACTTTTCTCTGAATTAATGTTTCTTGCACTTCTTTGTGAATTTCTCCATATTGTACTGATTGTCATGCTACGGAAAGTTTTCGAATATTTCTTGCTTTCCACGTGGCTTAAATCTTTGACAGGAGGAGTTTCTGATTTTTTTTTTTATTTTTTTTTTTTGAATTCTCTGCTCTGCATCTTCTTTTCAATTCCCCTTCCACCATCTTACTGCGTGTAAATTTTCCATTGGCTGATGCAGGCCACGGTCTGGCGCCTGCTTTATTGCTGCCTTTCTGCGCCTAATCTTCTGCACCAGGATGAGCTGGGCTTACAATTCGATATTGGAGCGTTATTGAAAATTGATCAGCCGGTAGGGAAAACAAGGACCCACATAACCTCACGTGTGATTTTCGGTTTTTACGAAGTATGCAACGGATTTTGGCGTCAAACGACGAAGTAGTAAATGAGCATACGGGTAGGAGAGAAAGGCCTGCGGGTAGAGACATTTCTGGCAAATCAATTACAAAAACGCATGTAATCTTGATGAGATCGATTGATTTTTAAAATAAATGTACATTCATTTGCAATGAGACAATACTGTCAAATCGACGAAGAAAAGTTTTTAGAGGCGGTTTTTTCTCGTTTTCAAAGGTGAACATCTAACTAGGCTCTCGCTTGACAAAGGTAAAAGGCGAGTACTTCCCTGATGGAACCAATAATCTGGCCTATTCCAGACCATCAACCTTCTTTTGTTTACAGAAATATTATTGATCGCCACGTTCACTACCCTGTCGCAATCATGACGTCAGACGGCCAGAAACCTATTAACCTTCGAGAGCTTATTTTTATGGCGTCTGCCATGGAAGCTCGTCTCAAACTCCTGAGAAATTTCCAGATCAAGGGCAGGTCAAGAAAGAATCGATCCTCCTCAGATAGAAAGAGACTAGAAAAGTGTTTATTCGGGTATCTTACAAGACTCGCCTCTACTCTCTCGTCTTGTTTCGGGTGTATGCCTTTCATTCCGCCATCTTTTTCGCTGCTCAGCGCTGAAACATTTTCCTTTAGACCGCCATAGATTGTCATCAAGTTCACGCTCCGCTTTGTTGTCATAAATTTATATTCTGTTTCTCCTGCCGGCCTGTGGCGTGTAGTTAAATTCAATTTCGGTGCACATTTTCTTCACCTAGAAGTTATTTCATCTACTGTCAGTAGGCTTTGCTGAGGATGACCTCAGATGAATGACGATTACTTACCTTGATCCTGCTTTAAGACTCTAGCTACTTTGAGTACATTCGCGAAGACGGCAATGAGTATAATGGTCATTTTTTCGTGGTGGTGGTGGTGGTGGTGGTGGTGGTGGTGGTGGTGGTGGTGGTCGTGGTGATTTTTTTATGTTGTTAGTTACTGTGACGTCTGCATGCATGCATAAATCACTCACAAATCGTGCGCCCACTCTCTCTCTCTCTCTCTCTCTCTCACACACACACACACACACACACACACACACACACACACAAACGAACAAACAACATAAACAACATTATCAAATTATTCTATTTACATCGACAGATTAAGCCCATCTGCTTTTGTTATCAACGAGCTATCTCAATAGTTCGTGCTTTCAAACTTAATAATCGGCAATCTCTCTCTCCTGGATGTCTGAGTGCACGAACAGTCAATCAACCGTGAGTCTAATTTATCAAGCTAGCAAACGATCAAAAGAACAGTCAGAGACCCAGTCGATACTTTCACGGTTCAGCTGCTGACAGGTTCTCGGGGTCACGGACTCGGTGCTGAAAGCTCAGTCGCAGGCACGCGCATGTTCGCCAGTGATGCGCCAAAAACAGCAGCCTGCTTCTTCCACCCTTGTACAGCGAGGTCCCAACAGAAGGCACGTGGGGAGGGAGGGGGGCAGCGTGGTGCTGAACTAAGTGAGCGCATTAGTTCTGATGGAGTTGTGAACAGACAATATGCGGCGATCCCCGCCAAACCACATTCCCCCAACCCCCGTTCTCTGCGCTGGCTAGGTGCTACATCATGCGCGACCGAACCGAACTCATCTGTAAACCTGCTGACCTCTTAACCCTCTTCCTCCCCTTTCTGGGCTGGAAATTTGTGGTAACGGACCCAACTTTCCTGCTGCTGTGAATGCAGGATTTCATTCTTATCTTCGGTCCCTGGTGGCTTTACCCACTTCCGGTAGATGATACGATGAAGGAATCAAAACTGAAAACCTTCGACTGTGACCAGACCTGACCTTCCGAGCGTCAGCATGCGCGACCTTAGAGTCATCAGTAGGCGTGACCTCACCGGTGTTGGCATGCGTCACCTCGAAGACGTCAGCACTCGATTACGAGCAAAAGATTTCTGCTGGACGGCTGTCACGTGTGATCGTGCAGCTGCCAGCAGCTTTTGGCAGGCGATTCTGTTGCGTGGAGGAGAAGCTTTTCTAAGAGCTCTTTATCAGATGACCTGGGAAGCTATGGCATATGGTAAAAGTGATGGGGATTAAAAATAACGTGCCCTTGGTTGTTATTTCTTTGAACTCTAAATGCATGTTTCCAAACGTGAATTTCAGAAAGCTATACACGCTTTCAATCTTATTACAGACACCCCTTCTGTGAATAATGGTGCTTTTTGGCACTGAAAGGTGTCCGAATGAATGCCTGCAGCTCGTAAAATCGACAGCTTATGCATGCAATGATGAAAGCACTTTGACAGTTTAGCGAACAAATGATTCGTTATCTCAATCGTGAGGTAATAAACCTCACGCATAAGCCGTGAACATCTGCAGTGGTATCCAACTTTTTTGATGCCAGGAAGCATCTCTAAGCATGTCGAACTTTCCTGACACCAGTTTAGTCAAACTCACAAGAAAACCTGCACAGTGTCGTTGCTTACTACGTAAGGAGGGAAGGACTACGAAAAGAAGAATATCTTGAAAATGTACAGCTTCAAGTTAAGAATGTTAACCCTGTACAGTACAGTGTACTTAGTGAAATCATACACGAGTGCGTGTGTGTGTGTGTGTGTGTGTGTGTGTGTGTGTGTGTGTGTGTGTGTGTGTGTGTGTGTGTGTGTGTGAACGCACTATTTAAAGCACCTGAGAATCATCTGGAATACTCACCAACCGGAGATGTAACAGATGGAGAAAATATAAATATTGTCAACAAAAAAAGCGAAGTTTACCATGATCTCGTAATCAGGAAATAAAAATCCAGGATTTAATTAATTGCGAAATTCACGAATAAGGCACTTGCATTTAGTATCTTATGGGTTGCATTTTTCCAAATGATTTGCTTATGACTTAGTGCAAGAAACCATTTCCCAAATTAAAGAATAACCCCACCTCCTGTCCTCGAAATACACCTATAAATATCACCACGCACAAAAAAAACGATCAACAGCAGACGTCAGAATTGTATACAGATACGTTTATGTTGTGACAGCTTTAGCCAATGGAAGAACTAGAATCATACGTTAATTAGTCGTTCTGTGTACACACGTGACGTCACGAGTTTGGCGTCTTTCTGTGTATGATGACGTCTGTAGGCCTACGCCTTGAGAACGGCAAATGGGGCCATCACCTGAACTATGGGTAACAGTGTCTGGCACTCAGCTTTACCCAGTCATTTTAACGATAAAGTATACCCGCTAGACCTTTAAGGAAAAGTCACATCGGGCAAAAGCTGGAGGAAGTGTAGCGTTTACTTCCCTCATCCCCGGATCGCTCTTAACTGCACCTATATAATTGAAGCAATTGAGGTATTTCGTGTGTCTGTTACACTCTATACTAAATTTCTAGCCGTGGTGGAAAGGAGAAAGGGACAACTCGGCAGAGAAGATGGATGTCGTCTACAAAAGGACTCAGAGACAGAAAAGGATGCAAGGAGTAGGGAATTAGCCTGACCTACTCACTAGGATATATAATTATGATTCATGGATTCGGATCCCCTCTAGCAGCAGATTTTGGTGGATGCTTTTATCCGAAATTGTGAGCAAAATGGAGGCTGGTTATTTTGCTCTTTGTATAACATTGTTAATAGAGTTTGCTCTTTGTTGGGGTTTTTTTCCGTTGCTTCTAGTTTTGGTGTGGTTCCTTTTTTCCTTCCAGGTAACAACACTAAAAAGTTGGTCTTCATTACGAAGATTCTGCCGGGAGTTGAAATACGACTAATTCTTATTAACTGGTGACTTAAAAATAATTTATTCTGTGCGTTAAGACGAAGTTAATCACGTTCACTGCCACTACAGCAATGGGACCCGTTAGACTTTCTTTTTAACCCTTTTACCGTCTGGTTCAAGAAACATAAAAAACACATGGTGACTTGTCTCAGCTGCTATTTGTCCGCTCTCAGAAGCAGCTGGTAAAAAATGAGTCTTTAAAATATTCATCCAACTAGACATTTACTTTCTTCACAACTTCGCAAACTAAAGTGTATATCAGCAAAGGAAGTTTTGACTTGAAGGTACACGAAAGGCACACCTACACCTTAATCCTCATGTCTTCTCTGTTGTAGTCTCTCACCTGCTCCATATGCCCTAATCTATTCTCTATGCCCTCACTCAACCCCAAAATGAGATAAGTAAAAGATTAACTCTTTCAGGTGATTTAGGTTTTGTTGATTTGTTTGTTTTTTCGTTTTATTTTTGTTGCCATTTTTTCAAATGAAACGTTAAGTTTGTCATACTAATTTCTAAAAACTATTATTGTCATAAGCATGTTAACGCTCTCAAATGACTATAGTTGGGTCTGAGCATTTGCTGACAGCTGGAATTGCACTTATTATGATAATTTTCTACTCAAGAACTGTTCAGTGAAAACTTGAATATATCATTTATAATTTTTGATACCCTGACTTTTATTTCTTACATGACGTCACGTATTTCAAGGCTAAAATTCTCTAGCGTAGGTAAAGATGGACAACACTGACCACTACCGCCGCAATACACACCAACTCCAATTATAAAATCACTAATAAGTCATCAACCTTCTTCGCACGCCGCTGTTGCAAAATCATCCCTGTCTCTTATGATGGGGCTACTGCCCCGCTGGAACGGTACGCTGCTTGGGATAAAATGCGGATGACACCTTCGCACCCTCCTTCAGCTGCCTTTCCTCTCGCAAATGTTATTATAATTTTCTCTTTCGATGTAATGCTCATTTAGTTTTATGATGCCGCAGGCACTAAACGCCAGGGCCTTTTTTTTTTTTTTTGCCGTGTAGAAGTATTCACCTTTTAGAGTGACCGGCTCTCTTCACAGTGCTCTTATGGGAAGGGGCATGGAGTTGTACTTGCATTTCATAAAGAGCTTTCTGTGCTCGCGAATCGAGCTTTTTAACCGAAGGGTGGGGGAAAATGTGGAACTCAGAACATGCACTTGTGTCAGGTGCAGAGCGCACTTTTATATGCGAGAAGAGAGTTCTTCATTGAAAAAGTTTTAGACATGTAATGTTCCACTGTGAAGATAGTTTAGGTTTTGGGAACTCTTTTTGTGAGGGTGTTTTTTTTCTTTCTGATAATGTTTGTTTTTCTTTTCCCAGGATTTGTGAAGCTGGATACTCCAGTATACATAGAAAAGGATTCATGGTAGAGTTCACAGCTAGAGGAAAAAAACTATCGATGACTGGAAACTAACCTGCCTATGTCTGCGATGACGCGCCGCGCCGTTTGGTTGCCATGACTGCCGAAGGAGACCGTTGACGAAAGTCCACATATTTCATGATGTCGACCACCGCGTCCTCCACGAGCAACGCAACAGGGGGCGAGACGCTCTTGGTCTTTGACCCCGAGCACATCGTTCTGTATGTCGTGCTCAGCTGCTACAGCGTCGTGGGCATCTCCGGAAACGCCATCGCGTTCTACATCTTTTTTCGGCGCCGGAATTTTGGCACCTCCGACATCTTCATCCTGGCTCTAGCCGGCACTGACTTCATCACCTGCCTCGTCACAATACCCTTCACCATAGTCTTCGAACTCCTGCACTACAGACTGCAGTACGACGCTCTGTGCAAGATCTACATGTTCTTGAACACCTCCACCATCCCGTACTCCTCCCTCATCATGGCCGCCATCGCGTTTGACCGCTACTTCTGCATCTGCCACCCCTTCCTCCACGTCATCTCTGTGGAGCGGGCAAGGATCATCGTACTCTGCCTGGCATTACCATCCCTGTGCTTCGGCGTGATCACAGGCATGTCGTTTGGCCTGTACATAAAGGACGACTTTTTGCTGACCAACGGCTCCGTCTTGCTGGGCACGAACAAGACATGGATGAGCACCCCACACGAAGAGATGGGGCTGCAATTTTTGGATGTAAACGAAAAGAGAGACGGCATCATGGCGCTCTCGGACATCAATTTCCCAAACGACAGTCAACATTACGAACTACACATCTACAGGAAGTATCGCCTCAATCACGAATGTTTCATGAACAACGTGCATTTCACCGAGGTCTTCATGGCGTGGTATTCACGTGTGTACACGTCTGTTTACATTTTTTGCTTCGTCGCAGTCGCCGTGCTATACATTTTGATTTACAGAGTGAGTAAACATTAGATCTGTTCATCGAAATTTTTAAAATTATTTTTCTCTATATTTTGGTTTACTTTAAGTTCATTAGCTAAGGTTAAGGGTTTCCTTAGTGTTCTATTAGACTTCTAAAAGTTCTTCATTATATTTTAACGAAAAGAGACGCGGTGTGTGACGAGAGACAAGGGAACAATTAAACAGCCATTGAACTGCTATCATTTGTAAGAGATTTACTGCTTTTCCGTGTCTCGGAGGCGTGATAATCATTATACTTTAGCTGTCTGCGAAGTGCAATATACCACCTAACAGCGCACTCATAATGTTTTGTGTTCAACCTGATTAATTAGTGACGAGAGTGTAAGCTGTAACAAGACTTGCTTATTTTCATCGGTTGGGACCAGCAGTGTACTTAGAAACTTAGCTACGAGCGGCATCTTTAACGGGAGACTAGCATTTGTACTGAGACAGAAATTCTTTTTCCCCGACACCATCAAAACATTAACTGTGACAACGATAGTGTTTGATAAGGTGCGTGGTCACTTTGCACTGCGCAGTTTTCATGGTTAAATACCCAGTCACGATCATGTGAGACACTGTTCTCGTAGGATCTCGTGAATTATCTCGCGGAACCCTCTCCCAGGTCATTCATCCATTACAGTTAAATGCGCTCATCTTGAGACGATAACGAGATAAGTAAGCTAGTAATATGCTAAAAACTTTTGTCTTGAGCCCCAGTTTCCTAGAAAATAAAGATATAAATAAAACTGAAATACGGTTTGATTTTCTAAATGCGCAAATTGTACTGATGGAATCATCGGTTGGTCACACGGCATTTCAAACAATTTTATTCTTTGCATTGTCTTTTCAGTCCATCTTTAGGCGGCGTGCAAAGAAGGCAAAGCGGAAGAAGAAGAATAACTACGTTAGCCTTGCAGTCACCGACACCACCGCGCCCCAGCACAACCTGGCAGCAGCAGTCGAGGTGGAGACTGCCTTAACGGAACTCAACAGCAACGGTACAGTTGTCACAAAAACTACTACCAGCGCCGCGGCTAAAAATGGAGTCAAGAGCAATGGCAGCCACAATGCCAAGGATACGAGTAAGGATCCAGGGAACGAAGAACAATTTTATATATATTTTTTTATCTTTCGCGCAGATCTTTGTTTTGCTGATTTTCAGGCTGCAACCAACCGATTTTTTGTCAAGGCGAGACACTGTTTCCTGCATATCGCAACGTGTGCAACCGCCTAGGTTGCCAGAACACGGACAAGTTTATGAAATTTGCTGTACACGCAGGACTGATGGTATCGGATTGCGTGTCTCTTAGTTGGTTACAAGCTTGACCGAGGCTCCACCACATGAAGCTTTGGGGGTGGGGATCGAAACATTATTTTTCTATTTGGAAAAGGTATCTTTATTATCTCAGATGAGATACGAGTTCGGCTAAATGAATGGCACTGGGAGTAAAAAGATAGCAGCTTGTGTAAATGACTGTCTCTCCGATATCAGATACGGCTTCAATCGGCAGTGAAAGAAACACAAAACAGCAGGTGATTACCGTAAAAATGCGTTGTGTTGTCTCATAAAACGGGAAGGCCAAGAGCAGAAGCAAACTGACCAAAAATGGCTCAGAAGTAAAGCCTCATCATTAAGCGTAGCGTTCTGCAGATAAGTTTTATCGTGTTAGTTCTCCAAAGTTGCGAGATTAAAACATCCATTTCGCTCCCAGATTAAATCTTCTTAAAGTAAATTAATGTTTAAAGAAAACAAGAAAATGATTGAAACTCATTACGTGGACTACATTTGTCAACCACGGGTCCAGGGGCTACTTTCACAGAAATCGGATTTTATGATTTTCGGTCTTACAAAAACAAAAGTGAGCAAGTAAAGACATAGCTAGCTCATAAATGGTAGCAGTCGCTTGTTATTTAGTCGTTTCTTTCGTATTCGTTGCCTTTGAAAATCTATTCGCTTTTACTATTTCTTTGCACTCACACACGTGCGTGCATGCACACATATAAACCGCGTGCAGAATGCCCTACAAAACTATATATCTCTCTCTATATATATATATATGTAAATATACACACATGGAATTCTTCAATGAGTGAATAGACTCACTCAGAAATGAATTTTTTTTAAATAAATAAGGTAGGCCCACAACGTTTTCAGCCAAACGACTTAAATGCAATGGGTAGTTATTATTTTGCCTCAGGAACGCGATTGACATAAAAATGCAGCGATGTTGTTCCTTCATTCCAAGTGACCGACATTTTGGTAATTTAACTCAGAAAAATGGCATGTCGTTACTTAATTTAATCGAAAATGGATAAGAAACTGGCATTATTGCAAATGAAGGACCAAATAGAAAAATATGAGATTGACAGATAAATTAAAAAGGAAAGATATTAGTAAAACCTATTTTCTATCAAATCGTAAAAGAGAGCCAGCACGTCGGGAGTTTTAGCCTTCAAGAGCATCACTTGTCATTGGTTAGTCGTGCAGCAGTAGTGACAAGGAAATGGTCTTAAAGCACCTGAGAATCATCTGGAATACTCACCTACCGGAGATGGAACAGACGGAGAAAATATAAATATTGTCAACAAAAAAAGTGAAGTTTTCCATGATCTCGTAATCAGGAAATAAAAATCCAGGATTTACTTAATTACTAGAACGTAATAAATCTAAAACGAATTGGAGAAAGCATCTATTTGACAACATAAAGGGTTTTTTTTAATACTAACCACTTTTCCTCTTTTTTTCTATTGTTTTCTCTCGCGTACTTATTCGTCAACCTTTTTCTAAATTACCCTTTTTATCAACCCTTCTATTCCATACTCTTTCGTCAACCTTTCTTTTTCGCTTACGTTTTCCTCAACCTATTCTTTTCCTCTTAGTATCGCCGCCCCCCCTTCCCCTGTAATTTCCTTTCTCGACTATCATTTCCGGGCTGTCACCACATTTTTCACACTCTACCCTCCCCTGATTTCTCTCGCCCCGTCTACGTCACTCGTAAGGGCTTGATTTATTGAAATTTTTAATTAAGATTTGAGTCTTTTAATTTTATCATTAGCTACGTTTCCCTTCTTTTGGTTGTAATACAGTTAGCTCCTATCTGTTCTACGTCTTACTGGTATTAACCTGTGCTTAGAATCTGCGTCAGCAGAAGCCAAACTGCATGGTTAAAGTCTATTTGATAATTGCTTAGTTGTATTGAAAAAAGAAAAAGTCACAAACTTTTAGTTTTCTTTTAGCACAGCATGATAAAAAAGACATTAAATACAAATACGTCCCAGAATTCGCAAGTCCATGTGTTGCGCAGACTGCAGGAGGGTTTGGATCCGAATGTTATGCACAAAAAAGTGAGATTGCACGCCAGCGGTTAGGTGGTATTCTGTCTTTGCTCCAAAAAAAAAGTTTTAGTGAAACTCTTAGTGAGGTTTTCCATTCAAGTGCTCCTTTAATGGACGACAGTTAACTTCCTCCCAACCCCACCACCACCAGCAGATCTTAGCTACAACCCAGTATTGACGAAGAATGACAAAAAAGTGTGAGGAAAATGGCTTTTGTTTAGCACAACCCTTTTCCCAGTTGTCACCTCTATTACTTAGCGATGTGTGTTAGCCTTGATGTTAATACCAGACGTCAAGACTTTGATGGACTGTGCAGTGCCATTACTGGGTAAACATTGTCTGGTGTTGCAATGAATAGCAGCCTGCTCTGTCCATTTGTTCATTTCATTTTATTGACTCAGAGGGGTACTTTTAGCCATAACATCAGACAAGTCATACATCACATAATAACAATCTCATACGTAAAACAAATGGTGACATTATTGCAGGCAAATATCACGTTTTCAATGATGATTTAAAAATGCATTGTCTTGGACTATGGTCACAGCAGAAGTAAAACAGGAGCACCTGGAAAAAGCCTTTTTTTGCAACTGTCCGAAAATATTTATCGCTCGTGCAAAAAGTTGACGGGAATGTTTACCAAATATAATCAGGACAAGTTTTACAATGCAGTTAATACAGTCAAGCCGGCACGATTTTATGATATTCTAGGTTTTCTGACTAACCAGAAAGTCCTGTGAAATTATTCAGCACCATAACACAAGACGTACATAAGAGACTTACACAAAGTGAGCGTGAGTAAAGGATCCACCATCTCTTACTTGACTAAGACTGTCACGTGCGACATGAACTAGAGAAAATGGAATGATTATAGAATTTTTGCTGGGTATAAGTAAAGGATGATACTAAGGACCAATAGATGGCGAAGGAACATACGCAGTAACGCATAATTTAGGTGGCAAGTTCAGTTCTAGTGTGATCTACCCAAAACATTGCCTTAAAATATATAGCCTCCACTTTCGGTGCTTCAATGGCAAGATTACCATCTTCTGTAACTCCCTACTGCAGTCACCTGTTCTGGTGAAAAAAAATTTTCCAGGAAAATGGGCCTATTCTGATAATGATTCAAGATTCTGATAATGTCTTTTGCATTTGTAAAGCGAAGGCTAAAATGGTTAACCTACATATATCTACCTCATTGGGTTAAGCTAAGACTAAGATACAATTTTTCCCGAATATTGATAATAACCAACTTCCGATTTCAAGATATACTCTTTCAAGCACTACCATGATCAGAAAAAGGTAAAACTTGTTACGTTTGTCGGCAAATATATGATTAACATAAGGTTGTGTATCCCGAGAACGGAAGGGTTGTGTTGTTCACCCAGATTTGGGGAAGTATTCGATAGTATTCTGTTCCGACCTTTACCCAGTCGTTACAAATGAACTCTGCTAGGCCTTTAACTCTTCATTTAAAAAGGTATGCATGCTGTCATTGGATGTTGTTGCAGGCGCAACAATCTGCCGTATCCCGAAGAAGCGCTCCAGCACCATTCGAGACCGAAATTTGTACGCCAACATCAGAACGGCCATGATGCTCTTCGTCGTAACCCTCGTCTTCATCATCGCCTTTACCCCATCACTGCTTATGGCCAACCAGCTCGTTCCATTACAGGTACCTGTTCAGTAATACCTGTCAATGGCCTCTCCGGCTCAACATTTCAGTTTCTTCGTCAGTATTAGCGTGAAATCACCCCTCTTTAATTTCCTACACTTTAAATATTTAATGTAATATTAGAACGTTGGTTATCTTTACTTCTGAATATTCAATTTCAGACAACTATTTTAACACCGTCAGCCTTGCCGCTTTGACCTTCCAGGGTCAGTTTCCTTGTTTCATGATATCAAAACCTGAAATAATCGTGTGAATTGTTGGTTCTCACTTTAAAGTTGGCTGGGATGCGTTTTTTTAAATATAAAATCTAACCTCTAAATTAATAAACGTATCCATATACATTTTTAATCTCAATGTTTCTGACTTATGCATACTGATATCTCGAGAACAGACGTGTTATTCGCCAAAATTTTAGGAAATAGTATTAAACAGAGCTTAACCCTATCGTTTGAAAAAATGCAGTCCATCAGGCTTAACTGATTCTCGTATCTCCTTCTCGTCTTTTGCATTTCGTGTTCACATAATTCTTTGAGTCACAAGGGAACTGACCCTGTTGGAGTACGAAGTATATGCCTGCTTGTTAAGATTTAAGACAAAAAAGCTCTGTTTCAACAAACGCTTTTTTAAATCCAATACTGCGCAGACCTAGAAATTCTTTTTGCTAAAACCAGGACAATTATGTACCTCGCATCTTGAGATTTGTTTGCCTTCCCAGGAAAAGGTCCTTGCGAGACTTTCAAGCTGCTCTAAAGCTGACGTCTCCCTTCAAAAATAAGTCTCAAATTTTTCAAGGTTTACTAAGTTTACCGGCAAGTTTTACTTGTTTGTTTGTTTTTTGAAGAGACTGCGAATATTTAGGCAGCTCAGCCCTGTACTTCACGATTGCTAGCTGTTGACAATTTCTTTACTTCTTTTGCAGCTGATTGTCTTCTACATTTACTTTACCTACAATGTGGTCAACCCCTTCATCTACGCTTTCATGAATCAGACATTCCGAGAAGATATGAAGAAGTTCATGAAAAAGTGCTTCAGGTAAGCTGGTCGCGCTTACCAGGAACACGTGACTGGACTAAGCGTAGGCGTGACCTTCGTAGTCTTGCTCCGCCTCGAGAGACTGTTGAGGCTGCTAAATCTTTTGTTTGCTCGATGCAAGCCTGGCTAACTTTGGACACAGAACGATTTCTTTGTCGGTGGTCGAGAAGCCACCTGTGGCGAAACGCACTCTTCAGAGGTCCCCGCCTGGGTGGCAGAGAAAGCCAGCAAAGGCAATAGCTTCCGATGGAGCTCTCTTGCGGTGAAGAAACGAAAATTGGGGACGCGCTCCATGTCAGACTGGACTAATGGAAGAGTCAGCGATCACTGACACTATCCAGACGTCATCCCAGAAACTAAGTTTTCCTGCGAGCGCTAAGAAAGACGGCCTGTGGTGTCTGACGAGAGCCTCTTGAAGGAGTGCTCAATTAACGATGTGCTTCAATGTCCTCCCCCCTCTTTGCAGTTTCCTGTGATCCTTTAATCCAGCCACAAGGATGCTTCAATAGGCAGAGGTTACACTATCACCAAGGATGGCTGCAGCTACAGATCAAAGGCCATTTTCTACTCCTTTCTAGCGTTTTCAATCGAAGGCGTGTCCCATGTCAACAAGTTTGAAAATAGCAACACCTTTGAAAGTCGCCCACATAGATTACACGTACGATCAAGCGCTCCCTTCCTCTCTTCACAAACACATAAACACGAGCTACTACATAAATGAATATTATGAGCTCTGTAACACATTTCTTTGATTTAAAACGACGAGTGTTTATAGAAACCGAAACAGCATGAACTTATTGAAAACAAGGTGGAATTCTAAAGTCTTACCTCTAAAGTCAGAGCGTCTTCTTCTCTTAGCTGAGGCAAACAGGATTTAAAATTTGTTCTGAATCCCACCGCTTTTAACGAGGAAAGTAACAAGAAAAAATAGTCTTTGCCATTCTTTGAGTGAGAGAGAGAGAGAGATGTGAGGCAAGACGGACATCGCCGTTGTACTCATGCAGCGCTCTGTGTACAGGCAGGTCTTCAACTGAATCATACTCTGCAAGAAAACAAACAAAATTAAAAACATCAAAATCGTTAATATCCTTCAGACTTACTATTATCAATTCATGCTCCAGAATCTGACATGGTTGTAAAGCTAAAGGTAAGCCACATGGTAATAAAGTCAGTGAGAAGGACTCAAATAATCTAGAAACGAGACACAGCGCCGAGATCGCATGCCCCATCCTATGGGCAACGACGAGTCCAGCCTCACCTGTCAACGACACATACCTGTCAACAACACCTACCCGTTATCAAGCGGCCTTGAGCTGTATGTCGTTTTCTCCGGTGTGAGATTTTCTCGTTGTTTAGTGCAATCTAATCTTTTTTTTTAGCAAAATGATTGATAGCTGTTTGTCGACTCGAGTGTTCGTGGTTTACAAACGTCAGTCAAGCACATTAACATGTACGGTCTACTCTTGCAAAACCAAATTGACTTATCACAGACTCGATCGATTTTTCAAAGACTTTGTCATGTTTTTGTTCTTGTTTTTTGAAAGTATTTCATGCCTAATAATCGATTTTGAAACATGACTTAATTTCTTGGTATTGCTGAGACGTTGTAAATAATTCATGACTTTGTGCCTCCGTTTCTTAGTTCAACATTTGCTGCTAGCTGGTCGAGTTATTGTGCAAAGCTTGTCTAGGCTGACAGCTTTTTTCACAGATGTATTATGTGATGTCAATACCCGAAGCCTGATTTATGAATATCTTAAATCTTGTCACACAAGCACAAAAATACACAAGCACGAGGCATACATGCATTCATACCTTATAATACATACGTGAATATACACACGTTTCCCAGTTCTTGCGATCATAACGTCTACAATCTGCTTTCATTGTACCGTTGGCAGATATTTCAATCCTTTATATTATTCACGTCTTTCTACGTCACAATTTACCCGACCCTGTGTTGTTTTGTCCTCACCATTCTCTTAGATTTTGTTGTTGTTTTCTACCTCTGGTTACGTAGTTCGCTCAATTTCGCAACGCTTAAGTCCAACGTACTATATCTCATTAAATAGAACATGAAATAACATCAACAAAATAATTTCATCTTGCCTGTTTGTTATAAAGTTAGTGAAGACCTTTTTAATTTCTTTATTTTTTTAATATTTATGTGGCAATATCCAGATTAAGGTAGGTCACATCACCAGCAAATTACTGCTTTGCCATTTTGTTACATAAAGAAGAAGCTATCCCTGATGTTTACACATTTACACAAACTCATTTAAATAACAATATTAAGACATCTGTGAAAATTATCAGCCCTTGAGGTACTCTTGTATAGCTAAGAATATAATCGAAAAAAAACACAGCAGACAACATTCCACCAAGTACCAGTGTAAAAGAGCAAACTCTTCTGAGCACGCTTTGGTGACTTGAATTTAAAGTCCCGCCCCTTTCTTTCTCCAAAGCAAATGCTAATTTATGTTCTTCCATATCCAGAACAGGAGCTGATGCTACCACCTGAAAGCCAGGAAAAAAATTCCACGCGTTTGTAAAGAACTGTATCACAGGTTCTAAAGATGCCTGGCGACTCACGTTACGCGTATTTATAATTTTCTTTTCTTGAAGTTGTTGTGCTAGCATTGATTTTCGCCTCACCCGAAGGGAAGTCATGCTTCCAAAATTACAGCAAGCTCTACTTTCGTAGGTCCCCTGAATGCTGACTAATTGCAGCGTGTCCCGAGGACTCATTTTACGCGCTTTTATAAGCGCTCACGTGATCCATCCAGTTTCCTGCCGGTAATTTCGGCACCAGCTCTCGGAGAGGCGTGACTCTTCTGTCAGACAAAGCCCCCATCGCCGCCTAATTTGTATTTTAACGCCAGGCCACGCCGGCTTGAAATTTCCGGGGAAAACTATAGAAATTATTTCACGCTTTCGTTGCGTTTTCTTCTGGCAAACGACACGGTGGCTCTTTTGCAAAGGAGAAGGGACAACGGAAGAAAGGAGGAAAGGGGTGGGTCGGAAAGGGGGAGATAACTCGCGCTTTTTTTTAAATTCTGCAGTACAGTTGCAGAAGCTTCCTGCGAGCTATTTATTTTTGTGTTTTTTTTTCAACAAAGTTCCAGTCAGCTTCTGAACACTGAGGTTGTACAAAGTCCAGAAAGAAGGCTGACAATATTACTGCCTTCTGACCCCCTTGAGAGTAATCTTCTTTTGATGCTCTCTTTTCTTTGTCAGTTTCATTGGGTAGTGGGGGTGGGGTTGCGGGTGGTGATGAACCTCATATTTTTCCCGAGTAATAAGTAGTACTGATGGAATGTAAATGTCGTCTTTCAAAGAGGTTTGATTCTAGGGAAAGGAAATGACGTCAGGGGAAACCTTGATTGGTCTAGAGAGCTTATGATTACCCAGGATTCCATATGACTGATCTTGAGGCGTTTCTTGGTGGGAACGTGAGTGGTCCTGATGGTATAACTAAATGGACGGTAAATGAGAATTGTGCAAACTTCATTTTAAAGACCAACCTGAACGGTTTGCGGTTTTTGCAGATATCGATAGATATAGGCGGTATAAACATAACCTGTAAATTGCAGCCTCCAAAACCCATCTGTTAATTAATTATCCGCTAGCAAAGTACCTGCGATCAACGAGCGCCGGTAACAGTGTACTACGTCACACTAGTGCACCATTCAGAACATTGGCAGCCGTCAACACCAAACAGAGAGAGAGAGAGAGAGAATGAGTGACAGTTGGGATTATTCGGACGCTAAATCTGCATTTCTCGTGCTAAAGTAGCAGTTTTTCAGAACCACGAGAAATGCAGACTTTCAACGTCCGACTAACCCGAGCTGTCGCTCATTCTCTCTCTGTTTGGTGTTGATTGCTGCCAGTGTTGTGAATGGTGCACTAGTGTGACTTAGTACACTGTTAGCCGCGCTTGTTGATCGCAGGTACTTTGCTAGCGGATAATTAATTAACGAATGGGTTTGAGAGGCCAAAATTTACAGGTTAGGCTTATATCGCCTGTATCTACCGATATATGAAAACTTCGAAAACCATTTAGGTTGGTCTTTAATACGTAACAACTCAAATGTCATGTACTCCTTTACCTGCTGTCTCTCTCTCTCTCTCTCTCATCCCCGCCTCCCTCTCGATTCGGATCGCACTCTGGGTGTACTACACATCTTCGAGACATCAAATGACATGAAGGTCGTGCACCCATTATCGGAAAAAGAAGTTAAAATTTTGATTGAAAAGCCAAGTTCTTATCTCAAAAACACTTACATTTACAATACATTCGCTGCTTTTAATCTAAACCTACCAGTAACTCTTGAGCCTAGATTCATGTTCCACTCGAGATAATTCCTCGTCACATTTTATTTTCCTGAGTTTACTTGACATAACAGCTAGAGTTAACCTTTAAATTGTGAAGCTATAGCCGAGGTAACGGCACCTTGGAAAAAGCAATGGACCGTAGATTACACGGCGCAAATAGGCCTACACAGACTTCAATAGTGGGCCGACAATAGCTTAGGGGATGCCGTCTGGCCAGAGGAAATTTACTTCAGGTCTACAACTAAAGCAACGTTGAATGGAGCAATATGTCCTGTCCACAACTACAGTACGAGTAAGCTTGTTAACCGAAGTACAGAAGACTAGTCAATTTGGAATAACACAATACCAAGTTCTGTGAAATCATTCGATCTTTATCAGTGGTCTATTGCATAAAATGACTCCACATGAGAGACAAGAAGCGGTTCTTTAATTAAATTTTAATTATAAGGCACTGACCTGGAGTCTCGGATTCCTACTGCGCATATCATCGATAGGTGTGTTTCGCTCCAAGCCGTTGACATCGAGTGGCCTTAAATCATGTAGCTCAGTCTCGGACATAAAAACAATAGCCGTTTCCGCAGATCACCGTGCCGTTGAGATGCACTTCTCACTACATGTGTGACATGTGTGTGTGTGTGCGCGCGCGCGCGCGCGATTTAAAACACTAACAATTCATACGCAAATGACAAAAAGTCATTATCAGAAATCAATGTTGTGATGTTACCACAATGGTCAAATACTATCAGGGAGGACATATGTATTGCACGGCTTCAACAAGATATTCCATTTTGTAGGCCTCGTGGGGATGAAGGCGAAAGGGGATGGTTTTATATGGCAAGTCCGTGAACAGTCAGCAATGTGCCTGCAGTAACGGTGAAAAAGCGCCTTTCACAATTTCATAGACCGTAAAAAGGTGTTTGACGGTCTGGCTAATCAGAGACGAGCCCGGATACCCTCAAGCGATGAAAGCAAAGAAGAGAGGTGGCTGTCACTTCTTGAGCATGAAACAATTTTTATTTAGCACGATACAGAAATCAATGAAACCATCTTAGGCTATGCTTGTATATTACAAGAAAATTAAGCATATAGGCTTATAGACAAGACTTATAGACAATCTCTAACACTCTCTCTCTCTCTTATATATATATATATATATTCTAGCGGTTTCTCTGTCCTTGTCTGCTCTCTTATACATCCACAGACCAAAAACCGTGACAGGTGTATGTAACTAGAAAGCATTCATTTAACTTCAAGAAGCCATATACATGCTTATGCGTTCTTGTCATTTGTTTTATCAAAATAGAACTCTACTCCAAATACAAAAAAGGAGAGTGCGCATTACGCAGATTAACAAAAGCATATTCACCTGTATCCCAAAATATTCGTTACGCAATAACACAGCATACCGCTCAACAAAATTATAGGCATTTCCTTACCATTCTGAAAAATAATCGCATCTGTCGCCAGCTTAGCAGTTTTTTTTAAAAGCACAATACACCTTTGGAAAATGTCATCAGACAAAGCATACGTAAATGTTGCAATGATGAGATGACTATGTTCCAAAAACTTGCTTATGTACAGAAAAAATCCAGAAATCTTATCAATTCATTTTAAGAAACAATACAAAGCCATCTTGGTGTTCCTGGCAGAACGCCCTAATGTTATTTATGTTTTTACTTCTTCAAGCTAATGCTTCATTTACCCTGTAAATCTGACTTTCATTTAGACATTAAAAGCTAAGTACTAATCTACAGCTAACATTATTTTTCAATTGCTGGAACAATATACTCGTATAATTATTATGGTAGTTGCATTAAGGCATTTGTATTACAGCCAAGTTACCGGCACTGAATGTTGCTACAGACAAAAAAAATGTGTGTCTTTTCCAGCATATATAAAGTTTTGCTTATTTATTATTTTGATGAGTCATTATGCATTATGCACACATTTCACGACGTCTATCGACCCTCATATTTGTTTTTAACTGCTTCTCCCTACCATTGATAACTATGTCTGCGTCTCTGCGTAAGACTTGTACAAGCTCCATCCTGTATATATTTAACACTTCGTACCGTGGTTCTGTTTCACATATACACATCGCTTACAATGTTCTTTGAAGAACTACATTTGAAAATTCATGGTTGAATACAATTATCAATTAATCGATCGATCGCCTGTTTGTAGACGTACCTGACGGGCCTAATCTAAATACCGAATTAAAACTAATGGACAGATCCTGCGCGTGCTGAAGCCACCACGTAGCCATCTTACTATTCGTCATGTAAACCAACACGGAGCATGAACAGATTGACACCTTCCTCCGTGAAATCAAAGAATTAAGCAGTTCTAGAACACACAAAAAAACCATGCAACGTTGGCTGTTCATGAACAATACGAAAGTACAGTGGAAGGGGGCAGGGCATTCCAATTACCGAGACGGTATCGCCCCGCGAGTATCAAATATGGCGGCTTGCTGGCTTCAAACTGTGCCATTACAGACATTAGTGGTATTTTAATGTTCGTCGATGGTAACTACTTTTTTTTCGCTCCCTCTCCATATTTCGCTCACATTCTAGACCAGGCCGATTCGTTCAGCACGGCAGCCAGTGCATAATCCGTAAACTGAAGCTGCGTATATCGTCAATCTTCCCCACCACTAACCTCCTATACCACCTTCCGTAACATTTCCGGCATTGCCGTGGATTTAAGAGTACCTTGTTCTAGTTGCATGATGTCAGGTATGTCTTCGGTCAAGGTTGACGTAATATCACGCAGTGGTTCCCGCCGTTACATAATCACAACTACCTGTGCGAGCCATGCAGGTATGAAAGCAGAGAACCACTGGCAGTAGTTGGGTAAAGAGGCGCTACTCTCAAGCTCCAGTATGTAAGTCACTGATTAGTTGTCTCCCCCTGTGCGTGATCCTGCTTTGGTGGATAAGGCTTCAATGAGTTGATGTTATTTTGTTATGATCTATAATTGTTTCGATTTTTGATCAATAAAATGTATAAAAAATGGTCTTTAGTTTTGTGAGTTTCATCTACGCTGAGCAGAATGACTGTTGCTGGAGGTTTTCTCGGTTTTGTCTCAACTCTCCGTCTGTGTGTGTGTGTGAGAGAGAGAGAGAGAGAGATATTCTGTGTGCATGAATGTGTTTCTCAAAGTTCCTAATATATTCAGGATAAGCAAATCATCTCTCTCTTTCTCGCTTTCAATCTCTTTCACACACACACACACACACACACACACACACACACACACACACACACACACGCACACAAAATCCCCATTTACCTTGTCTATTAAAAAAAAAGTATTGAAATAGAACTGTGCACGCACGTTTGAGTAGATTCGTATAAAAGTGCCAGTTAAAATGTTAATGATTTAATTTCGATGAATTAGTATAATGATCCCCTTTTTACAGCATATCGATTGATTTTTATGCGAGTAGAAGAAGTTGTAGAAATTCTGGTGAATTTGATCAAGTAAATAGACCCTTGAAAGCTGTCTGCATAAAATACAAGACGTCACTATAATAAAAACAGTTTATATATAATATAATAAAATAATAATAAAAAGTTCAAATGCTAGGTCATCCCAACTGCCAGTTTTTCATCTGACAACTTAATGACCTGATGGGTCATGCATATATATATATATATACACACACCAAAGCAATTTGTCGTCCACAAATGCCTGCACTAGTGTCACAAGTGCACAGCGCGAGCTATGCATGTCTTGTCTCATGCATCGGCGGAGATATAACGCTTAAAATATTCATCGACAGCGTGGTGAGGACAGAGAGTTTACTATCCCTGACACCCAGGTTCTATTAGCTGAAAACTACAGGCGCCAGGGAGGCAGCACAACGTAAGTGCTGTGGGGTGCGGTGAGAGGAGGAAGGGTGGAGCTTGGAAGGAAGATACACGGCACTATATCAGTGACAGAAGAGTACTAAGCCCCCCCCCCCACACACACACACACACTCCACTGTTCCTTTAGACAGGCTTTCCCACAGAGACAAAATGCGTATCGTGCGCACCAGGGGATCAGGATCCCGGGACCTCTGTCAGTAAATCAGCGTGGTAAGTACGTGGCGAAGATGTAAAAATCAAAGTTGCTGACAAGCCGGCGGCGAGTCTGAGTGAGTATGTGTCCGAAGCCTGGCATCTGCCGGCCTCTGTAGAGTCTGAGCTGCCCGCGCCTCCTATTATCTGCTGCTGACGGGGGGGCTTGCTAATTGGTCTCTCTGCATGCTTGATGACTAGCTCCCTGTCCCGCATGCAGTCTAGACTTTGCGAATGCAGTCGGTCGAGGGATTGGATTTCTGGATTTGCTGACTTGTCGATCAGGATTTTTCTAGTTCATTTCCAGTGTTGTGGTCTCATGGCGAGTCTTCGTATCCATGGTAATCAGTCATCGATATGGCCAGTTGGAGCAGAGACAAATAGGTGAATATATTGAATATATATATATATGCAAAACAAAGAGAGAGAGATGAGAACGAGAGAAGCGGAAAACCTAGCACAAAAGAACAGATTGATGGCATTTCTGCATAGGTGTGTGTGTGTGTGTGAGGGGGAGAGTGCTTATTCGTACGTATGTGTAAATGGAGTTTTCAGTTTTTAAATTCCTCATTCTATCAAGAAAGATTCTGATATATGTGACAATGTTTTTATGCCTCACTAAGGAAGAAGTAACAAGAGATACCAGTTTAAAACGTTACAACGATGATGACGAGGATTATAATGACGACATTTACCGCAATGAACCTTTTAATAATGAGGATACAATACTGTCGCCCTCAGTCTGTTTTAACGAGAATTGTTCAAATGTTTGTTGCCGGAGACTGCATGGACATAAACGTGCGACCACGCACGCGCGTTAGACACTCGGTCCTTTTTCAACAAAAAGGGTCGACAAACTTATTATCAAACTAATAAATTATTAACCAAACGATGGAGTAGATGATGATAATAGCTGACGGTCATATGACAGTGTGTGGCGGCGAGAGATTCAAATCTGAGAACACGTGAATTTGCTGTCACTTAACTGTGGTTGATGCAGTGCAATGACACAAGGAGTCGTGAGTCCTCTGAAGCCATCGGCAAATGAGACAACGCATCTTGAATTAACAAGTCCAGTGAGAGACTGATGTTGTCGTAGATTCTGCAAGTGACACTCTATGATGTGTGATGAATATCTTCAAGTGTCCATAAATTCAATTGTGTAAAACGAAGAATGTAACACAGAAACTTGTAAAGGCCATAGGATCCTGTGACCATTGATGATGCAGGCAATTAAAAAAATACAAAAACAAAAACAAACGATAACGATGACAACGAAGACGACGCAGCTAACGAAGTCAATCAAGACGACAGGCCTCCCCTGCATGGCCACAAGCGGACAGCAACACGAACAATGACTCCTATCGCTTCCCTCGCTTATGGATATACTGCATAGAACTTTAGAAACGTTGTATTGGGAATCGTTAATCCCGCTACAATTATTTTTCTAATCAGCCACTGTTCGTCCGCACACTCTGTCTTTTTTGCTTATTGCATCTAGTCTTGGCGCCTGTTATGGAGATCTTCAAATTATGGTCTAAAGGATTTCAAATATCCTCGCGCGCCATGGCGGGATGCAATATGTCGCAGGTTGTCACATAGTCACATGACTTTCAAGAATAAACCTGCAAAAGTCTAACTCATTAAAACAAATACAAGAATATTAATAACTTAAGCGGTGAAACGTTTCAATTATCATCAAAAATCATCATCGCGGTACCAACCATGTCTTTGCGCCGTCACTTGATGTGACTAGTTGTAGTCTAATGACAATAAGACATTTATTTAGCTTGGTGTTAGTAAAACTTGGCTTCTCTTTGTAACGCTTTCTGAAGATTTGTACGAGATCACTGCTAAGGCTGGCATAGCTTGAAAGCAACATTTTGTTATCTTTTACATTTTTTTAGCTGAGGCGAGCAAAAATGAGCGACAAAATGTCGCCTGCTCCGACCTACTATCTTCCTTTTGTAAAGGCAGCGTACTTTTGCAAGGCAACATAAAATTTAATAATGCTGCATCTTTTACAGGTGGGGCAGTCGTTTGCAGCTGGCGATACCCAGCATCCATCCTCGCGACCCCCTCGAGTAAATCCCAATCAGCGTCACGCATAAACACGCGTCACGTGATATATTGCGCATGCGCAGGAAATGTGTTGAATTTTGACATTTGCACCAGCACCTTATTCTTCTTTTGTTTACAACCTTAGTGATGTGAACCGTTTTTGATGCAGAAGTGTGGACAGTTTTGAGGTAACGATGCCGACGACATGGAAGCATTTTTACAAGCAGACTGCAGAAAGGAATCACGGCCGTCACCCCCGGCCTGCTGGGACCTGGCGGTGCAAACAGGAAAATGGCGATCACGCGCTGGCGAGTTTAGGAAAGGGTCACTGCAGGCGGTCTGTCTCCAGGGACGGATTGCCTTGTGCACGTCAGAACTAATTGATCAGTTCCGTCGAATTTACGGTTTTCTGACCAGTACCGACTGCCCATCTGTCCGGGTTCTCCATTAGGTGTCCTTGCGGGGTCCTTGCGGGGTCCTTGCGGGAGCCAGAACTTTGATGTGTTGTACCCGGCACTAGATGTGTGTGTGTGGTGGTGGTGGTGGTGGTGGTGGTGATGGTAGGGGGGGGGTCGTTTACCTGATGACACAAAAGGGAATAGTTACCCTACCGTGTCTTTCTTTTTTTTATATTTAGTTGGGCGACTTGCCAATGACTGTACTGTTTTGTTCTTAAGTCAAGGGTTCGATTCTCATCACAATCTTTTTCTAAAATTAAAGTTTATGCTTTGCTTCTTATTTTTTATTCGTTTGTTTGTTCGTGCGTGCTGTCCTGGGTTAGGGTGTTAGTAGCTCTTTAGATCAAGACGTGTACAATGTTGCTTAAGTTAGTGTTTGTGTGTTGGTTAGGACTTGGGTCTGAACTAAGTAGCGATTGCGTTAGGTTTTGAGGGTGATCAGAACACGTTAAAACGAAAAGAATGTATGCACGCTGTCACCAGCTCAAAGTTAGTCCCCGCCTTTCAACGTCATCGAAATCCTCGATCAACGTTTTAATTCTTGTTTTCCGTGTACTCGCAACTCTGCTCCTTAAACTGACGACTTGCTTTCCTCAAGAACTCGTCATTTTGTGGCCCCACTTTCATCCGCAGGAGCAGATTTCCCCCCATCTCCTCCCCCTCCCCTCCCCGCGCACCTTTCCTCTTCCACCTGTCTCGAATCCCTGCCAAAGTGAGACAAACTGATTGCATTTCCTTTTTTAGCTGTCCTCAATTCCCTTCCCTGAAGCCACAATTGTCTAGCGCTTGATACATGCCCGGGCCTACCCTTGTCGTCCTGTCTATATTCCGTTATCTGTAAATAACTTCAGCAGGCGCCAAAGATGGCGGGCGGACACCAGTTGCGAAAAGCCCTCGCTAAGACGCCCCCACTCAGAGCGCGCTTTAAGACCGGCCTAGCTTTTGTTACTCATTAGGAAAGTCCCTTTTGCACTGACCAATTGCTAAAAAAAGACAAGGCACACGTAAGAGGGTGTGTGGGGGTTGACAGGGGAGGCAGTTGTATATAGAACAGTCTTCAGGTATTTTTTTTTAATTTGAGTCTACCTCTTATAATATGTCGAATAATGTCAGGAATTTGGTATCTAGACTGTAAAATGGCTAGCAGTAATAAAGAAACGCGGACTTTTTTTTTATTGTTCACTTTCGAACTGAACGGCCACAGAACCTCCCTTTCATGAATGATATCAGTATACTGTCTGATAACATGTACCCTGAACAATGACAAGTACACAGAAACCAAACGTTGGTCTGCGTGTGGAGAGAGAAATAGGCACCACATCTAGATGTACGCAAGGAACCTTTACTGTCCTACACCACAGTTGATTTTTTTCAAATAAACTTTCCAGGAAAATAAATTGTGATATATATCACAATGTTCAAATGTGCAAAGTGATTTCTCACCGACGAAAGCAGACAAATGAACCATCGTGAGTTTACTACAAAACTGGCGCCAGTTCTAAATCTCATGACAGAAGATATACACACAGCAGGTCTCTTCCTAAATCCTAAAACGCAAGAAGAGTGTGACAGGGAGCAAAGAATCTGGTCTTTACTGCTTAAAAACACAAATATGCTTTGCCCAGTCGTGGAGCCATCGGCATAAACAATGCCCGTGCCTGACCTTTTGTGCCTTAAATTAGTGCTACTTCGATCAATCCGCCAAGTCTCATGTTTTTAATAGCTTTTCTGGAGAGTGGGCGAGGAGTGAAAACAACAACATGTCGCAGCTGCGAGAACATTTTGTGAGAGTGACGTCTATAATGGATTGTGATGGGAGACCCACGTGACAGTTTATTGTCTCCAATTGCGCTCACAGACTCGACTCTCATGACAAGGGAAATTGTATAGAGCCGCTCTCATAAGTTAACGTGCGTCATTCTCCTAACACATATAATTGTACTGCATTCCTCTACTACTGGTAAAATTGTATGACATCGCCCTCCGACTGCAAGTATGGCGCCAGTCTCATTACACAGGGGGAAATACTCGACCTCACTCTCTCAGTACGAGAAACTCTGACAGTGTTCGCATGGCGTAAATCCTATTTCTTTCGGTCCTTCTGCGTCACAAGCCATTCCGTTGAGATCGTTCTCGACCTGCGTGTACCTGATGTTTTCTTTGGATCTGATGCCAGTGACTAACGATCTCGACTGACGGAGAGGGACTGTTCTCCCTTCACTTCTCCAAAGCTCGCTCTCTTGCTTTCTTTAGCCGTCTCCCTTCCCCTTCAGCCATTGCTCTAAACCCATGTTGTCGATGGTTGACATTGTTGTCGTCATAAAAGTAATACTAACTGGCTTGACGGGACGGCTCTCTGTCGTTTTTTGTATCGTCCGTGTTCCACGTCGTATTTTGAGTTTCGGCAACCCTTATTATGATGAAGTCGCCATCCTTGCTCCTCTACAAGACTGCTACATGTTGAGGAAATCCACTTGGAACAGACAGGCAGCTGTTGCGGGATGGTGTTCTCAGCAGGGCCATGAAAGAGGTGTTGCGGTCCGACCCCATCCACCCGGTCTTGATAGACAGCCATTTCCCGGCGCTGGACAGACGGCTGAAGAAAGTATTTCAGGAACTGGACATATGCGTGCAGACAACTGGCTTGGACAATGTGCTAGTCGATGATGGCCTTTGATACAAGCTTATTGAATTTAGACTTCATGACTGGCGCAGTGGTGTGGGATTCATGTCCGCTTGACCTTTGTTCATCAGTGAACTTGAGCGTGTGCTGGCGCTCATTCGTCGTTCCAGTGAAACTTGTGCCTTTTGTTGGATAATGCATTTCTATGGAGTGTATGACATGTTTGATATTTGTTCTATGGAGTTTATTCCGGCTTGTATGACATGTCGGATATTTGTGCTGAGGACTTTGTTCTTACTGTGTGTGACGCTGCCCTGTGACGTGGAGGAGACGGCCCGCTACACACCCACATTTTGTCGTCATCTTAATTTGACGTCAACGCCTTGAGCTGTCCATAGGCCAGGATTTGGCGCTATACAAGCAACATCATCATTATTATTATTATTATTATTATTATACCTGGTATTCGAAGAAAAATGGTGGCAATTTAATGTTAAATTCTTCTACCCACCCACAAGAACCGATTCCCCTGTTCAAAAACTGCAAAAATTCTCTAGTTTGTCAATCCTCCAGACTCCTTGCTATCTTCATCTTTCTTTGTTGTCGTCCTTCTCGCTCGTTTCTTGTCGCCTTCTACCGATTTAGACCAAAGGACTTAAGCGATGGCTTCCTGATCCGGCTTTAAAGGCTACTTGTTTGGCTCGGAGTTCATAGGTGCTTGTCTAGACTGGCTTATGATGTTTGGTGTCACAGGAGACTGCTCCTTCTGTTTAATAAAAGCACATGGAGAGCGCTTGCCAGCTAACGGAGCTACTAAAGCTCTCGTTGTTAAAAGAAAGAAAATCACTCTCCATTATTTGTAGATGGAGGGCAGCTTTCAGGCTCCTTTGCGTACCTCCCCAACCCCTCCACTCAGAAACACTGGGGAAGCGGATAGCCGAGTAGTTAGAGCGTTGGCCGAAGTGAAAGCTTGCTGATTCAATGTCCGATTAGGGCAGCAAACTCACGTTACTCACCCCCAGTCGTCCCAGCTGGCAGGGATGGGTACCCGACCCTATAAAGGGTTGGGGAAGGTGAGGCAGCGAGTGAGAAAAGACACCACCCGCACCTAAAGCTGGCCCCGAGAAAAGTGAAGTCTCTAACACCTCATACCCCAACGACCTGAACAGGTTGGGGGATGACCTTTACCTTTACTTTTACCTCCCACTCAAACTCAGAAAAAGGCAGTTTTGTTACCGATTTCCTCTTAGTTGGGTAAGCTTAGATATCGTACTTTCTAAGACGGGATTATTTTAAAAATACAATGTATCAAATATTGTTAAATCTTAATGAAACACTAAAGGTGCAGCTAAGAAAAAACTGAAGTATTAAAATCCTAGTTCCAACCTTTTATTCTGGGGCACACGAGAAACCTGTCCTTTAATATGGTAACAATTACTTTGGCTTTAGGGTTTTGATTTCGTCAGTGCGACACTTGACCAACTTCATCGACTGCTGTAGAATCAAACGCGGGTACGACACCCAGGGCAAACCGACTTTTGTCTTCGCTTCTTTAAGTCTTGAACCGACTATGCTTATTCGTCTCCTATTTACAAACTTGCAATAAAAGAACTTCCAAAATAGTAGGGTCTCCTCTTGCCAAGACAACATCACAAATACACACTCTTTTCTTTTATTTGCTATCGTTATCGATCTTCTTTGCCCACATAATATTTTTTCTGCGGGCGATTTTCAAATCGCAAATCCCGGTCTTTTTTTGTTGTAGTTGTTTTATTTTTTGAGGAGGTTCCTAATGCTTTCCTCGCGGGCTCAAAAGGAAATATCGACACTTAAGAACTTAAAGGAAATAGGTCTCCCTCTGTTGCCAGTCTGACCAGACCTTCGCTGGCTCGTTGGTGCCCCATCGTCTATGTTAGCCCTCCATGCGAGCCCCAGGGTCTGCTACATGTGCTGCATGCCTAGCCGGCCCTTAGTTAAGTTTCGCCAATCGCTCGACTTATCCGCGACGAGCTGTAATCTCGTCTTCGTCTGTGCGACTGACGGGCTTCTGTGCCGCTGTGGTGCCCTATAGCTGCCTACCCCAACTTCAGCACCATGTGCAGCATCTCGTCGTTGCCGCAGCTGTAAGGTACACCTTGCAGTGATGGGATCGAGGAGCAAGTCGATTTCTTAAAAGGACTGAAGCACTTAAACAAAGATGAAGAAAAAAGCGCGCCCTTAAAAATAGAGGCATCCATAGGTTTAATAGATTTACCTGTTTTTTCATTCTGCGGAATGGAATATTAGATGAAAAACTTCTAGTGTAGGATGTAGATTGTCGAGAAAAGTTCCTGTCCCACGTGAAGCAAAATGGAAAGTTTATTCTCCAACAAAATTTAAATTTTGTTGCGATCACACATCATTATTAATGATATTGAATTTTTTTCACGGCTGCTAAGCAAATAAAAAAGAGTTTCCAGCTTTATCCGAAAGAAAAAAAATATGAACATGAAAGTAATCGAATTATTTCTGAGTTTTATGGTCGTCTCAGTAGCGTAAACAGTAATAAGATTTCATATGATGCAGTCATAGGGTTCTACCCAGTCATAGGATGCAGTGCATTGTAAGTGGTTCACTATGTCTAAAGCATGGCATATGTTGCAGGAGACTCCAACACTCATTAGAAAAAAATGGACAGGTACCTGTCCAGAAACGCGCGTTTACACATATAGAGAACAATTTTAGTTAGTGTTGACAGCGAATAATTTTGCTATTTATCAAACAACGATAACACATAAACTAACAGATGTAAACAGCACCTCCTCTCCAAGAGCATTATTCAAGATGGTTCCTTATATATTCTATGTATTATGTGGCTGATATTTACGAGTGTTCGTAGTATAGCCTTAGTATTATGTAGCGTAATATCTTCTTGCACATGTTTGCAGTATCAGATTTTGGTTTGTGTAAAACTTTTGGGCTGAGCATAGCCAGCTTGTCTATGTCACGAAGAGAGTCGACGGCACAAGAACCATTCTACTCCTTTCATCGTTTACCTTCACGTCAAGTGATAATTGTGGCTTCCGCGTTGTAAAGGGTAGGAGGTGGTGGGCTTATGTTTAGTCATTGGGTTCCCCCATCCTCTCCCTTCACTGAACGTTTGGCTCTGGCCATACATGGTCTCCAGGTAGGCACGCAACTTGCTTTCCTACCAAGCTGGGCGACTTGTCAACCACTATATAATTATATACTTCAACTGTCGTTCTGTTTTGCGAAGCCACAGTGACCAAAGCGATTATTTTCTTCAGGTCAACGGGTTCGATTTTTTATCATCGTAACCCTTGCTGAAGGTTACCGGGATCCCAGCCAGATATGAAAGGCTTCCTAATACTGATCTAAAAACGACTGGACACACCAGTTGAGTAAGAGACTTTTATGAAGCCAAAGCAGCCATTGTGCCACTCGTAATCATAAACCAGCATGGAACATGAACAGATCGACGTCCTTCTCCTAAGTTTTGACTTCGTAGAATTTCAAAGCAGTATTACAAATATATATATATATATATATAACATTGACAGTTTACGAAAATACAGGGCCAGAACATTCCTAGAACAGTATCGCCTTACGAGTGGTAAGATAACTATTAATTGGCTTCAAGCGGAACAGGCCAGAGTTTGTCGATTAGTTTCAGCTCACTGCTTGCCACAGACAATCGTCCAGACCTCTGATTGCTGCTTCGCCTTCAGTGCCCTCTTTAGCTCAAGATTTTCAACCAAACACATAAAATTTTAGTCAAAAAGTCTGGGTGTTGTGGAGTGTCTGAAAAGCCCGTGTTTCTCCCTATGAATGCCGCTTCTCTGACTGTACAGCATCAAACTGCTTCAACGTTAAATATGACACGCACTGTCTAATCGGCAAGTGGGCCGTTGTTGAAGATCGATGCCAGAAAAAAAAAATCCGTTTCTCTTCGACCCAAGCCTGCTTGTGACGGTTGAGGAGAGAACCGCTCATAGGGATGTCAAGTGTTGTCCCTGTCGTTCCTCTCTGATGTGCCCGCACCTAAGAACCCCCAGGATATCAAGACTTCGTCGAGTTCGAAGTATAGCGCGCCAGGCACGGCCGGAATTCCAAATACGAATTCGCTAGAATGGGTGAGAACAACCGGAAGTCGTTTAGGAGCAGCCACAGTTTGAAAGGAAAACTCATGCAAGCATGCTCAGACCGATATCTGAACGGAGATGACCTGGGAGAAAGCAACATATTTTTTTAGATTACATAAATTGTATTCGGGTCTTCTCTTTGCTAGGCAATAAAATAACGAACTAGTTATATTCTTTTTACCTTTTGCACATCGTCTGTACTACCACTTTGACAAATACAGATGCAACGCATGTTTGGAAGCGCGGAGTGACTAAAGGAGGGAAAGAAAACGAGGAACGTTTGGCGTGCTGAACAGTTTGCAAAACCTTCGTGGCCAGGAGAGGCTCTTCTGACGGCAAGCAATAAGCATGCCCACTCCAGAGACCGAGAGAGTAGGAAAATGGAAGCCAAGAGCACCGCTGATAAAAATAATAAAGTTGGTGGTCGCCAGGCTCGAATAAAAAGCTGGGGGTGAGAGGGTACAACGTGATTACGAGACGACGGCGGGAAATCCAAGGGTGGGTGGGGAATTCAGGATCTGGATCGTCTGCCGCCACGCATAAAGTCACGTGCTGACCATACTGCTTTGATTAAACATTATTTGAAGAAATCACCGAGTTAAAAATGCTTTCTCTTAGATGCATACGCGCAAAATAGGACTTGCTAGCAGTCTCCGAAAAGGTCCCCCTTAACCCATCTATACGGGTACTTCCTTTTCTAGTTTGCTTCTTGCATTATCGACCTTCCTGCTTCACTTTGTCAAACGCCATGGTGCTTTTGATACTAGAATATTTTTCCTTGATTGGCTACACGCTCCCATTCATTTTTTAAGTTACAACTATGATTTTCATTCCTCCACCCAACATTTTTTTTCCCTTATATGATCTTAGGAGCACGGAAATTCCACACTACTCCAGGACAGCAAACAGAAAACTCCAACATCAGAACAAACAGAAACGATGCAAATCGCCTGTTTCACCTCACTGTGTTGTTCACTTTCATGTGATTCCAACCCAACCCCGAAACCTGCGTCTATCGAGCGCACTCGCCAGCTCCGGCCCCTGGCTAATCAGAGCGATCGTCAAGCGTTTGGTCAGTTTTCGGACATCTACCAAAATGATGTCATTACTCCTTTTTACTAGAGTTCACGTGACAACCAAGAAAATGAGGGAGATGAAATAGAAGCTACGTATGCTCTCCAGTTCTAAATTATTTTGCTAAGATACTAAGAAAATATCTGTATAAACAAAATTCACCAAGCCACATAATGACAAAGCTTTGGAGGAAATATTTATCTACATGATGTCAAACAGCACAATAAACCTAAATGCAACACAAATCGTTTACCTTCTAGTTTATTTTTCCTGCATCAACCACACTCGCTCTTGACGCATAGAATACCGTTTGTTCATATTTTGCAGTAAGCATACATCTGTTCAAGTCACATCCACATATGTTGTTAAAACAATTCATCAGGAATAAAAAACACCAGGTCACGTGCCAGACCGGCAAGAAACCCAGTGAACTTGTTCTTTTTCAATACACTACATTTGTTCAAAATATAGGTTTGTGTTTCACGCTATTTGCACGCACGCACGCATGCACACACACCTGAACTAATCAAAACAAAGAATACTCAGAAGTACTATAAAAAAAAAGCCTACTGACATTTTGTTCAAATGTTGTGTAAGTTTCAGTCTAGTAATATTTGAAACTGATACATTTGATATAAAGACCAAAACAGAACATTGTTCAGATAAGTAGAAAAAAGTAAATTGGCATCATGAACATTCTATGTACAAATATGTTCTGGACTCATGAAGTGTTTAAAACGGCATTTTTAAAGAGGACAAAAGTACAGAAACAAACCAGCATTCAGTTGCAAGAATGGAGGGAGGAGTCAACATGGTGTTTTTGCTCTTTACATAAGAACATTGAATCAAATCATAAACGACTTAAAAAAAACAAAAAAACAAACAAACTAAAATTGAGCACAACCAAAATAAAACCATCATGGCCGGCACTTTTCTTGTTGCATATCACAACCCAGGCTGAAGCAGCTCTGATATCCTTGCTGGTCTTATGTAAGTTGAACTCAAGTCTGATAAAATCTGCCAAACCTATCACCATTGTCGACAAACGAAGCATGAGAACAAACTGTATACTAAATGGACACATGACAACCAACAAACAGTACACAACATTCAAAATCTGCACATCTATTTCTGTAAGGCCTCTAAGCCTTCTCTTAGTAAAACAAAGCTGAGGAAAGTTTTCAACCACTGAGACGAAAGTGGTGAAATGTTGAACTGGAGGTACTGTACATGGTTTGCTGGTGTGGGAAATGTAATTATTTGCACATTACTTGCAGAGCCCAGGCCATGATTGTTATTTTATAGTTGTGCACTTGCTACATGCTTCTGACACCTGACACCCCACAAATTACAGCTCACAGTCTGATCCATCAGACACAGAAATGTTCCCTAGCCCTTGAGAGCTCTATGCATTTCTGACACAGTTTAGTCCCCTGCAGCTGGGAGATGACATTGCACAAATTTCCACCAGGTACATCAACACACCATATGCATATAATATAAAATAATACATGACAACACTGACAATAATTCCCATCTTTCAAAAATTACTACACAATGCCAATATTTCATCACAGCACTGTAGTGTTAATAACACTAAAACTTTAGTACAACACAGGCTAATCTTCAAAAAAGATGTAGTACAGGTAGATATATATCAAGCAAGTTATAAAGAAACATCACATCATTCCATCCAAGAGGAGAGAATTACAGAATTGATAATAAATTTTGCCTTCTTTAATATCATCTAAATGAAAAACTGGAAAAGAAAGAACGTTTTCACCGTGGTTAGAAAAAGCTGGCTATTTATGTCAGCTGCAATTTAAAAAAAAAGGAATGGAAATTTTCAGGAAAAAAAATCAAAGACAAAGGCTGGTAGTTTTGTAAGTAAACAGCTAAAAACAATGCAAATTATAAAATTAAAAACATACCATACTATTGCCATTTTAACAGCTTTGACAACACATTGATATGCTGCTGAAGTCTCTCACATCAGGTTCATATTTGTCTGGGCTGAGAGTACATAAACTATTTTCATACACTACATAGTCAGCCAGTCTGATTGGTGCCACAGACATGTCCGTCGTGCTTGCCACTAATGCACTTTCTTTACACCAGGGACTGCTTGGAGGCCTGACGTTGACCTTGCAGTCTCCTACTTTGCCTGGTTTGCATTGACGGAGGCTGAAATAGAGTTTTGTAAGAATGAAAATAATGGCTAGGCAAAAACTCCTTCAGATTTTGACCAAAGGTTAGTTGTGGTTAGGCATGAAAACAAGAAAAAGCTTATCAAAAACATGACAGTGACTAATGATTAATATCCTGTCATGTTTACTGGAATATTAGAAAAATGAGTCAGCATTATACATCATTATATCAGTTGTTTTCATGGTATTAGATTTTAGAGATAACGATGATGATGATGAAGCCATAATGAAAGATTTATAAAATGTGGGATAACATATCATAATTTCAAATCTGTTACTTATGAGAGACTGAAGACAAAATGCAACAAATGATATAGACAAACGTAAAGCTGCCATCAAGTTAAAAAGCATGCAAGTGATATTATGCTGATGAGCAATTATGAAGCCAACAATTCATCATCATTATAAATCACATTAATCTGTAAATGAAATAAGCCTTAAAGATACTGATAACTTTCACAGATTATGAAGTATTTAATTAGGACAACTAACAAAAACCCAGAACAAAAAACAAAAAAAGAAAGAAAAGACTCAAAAGTCACACAGCATAAAGAACTGAAAAATTTAGAAGCACAAATGTACTCAGCCTGCCAGATGATGCCAGGTTCTCACTCAAAGCTAAGGTGCAGCCCATGGTTTGAACTAGAGTCAAAATTCACCATCTAGTCATTTACAAGAACCAACAACTGCCATTATACCAACTTTTGAATATGAAACATATACTAGTGGAGCTCCAGTGATTATCTCTCCAGGTATATAACTCCATGTGTATCTCCAACTACTGGTCCTTTCAGACAAGTTGCTATTCTTCAACAAATAGGTGCAACATAAGTCCCCTGTACTGCCAGTGTCCCAGTGTACAGACAGAATCTGAAATGAAGTTACTGACATGAAAATTGATGTTGATCACAAACCTGGTATAGTGCACACTCGATAGGCAAATCCTCCCCCTTTGCCTTTCGCCGTCCTCGTCGGCTATTCTCCTCTGAGGAAGTGTTGGATGTATTTTCTTGGTTGTCATTAGGACATTCATCTGTGCTGCCTACGTGTAAAAACTTTTTGGCTGGAGCAGAAAAACAAAACTACAGTATAGTACTTAATGCAACAGAAGCACTTCCTATGTAAGAATGCGCATGAAAAGAAGTGGGGGATGGGGGGTAAGACCCACAAAAAGAGAGAAAAAAAAATCATTAAATATCCATAGTAGATTTCTGATTGTTAAGACCAGGATTAAACACATGGTTGAAACCATGTGTATTATAGTAGAAATGCACACACAGTCCAGGCATGCATTTTTTTTTTTTTGTAGCTGACAACAATATTATGCATCTTGCACAATTAATTGTGTGCAACATTCTCTTCACTATCGTGTGTCAGTTTCTTCACAATATTGCCACTAGATACAATCTTTGGTGCCTGCATCCACAAGTGATTACTAGTGATACATCAGCACCCAGTTATGTTGATGAAAAGTAGAGAGAGAGAGAGAGTAGGGGAGACCTAGATGAAAAGTGGGTGTCCACTTCCAGTTTCTTGTCAGTCTGCCTTTGTTTTCTCACCGAGTCATACAGTGCTGTACTTTAGAAAACAGCATTTACTCTGCCCTATACCTGTCTAAGTTGCAAAATAACACACAAGCATCCAAACAGCTGCAAGCAGTTTAAATGACAATATATGTCAACAACAAATAGAAAACAATGAGCACTACTGTTTGTGAGAGTGATAACAAATGGATGCAAGTTTGAGATCTGCCAAAATGTGACAATTTTATTTTAAAGAAAACTGATATTACATAAAGCAAATGTATATTTTATGTTTGGTTCTGCAGAATGCCACCCTCAAATGAATCACTAGTCATCTGTAAATGTAATCGTTTGTAACTCATTTAATTTTTCCTTGTTTCCTAGACTTAGGGAAAAGTGAAAAGTCTACAGAAAGAGTTACCTGAACGAGTGACTGGAGAATGTAGAGTTTTCTCCTCCTGCTCAATTATACTAATGAGTGGCCTCTTCTTCTCTGAAGTTTCAGGAGTCTCCTGCTGAAATTTTGTTCACCTCAAATCTTATTTTCCACACTTCCTCAATAATGTAAATATTCCACTCTGTTTTCACAAAGCCTTATGCACATATCAATGATTACCAGAAGTGAAATATATAGCCCCCCCCCATTTGTTTGGACAAGTTTTTATTGACCCAGCCACATGCTTGCTTTGATTAGTTAACATTAATTGGTTGTATTATAGTTAATGCAGAGTAAAATGGAAAAAAATTTGTATCTAGCAAGCACATACTATTTTCAATAATATATAGTTTCAGCATGTTTTGAGTTATCAAGTTGAATTGCAGATCAGGGCAAAAGTTTTTAATGGTAAAAGTGAATCTGACCTTTAAATCATTTAAATGTTGAGTGGGGAAAAAAGGGAATATTATGCTTATAGGAAGAGATCAACATATACAGGAGGTGAAGAGCAGAAATTAAATCTGGTACTGACTGGTATGATCATACTGGTGTCTTCTTTTGCCTTCCTTTTCGTTTTTCCATTTACCTGTAGCATTTAAATATGAATTTTTAAAATCTAAGATTGTTTTCACGCACGCACGCACACACAACCACCACAACACAGCAAAGCAAGGAAGTTCCAGAAAAAAATTCTGAATCTATTCAGGCAAGATGAAAAAGGAGGTGAGGGGTGGGTGGGTGGTGGTGGTGGTGTTTTACACTGAGCCAGCAACTACGGCTATATCACGGCAAGGAAGCAAGCCCTCTAAACAGATGCCACATGCAGAGAAAGAACAGCATGCCTGAGACGAGATCTGAACCCAGGACAGCCAGTCTTCCCTGTATTGGTGACAGGCACTAACTGTTGCGCCACTGGGTCACCAGGCAAGATGAAAAAAACAAAAAAATCGTCACAAACTCAATGATAAATTATTTTACATTAGTATCACAATAAATGTTGATTTTTTTTTACACCATCAATATTATCAATTTTATACAATAATAATATATAAACTATTTATCAAAGTGCAGATGCTGTACGGAAAAAAAGGCTGAAAAAAACCCCAGATAATACTGACCTTAAAACAATCATCATGTCAAGAATAGCAATGATTGACAGATCCCGTTTCTGTTCTTCAGTGTTATGTACCTCAAGCTTTACACTTTATGTACCTCAAGATCTTGAAGTATATGCTAAATAATGAAACACACTTAAATCCAAGATTTCATGTTCAAGTTTACTCTAACATCAAGTACTTTCATTATCCCCATTTATGCTGCTTAACAACAACAACAAAGGTTATATCTAGAGGATCCCTGATCACAAGATGCTGACTCACTCTTGTGTTCTGTGAAGTAGTGGAATTCAAGGTGGATCCTCTTTTACGACTCTTGCGTAAGCTCTTAGCTGCCACAGGGGGTGTGGCATCAACTTCAATGTGACCAGTTGTATCTACGTCGTCTACTAAGTCTGACTCATTGATGCGGAAACTGTAATGCTGGGGTGGGGGTGGACGAGGGGGAGGGGGTACACCCTAGAGTTGTAGAAGAAATAAAGATTGTGTTAAGATTTCAAAACCACTAATATTTAGTACATTTCCTTGAAGTATGATGATGACAATTGTGTTTCTGATCTGCCTTAATTTTAAAAGCCATCCTTTTTGTGTTACTTGTGTTTACCTCATTTATAGCATTTTTACTTACTAGTCAGATATTTTAACACTTCAATAACATTAAATCTTCCAAGTTTTAATAGATTAAGCAGAAGGGTAAAGACAATACTTCTAGCATTATGTAAATACTTCTGAAAGTGTTTCAGAAAGGGGCAGCTAAATACATGAACAAATGAATATTGTCGCACTTAGCCATTCTTACAAGTATTAAAAATCGGAACGCCAAGGTTGGCCCAGACGCCTACCAGTAATGGGCAGGAACGGTGGGAAAATTTGGCCTTGGTGAAACCAGCGACAGGGGCATCAGACTCCTAGACTTCGCACAGAGCCAGAGACTCACCTTAGCCAACACTTTATATCCCCACAAGAAATCAAGGATGGCCACGTGGCACTCACCAGACGGATTGGTCCATAATCAGATCGACTATATCCTACTGCCGAGACACTTCAAATCCAGCATCAAAAGGGCCAAAACAAGGACGTACCCAGGCGCTGACATAGGCAGCAACCATGACCTTGTTCTAGCGAACCTAAAGCTGAGGCTGAAAGCGAAGCGACTCTCAAACACTCCCCGAATTCGCTTTGATTTGGAGAAGCTGCAAGACCCAGAGATTGCAGAACTGAGCTGCTCAAGCAGGGTGGGGAAGCAACTACAAAGGCCCTAACGGTCCTGTGCCAAAGAGTCTGGGAGCGCAAGGAATGGCCCAGAGATTGGACACAGTCACTAATCATACCCCTCCCAAAGAAAGGAAACAGGAAACTGTCAGAACTACAGAATCATAAGCCTTATCAGTCACCCAAGCAAAGTCATGCTGAAGGTCATACAGAACTGCATCAGAACCACCGCAGAAGAGCTCCTAGCAGAAGAACAGGCTGGCTTCAGACCACATAGAAGCACAGTTGAGCAGATCTTCAACTGTCGTCTTCTTAAAGAAAAGCATCTTCAGCATTAGCGGGTACTTTACCAAAACTTCATTGACTTTAAAAAGGCATTTGACAGAGTCTGGCACAAGGGGCTATGGCATGTGATGCGGAAATTCAACTTTGAAGAAGGGCTTGTCCAAGTCGTTGAAGCGCTGTATAACAGCTCAACAAGTACAGTACTGCTCAACAACCAAATAGGAGCTTACTTTCGCAACACAGTAGAGGTACGTCAAGGATGTCCCCTATCACCCGTGCTGTTCAATATATTCTTGGAGAACATCATGCTCGAAGCTCTTCATGACCATCATACCTCCATTTCAATCGGTGGAAGACCAATCTGCAACCTACGCTTTGCAGATGACATAGATCTGTTAGCAGGTACAAACAAAGAACTGCAAGACCTCACCAACAGACTGACAGACAGTTCAAACGCATATAGAATGGAGACCAGCACTGAAAAGAGCAAAGTTATGATCAATGGCAATGGCAAGGCAGAGATCTATATGAACGGGGTACAGCTCGAAGAGGTAACCAAGTACTTGGGAGCCTCTCCAAAGACAGCAGCTCCACGCCAGATATCGGCATCAGGATCGCAACAGCAACAGCAGCAATGGCTAGGCTAGATAGGATCTGGCATAGCCACAAGATAAGGTTCACTACCAAGTACAGGCTATATAAATCCCTGGTAGTGCCGATCCTGCTCTACGGATGCGACACGTGGACTTTGCTCGCCGAAACGGAAAGGAGAATCCAGGCATTCGAGAACAAGTGCCTGAGGAGGCTGCTCCGGATCTCATAGAAAGAACACAAAACCAACGACTTTGTAAGAAACAGGATTGCCACACTCGTAGGACACCAGGAATCTCTACTATCAACAGTCAAGTGATGTAAGCTGGTCTTCTTTGGCCATGTAACCTGGCACGACACTTTGTCGAAGACTATCCTTCAAGGCACCTTGGAGGGTGGCTGATGCCGCGGAGGACAGAGATAGAACTGGCTTACGAACGTTAAAGACTGGACTGGTCGTCCCGATCTCTTGCTCACTATCGCCCAAAATAGGCAAGAGTGGCGGGCCTTGTCAGCTGCCGCGTCTATCCATGTGCTCTCCCCAATGCCTGGTGCCCGGCAAGGGACGACTGACTGACTGATTAAAAATCTGTACACATTCATATTGTCACTCGAAACAGGCAGGCATGCAATCATTTAAGAAGTATTGAGCATGTTTGCTATCTTCTGATGTACCTTGATGAGTTTACTTATCTTAAAACACATTAACATTACAAAAAAGATATTTTAGGTGTTAACGTGTGAATGTTGTGTACCATATCCTTAAAGAAGACAATAGTTGTCAGTTGCAGTCAAATTCGTAATTATGCAGGTGCCTATAACTGTGAAATGGAAGATATATTTCATGGATGTAAGAAGAAGATCTAGTAACAATACATGCATGCACATACACGAAGTCCAGTATGAGCCCAAAGCTGTTACCTGGGCAAGAGCCAGTTCTACCTGCAGTGTATGGTTGGTGTGTTTCAGGTCTGCAACAACCGAGTCCTTGGCACGTTGCAATGTTTTCAGCTGTCGCTTCAGTTCCTTCTTTTCTGCCCGTTCCTGCTCTAGCTGTGAACAAGCACAAGAGATGCAAATAAGAGTAATATACATATACATATAAATAAAACTTTTCAAGTTATACAATTGATTTTTACCACAGGTTCCTTCCTCTCCCTTATTTTTGAAGCAGCAGAATTGTCTATATGAAATTCTCAGGAAAACAAAGCTGTCTTTAAGTGTGTTTAATATTGCATTGCTTTGCTGGTGAGTATTGTACTGAGCTCATGCACACACCAATTTGCTGAAGTGGTCCTGCTCAGTCTGCTGCTGGGCTTTGAGATCCTTGTTTTCTTGAGATAAGTTGTGGAGAATACTCTCCATCTGGCCCACGAGTTTATCCCTCTGCTCCCGCCACACCTGTCTCTCCTCGTCCCCCTTTTTCATCTTCTCCTCCATCTGCTTGACTTCCTGTTGCAAAGCCTGTCCTCAAAATATAACCTCATTATTAGCACAGATATAATGTAAGGTCCTATTGCAAAGCGGATCATGACTCATAATAAGAGTTTAACCTCTAAATTGAAGAATATCACAAATTAAAATGACAAGAAAATGCTTGTCAGTGCTTTATCTTCCTCCTGTTGCATATTTTAAACATTAAGTAAATCATTTGTCGCTAAAGACGGCAGCGGCATTGATATTACTGCAGGAAGTTTCCAATTGTGAATGCATTATAAGATAAATCTGCAGAATACTTTCTGTAACATCCTAAACATTTGGTAATAAATTTGCTGAAGACCAATAATAAATGTTAACACTTTTTGTGTGTGTGTATATATATATATAAATTTTAGGAAAATAAATGATTGATTTGTTGAAAAATTGTTTTACTAGAGGCATGAAAGTGTTGAATGACAGCTCACCTTTACTTTGGTTTTTAACTCCCCTTCATGGGCTTTGCTCGTAAGGAGGCACTGGGTGTCTTTTTCATATGCTTTCTTCACTTTTGCCAATTCCTTCTGTGTACCTTGAAAATGGTACAGATAAGAGGAAAACAAACAAAAATGTGAGCAAAATCGACATGACTTTTACAAAAACTAGGAAGTTATTGTAAACTTGTTTCATTCATTGAGTCATCTAAAATGACGAAACTGGTGCTATCATCCTCTAATATATATATATATATATATATCCTGTTATTGCCCTCTGTGATAAATAAAGTCTTCATCCCATCTAATACAAGCGGGGGCAGAGGATTGGGAGAATTGGGGTTTACGTCAAGCAAGCAACTAAGGCTATATCACGGCAAGGCGGCCAGTCTGTAAACAGATGCCACATAGAGAATGAACAGCCTGCCTGAGACGAGAGTTGAACCCAGGACAGCCACTGTATTGGTGACAGGCACTAACCATTGTGCCGCCACACCGCCCTTATCTCATACAAATGTAAGAAAATGTGTGATTCCATATTTCTTTCTAAAACCATCTGACAAAAGCCACTCATGCGTGTGTTTGTGTGTGGGTGTCACATACTAGCGAGCTGCTCCTCCAGATTCTGTGTAGTCTTTCCTTCCTTGGTCACTGTTGATGTCAATCGACTGCACTCTATGGTGGCCATGTTCAATTTTTCCTCAAGTTGTTTCTTCTCTTCCATAGCAATTGCCACCTTAGGAATGTCACAACAGACTACTGTACTTTACAAAACATTGCTATATATTATGAATAAATTTTCATTAAGAAAAATAATTATAAATAATAATTTCATCTATACCAAGTTGACCATGCTATTCATTAAAACTGGGATTTACTAATCAATGCATCATAGTAACTAGGGAAAAGTCTTACTTTCTTTTCCAGTGTTTCACAGTCATCCAGTGCTTGCTTGTACCTGGCTATAGCAGCATCTCTTTCCCTTCTAAGCTCTCCTAAGTCCCTATTAATATTTTCTCTAGTTTCTTCTGCAATCTTCAGTTTGAGAGTGGTGCTCTCCTTCTCCACCTTGAGGGCATGGACATCTTGCACAAGCCTGGCTCTTTCTTCCTTCACTACAATGAGATCTTTTGAACACTGCTCCTTCTCAGCCTGCAGTCGAGCATGCACGCATGTAAGTTCTCGAAGCTCACGTCCTGAATCTCCACTCTGACTGACCAGTTGTTGGTATCTGTCGGTGACCTTTGTCAGTTCTGTCATGTATCAGAAACTGTATTAAAATATGCCTAAAGTACATGCATGCCTGTCCATCCAAACATTTTTTTCTCTCATTCTAACTTTGAGACCAAACAGATACATAGCATTCCACAAGAATTCAGCTTCTGTGTGCAATGTGTCAAAGAAGCATGACAGGCATCTGACGAAAATATGTAGAATCACAAATAACAAGTTTTCTCTATGTAGGTTAACATTTCTGAATATCAGATGCTAAAGGTGGCTTTGCACACCTGTCATCAAGAACTTGATTTCATTTTCCTTGTCGATGAGAATGCTGTCCTGTTTGGCCATGGTCTCTTCTTGTTCCACAAGTGCATCTTTCAGCCTCTGCACAGCTGCTTCATTTGCTTTTGCATCTGTGAATAAATAAATCTTAAAATTGTAATGCTTTAAGTGCCTTTTAAGAACTTTTCTTACCTGAAATTTAAGAGCTTTTTTTTTTGTTCAGTTCAGTATTATATACCTTTAACAATCAAGTCCTTTTGGGCTTGCTCTGCAGCTAACATCTGCTGGAGCTCTTTCACATGGTCTTTCTTTGCAGCCAGGTGCTTGCTCTTAAGTACAATCTCTTCTTCAAGCTCCTTGAGCCGGCTCTTCAATTTCTCTACATCTTGTTTCTCTGTGTTGCTGGTGTCATGCTTGGCCTGAAAATGTCAAAGACCAGGGTTCAGTGAATAAGCAGCGTTTTTACGGGTTTATAAGTTTGACAGGTGCGCAAAGCTCTAGCATCTTGCCATGCCAGTAAGTCAGTAAAAGCTCTATATATCTCTCTTTATATCTATATATCTCTGTATCACAATGACAACTCTCAAAATTCTCATCTCTTCTCAACTTACTCTTACCAAGAGACCAAGTTATTATACAATTTATTATTATACAAGTTAGCTCAAACAGAAGTAATGACCAAATTATTAAACAAGCTACTGAAGGCACTAGCAACAACAAATGTTAAAGATAGGTGACAAAGCATGCCTGTTGACTGAAAGCTGTGTGGCTGCATCAGCACATCACGCACAGGCCAAGCCACACGTGAACAAGTGGGAATATATTGCACACCAATATAGTTTAGAAGAATCTAGAAGGGGTAGTGGGGGTTGAATAGTGGCCAGCTCTTCACTTCCCATCGAGACACAGCAGGTGCCAAGACATTTATGAGTGGGTAGTGGAGCTGTTTTCCAAACAAGGTTCAAACTTTTTTTTCTTTTTGTTTTGGACTCTGGATTTTTGTAAATCATTGGAAATTTAGGGTTTTGTTTTATGTAGACATTACTTAATCATTTGTAAATTGTTAAACAGGCACAGCAGACCTAGAAAGGCAGCAAGGGATGATGGCTATGTTAGAGGTGCAAGCTTTGTTGGATATGAGACTGCTGGCTAAAGAGTCAGGAGTGTAAAAACAAGGTATGGTCACCCATTCCCCAGATGAGATACCTGCTGTTGTGTGAAACAGCAATTCTTCATGTCCACCCCTGGAAGTGGGTTTTTTTTATTTGGAGTGAATGTCAAGTTCTCAGAAACAGTACCTGAGAGTTTTGTGTGCACGGCAACTGGCATCAAAATTGTTAGAACAACTTCAAACTTGGTACCCCCTGTGAGTAAATGCTACAGAACAGCTCTTATGTTTTTCCAGTTCTAGCTGGGCACTGAATATAGAGAAAACTACTATTGGTATCTTTAGTAGTGCAGTGTGACTATTGATTAAGCTCAAAAGACTTCAATTGGCATGTTTAGCACTGCAGTGATTGTATTAACTTTTTGGTTTGCATGGAACTTAATAAATTCTTAATTACTAAAACAGGACAACCACCTTTATTTGGTTTAAGTGTGAGTGTTATTTTTTGTTGTTGTTTAATTAGGCCAACGAATGTGCTGTTATAAATCTTTTATTAAAATAGACAGGGCCTGAAGGAGACAGGCGTATGTTGTATATGCCTAGGAAAAAAGAGCGTGCTAACAGCAGAATGAATGCACGAATATTGGACATGTATGCGAGTATCCATGAGAGCCAAGTTATTAAACAAATTATTATAATGCCAGTTACCTTAAACACTAACAATAGCCAAACTCAAGTTACCTCATAATACACATGCACATCAAGACAAAATCTTTGAGACCATAGACTAAACCTGGGCAAAGAGCAAAGTACGAACACCCTCTAAAGGGAAAAAAGAAAAGGATTATTAAAGAGAATGAAGTTGCCTATTTACCTGCAGGTCATTTAACTGCTTTTGCATCTCTTCCAATTTCTTTAAGCTCTCTGTAAGCTGCTCTTCAAGGCCCGCTATGGTGGCATTATTGCTTACCATGGTGACACTTGCCTGCTTAAGTTCCTGGCGTAGACTGGCTTCCCGCTCTTGACTCTGGGTCATCATAACAGCCATGCACACACACATTCAAGTATCAAACGCTGCTACAATATTTTGATTTTATGATGCACAAGACCCCCAAACAACCAACAAAACAAAACAAAATTTGAAGAGAGAGATAAAGTGAAAGGAATGAAGTCTAAGTAGGAGAGGGTGAGGCAGAACAACCAATGGCAAAGATTAATAAGTGTTTGGTGAGTAGCTGGCATAAAAGTACATGCAAGTAAACAGTGTCTGGTGATTGCACACAAATAGAGCAAAAATCACAGTTGTCCCCTCTCACTCACACATACATGCATGCACACAACTGGGAACAGAATGAGGAAGAAAGCTTCTGAAAACAGAACAGAAATGAAATTTTAAAAAAGAAAAGGGGAGGGGCAGATGAGAATCACACCTTTTTCAATTCTGTCTGCAGAAAATGTTTGTCTGCTTGCCTGAATAATGGCTGCTTCGTCTCATTTTCAGGCATTTTCTCACAGCTGACTGCTTTTATCTCTTGCAGCTCCACCATAGCATTGGAAAGCCTGGATCGAACCTCTAGAAGCTCACATTCACACCGCTGGTGAGCAGTCTCTGCCTCCTGAAGTAGTTTTTCTTTCTCTTCCAGTTCAGCTTGTAGCTTTCCTTTCTCACTATCTGTGAAACTGCCGACTCTTTTGATAGAACTGCCACCGCTCAGTGACTGTGACAAAAAGGAGGGTAAGTCTTTCAGGCTTTTTGTGTTTAAAATTTTCTCAAGTTGATCCTTAAGCCGTTCAGCTTCAAAGCGAGCAGCAACCAGGTCACTTTCCACTCGAATCTTTTCTTTGCGTAGACGACGCAAAGACCCTGGAGTATCAGGTGCAGCTTCAGCAGATCTGAGAGTTTCCACCTGTCTTTCAAGTTCCTGGGATTTGGCATGTTCTGCATTTAACTCTGCTTGTAGCTGCTGGATTTTTGTACTCTCTGTGGCAAAGCTTTCAGGCTTTAAGACCTGTTCCTGGGCTTGTGCAAGCATTGTTTCTTTAAGCTGTGCTTTGGTCAGTTCAAGTTCTTGGCTGACTTTCTCGAGGCATTGCACCAGGTGCTCTTGAACGTCTTTCGATTCTTTAACCTTTTCTTCGAGCAATGTTGCTTTCTCATCTGCACTTTGTTCTGACTGACTCTGGCCTTCTGTAGACGCTTTCAACTTTCCTATTTGGTTTTCAAGACTGGCTACTTTCTCTTTAGCTGTCTCTTCAGCTGCTCTCAAACTTTCTTTGAGACATTTTACCTCCTCCAAAAGATTTCCCTTTTCTTTGTTGATCTTGTCTGTTTCCTGCAACAGGATCTCAGCCTGTTTTTGAGAAGCCTCCTTCTCATATGTCAAAGCAGCAACCTCATCTTTGTACTTCTGCAGTATGGCCTTTTCCATGTGAAGCTGGGAGCGAAGGTCAGCAATTTTTACTGAAGCTTCACTGAGCTGCCCCAGCTGATGATTGCATTCAGATGCCTGCTTCTGCAACTCCATGAGAGAGCTGCGCAGATCTTCCACCTCTTTTTCTTTGCTGGCTAAAGCACTTTCCAATTCTGCCACTCGCTTTTTATGGTAAGCAGCTGACTTCTTTTGGGCTTCCTCAAGGCTAGTCAGTTTCTTGCACCTGATCAACTCCTTCTCCGTTATGTCCTCTAAAACTCGGCTCTTCCCAGCTAGTTCCTCCTCTATCTTTTTGCCTGATGACCTAAGTTCACCTAAAGCCTCCTCTAAAAAATTTTTGGAAGACTGAAGCTCAGCTTTTTCCTGCTGCAAGACAGACAGCTCTGTGCTGAGGTCAGCCACTTGCTTTTCAAGCACTTGCTTCTGGGATGAGGTTATGTTCACTTCTTCAATAGCAAATTTCAACTTTTCAGAAGTTTCAGATGCCCTATCTTCAGCGGTTGTCAACTGCAGTTTGAGTGCATCCATAGCTGTTTCTCTCTCTTTCAAAACATTCTGAGCAGTTTCCAGTTTCTTCTGAACTGTTTCCATTTCCTTAAGATGTTGTTCTTTTTTTGAAAGTATGGATTCTAGTTCATTAAATGCCTGCACCTTCTGCTGCATCTCTCCATGTTTAGCAGAAGCATCTTCTGCAAAAGTATGCAGTTTCTCTTGCAAATCTTTTATCTGTTGTTCATGTCTGATCTTTGAGGCTTCAATTTCTTTCTCAAGCTCTTCAACTCTGGACCCCTTTATAGCCAGCTTTCGTTTCTCTTCTTCCAAATCTCTTATTTGCTCTTGAGATTTCTGCGCAATAGCTTTTATTTCAGACTTTAGGGCCTCCACTTCTGTTGCCATTTGCTGCAGTTCTTGATTCTTCTGTTCCAAGAGTTTTAAAGGTTCCTCATTATTGATTTTTTCATCTTTCTCCTTTAGCTCATACTTCATCACTCTGGCTTCTAGCTGAGCTACCTTGGCTTTGCTGCTGTCTGCCTGTTTTCGAAGAGAAGCGTTTTCTGAGCTCTGTTTTTGCAAAAGAGAGTTGGCTTCATTCAGAGCAGACTGCAGCTGGTCTTCATACAGTGTCTTCTTATCAGTTCTGGCTGCCTGTTCTGACAGCTGTTTAACTTCCACCGAACGAGTTTCTAGATCAGAAGCAGTCTTGTTAATCATTGCTCTGAGCTCAGACACTACCATTTCCAATTCTTCCTTCTTCTGCAATTCTCTATCTAAGTCTTCTGTTTTGGATTTCAGTTCTTGTTCAAGTGTGTCTAGTTTTTCTTTTAGCTGGTCTCTTTCTTCACTTAGCTCTTCAATCTTTTTGTTGTGTGCCTCAAGAGTAATATGGTATGTTTTATTCTCATTTTCCACATGTGTCTTTTCTTTGTTAAGGGCTTTGATGGTCTTGCGCTGATCTTTAAATCTTGTTTGTGACATTTCTTTCTCTTTTTCAGTCTGGATAGAAAAAAACAAATGACCTTTGTTTGTTTGTTAAAAATATAGATTCAGAAGAAAATGCAGTTATTTGTATTTCGTAATTAAATTATTGATTTCTGTAGTTAGTAGTTAGACTGCCATTAAAATGTTCAAATAATTAGAAGAGCAGTTTTGAGGCTTTCCAGTAATTCTAGCTAGCTCCATTTTTTTCCCCTCAGAGTAGAGGCACAGTCAAAGCCGAATTAATATACTAATCTAAAGCACATACTTTCATATTAATCTCCACTACTTGTTAAAACATAATAATAATAATAATAGTGAAGAGTTTTATAGTGCATATTCACACTCATAGAGAGCATGCTCTTAGTGCTTAAAACGAGGAAGAGACGTGGACTAAGTAGATACAGAACAAAGGGGACGAAAGAAAACAACAGTACTGACGAAACAGAAAACAAAAGGCATCAAGTAACAGGAACAGAGAAATATAGTGATTCTGCGAGAAAGATGGGTAAAGTAGCAAGAGGGAAGGGGGGAGGGTAAGAAGGACTAGCATTGTGTGGACTGTGTTAGGAGTAATGCTCAAGGAAACATAGATCTTTAAAATGACTGATGCTTTCAAATGGCAGCCTCCATGTTAACTGCCCTTGTTTTCTTAATGGCACTAACCTTTCAATGGATTTATTTGTGTTTTTATGGTGATCTCCTAAATGGGATATCTGAACATGCAATTGCTCACCTGCTCCAGCTTAGAAACAACCTGCTTCAGCTGATTTTCAAGCTCCACCTTTGCAACTTCTGCCTGCAGCAATTGCTGAGTGGCAGCTGCAAGTCGCTTCTCTAGATCTTCACCTGAAGATTCAGCAATTCTCAGTTTCTGTCGCAGCTCTGCGGACTCCGACTGATAGAAAAGATTTTGTAACAATTTTTTTTTAAAACAATAGGAAATGTATAACTCTACCTTTTAACAGATGTTTGTATGTATCATAAAATATCTACACATGCTGGATGACATATATTTTAAAAAAATAACATTTTAGTTACAATGTTTCTGTTTGAATACTCTTAGTAATTTAAGAGAACCCTTTTCAGTTTGCTGCTGCTTTTTGACGCCACATTTCAATGAACTCACCAGTCACCTTAAAGAAAATCTCTTACATTGCTAGCCAGCTAACGAACCTGATTGTCTGTTAGTTCTGCCTGCAGCTCTTTCTTGCTCTCAAGCTGTCGCTGTAATTCACCACTGGCAGATGACATTTCTTCAAACTTTTGCTGCAGCTCCAGGAGATCAAACTGGCTCTGTTCCAGGCGGTGCTCAACATCTGCCTTACTCTCCAGCTGTTGCTGCATGACCTCCGCACACTGCCGGGCATCTTGAAGCTTGCGGCGCAGTTCAGCAGACATGGTTCGATTCTGCCACAAATCAATCTTCAAACGTACACAAAATGATCACCAAGTTGAATTTAGTTTTCTCTAAGGCAATGAAATTACAAATCATTAATCTAATAACTGATATTCTAGTCTCTTTCTGTCATTTTTCAGTAAACAGATAAAGCATGTTACTATACAGCAGAGTACATAGAGCATGGAGTGCAGTAATAAAGAAGACATATTATGATGACTGCAAACTGACATGTCTATTAGAAATAACAGTCTTACTCTTTAGCTGTAATAGTATATTGCATTGCTGTTAGACAAGACTGTAGATTTGGGGAGTCAGTCAGTGATAAGTTTGGGTCAAGTCTGACCTGTTTCAAAAATAGCTATTTCTTAGATAAACATCTCAAAACAAAACAAAACTAAGGCAAGAAAGAGACAATGGTAGTTAAAAGTTTTACATACCTGGTTGAGCTCCTTTTGCAGATCTTTCAGCTGGCGAACAACATCTAGTCTGAAGCTTTCGTCATGTATCTTTTCTTTCTTTTTCTTCTCTTTTTCTTTAGGTTCATCTTCTGATGCTGCAAATTTCCGTCGTCTCTTGGAAGGTGACCGAAGCTTGTCAGGTGTCAAAGACATCTTTACAGGTGAGTGTGCTGATTTGACATGATTCTGAGACTTTAACAAAGCCATCTGTGATTTCAGATTGTTGATCTCTGCAGTATATCCATGGATGAGTGCCTTTTCTCTCTGCTGGAAATCCTGCTCTTCTCGCATCAGGCGGTTTTTCATAATTGATAGCTCTTCCTCACATTTCTTTAGTGCCTCACTTGCACTGACTTTCTTATGGCATTCTGTCAATCTTCCTTCCAGTTGAGTCAACTCTTCTACAATCAAAAAAGGGGGAAAACTGCTTTTAGTTTCCTGTACTTGAAATTTTTTACATCATTTGAAAGCAGCCAGCACTTTATTGACTGCCCATCTATCATTGTATTACACAATTAAGCTGTAAGATTGTATTTCCCAATAAGTTTTACGAATATTGATTTATCACTAATGTATCATAATTTTTTATTTTCTCCAACTACCTTTTGGGCTTATGCTTTCTATTAAAAAGTTTAGGCCACAACTGTCAGAATATTTCAAGCAAGAACATAGGTCATATTTGTTCTACTTTTATATATTTGCTTTTATATGCATGCAAAATATGTACATTTATTCAACATCCACATCACATGTAATAACTAATCCACACCCAGCAATTTATGTAGTGGGCAGAGTGCTTTCCTTTTCATCTCACCCATGTGTATCTGGTGCCAAGTTATCCATAACGGCAAACTCACTAAACCTTTTGTAATGAAGACTGGCATAAGATAGGATTGCATATTATCGCCGACAATCTTCCTGATGGTCATAGACTTGATTATGCGTAAGACAACCCAAGACAACAACACCGGTATCCAGTGGACCTTCACCACACAGCTAGAGGACCTGGACTTTGCAGATGACAGTCTCCTATCTCATCAGCAGCAGCATGCACAAACCAAACTGAGTAAGCTATCAGAGGAAGCAGAGAAGACCGTCTTAAAGATCAACAGAAAGAAGACTGAAGTGATGAAAATCAACAACAAACAGGAACTTCCAATCCATCTACAAGGAGAGAACATCCTAGAAACAGACCGCTTCACATATCTGGGGAGCATCGTCAGCAAGGACGGTGGAGCAGACGACATCAGAAGCTGTATAAACAAGGCCAGGCATGCTTTTAACAGCCTACGCCCCATCTGGAACTCCCGAGCCTTATCCCTCCGCAGTAAGACCCACATCTTCAACACCAATGTGAAGGCAGTCCTACTGTATGGCTCTGAAACCTGGAGAGTGACAAACACTATCAACAAGCTCCAGACCTTTACCAACCGATGCCTTCGCCATATTTTGGGAATAAGATGCCCTGGAAAGATCTCCAATAGCAGCCTGTGGAAAAGAACTAACCAGAATGCCACTAGTCAAGACATCAAAAAGCGCAAGTGGGGCTGGATAGGACACACCCTGCACAAACCAGCTGACACCATTGCCAGGCAAGCACTTGACTGGAACCCTCAGGGGAAGAGGAGAGTTGGGAAGCCAAAAACAGACTTGGAGAAGATCAGTAGAGAGCGAGGCAAAGGATGCCGGAACCACAGGGGCCCAACTGAGCCAGAGGGGGGCTGCCCAAAACCGGGTCCGCTGGCGAGGAGTTGTTGCGGCCCTAAACTCTACGAGGAGTAACAAGGAACGATGATGATGATGTGTATCTGGGATGAAAAAAAAAGATGGGTAGAAACATACAGTTTACCACCCCATTTGATGCATCTGCTGCTGCACCCAGCCTTTAGAACAAAAATCACAGGCTTGATTGGTCTGCCAATCTACCAGTGCCATTAGTAAAGACATCCATGCTTGTTGCAGGTTCCATCTTAACATGCTTGAAATAAAGTGTTGTCATGTTACACCAGTATTTGTCTGATGTAACAGTCATAAGGTGTTTTTGGTTTCTTTATGCCCTACTACCACAGTTGCTGAAGTGATCCACTAAGTACTGTTGCTCAGATTCAGCACATCCTTCTCACCATAATTTTCTTGGCAATCTACGTCCTGTATGATAAAACTGCGAATGGTCTGAAGGACACGTCCTTATTCCTAGTGGGACAGGAAACTGTAAGGCCATAAAAATCTCAGTTTAACATATTTTTCTCATGAAGTATTCTAGCCTTTTAGTGATCATTATCATCATATGACCAACATGTATCCATTGCTGGCTGCACCATACACACCAACATTCCACCTGATATAGACACAAGCATTCACTTATCTTCATGCATCAATATCAAGGAACTGCATAAAATATGGTTATTAAACAGAGACAGGTTTCACTTCGACAAACACTGAACAATAAAACATGCTAAGTTTATTATTAAATGATGTTTGTTTAAAACTATAGAATTTAGGATTTTTCTCCCCTTAAAAATGCTGAAAAGGTATCTGGCAGATCAGAACAATACTTTTTTTTCCTCATTCCATTAATCTTCTCAGGTTAAGCACTGCAACCTGTCTCTGTTGTGCAGAACCTTTTAACAAATGACACGGCAACCTCTCTCATTAGTTCATTGCATTACTGTTTATTTAACTGAAGATTTCATTGCATGGTCTATGCAGACCTCCATCAGCTTTATTGCTTAAAAAAGAAGAAATGAAATTAATAACGTAGGTAACAAAGAGAGAAATAAAACAGTGAAAACACTAGAGCATTTAATCATGGATTGTTCTGGTCCACCAGATACAAACAGTTGTTCGTTTGCCTAAAGCCATACAGTTAAAACATATATATCTGCTTTATTAAAAAAAATATGAAATTTGATTATGATCAACAGTTCCTAATCCTACTGATAAATATCACAATATCAGTACCTTTGATCTTGGCTTCTTAAGGAATATACCATTATATGGCCATGTACATTATAAAACAAGCATTAAAAGTACAAACCGAAAGTCATAGTTTTGTTCATTACATTCAGACTACCCTGAAAGACCCCAAGTGACGCACAAGATCAAATACACATTCTTTCAAATACATGTTTCTTAACTACTTCCATTTTACATTTAAGCTACTTAAAGAAAATCAGAGGCTCTGTTCTGTAACTGGCTATTCTAATCAATTTAAGATCACTATGCTGAGGTAAAAACAAACAAACTCAAAATAAAACAAAGTAAAACCTACCATGTTAGAAATTTAAAGAACAATTTTAACAAATTAGATAAAACAAAAGTGATAGTATCACTTTCTCACCACTTGCTTTCCTTTTGATATTTTTCATGCTAATTTCAGAGATATCTCTGAACTAAGACATTGGTCTGCAGCCTTTTCATATATTTACAAACATGTGCAAAATGTACCATAAGCAAAATTTGCAAACCATGAAACAATTATAAATATTTGAAAAAAAGCAATCCATTCATGAAAGTGTCTTGGTTAGTATCAGCAACTGCAAGCAGCAGCTGTCCCATTGTAGTAAGAAATGGCGTGATGCTCCAAGGCATTTAAACAACTCGTATAAAGGATGAATCACCAAGGAAGCATAAAACTAGCATGTAGAGGTTCATGAGAGGTAAGGTAAAAGCAAATGGATGTGTTTACAAGTGTTGTATTTACTAAAGTTTTCTGTCAAGCCTAGAAAAAGCAAAAGGATGAAGAAAAACTCATAAGTTATGACACTTAAGCCAAGCAGTTCTACACCCACTGTCAAGGATTAGTCATTTCTTTGTAACCAAATTCTTTGTCATTGTGCCTTCTAAAGTAAGGGGAAAACTTGTTTTCCTTTCAATGTCTAGATCGCAAATTGTATCTTCGTGTGTTGGCATCACAAATAGCTGACTCCCTGCGTTTAATTTTGCCTTTTGAATGAGATAAGCTAAGCCGATTCTTGAAATTACCCTTTCTGAACTTGTTCTCTTTGTGTTCTACAGTTCCAGAATTTGTTTTCAAAGAAACAGGGGCATTAGATTCATTCTCTATGTCGGAAATCTTCCTCTTACATGAAAGTCTACTTAACTTCGAGCAAGTCTCTGCCAAATTAAATGGTGAATGCTTAATTTTGCTAGGTGTTTGCTTGAGCCGCAGCAAACTTGTCTTGGTGTGCCTGGACATTAATTTCTGAATGGGGGTCACCATCACACGCAGAACTCGGTTTTTCTCTGTTTTTGTAGCAATGAATTCAGGAGTACTAGGAATGACAGATGATTGGCAGATCAGTCCAGGAGAGTTACAAACTACTGAGGATGGAGAACAAACCTGGGACTGGAAACGATGTCTAATGACAGGGGATGGAGTGTTGGAAACACATTCTACTAAAGACTGATTAGGGTCCCTTTCATCAACACTGCCAAAAGTAGGAGAATCTGGAGCAACCGAGCAAAGAGGATTAACTGTAGCCACTGGTAAGGCTGCTGTGTGATGGAAAAGGTTCAGGTTCTGCTTTTGCTGGGGGTTGCTGGGGATGACACTGTTGTCACAGCTACCTTTCATGTTGCCAATGCTGTGGTTCTTTGCTTCTATTTTCTTTTCAGACTCTTCAAGTGTCTGCCTGCTTTCTTCAAGGAGCTGTCTAAGTTCACGAATGGTTTCAACCTAAATCAAATAAAAATAACCCATCAAATGTGCAAGCAACCAAGCTAAAATCCTACAACATAAAGAACAGCATGACTTGAGTACCTTTATTTCTCTAAGGTCTAAAACTCATAAAAATATTAGTCCATTTTACTATAAGACAAACTGAAAAACTCTTAGCCGTCTTGTTACTGTTTACACCATTTCAAAATTAACACATATCAAAGTACAAGTTGTTGTACCTGTTGCGTCATTTTTTCTTCATCTTCAGCAATGACAGCCTTTAATTTTGTTATTTCTTCCTCTTTCTGGTGAAAGGTATCCCCTGCGTCCACAAGCATTTCATTGAGATCTTTGATCTCTTTCTCCTGCAATGAATGCATATCATTTATGACAGCATTTCAGACTTATATGATCCATACTACTATCGGAGAAACAAATTCATGACTTTTTTCTATATAAACTTCATTCTTTCAGTCTTCACAGTCACCCAAACAAGGAGTCTTTGGTACTTCTTCAGTGAGCGTTGTAGGATTTAAACCGAAACCATTTTTTTGGTTCTATACATTTCATGTCCAGCAGAACACAGTGGAATACCGGTTCAAAGAGCGTCAACTATTACTTTTCAAATTCAGTACTACTTGTCTAGACAAGCATTCGAGTAAAACATTGTGCCCTTCAGCAAAATTTTTCACTAATTCTGCCAGATCCTAGAATAATACCTGCTGTTTTTATTTTCAGCATCACTGCCAACTTAATTAATACTCACGTTATATAGTTCCCTTCCTTTACACAAACAGGATTTCTAAAACATCATTTTGCAACATGGCAAAATGTCAAACTTTTATTTGTGAGCCACAGCTGATTGAAACACACTGGCCTTAATGGCAGTGTCTATGTGCAAACAAAAAGACAAGGAGCTAGAGCAATCAGTAATATTCAAATCAGCAGGATATTCTGCATCTACATCAATTTCTGGTTCATTTAGAACAACAAACATGCAAGTTAACTTAAAAATATTTATACTTCAATGTTTTAACAAAAATTAGTAAAGTATTGCTTTTACCACACTCCCTGACATATTCGTGATATCCTAGAATATTTTTTCAAATGCTGAATTTTCCAGGTACCGGAAAACATTTTTCAAACTATACTGACTTTTCAAGCGTTTCCCAACCCACATGGACTCTGAACATAATGCTAAGTAAAATTGTTGTTCCACTTAAGTGATTTTTTTTTCTCTTTTGCTTGTTACAGAAGTAACATTCTTTTTATGCATGCCAACCATGCAAATGTTGCTGCAGGATGATTAAGGTTTGTTAGAAATGTGTTTAAGCAGAATTAACTCTTTCTATACGATTTTCGGCCACAGCAGCACACTGTAATGCTAGCTTGGTAGTGTCACAAAACACATCACACTGTGCATAAATATATAAGGGAAGAAACGTTTGGCCTTTTGGGGGATTGGTTTACTATGAAATATTTTCCCTTAACCTGCTGAGTCCGTAGAGCCAGTTTACTGGCTTACCCGGCAAAGCGGGATGAGCCATAATTGTGGCTCTGCAGTTTCACTATCATCTTCAAAATCATAAAATTTTAAGCCCATGTTTTTGAACATAGAAATATTTTTATGATGGGCTATGAGGGTTAAGGAGCTAAAATACTCAACTAATCAGGCACACTGAAACCTCGATTTTTGTTGGATGCCTTGGATTTTGTTGGCGTGCCCATGTGACCTTGCTGTTAACTTTGCAAATGGAGCAACCCACACATTCTCCTGCTCAGTGTGGCATTGATTCTTGTTGTGTGAGCATAAACCTGGGCCTCTAGCCAAACAATCCCATTGCTTTTCAAGGGTTTTGTACTTTTTTTATTGATACAATTTCATATACCATAAATTTTGGTCTCTCACCCACTAAATGTTTTTTAACATCTTAATTTTTTTCACAAATAAGGTGCACTGGTTTATAACCCGCAAAAATATACAACATGAAAGCTGCATCATTGGCATTTCGTCATGATTTTGAGATGAGGGTGTATGCTTCAGCAACTGATCTTAATGCTTCAATTGTATGGGGCTTTGATTTAAAAATGTAAACAGTTTAACACTGTAACAATGTTAATAGATAACTCTTTAACACGGAGCTCATCGAAAAATTAATCGGAATCTGAACAATCCGCAAACAAGCCACAGGGTTTAATACAGTTGGGGAAAAAAGTTGGGGCTTATAGTCCCAAATTTATGGTGATTACTGCATAAACAGTATTGGGTGTAATGTGTTTATTTTGAGTTTTTCAGTTTCATAACCCACGTAAGATAAAATCACATGCTCAGATCTCACTGTCCCTGTTAAGTGATTTCCTTGCTTATAGGTTAACCCTTTCCTATCAACTTTGGGAGCAAAGAAAGTTTCCTGAGCCAGCAGCTCTTTAGTCTTTTATGTTCATTTTATATTAAAATAATTTGGTACATTTATTTCATTTATATTAATTTGTTGTTTTTGATATGAAACACTTTATTCTCTATAAAATGTGTTTTTGGTATGTATATTAAAGTGTCTAAAACGAATTAATTGGATTTACATTGATTCATATGGAAATAATTGCCTCAGTTTTTGTTGGGTTCAGGTTTCATCGATTGTTTTCACACGAATTACTGATGAAAACCAAGGTTTTGATGTATTTTGTTAAATTTGAAAGTAGGCAATGATTCAGCTGGTCAAGAGCCATGTTACTCAATTTGACAAAGATTTGTATTTCCACAGCCAAAAACAACAGTAATATTTGGAATTTTATATTCTAATAAAATATTTAATTGTTTGGCACTTTATGTTTGCATATGTGTAAATAATTTTTATTCTATTTCTGCCTTGCAATCTACTTCATGTCAGGAGCTCTCTCTGTTACAGTTACCATCTTTCATGTGAATGTAGTACAAGAAAACAAAAACTATACTTCTTGCAAATCCCATCATTTAAATGTTTGAAAAATGCTTTTTAAAATGGTCTGTCAATGATTGTTGTCTTTATTGTAGGTAAACAATGTAAATACTGAAACACATCATATTTTGTGTCACCCCTACCTTTCTAAATGTTCAGTTCTGTTGCTTTTGTCTGCATGAGTTAAAAATTATACACGTTCAGTAAATATTAATAAATGTGTGATTTGTATAGCGCATACTCACACTTGTAAGGAGCATGTTCTTAGCGCTTAAGATAAGACGAGACATAGACAGCATACGACAAAAAGGAAGGGTGAACAACTTTACTGATGACTAATAAATGATAAATACAGAAAACAGAGAAGTCTTTGTGCCCGTTTTGATTTTGTGCCCATCATTCTACATATTTTATTAAATTGAAAACTGTCACTGATATGCAGCTTTTTAACTCCTCCTTGGTGTGCTGCCCAGCAATAGGTAGTGCTTTTTACCAGTAGGGTATTGTCAAAATACACATACACCGAGCGTAAATGACTCTGTAAGGGAAGAAACTGTTGGTATATTATTTAGGAATTGTTCTGTGGATTACTTCCCTTAGAAAGCTGGGGAAAAAAAGTCAACTGATCAGGTATTTTGTTATATTTGAAAGTAGGCAATGATTTAGTTGATCAAGCGTCATATTTGTACAATCTGCCAGTTTCTCAATTCGATATGGATTTCTAATTGTACATTGGAAATTGGCAAAGAAAATTTTAAGTAATATTTAAACTCTAATGTATATTCTAATAAAATGTTTGGTGCTTTATGTTTGTATACATTGTGTAAATTTTTTCTGTTAATTCTACTTCCTGTTCTGACCTCTCGTCCCATTACATTACTCTCTTTTATTTAAAATTAGTACAAGAAACCAAAAACTATATTTCTTAAAAGGAACACCAGGTAAACGTTTAAAAAATGCTCTTTAAAATTTTAAAATGGTGTGTCACTGATGGTTGTGTTTATTGTAGGTTCATAGATATAAATATTTAAAAACTACTGGTCAAGCAGTCGACTGAGGAGATGGGATGTGACCCGAATGAGTTAAAAACCACTAAGAAGTAAAAAATAAAATATAAGTTACCTGCTGCCGAAGCCTTTCTTTGGCCTCTTGAAGCTGTTGCCCCAATGTTTCAAGTAGCACTGAATGACCAATATCATCTTCACACTGACAATAGAATATAAAAAAATACATAGATCATGCAGCACTCAATTTCAAAAGAAATGAAAGATCCAAGGTTAAATTTTCAAAAGACTAAAGCTATCATTGACGTTCACATCAGCAGGTTGATGCTTTAAAAAAAAAAAATCATTTTGTACTTTAGATCAGTTTCTTTATTGTTTTTATGTATTGCTACTTAACAATAACAAAAATCTCACCAAGAACATTCACTATAAAAACTTAAAGGTTACTTTAAGCTTGTCTGTACATTTGTATTTTAACCAAATTAGGTCCTTATTTTGCAGAAAGATTAAAGTTCTCCTGGCACATTCCCCACCGCATACGATGCTGCGTAATATTGGATTCCAAAGCAATTTATCTTACCTTGGCTGCCTTTTCAGGTACAATGCTTCTTGATTCCTTAATCTCAGCAATCCTCGTTGCAGCTTCCTGAAAACATTTAAATGGTGGTTTACATGGTAATATTATAAATATAGTTTTTGTCTGTTATCAGCACCATCTTCACAATTTTAAAAATCGAAATTATTATTTAAATAACTTTTTTTGCATTAAAAATACAGTGAGCATATTGGTGCTCTGATTATTTCCATCACAGAAAAATGTTCACAAGAATAATCTTAAAGCAAATGTATGTCAGAAACAAAAAGCTGGAACTAGCAAACCTCTTCTGTTTTTTTCTGTGCTTCTTCTGCCTTCTGAAGTTTTTCAGCATGTTCCTGAAATGAAGATGCTAGACTAAGAACACAAATGCAGAGCTTTATCCCATCAAGGGAAAACAGCTCACTACTAACTCATCACTTAACAGGATAATTTTTTTTTTAATTTATACAGATATATATTTTTATATATTATGTAGATAATTGCTTATCTACATTGTAACTCAGAAAAGGATTGGGGAGAGCGGGGAAAAGAAATCATCATATTTCCAGGGTGGGCCAAATAAAACCAGTACATCACTATGTAAATGGAAGTGGAGTGAAATGGACAGCACATACCGATTTTATGTGGCACACCTTGTACATCTATTTCAACATGGTAAAAGGAAAAAAAGAAACATATTCACACACCCCCACAAAATTTATTTAAAGGCTATGGGGCTGTGAAGTAAGTCAAACTGAAAGGAGTGCTCACTTTATTTTTCCGTAAAAGATCAGCTGTCTGGAACTGCAACTCTGTGATTTCACTACGCAGCTTATTTATCTCATCTCTGGCTTCAGCCAAGCTTACATCCCGCTCCTGCAACAACAAGAACCCTTGCAATAGGCCTTTAGACAAATAGAAGTAAAACAATGTCTATGATCTATAGCAAGATCTATGTCAAAACCCACAATGTCTTTGAAAAATATTTTATCTGGTAATCTTATCTGGTAAAGTAGCTAAAAGTAGCATTTGCTGTTGTGGTTTTGGCTACTTCTTATTGATGGCACACATAATACCGTTAAAAATTCTGCAAACAATTGCTCATTTTCTCTAGTTGATGTATGAATAATGCTGTATCAGCAAACAGAAAATAAGCAAATCGTGACTTTAAGATTATTGCAAACCCACAAGTCCATAAAAATTTGCATAGTGCACTTTCAACAGCCCTTTGTTAAGAAAAGCCAGATTTATACACACACATGCATATGTTGAAGTGAGAAGAGAGAAGTTGAATGATGCAACATTGTTTGCAAAGTCTGATGATTTGATTTGATGGACAATTCTTCCATGTCTACCAATATAACATTTGCTAGGTTTAATATGATTCACACTTAAGTCTTATTTATAAAAGCTTCTTCTACGAATACAAAAATGTCTACAGTTAACAAAAATTTTGAAACAAGGAAAAGAGGCAGCTTTGAAAAACATGGTAAAGATCTAAGTAAACATCTCAAAGCAGGAATTTTAAAGAAAAGTCTTTTTACCTTTTCAACAAGCAACAAATTCATAATTTATAAAAAAAATCTTTTCTTTGTTCATTGTGTAAAATTTTCCTGAAGTGGAAACCTAACTATGCTTTCTAAACAAATATAGAAATCTGAGATTTATTTCCTCAAACAGCCCTAACCTATTTAAATACAGCTCAAAAGAGAGACTTCAATCAATAAACCAGTCCATAGACCAGACTGGTTTTTAATGATGTTTTTTCTGCACCATGGAAGAAATTAATAAAACACAAAATAAGCACATTCTTACTTGTACTTTAATTCGTTCTTGGTACAGCAGCAAGGATGAGACCCATTCATCATCCTCGTCCACCATAACACTAGCATTTTGCTTAGTCTTGCTGCCCCCAGATCCAGATGGCTCCTCCAGACGTGGCCTCTTACTTGGCTGAGGTTCAATGTTGTCCATCAGAAGTTTCAGTCGCTTTTCAAATCGTTCTTCCTCTTCCTGCTTGGTTTCCTTCAGCATGGTACTATGAAGTGGGGAGTGAAAATAAAAATATCACTTCAGCTTACAACAGTGATTGGGAACGCCTGCATTTTATGATGTATGATAGTGTCATTGTGCTCTCAAAATAATAACTGCAAAAAGTATGGTTGGTCCACAAACATTTAATTTTTTTTATCAATACATTCAGTACCAAACATTCACATGACCATGTCTAAGCCACAAATTTGCAGGTAATTGCATCAATAGAGGAGACCTTTTTGGATAACTATGCATGCATGCAACCTTCATCTCAGGTGTCAAACCGAGCTTTTCTAGTTTTCGATGTTACCTCACCACTGTGTGCAGCATTTGAACATCTGTGCTTACCATGAAAATAATTGTCATCGAAGCATTGCACACTCAACTTCTGTTTCATTTTTTTTCTATACAATTTTCACACAATGTAATGCAAACTAGGTAGTGTCACAAAACACATCACACTGTGCATAAATAAATGTGTATTGAATGAGTTAAAATCCCCAAACTTAATCATAATTTTTTTAATGAACAAAAATGTTGTGACTGACACAACTTAAGAAAATTTGCAGCAGGTGACAGGTGCCTATAGTTTTAGTGAAGCATGATGCTTTGTTGGCATCAACAATGCCTTTCACGTTCAGAGATCTTTATGAAATGTCAATGTTCTTATTAAAGCTGAGAATGAAAGTTTCATAGGAAGATTGTTCCCAAACATTTTAAATGCAATCAAGCAATTTTTTGTTTCCAGTGTGCTTTTTCCCTGCCTATTTTACAGTATGTGCTACAGTTACACCTATTGTTTGACAAATGTTTGATTCATTTTCAGTGTATATTTAAGCCAGAAAATCTGTCAAACAAAAACAATAAATTTTTTTAAATTGTCACTTTTGTGCACAATGTGAAATACACAAAATGCACCATTTGTGTCATCAGTCGGCTTTAATCAAAAACAAAGGGGGAAAACCCCTTAAAATTCTTGTACAAATTCATAGACTTGTTCCAAAAAATAATATATCCATGAATTTTTATTAATCAAATTGCTAAGGGATATTAAAGAAGAAAGTAAAATGTTCAAAAACTGTTATTTTTATCAACTGTCAAACTACTGAAATAAAATAATTATAACCAGTACAGAGTTTTAAAAAAAAAAAGGCATACAAAATGAAACATGACTTTCCCATATAAAGAAGGAATTCCTGCCCCCCTCTCTCACTCCCACACTCTTAACCTTTAACTGTTTGACGAACTTTAAGGCAAGTAACTGTAAATTTCAACAGGTGTGGGCTAATTTTTCAGAAATAGCCACAATTTTTCCAGCACATTTACTTAAAAACAATATGTTACAACAGAAAAAAGAATCATGCCAGTTCCTCTGTAGAAAATACATCAACAACAAAGATGAACAACTATAGTAGATGATGTTATTCCACATATTACGGAGTGCCTGTTTCAATTGATTTATGTGTAACATGTCCACTTTGTCCCACACAAGGCCCATTTAATGGTCTTGATTTTTTTCTTTATTTATGTTTTATTGTAGCTTCATTATGGTTGCGCTATAAACCTTTTATTATTGAACATTTGTATCCGGGTTCACATTTGTGCTGGCTTCAGCTTGGGAACAAATGCTCCTCCTCTCTAAGTGAAGCGTTTAGCATAGACTGTTAACTTCATAAATCTGCAGAGATGTGCGCTGATTGTAGGTGATGGCAAGAACCATACATAAAACAATGTCCATAACAAAAAACCCCTTTTCAAGCAGTTCTCACCTGTACATATCTTCAATTTTCACAAACTGTTCCTGCATTTCTTTGCAAACTTCTTGTCTGATGCGGATTTCATGTGCCATCCTTTCTTTTCTCATCTCCTTAATCTTTGCCTCCAGATCACATATCCTTGCCTCCAAACACTGATTTCAAAAATAAGATGAACATGGTGTCCTATAATATGCACTTCATATCAATAAGCTTTCTTGCCATAGTAATGTATAATTGTTCTTTTTTGTGGCATCAAATGCTACAGCCAGACTAGGTCTGTGGCTAGACAAAATGCTACAGCCAGACTAGGTCTGTGGCTAGACAGAAAGGCATGAGTCAGAATGGCATGGTACATGATACTTATCACCATTGCAATTAATTTTCCTGTACACAAGTAGCCTTTGATAAATAAGAATGAGAAAAATGTGAGTCAGCAGTAGGCAGGCTGTCAGATGGCAAATGCAGAATAACCTATACAAAGTTATGTCACACTTACCTCGACATAGCACTCCTCATCATTGCCAGATCCCTCATCCACTTCTTCCTCAGGATCAGCAAGCTCTGAGGGTATGCATCGCCTAGCTGTAGACATATTCATTCCAAGATACAGAATCTGAATGAGCTTTGTGCAATTCTGTTTTCTAAAGTTTCAAAACGGAATGCTTATTTCCTACATGTACTCTACTTCTGTTGTTAGTGAAATATGGTACACTATCATAAATATCTAATAAGTTGAGAAAAAATACTCATTGTTTTCTTCTTTTGTCTGCTTTAAGGGTTAATCATTTATCACAAATGTGCAAAGCTTTTTCCTATTTTCAATGCTAACAACCTTTCAGCTTTGTTCTATTAGACAAAGACTGAGATGCAAATGCAAAATTAATTCTCACAAAAAAGTTTTAAAATTTTGTCTTTAAAGATGAGACCAATTTATAAACATTAGTGGCACACAGATTTTAAGAGCCAAGTGGGATACCTGGAAAGTGCATTTAACTTGAAAATAAACTCATTGAACCCTGTAAAATTTATAAAATTTCTAGGTCAAGTAACCTTAACGACAATGTATCACAATGCAGATTTTTTTAAATATTTACTTCAGTTACTAACCAGGAGTGCTAGAATTATCCCAGCCAATAGAAGAAGCACGAACAGGAAAACCTTTCGTAGTTCTTTTTGGGTTGATGTACAATTCCGTTGGCCTTTCTTCTGGCTTGGGCAAAACCACCTTCACAAAATATTTTTAAAAGTCTGTTTAACAGACATAAGACCAGCAAACTGTAAAATTATTTAAAAAGGCTAATGGGAGAAGCAAAACAAACAATAAGAAAGAAACCAAATTAGAATGGACAAAATTGAAAATTGTGAAAGTGTTGATAACCGAGGATCACACTTTGCCACCTTTTATATATATATATATATTTATAAAAGTGTGCATAGAGATGTTTGTTGGTGTTAATTTCAAGAATGGAAAAGGGATATGCACCCAGATCTGGAGAAAAAGTATCTTGTACAGTTATTAAAAAAAAAAAAACTGCAATTCAAACTTAACATTCCTGATCTAGATGAACACAGAAGATAGAGACTAGTTAAGAGCTGAAATTAAGATACTACGATGTGAGATTTCAGTTTCAGGATCACCGGTTTTAAACCAGACATCTATAATAAAAGTCATGGAGGTTAGAGTCATGTTGAGCTGGCAAACTAACCCACAGTGTTCAATAGTAACTATGTGCATCAAAAAATGGTAGCAACACGCAGGAGGATAACAGTTCCTGTCTTGATTTTATCTTCTGACACTTGTGGGTTTTTGCAGGCAGCTTACACAAATTGTACCTGTTTAGCAATAGCTGAGAACTTGAAAACATTTAATGTCTCATCGAACATGCTGGCACATTGGCTGACATTGACTATCATGGCTGCTTTACCCCGTCCACAGAAGAAGTTCTGAAATAGTCTGGTTAGGCGGCTGTCCCGAAAAGGGATGATCTTTGGATTATCCCTATATGAATAAAAATAAATACATGTAATCATTTTATCTTGTAGAATCATTTTATATTCTACTGCTGGAGAAAAGATTGTGGTATTTTAATAAAAACATAATGATCAATTAGTAGACAGCATGATTTCAACCACAACTTATTGTGTCAGCTATGCTTAGAACACAATATCTGTTTCTGCAGCTCTCAGTTTAGTTTTGATACTGACTAAAGTAGTTCACGCTGCTGTAGCTTATTTCACTGTGTGGGAAGGCTCATTTTCCTCTGATTTTGACATCCCACTACTCAGGCATATAATAATAAAAAAAGAATTTTTATAGTGTATATCACTTCTTAACTGAGCTTACACGCTTAAGTAAGCAGCAAAAGGACCAACCATAGTAGCACAGCAGTTTGCAAAATACAGAAGACACAAGCCCTGTAGGTATTAAAGACTCTTAATAGCCTTAACTCAATAAGGTCAGCCTCCTTTTAGACACAATGTCTCCATTAGTAATCACATTTTGGCTAGTTTTTAAAAATTTGTATAAAAATAACTATATGTCAAAACTATAATTCAGAATTAGTTTTAAATATCTCATCAGCAGAAATGAACTGTTTTACCTTTAGGAAGTGGTACATTTTGTTTTTTTTAGAAAACTGGCATATATCAGCATACCCGAAACTACCTTTCAGATTCGTATTTCGGAAGTTGATCCACAGTGAAAATTTGCTATGTATGTTAAAGTTCCAGTTATTAATAAACACAATTAAATGTTTTACATATTATCATTATCATTTCATGAGTTCTCTTTTTTTGTTCCTGTACTGCTAACCATTCGTTAATTAAAAAAAATAATAAAACCATCGTACCAGTATGACTTCAACTGCAAGGCAAGCCGTAGCCGATGCGACCGCAATGAGTTAAAGGCTTCAAACGTGGATACTATGTGAAGCAACAGGGCTAAGCTATTCCAGACTAGGACTAAAGTAGTAAAAGCAGTGATGTGAGGCACATACAGATCTGTTTGAGCGAACCAGAGCGACAGACTTGGCTCGCAAGGCATCGCATCAGAAAGACATCTTGTGGCCAGACCATGCAGGCAATGATAGCAACTTCACAATCCGGACAAGCCTCAAACTGACAGTTGTCTTCATTCTTATCTTGCATCCTTTATTCCAGACCCACTATTTATTTTTTCTAATCAGTTCCCAATGATCTTGTTTATAGAAATGGAACAAATTTTAAGACTACACATACAGAAATGAAGGTCCCATACTTGTGATTCTGGTTGTTTCTCAAAAGTTCAATACAGCGGCCAAGTGTCAAGAGAGATGTATTGATGTTGCCAGCTTCTTTCAGACGTTCACCAGTAGTTTGTGTCTTAGCTTGCCTCTCAGACCCAGCCAAGTCACAGAGAGACAACCTGCACCACAAACAGATTTCACTTGTGAGTGACTATTTCATGACGTTTCTACAAAATGTACATCTCTAAAAATTGTACTCAAGTAATGTTACTATAAAACAATTCAAACAGATGCTCAGGTCTCATGTTAGAGCTATTTCTTTCAGCGGTGACAAACTGATGTATTTACTTTTTTTGTATGTGAAGGTACTGAAAGGAATGTACTTCAAGGGAAATGAAACTCAAAACTAATTCAAAACTGTTGCTTTCCTCTAAATGCTGAAACAAAACCATTTCTTAGTTTCAAACCTGAAGTTAACTGTTGATGGTAAGAATTATGTTACTATAAATCAGCACATGAACTGCCACAATAATTATTATCATAAACATATATTTTACCAATGCAATTAATCACCTACTCACATGCTTACACGTGCAAACTTGGGATTTCCTTTGTCAGCAACACGGATTATCTTAATGTTGAAAATGCAGTGACTTGAGAAAAACAGGTAAAAAATGTCATTTATATATATATAAGTACATAACAAATATAAAATAAATAGAACTGTGCTAACTGTGAACAACCAAGACTGGACAGAAGGGTTTTCTTATAAATTTCTTTGGGCACTTACTATCTTAAATTAAAATTTGTCTTCCTATTACACTTAATAAAATAAGCACTTTCACTAGCCCAATTGGTTTATTTTCTCTTTAGATAATAAATTTCTAAGAGCACAGATGTACAAGTTACAATGGCCTTATATTTTCCATACCTGCGAGAAGAACTGTGATTAAGACGTGTGCAGGCTGTTTTCAAGTTTCTCTGTCCTATTGTCAACAGCTTGTAAGCTTCATCAGCTGAAGTTACATTGATTTCTTTCAGTCCTAAAATGAAGAGAGCAGGGGGTCATTGTCAGATGTTAAATTACAGAAAGCATGCAGCAGCATGTATACTTACGCTAAACCAGTGGTAGAACAGTTAATTCTTTTAGCACAGATGCACTTATTTTACCTCAGTGGATCTTGTAACATTTTTCACAATCTAAAATAAGACTAGAATGCACATAACAATCACAGTTATCCTAGATATGAACATGTCAAATTAAAATACAAACAAGATTCAGTTTGGGCTTAAGTCCTGGCAAAGGTCATGAATTTTTGTGAATGATCTGCATAATGGATACAGGGTGGGAATCTCACCTTTTATATACGGACTGCCACGTCGATCTTCACTCAGTTTAAGCACTGGTCTTCGAGCATTATTTTTTCTTGGCATTGGCTCAAGCAAGTCAAAAATCTGTTCATTATAGATCTCTGCAAAACTGACCCACACAGAAAACCGAATCCGTCCCTGATCAGCCACATCAACTGCAGTTTCCTCACGCACACGATCTTGTACTTCCATCAAGATATCTTCTTGGCTTTCCGTTGAACAAGCTGCATCATTAATCATCATCATCATCATAAATACCACATTCAATAGAAAAAACAATCTACTAGAAAAAAAGAACATGGATGGTGGGGTGAGAAATAAAGTGATTATAGAAAATCAGGGTGCATCAAAATGGTTTGGTTAGTTCTTTAAGCATACTCAAGTCATACTGCTGTTGTATCAACCAAAAGGAGGGGAGAAGGAAAAATATTTTTCCAGCATATTCAAACAGCACTGATTTGTTTCACATACAGATCCGACAAAAAAGTATCCAAGTACACCTTCTACAAACACCATATTTTCTAGGCTACAGATAGATGAAACTGCAGGAGAATAAACATAATATGAAAGACCTTTGCTGGAAGTTTCATGTGACTGGGAAGTTGTGTTCATCATAGATTGATCAACGGCATCTTCACCTAAAAGTGTCATCACGTTCAGATCCTGAAACCCACAAATAAACACCACACTTATAATAATTGAAAATTTCCGCAAAATCAAAGATGCTGTTATTTTCCTACAACATGTGAAATGCTTACTTTATGAAAAAAAAGAAGAAAATCAACAGAGCAAGTGAATGAGGTTTTTTTTTCTTTTTTAAATCAATATAATAATGTCCCTTGTTAGAAAACTCAATTATCAAGTATAGTATGTCACAATTGAAAACATGATTTCCACCTTGGAGTCCAATATACATAAAATCTAACATTTCTTATTTCTGTCCATAAAGAAAGAAATTTTTCTAACCTGTTTAAGTTCTTGTCGAAATATGCCATGTGTCAAAATAATCAGAATATATACATATTTATATTTTGTACACAACTTTTGAAAAAGTGAATAAATATTTCTATTAGGAATGAACTATCAAATAAAATTAAAAAATCAAACACGTATAACTACTATTACAGAATGCATGAATATAATTGCTGAGTTACTGTACTATATGTGATCAAACCTAAAACATATTTAATATCACGATTCAGTGAATTTTATTTTTAACCTGACATTTTTAAAAAGTAAATTGTTCATCACATTCCTGCAAAATCTTGCTATTAACAGCTAAATAGTAAATCTACTGAACAATCTCTAAATAAATTGCAATGATGAAACTGGTTCTCCTCCCTATTACAAGACCACGACTTTATCACACACCTCAGAGGAGTTCATTTTCATAACAAGCTCCTTGATTTTGCGCTCTTTTTCTTCCTCTTCTGGAGTGAGTTTCACGACATCATTAAACATGCGAGGCTTGAGGTCCATACTGGGCCACTGCTTCCCATTGATACTATTAAAGAGAACATCTAGACCACGGGGAAGCACACCTGCATCCTTAGGGTTTCCTGCAAGTTAATTTTGTTAAATATTAAAAGATATAATTAATTACATGCAACATTGTTCTGTCTTCTTGTGACAGTAGAATGAATTATGCTAACCAGTAAACGATACAGGTGACCACAAAGATTTAATATAAAATTTACATTTTACAATGCATCTTTATTGTCTTTTTCTGTCTACAATAGAATTTTTCTGGGGTGGGGGGAGCTCTCATGAGTAATAAACTAAACATAAATATATGGTCACACCTCATGCACCCATAGTAACAACTCACACTTAATCCAGCATTATCAGACGCATGCATGCACACAAACTAGATGAATCTGATAGTTCTGTTTAAGAGTGCTATCGCAGTTGGTAAGAAAAACATGGCAAAAGCAACCTTATTGGCATCCAGCTCTTTTTATCAATGGCTGGAAGGTAGTGTTTGAAAATGGTGATGTAGGTGAGAGGGGTCTGTGACGATGCTTTTCACTTCACAGCTTTGGTGTTTTTGTGGAAAGCCAATAATCTTCCTGGCAATCTTGACCACCCTCATCAAGCAAGCTTTATCTTTGGTGGCGAGAATGCTGAACCACACTAATAGATTGCATTAAAATGCTTTCGATCAGTCTGTTATGTATTGATTTAGTACAAGGCTACTGAGACTGATTTTTTTCAAATGCCTCAGCAGGAAAAGTCACTTATCTGCTTTCCTGGAAACGATGGAAGTGTTTTCCTGGGACGATGATTTAATGTCTAGCTCTGTGCTAAAGTATCTAAAACCCTGTACCTGTTCTACACTCTCACTGTCAATAACCAAAGATAAATGAACAGATTGATGTCTTCACCTGGACATATCTGTACAAAGCAATGAGTTCCAATTTTTCTCAGTTCCTTTTCTACTTGTGCAAGATCTTCCTACCCATTGTTGAATATGTGACCAGGTTAGGCAACCTTCATATGTTTCAACTTTAGGTCTCATTTACGTAAAATATTAAAAAAAAAGAAAACACACACATTAAAAAGCTAACATTTTGTCCTTACTTTTTAAAACATCAGTGACACAGCTTAACATGCATAACAAAGCTTGGATGAATGATGGTGAGATAACAGGGTGGAACTGTATGTAGTCGTTTATCAAGGAATAAAGATGCTCTTTTATTACAAAATAAATAAATAAAATAACTGTTGAAAAAAGAAATGTTTTAAAACACAAGAAACAGTAAAAATATTGAAGACTCCTGTTTACTGACTAGGTAAGGAGATTTTTTTTTTATTTTAAGAAAATTTTCACATATATTGTTTATGGATGTGACAACCTTTGTTGCCTGATTTTCAAAACTGCTTTTGAACCCTAAATGATTTTTCTTTTCTGTATATAAAATAAAATGTTTAAAAAAAAATTTGACACTGAACAAGTGTTAAACTCACCTTGAATTGTGTAAGTCTTTCCTGCATTGGTTATGCCATAAGTAAAAACAAGACAGTTTTGTCCTTCAATGAAATCTTGAACCAGTTTAAGCATGGTTGCACTAAAAAACTCTTTCTGGGATGTTGACTCTGGAAAAACTCTGGAGAATGTGAAATTATGTTTGGCTTTCCCCAGGCCATATGTTGTACTTTTGAATGTATGAGAATCCTTAGGCGCATTGGCCGAAATCATGTATTCATTAAGCGCTTTCACACAACCCTGGAAATATAAACAAAATCTATTATTTCAATAATACTATGAGCATATGTGTGCATGCATGCTATTTTCTGGGTTCACTATGGTAACAGTGGAACAATTTAGGAGGGGAGGGGGTCATTATCTTTTCTGACATCCATTTAGGATACTTTAAATCACTACTCATCTAAGCTCTATAATCTATTTAAAATGTTCTTTTTTTCCTTGGGGGTGATAACACTGTGTAGTAATGATATTCAACCAGTTTTACTCTCCACCATTCCTGATGAGATTCAAATCTCAAAACTAGAGATACTTTTATACAGTACCAATACAGCTTATCCTTTTATCTTTAAAATAAAAGTAAATGACATAAACAAAAATATGATTAGATGATATAATTTAGACTCCAGAATTTATGCTTACTAGGAGACTTTCCTCACAAAAATTAATGTCGATTACTTGTCTTTTTGGTGAAACAGCTATAGAAAGTTAAGCATAAGAGAAGAGAGGGAACAAATTTGACTTAGTAGGGGCCAGCACTGGTGGACCCATTTAACCTGTCACATCATATAAGTGAAGGACCAGGGGGTGGAGTTATGAAAATTATGCGACGTAACACAGTCTGCTTCACTTAATTGATATCCTAACCCTAATTTTTTTATAGAACTGATCAATATTTGCTACTGTGCATGTTAGTTTACATATATAACTTCTGCCTTCACGTTGAAGGGAAAACTGCTGCTGGCACTGGTAAGACATTTTTTTTTGAGAGTATGATAAAATTTCTGCCTCTTTATCATCTAACTATGAACCAGTTTAGTTAGCTCTGCGACCCTCTAACCAGGAAGCCAAGTTTGTCATGCATAGTTTGCATCCCAGTTTGTTTTTCTCACAAGAGAAAACAATCAGATGCCACAACACATTTCTTAACATAACAAAGGTACACATAGTGAAACTAGTTTAAAGTCTACTGCATACAGAGGTAATTCTAGGATTTCAAAAAGAGAGGACCTGGGGCCCTCTCAAAAGAAAAAAAGGGGCCCTTCAATTCAAATGAAACAAGGGGTCCCTCAAAACAAACACATTTTCACTGCTTTTTCCAATTAATATTTGGTAAGTAACAAAATACTTTATTAATCACAAGAAATTGAAGATTAATCACATAGATATCTTTTTCTTTTATATCGATAAATTATCTTTCATCATCATTAGTGTGATCATAGCATCCTAAATTTGCAAATCTTTCTGAAGAATTTCAGCCTCCAAAGAGTGCTTGTGGTCGGAAGTCTGAATGTCTCTGCAGCGTCCTTGTTTGGTACTTAACACACCCGGGGTTGTAAACGCGTTATTCTGATTGTTTTAGGCACACTTTACATCTCATGCCTTCGTCCTCGTTCATTAGCCAAGGCCATTTCTTCAGCCATTCACACTGAAGGTTCTCTGGATGCGTGGTTTTTACATATGGTCTCTGTCTCAATTTGTCTATTTTATTGTCTACATTTTCAGTTCCAACAATTTGTGCGGCATACTCTGACGAGTTTCTGTTTCTTCCTGTACCTGTCGATTTCTACTTTCTGGGGCATCTTCTGCTGTTCTTGTCGTGAACGAAAAGTCAAACAGAGTTGACAGTCAATTTCACTTCGTTTTCAACTCGTTTGCTTCCAAATACCCTTTGATCTCTCCCGTCCCAAATGTTTTCGCTGTGGGCGCGTCAACAATTTACTTCCTGGGCGAAATTTGGAGCAGGTTGCATCAGATGGCTAACAACTGGTCAGTTTGAAAACTGTCCAGTCATTAGCATCGACTCTAGTGGGTCGGTTTCAAACCAGCGCGAAGAATAACAACAATTATTTTTGAAGTGCCGCATCGCGTTCAAAAGTGCGCCAGCCACGGTATTTTTGCGGGCGCATGGTCACGCTGACTTTCAGACTATGCTCCCCTCAGCGAAATTTAGCGGGAATCCCGCAAGGCCGCAGCCTAGAATTACCTCTGACTGCATATAATTTAATGAACTGACATAAAGCACATACCTGATCTTCACCCTCTTCTATTTCTTTGGAAGAAAATGGTCTAACTCTGAGATATACACACATCCGCTCATCAGCTACTGGTGGAAGGGTTTTGTCAAACACATCCAGTAAGTTTCTTCTCATGGGTTCATTAAACATATTTGCCTTTTCTTCATCGTCTTCAGTATCCATTTCCATCACTGTGTTAATGTTCATTATTTCCGAAAAAGGTCGCCTGTCTGCCATGTCTTGTAAGTCCTGTAAAAAGTAAACAGCATTTTTTGCTGTAAATTGTTTTTCAAACAATACTTCCCTGGTCCACATTTTCCCACAAAACTTAATCTTAAACTTTACATGGAAAATACTGTTTTCAATAATATGATTCAGTAGGGCCTACATAAATATCGTCCAGTTTTTACTTTTTCCTATTAGTCTCTACTAACATGGGAGGATAGTTAGAACTTAATTTAAATAATTCTTAAAATATTACGCTATGGTTTTTGTTTTGTTTCACTTATTTTGTGTTTGTTGATTGATAAGGATGTGGGTTTGAACCGTTACTAAAAACTAATTAATTTATTAGCCTACAAGTATTTAACCACAAATTCCACATCAAGAATTAGGAATTCTTTTTCAATACCCTTCAGTTCAATCTTAACGTGTTTGCAGTTGGTAATCCATAATAAGCTGAATACTGCACACAAAAAAAAACGCAGTAAGAAAACACCAGTAATTAATACACGACACGCCTGCACAGTTTTATTAAAGCAAGTCTTCTAAATAAACGTTGCTTGCTTACTATTGAAGTTGACACTCAGACCCAGAAAAACGTCACCGTGTTTATTTATGTTATGTTTATACAGACTGCAACTGCATACAGTGTAATTATATTGTTTTTGCTTTCGTTCAAATACACGTAAACATACCTGTCTGTCGGACTCAGTCGAATGTTTTGGAAATGGCGCTGAACCTTTGAAACAGCCAATCGCAAAGTAGGAAAGAAACAAGGGGAGGTCATGCATGAACCCTTGCATTTGCAGATGTGAGCACGAAATAGGAAAATTATAAATACAAAAGCTTTGTCTCACAATAACATGTAAACTATATTAAGATACAAATTTACTTTTGATTATGCTGCAGATATTTTAAACCAGCCAGGGAGACTAGACTTACCAATCCGACTCGACGACTTCCTCATGACGCCACGGTCTCATTCTGTATGAACTTCACTGCGTACATGTGTGAGATGGAGCGAACGGAAAAGTCCCTGATAGACCATGTCTTACTCCCGGTACCTGATTCCCACTAATGTACAGAGCGCTAGCTTGGTGAGGTGACAAATTTCCTTAATAATTTCCCCGTGTAGAGGCGAGCGATCGAGTTCGATGTATTTATTGAACCTGCAAAAATCGTAACATTTTTGTCTAAGCTATTATAGCTGGCTAATGTGTTACACGTGCTACATCAGATTTGAATCCTCGTCTGTGACAAGTATTTGAAACTTAATTATCTTATTAACTATATATGTGATCGAACTTTATTATGTCTGTGCCGTTGGTGTCGTATTTCATTGTTTTCATGTCGTGGCTATAGTACATTATAATGCACTGATTCCCCGAATTTGAATATCGGAGATGGACCGTGAAGATATGAAGGTCGCGGAATAGCTATGGATCTCAAAGCAACACTCGTTGCCGAGTTTCGGCATGAAGATGATCGATCGATCAAATTTTAAGTTGCTGAACTCGCTAGCTCATGCAAGCCAAGGAAAAGTTTGTACATACAAAATACCATTAGCGATCTTAAAACACGGGAATGAGAATAAGCTATAGCCATAAAAAATGAAAGAAAAGAGGAAACACTTAAACGCTATAGCTATGGAAGAGAAACTAAAACAGCAAGAATTATCCCTTGATAGATTAACGGCTAGTAAAACAATTAAACCAGGTCCAGTAAAATCACAGCAAAATCCCCGTTATTTCGGTGAGCGAAAGAGTGATATTGAAAGTTACCTCTTCTGATTTGAAAAGTATGCTTTTGCACTAAAATGGATCGAAGAGATGAATGGGCTGGAATGTTGTGGTTGTCTGAAGAGGAAAACTCTGACATGTTTGAATTAATATCTAAAGATTCCGTAAATTATTATGATATTCTGGTCAAACATATCAAAACAGTTTAAAGAAGAGTTTCAAAAAAAAATCGTTCTCTTAGATCTGATGCATCTGAAGCTTTCCCTGAATATTGAGACAGGTTAAAACATTATCGGATCTAGCGGGTGATAAACAAAACTTTTAGAGATCATATTTTGAGGGAATATATTGGCTTTCTTCCAGGTCTTATCGCTTAGCAACATTTTAAAAAAAGATATTTTTCTTTCGAGGCTTTCGCTAACAGAGCGACAAAGCAAGGATCATTTACAAGACAGTATGGCTTCCAAAAGTATGTGTAATGAAGCCGGACTGGTCCGCTTTTTTTAACAAGGCTAACTATACACACTGCAGCCTGACCATCGGTTAGTCACGGCTGCTACAAGCCCTAGCGCCAATCAGTCCGTTCCTCTTTGGTGTTTCAGGGAAGAGGACTGAAGTTCTCAAGGAGAATTGTTCACTGCAGTTCTACTCGTCGGGTGTACTATCTAGTTTAATATACCTTGCGCTGTGTTCTTTTTTTTTTCATCTACTGCACACTCCCACTGAGCCAACTTTGTAATCCACAAAAGACTGCTTTTTCCAAAACGTGTGTTCTCTTCGATGTGTCGTTAAGCTCCATATCGGATGGCTTCTCACTCTCGTCGTGTGTGTTATGTTTCACAACTGCTTTCGTTTGCTATTTTACCGTCCACGACACGTCATACATGTTATTTATCTAAGGAACATATGCATATTTCGGTCTTACGACGAGGATAAACGTACAACACGTGCTAAGTCACGCACAAACAAAACGTGCTGAGTCACACACAAAGGTGTTTAATTTAAAAATGGATTTATTTACAGATGCAAACCAGTTCCATTCTACGCTACAAACACTGCTAGTACTTAACATCTACTTCTTTTAATGCCTAGTTTGACTTACGTTTCTAAGTTACTGATGACTAAGGGAACAGAAAAGAGATTTCGAAGTGCATGAGCCACGTATTAATTGACAGTGGACCAGAACACCAAACGACACAATGGTACTTCTACGCACTCAAAATAGGGTAAACTTCAAAGGTGATATTTTGAGGTACATGAGCCACTTGACACCGCACTAGACTAGAACACCCACACGGTGCAGTGGGAAACCAAATAGATGGGATTTTGAGATACGCGAGCCACTTCTTTACCACACTTTTATTGATTTCAAGAAGGCTTTCAACATAGTATGGCACAAGGGGTTGTAGCACGTGATGCTAAAAATTCAACGTTAAAGAGGGCATAGTCAAAACCAACAGTCACTATACGCCGATTCTGGGAGTTCTATTCTTCTCAATTGAAAGTTGGGAACACGTTTTCGTACGACAGTGAGGGCTCACTTAAGTTGTCCGTTATCCTTATTGAGGATAAGGAGGGATACAAGTAAAACAATGGTGAACACTGTCGGACAAGAAAAAGCAGAGATCCAGTTAAATGGCCTTTTTTCTGAATGAACAGAAGTTAACATCCTGCACGCTAATGTTGCCATCGCTTGAGCTGTTGAATGGACAAATACCAAATGGGCCCACACAATTACTTCCTGACATTTAGACAGGCACCTCTGCCGAACAGTATTCCAAGCCTTTCACACGGTATGCAGAGGAGCTCAAGCAATACGTGTCTGACTTGGTAGAGCTAGCTCAACAGGCCATACTTGGTGATATGGTAGAGCTGCTAGTCGTCGATATGCTCACGCAAGTGCAAGCAAGAATTGCAAGTGCAAACTTCGAGTAGCACGAATTCGGTATTATCTCACCGGAACATGCCGCGGTGTCAGGGCCGCCGAGAGCCAGCACGGGCCCCGGGACAGAAGATACTCCGGGCCCCTTATAAATGTAAATTATTTTTCCAGTATATAACAAGGTCTACAAGTCTATTGTCAATGTCTACATTTAATTCAGTAATGTAATACATACTGCAAACATAAGGACAAGTGCACTAGGATCTGCATCCCTATTTGAACATAAGAGTTGTTGACACGTGAGTGGTTAGTAAATGAGGAAAGATAACGTTAAGGAATCAAGCGTGTAGTAACCCGCTCCACATAAAAAATCCCCAGAGTGAGGAATGTTACTTCAAAAGCGATGTCAAAGCCTATTGTAGGTGTGATAAAGATGGCTATTAGCCGTATATACAGTACAAGGAACAGTGTCAAGCATTAGAGGAAGTTTATGCCTTAATAAGTCTTCATCAAGTGTCGTTAATACCCTCATTAATTTTTGTTTAAGAGTTTGCTGCTACAAACAACAGAGCATACCAATTTTTTTTTTTTTTTTTTTTTTTAGTAACCTGCATAACAAACGCAGCAAACGTGAAGCACAAATCGAAAGTCCGTCCCTACAAATATACATTTATTCATTTATTCCTTTAGCAAAACCGCGCACACATGCACACACACACACACACACACACATTGTGATATTATGTGATACATAATATCTGAACGAAACTCCTTCGGCCTCTTTAACATTTTGAACATCCAACTTTTTACGACTTCAACTCCCGTCAGTCACTATCCGTTTAAATACGTGTTCAGTTTTAGAAGACAAACCAAATGTTTTAAAGACTATTTTATAGCCAGTAACTGTTACTAATTTTAACATTTAAGTAGATCAAAAGGACAGAGTTTTGTGACAAGGACATAAAAATACGCACGTTTAGTATATTTTATCTGAATTCTAAAAGTACATAGAAACAAAGTGATGCAGCACCAATATGGTCATTTATCTGCTGACTAAGGACTTTGTAAGGCTATATTTATGAGCTTTTCTCAAAAACTTCATTATTGTCAGTCAGTTTGAGAGGCTTGGTAGTCACTCTCATCGACACTGATGTTCCTACCTTGGCTATTTGCCAATAAACAGAAAATCATAGAAATATATATGAAAAATACTGTACTTATCAGAAAAACAAAGGGCAGCGTATCTCGGCTTTTCGAGTCTAGAAGTACAGGCAGGAGAGCGCGGTGTGAAAAGATGTTATACTAAGTGTATATAGGTTTCTCTAAGGTCCAACCGTCCAAGCTTTCTTTGGTCCAAGGACTCAAGCAAAAGGGAGAGACGTCTAAATATCTCATAAAAATGTCGGTCTTTGCCTCCAGTTGCTCCAAGCCCCGACCATTTATTTCCCACGAAATCTTATCTCGTCAAATCTTCCAGAAACTATCACCCCCTTCCTTCCTCTCAGGTGGGCAGCAACAATACATTCGGGCCCATGGGTGGAAGTTGCTGTCATCACAGTCACTGGTCAATAAACCAAAATAGGGCCAACATAATCTGCCTGTATCTGGTTTGTGTGTGTCAAGAAAACGAGCCGTTTAATTAAAACCTAGACAAACGAATCTGTCATAACACATCTATAAACTTTTCCTCCTTATCCCTTCTTAATCGTGAAACAAGTATACATTACACGGAGCTCCTTAAAAACGACACTCAAATATAAGCATGTAATTATTCGAAGAACAAATGTCGCAGCCACCGTAAAACTCTATTTACAGCAGCATATGTGACATCTTCCTTGAATACAATGAGCGCACGATAAGAAAGATTGCAAGTTGGCTTTTGTGGACGCATGGCGGGTAGATTATCTCCTAATTATTTTCCCAGTATATAATAATATGTTTACAATTCGATTATCAACGAAATATAGATTGCAAACATTAGGACAAGTGAATTATTATCTACATCACTACTTGACATAAAATTGTCTACACGTGAGTGGTTATAGTAAATGAGGAAAAATGATGTTAAAGGATCAAACGTGTAGTACCCCACTCCATAGAAAACATATCAGGAGTAAGGAAGGCCTGTTAGGTCAACAGCGATGTCAAAAGCTCGACAGATTCGTTAATACCCTCATTAAAAAAAAGTGTTTGCTGCGACGAACAGCACAGCGCATCTGTTGTCTTTTTAAAAAGCATAAAAAATTACTGTACTCATCAAACAAACAAAGTGCAGCGTATCTCGGCTTTTCGAGTCTAGAAGACAGCGTGCGACAGGCAGGAGAGTGCGGTGTGAAAAGATGTTAGACTAAGTGTATATCTAGCTTTCACTAAGGTCCAACTGTCCAAGCTTTCGTTGGTCCAAGGACTCCGGCCGATTGAAAGGGAAGGTCAAACACACGGCGACTTTACTGCTGACTCGTCTAACTATCTCATAAAAATGTCAGTCTACACCTCCAATTGCTCCAAACTTCGACCATTTAATTCCCATGAAATTCCATCCCGTCGAGTCTATCGAGACTATTCCCCCTCTCCCCTTTCCCTCTTGTGTTGTCAGCAACAATGCATTCTGGCCCATGGCTGATGGCCAGCATGGGTGGAACTTGTTGTCATCTTAGTCACTGGCCTCTAAACTAAAAACAGGGCCAACAAAAAATTTGCCTCTACCTTGATTGTGGGTGTCAGGACAAGGAGCAATTTAACGAAAACGTAGACAAACTAACACTTATGTCATAGCACATCTGTAAACTGTTCTTTTCCACCCTTCTTCATAGTGAAACAAATATAAGTTGCACGAAGCTCCTTAAAAACGACTTTCAAATATAAGAATGTGATAATTTGAAAAACAAATGTCGCAGCCACCGCAAAACTCAATATACAGGACCATTAGTGACAGCTTGACAACAACTATACCGCACGATAAGAAAGATTCCGAGGTGGCTTTGGGGGACGGATGGTGGGTAGATGTTACCTTCTTTTTACCGGGAGCTTCATCGGCAAAGAGCAAAAGAAGGTCGGAAACTGGAAGGGAAGGTAATGACCAGCCGGCCGATGTGTTATTGCAGGACGATCGCCGTAGGTCCCCTTTCCGGTGACATAACTTTCCTCCCTACCTCCCATAAACCTACCCCACGAACACCTTCTCTAAACTTAAATTATCTTTCTCATGCTAACCTCCTCTTTATTATCCTCCTCCAGCTCCAAACTTCCAGTGACACCACCGTGATCGATTTATCAGCCTATTTGCGGGACAGCAGTTTTTAAAATGTATTTGCAATAATGTGTTCTGTTTTGCTGGCTGCGATAGTATTACAGGATAATATAGTCTCATTGTATCAAGGATCTACTGTGTAGACTAATGTATTTGTTTGTTTGGTGGAGGAGAAACGGTTAAAGAAAATCTCAGTGTTGTTTAATAACTACGAAAAAAAGCAGGGGGCGGGCCTCCATCCTCTCGGTTCACAGAGTGGCCACACATCAGTAACATACCTGCCTCTTCACTGTGAATTCCGATTTGCTTGCAGGCCCCCCCCCTCCCTGTAGTGCCACATGTAACCAGCAATCTCAATGCACGAACGTTCTTCTAGACGGTTCACACGCGATAAAATCTTCAGTGTCCAGCGGCCTTCCGCCTCCAGGCTTGTCCAGCGAGAATATGATACCGATGACTACACTTCTCACGACAGGCCCGTCTACCCTAAATTTGTATACTACAGACTTGAAACTCAACGTCTGCATGTGTAATGCTTGGGTGTTCTGTCCTCAGACCTTTCTTTAAAAGAAAAAGAAAAGGACAAAAAGAAGAAAAAAATGCACTGACCAAGGCCGGGCCCCCTTCACAGCCGCGGGCCCGGGTACACCAGACCCCCTGCCCCCCCCCTCTCGTCAGGCCTGCGCGGTGTCTATAAATATTTCATTTATGTCAACAACTTTTTTTTAAGAACGTATAACACAGGTTTTCATCAATGTCAACAAGTTTTTGACAAACATAAAAAAACATAATGAGTGCTTGCTCTTCGTGACTTTGCTATCTGGCTGTCGACCTGCTGTACCGACTTTGACATTCACTTATTAAGAAACCTATTCAAAATTATGAGGAAGAGACGTTAAAGAGGAAGGTAAAATATGTTCCAAATCAAAATATTTATTCAAATTATTGTATTCAAATAAAACAATTATTTAAAAGTTATTTTTGAGTGGGATTAAAATAAATTGAGTGGGAGTAAGTTTCAACAGGTGTAGTTTCCTTGTTTGGGTGTTACGCCGTGTCAGCAACTACGACTATGTCACGGCAAGACAACAGATGTAACATGATTTTACAGAAATAACAAACCTTTTCTGGGGCATATTAACTCAAAAATAAATAGATTACAATTCAACAAAAAAAAAGTATCACGCCAATACGTTATTAACGAATACACTACCAACAATGAAAATGAAAAACAATAGCAGACAATGTTATTGCGCATGTTATTTTATAGTGCTGTTTTATTGTCTTAACGGCAAGTGCACGATGTTAGTTTTATTGAACTGTTGGGAAATGTTTATTGCTATTGATTTATATTATTTGTCTTTATTAAATTTGATCAACTTTCCGGCGGGGGCGGAGACGGGTGTCAGTCGAATGGTTTTTTTTCAGATTTTGTAGTTTACTGACTTATTTATGTACGAATAAACGCGGTGACAAAAACATAATAAAAAATGAAGTTTTAGTTAATAGCTATGTGCCTGAATTAAAAATACTTTTTAATTTAAAGTAACAAGAAACAAGTTCATTTCTAGGATTAGAGAGAAAGGGATTGTACGGCATAGAGCAGAAGTACATAATTAGAGGTGAAGTAATTTACAATAATTATAATATATTATGCGTCGTCCAGGCTCTGTCACAATGAGAACAGTCACTGCGGTCTCGCTACTGAGCGCGTTTCGCCAGACTCATCATGCACAGATGTAGCGCAGCGCACGCGACGCACGCTGCTGCACTGGCTTCTAAAACCTTGTGCAACTATTATAGAGGATATTAAGGCTCCCCTTCTCTAACGACCTTTTAGTTCGTGTGGCTCTGCGTCCGTTTCTGTAGCATTATTAAGGTAAGCGATTTTTTTTTTTTTACAGAAGCTGGTCAAGAATTTGCTAGCCTATAGTGAGCCTCAAAGTTCATTCTCACTTCATTGCAGAAGCTTACCAACACTATCGTCGCCACCACATCACCATCATCAAACCTTTAAAATTTAACCACCAGCAAACACCTGAATAATATAAAACAAGAATGAAGAAAAACTCATCAAAATGATATTTTCTCAAAAGAGTGAAGGAGGCATGAGTAGACAATGTTTGGGGTATTTGAAGATCTTATTTATCTCTTTATATGCAGATGTTTGAAAGATGTTGCTGCAACAGTGTCAGCATAATATCTATCGCATTTACGAGTATGTTTTATTTTGAGATATATTCGTAGCTACAGGTTAGCTCGAAGTCTAAGACGACTTTGTTTTACTCTATTCCACAGGTATGGATTGGTAAAAGTATGTTTGTCATAGAATGTGTTTAGCTGAATAAACACCTGAAACTTTTGATAATCAGTCACATATACCTGCTAGCAGTTACCGCTAACATTTTCGCAGGGGCCTCCGTTAGTGTAGTGGTTAAAAGAAACATTCGCTTGTCACCACTGCAGTGAGCGGCTCCGGTTCAGATCTCGTCTCGGGAAACTCTCTGTATGTGACACCTGTTCGCAGGGCTGGGTGCGGGGGGTTTTCTCCGGGTACTCCGGTTTCCTCCCCCCTCCATTTCCCCCCACAGTGGGAAATCACCGCAAGGTGGAAACACTTTCCAACTAAATAAACAACAAAAACAAAACATAACATTTTCGCGAGAAACGTTTACTCAGAAGTAGATGCACAATGAATTGATTGATTGATCGTTACAGAAATAGGCGTAGAAGTAGTTTTATCATGCTATTTGCAGCTAAATGCCTTTCTTTTCTTTAACCATCCTGACACAATGATTGTGATGTCTGGAGGAAGATTTGTGTTTTAAGTAACGCCAAGCTAGTATTGATAAACTCTTTTCGAATAAAGACCGAAAAATATATCGTCGACAATCGACAAGCATTGACGATCTAGCCACATTTCGTTTAGCTGCTTGGCTCCTTTTACGGTGAATCAGTAACTTACTAAAGGTATATCACTAGAGCTACTCCGGCCCTATCAACACGTCCAGCGAGAGTGAGAGAGAGAGATTCGATGCTCATCACCACAGGAGCGATGAAAACTGGTTCGAGAAATGGGAAAGGCAACAGGACTACGTTTTTTAGCTGAATGAAGGGACGTGAGTCAACACTTACACCAAGAAGCTAAACGTACTCATTGGCTGTAGAGTCACGTGATGATATTGCCACCAACTCCCATCAATTTTTTTATATTCCCGTAAATGTATATTTGTCATATGATAACTAGTGATAAGGGCTGTAGTGTTGGTACTGCACTCTTGCTTTCCAGCAAGTCACGCGGACACGCGGCCAAACGGACCCGCATAGGATAGATCAGATAGCTGAACAGCGACCCATCCTTTTGTCCAGCAGAAGAAAGGGACGCTCAGGGGGAGAGACTGGCCAGAGACCAGTAGGTAAGCTGAGATGTTCAGGATCATAAACCTACCGCAGGTAACCAGGCTGATATGGGGCGCCAAGAGGGGAATTTTCTCAAATTTGCTATTTCTAGCTATACATTGCAATGTATAGCTATACATTGCATTTTATACTTATAGATTGCATTTTATACTTATACAATTCATTCTATACTTATAGATTGCATTCTATAGCTATACATTGCAATGTATAATTATAAAAAGCAATGTTTAGCTATACATTGAAATGTATAATTATACATTGCAATGTATAGCTAGAGAGAGAAAAACTCGGTAAAAACCGAAGTGTTTCATTTATATTATACTCAGAAGTTGCTATCCAATTCATTTTATATATACATTTCAATTCTTTAGCTATAGAATGCATTCTAGCTATACATTTGAAATCTATATTTATAGATTGCATTCTATAACTTCTGACTTGAAATGTATACGGAACGAGGCTGGCTCATTTGCATGTGGGAAAAGAAGGTCAAAGACCAACCAATCAGCGCTCGTAGCAGTGGCCTTCGTTCTTGTGCAACTACAAAACTATGCAGTTCAAGAGGAAAACTATAAGTCTAAGGGTCGAGTAGAATAGTACCCCTACCCCCTTTGTTTTTTTTAACGTCTGACCACCCGCATTTTCTTCCAAACAGAATACGAGAGGGAAGGAGATTTCGTGCGCATCGCATTCAGCACTCACTCAGCTTGACGGCGGTGCGGTATCCCTAATTTATTGCAGGTAGTGGGTTGGCCAGTGTCTCGTATTGCGCCCTGCCGTTCCCTTTGTCCGGTAAAAGTACACACATTTCAAGACTTACAAGTAATAGGATTAAAGAAGGAGAAAGGGAGGTTAACAGACGGTCACTGGATTCATTACACATTTGAACAAAACAAAACAACACATTCTGCGACCAAAACTTTTTGGTCTCTAAGATCCCATGCAGACGACTCTCGGCCATTGCTATGAGCGCACTGATTGGTTGGTCTTTGACCTTCTTTTCCCATATGCAAATGAGCCAGCCTCGTTCCGTATACATTTCAAGTCAGAAGTTATAAAATGCAATCTATAAATATAGATTTCAAATGTATAGCTAGAATGCATTCTATAGCTAAAGAATTGAAAGGTATATATAAAATGAATTGGAAAGCAACTTCTGAGTATAATATAAATGAAACACTTCGGTTTTTACCGAGTTTTTCTCTCTCTAGCTATACATTGCAATGTATAATTATACATTTCAATGTATAGCTAAACATTGCTTTTTATAATTATACATTGCAATGTATAGCTATAGAATGCAATCTATAAGTATAGAATGAATTGTATAAATATAAAATGCAATCTATAAGTATAGAATGAATTGTATAAATATAAAATGCAATCTATAAGTATAAAATGCAATCTTTAGCTATACATTGCATTCTTTAATTATACATTGCAATGTATAGCTAGAAATAGCAAATTTGAGAAAATTCCCCTCTTGGCGCCCCATAGGCTGAATGGGGGATGGGACTGAATTATGCGAGTTGATCGAGGGGACAGTAGCGCCAGCTCTGTTTCTGACTGAACTGAACTCGTTCACTGCACATTCATCAGTGCAGATTAGACAGGTGGCAAGTTAACGACTTGACATCTCGTTTGAAAGTGTAGCACCCAGGTAAGATAACCTTTTGGGTGGAAAATGTTTACCAGACTTGGGTTGCCGTAGCTGTTTTAGACTAGCGTCGATGCGCGATTGCTTGTAGTAGGCAGAATTCTTGCTTGGAAAGTCAGTGACCACCTGTCCATCATGTACTTGCTAGGTAGTGATAGGTCATAGCCAGGTAACGGAATGGCAGAGAGTGTGTGTATGGTGTAATTAGCCAATCACGAGAGATGATGAACGCCGGAGACGAGGATTTAACAATGTGTCAGCCGAAGAATCGGCGTCTTCGCACTGGAATCTCGAGGGAGGAGGTTGTAGCAGAGATCTGTTCAAGATTCTCCGCTGATAGTTAGTCTGGAAATCGTGGCTACTTCAGCACAACCGACCTCAGAGGTGCGTTAAGATCCACTCTTGGTACAGAGTGTACAACGTTCGCTTCACCAGTGGCTGTCGGTGGTAGGCAGCTGAGGTAAAGCTGGTAGAGAAGCTTTGGTCCTCATTAGGCGCGGTTAAGCTCTGATCGCAGTCCGGCCTTGAGGAAGAGTCACGTGGTGGCACGTGGCAGTGCCAGAGTCTCTGTGTTTGTGGAAAAGGCAGCAACGACTGGCGGAGTGACATCTACGGATTCTCAGACGTCAAGATATTGGAGGGTCCTCCACATCGCGAGACACATTCTTGTGTACAGAGATAAGTGACGAGTGCAGTGTGTTGTGTGTGGTAGTTAAGCTAATTAGTCAGTGACTCACGATAGCTGGATTAGCCGTAGGTGATTGTGGCGGGACGCCTGAAAACGAGTTGAATTGTAATTTGCAGCAATCATAGTCTTGTGATTGATGTGTTAAAATCTTGTTGATTAATAATTCTTTTATACATTAAATTGCCTTGAGTTTGTTGTTGGGGACGTACGAGTCAGATTGGATCATTCATCATATTAGCAATTTAGTGTAAGTGTTGCGTACACGGTACATGTCGAGGTAGAGGTGTTGACAGTGTAATTAGTCCGAGGCGACGGAAATTACACCCCTCTGACCATCATCGCATGTCCTTCTCCCCAAGGTTCACGACAATATTCAAGGACCGTGCAGTAGACATATACATACGATCGAAAGTGACGCAAGGTGCCTGTAGACGTTGTCGCTGCTAAAAGCAACAGCTGATACATCGATTTTTTTTTTCGTTTTGCGTACTTCTTCAGTGATTAATGCTCTGTGTCTGGTGTCTTAATCTGACATAGGTGATTTAGAGACTTTTTTGTCGTATAAGAGTAATGGATTTGCAAAGGAGCATTAATATGATTCATTTTAAGGCTGAACTCACTTCAGCCATTGGACAAAAAACGTCCAATTTCTTGACCACGAAGGGTCTTTCAGCCTTTCTGCTTGCTGTAATGAAGCTCGCCGACACAGACAAATCAATATCTTTCTTCTTGGTGAATATGCGAGACAGTCAATGTCATTAAATGAGAGAATCAATAGAAATAGCTGTTTAAAGCGGCGATTCTCTAGAAGTTTTCACTGCAGCTGCATATACTTCTAAACGTGTCCACGATTACTGATGATCTTCTTGATGTATCTACTTTAACAGGCAAGCTTCCATAAAAATAGTTTATGCCTTCCGTAAAGAAGTGCGCTGCAGTGCAGTCGATATCGCTCTCAGATTGACAGGGTCAGCTCAGTGTATTCCAAAATACCTGTCTTGAGTGCTTAGGCAGGATAGTCGGCAAATAATGGCAACAGCTTGGTCGCATGTTTGCCCCCAACGTATAAGTACTAGTTGTCAAACAGACGTCCTTCAAAAGAGTATACATTTAGCCAATAGATGTGTCCAAAAATTTATAACTTCTTCTTCCCGTTATTGGCTCTGTGAAACGGTGATCATGAATGTATCAACTCACATGTATACTCGTCCTCAAGCAGACAGCCAAGTGGTGTGATCATTTGCGTCCGAGACGGTTAGGGGAGAATTGTGTTCAGCCGAGCCACCAAGTAATGGAACATCAGTAGCCGAGCAGCCTGCCCTATAAACAGGTGCCACGGATAGAATACTGTGCCCAAGGCGCGCGTACCGTTTTGTTTGATACTAGTCCACTAGATCAGTTGACACAGCTGTCGAATAGCTGACCAACCCTTTAAGAAGGGTCAGGGAAAGAAGGGCAAAGAGAAGGAGAGAGAGAGAGAGAAGAGATGGACACTGCTGTGGCTCAAAAATTGCATCTGAACAAAAGTGCAGTCTTCACTTTCCGAGGGCCACAAGGTCATGTAACGACCTCAATTTTTTCTGTCACTTTAATAGATATAAGTCTACTCGTTTTATTTAAACTCAGATGATATCTAGATAAAATAAAAATCCTTCAGTATCAGATAAACTGATTGATCACGTTAACATCACTAATGTTACTATTATTCTGTTTGCTGGTTCTTTTCTATCTTGTTTGATAAAACGTAAACTATTCAAAAAGTGTGACAAACTTTGCATGCCAAGCGTTAAGTGGAAACTTGGGATATGTTTTTACAGCTTAACCTTTCAGCACGTGCATGTATTTCACAAGCCCCCGGATGTCTGCGTGCACGTTAATCTACCTGTTCATGTTCAAGTGCCGACAAGGAAGATTTACAATGTCACGAGCAGTGGATCACTGATAGGCTTCCAATTTTAGGAGCCAGGAAGCCAGGCTGATATAAATTCATTTCTTCTGCAGGTTCCTGGCTGCGTTCTGCATAACTCAAACTATGCCAAGGAAATGCTTCCCCCACCTACCGAGGGCTCTTTTGGCCTTGACATCTCTGGGTTTCGTAATTATGATAATCGGATCCCATTTCTGGTGGGAAGTTGTCAGCAATGGTATGATTATTAGATATTTAATCTATACTCGTTTTTCGTCGAGCGTATGAGAGTACAAGAGGCAGATGGCGGACAGAGAGACAAGAAAAGATGGTTGTACGTGTAGAGTGAGTGAGTGAGTGTGTGTGAGTGAGTTGGTGAGGGAGCTAGCGAGCAAATAAGGAAAATAACGCTTGAAGGATGAAGAGAAAGAAAGGCTAACACAGAAAGGGAAACGATACACACACACACACACACACACACACACACACACACACACACACACACATTTACTCGGGAAAAGCACGCCAGCACATAAATAACGACAAGCAGGGACGTATGCATGCTGCTTATTTCTGTTGGGTGCTCCACCTCCTGATGTAATGTTTTCTGTATTTGTGAGAGTAACGTACTACTGAGTAAATGAATGACTGACACATTTTTTTCCACACGTAGGACAATCGACTTTGAACTCTCAACTGATACCGCGTTTTCTAGAGACCTGCTACACGTCCGACACCTTGACCAACGTAAAACTGAAGGTATATTTTTCTAAAGTCCAGAAAGCAAGCTCCGGACATGTTATATATCCCTCTAGGAACGTAACGAAAGTATAATTATAACTTTAAATACAACAGAAACACACGCAGAATATGAGGAAAAGATAAATAAGCAAGTAGTTTTGTCACCTTTGGACGTAAGGTCTACCAGATTGCAAAATTTAATTTTCTAGTGTCTCAACTGAGCTCGATTAAAAAATATTTTCTTTATCTAACTGAGCAGCCGAAACCCCACCCCAAGCACCCTCAGCCGAATTCCAGATACATGTCAAAACACTTGACCATACACTGAGAGAGTCAAGTTGACATCACGAGTGCTCCTGGGCATCTTAATGTCGTCAAGGTTACGGCTAACGGAAGAATTGGAACTGTGTATTTATTATTAGACGTTCAACACGGTTTTGAGAGATATTCGTATAGGTGGATAACTCAAGAACGGGGGATGGCTTATAATTATATTTAGACTGGGCGGAGTAGTGTATTTAATGTAGATCAGCTCAGAAATCTGAAAAATAATATGTCTTTTGCACTCTGGTTGACTTTAAAGCGTTATCCCTTATGAAATGCAGGTAGTACAATAATGGGAATACAAAATATTTTTCTTATCTTATCTTTTTGCACATCAAACAACAATAATAATAATCAGCAATTGTTATTGATTTTTATTATGCGCGCTGTGACAGTATCCCTGGTCTCTCAACCAGAACGTGAATACTGGCCCCAGGGAACGGGCACGTGGGCACTAGTTACGTCAAAACTAGCCGCCCACGTCAACATAAACTGCAGGGGGAAAGCACGTGTCATAACAGAAAGACTACGAGTAATATCTGTTAATGGGGTGGCCCAAAAATACTTTCCGAATTCAAAGCATTCAGAAAAGTAATTATAATAAGTCAATTTCTTGAAACAAACCCCTAGGCTACTTCCCTAAAGAAATCTTTTGGCTCTGGGTATATTCTTAAGAAATGATCCAGTTTCAGTCGCTGATGTTTCCGGATGGCCTGGACGTCAGACGAATGGCGGAAGATCATATGAAGAGAAGAGAACTCTTACATAAAACATGCAAAGCTGGGCCGGAGGAAAACTTCTTTCAAGGTGACCGAGCCGTAGTAGCTGTAAGTCACGTTGATGTCACACCTTGCTTTACGTTTTTACACAATATTTATTTTTTATTTATGTGTGGTTTTACAAACTGAAAATGATAAAGCAAATAATGAGACACTCAGCTTTTACTTAGCACACAGATGAATATTTCAGAAAAAGGGAATTAAATTCGGAAGTACAGCTTGACAATAGTACGCTCTTATTATTAAAATATGAATAAACTTCCAGTTGTTGTATTTACCACAAGCTGTGTCCCCTGACACAGGAAGGAAACCAGTTTCTTACCGATGACGTGTACCGCCTGTTGTACTGCCCTATAGAGAAGGTCGGGTGTAGTTTCTGGAAGCGCGTGTTCGTGCTTCTCAAAAACCAGCAACAGGGAAGATCAGTGTTCAACCTGTCAGGCGTGGCCGTGCACAGGAGGTGGGGCATGTTCAACACCAGCGCATCCAAACCTTTTCTTCTGAAATACTTCTACCTTCAGTCATACACAAAGTTCTTGTTCGTCCGAGACCCCTACGAGCGCATGTTTTCTGGGTACATCGACAAGATATTCACCCCTAGCTACCAGACACAAGGGCTGTCGAAATACATCCGACACCATTTTGGGGAAAACCTGCAGCCAACGGCCAATAAAGACACGAAATCAGCCAATCAGACGGCAGGCTCATTCTCGTGCGTCACAGGCGTCAGTTTTTCCGAGTTCTGTCGCTACGTCACCAACGAGATTGGTGTTGCTGTCAACGCACACTTCACGCCCATGTACGCCAAGTGTTTGCCGTGTCACGTAGGCTACGACTTCGTGGGCAAGCTGGAGGACTTTCGTCACGACACCAACTTCATTCTAGCCGCCGCTGGCGTCAACGTGACGTCTGTGTTGGGACCGGACTCCTCGTTCCAGACGGAAAATGACCTCAGCATCATGAGAGACGTCACTTATCGGGCCTTTGACGTCACCAAGTCCGACAGAAGAAAATGTTTTCAAAAGGCAAACCTGCTAAGAAGAACCTGGGCTACGTTTCAGGTAAGATATTTGATAAATTCACTAAGTTCTCCGGTCGCTACGTGCAATACTGATATCAATAATGGACTAAGCGGTGAGAGTTGCCGCAGGAAAAATGGGAAAAATCAAAGAAAAATTTCTCGTCTCCATAGTTACAGGAGGCCATCAAGGCCCCATGGATGTTGCTTTATATTACTTTACCTCAGAAATCCTTGCCACTGCTTTGGAACTACTGACGAAGATTAAAGCAATATCCGAGAAATCCGAACTCCGTTTTATAACTACGGAGACTAGTCCTTTGGCCTTGATTTCCAAGTGACAACGACTTACCCTTGGTTTATGAGCACGATCCTGGTAAAAATATATATATATATATATTTAACAATCTCGCTGTGGTTGTAATTGTTTCATCTTATTATGTGGAACAGTATACTTTTTTTTCCTGTTTCGTGCTGAACCTCTAAAAGAACATTTCTGTAGCTGCATCTTTACAATTAAGAGCAACGAATAAAAACAAAATGATCGCCCCAGTTGAAGGAAGTCCGTTGAAAAGATATCATTCGTGTTTTATTGCAGTTTCGTTTGTTTTGTTGTTTCAGATACGTGGCTATTTATCTATTCACAAGAAATTTCCAGTTTCTGATAAACAGGCGGAATTTCTAACATCCGAACAGTTCTTCGATCTTGCCATGACAGCTTACAAAACATCCGGAAGTCGAGAAGATTGCATGCGACAACGCAAGATGGCCTTGCTAGAAGCGTTTTACAGCATTCCCAAGTCACTTTTGAAAAAGGTCGAATCTTTTGTTAAAAAGGACTGCGCACTGTTCGATTACGAGTGCAGCGTAGAGCAGAGATTTCCAGAGAATCAAGGACCACAGCCCATGTTTAAGTTTGACAGCATGTTTTAAAACGATCATATGTATCCATAGGTAAAATTTGGTGTCTGTGTGGGTTTGCTTTCTCCCAATGTTCTCGCCTGTTTGCGATGTGTGCGGGGGTACGTGGGTGGTGGCTGCGTTTGAGCGAGCGAGTGAATGGGGAGATACGTTTGGAAGAAGAAGAGAAAGAGAGGCTGCACATAGACAAAGATAACAGGTTTTCTCTCTCTCTCTCTCTCTCACACACACACACACACACACACACACACACACACACACACACACACACACACACAGATGTAGATCGTTGGTCTCACTTACACACAGAGATGGTGGATGGATGGGTGGCTGGATAAAATAAAAAACGCTGCTGAACCCCTTAGGAGCCAAAGTATTTTTTTATTTACCTACTTTATGATTTCTATTTGTCGCTTCGTGATTTTACTCAGATTTAATAAGTTAGCCCAATGACAAAAGCCTCTCACAGTGATAATCGATTATTACGTTTGGCGACGTTGCGACTTTGGATTTAATAATAATAATCATCATCATCTGAACTGTTTGTAGTGATGTACCCCAGCCAAAGACTGGCTGTCCCCACTTTGCAAACACAGGAGGTTGAATGGGGGGGGGGTAACTGGTGTTTTTCTGCCGAGCCAGGAGCTAAGGCTATATCATTACTTACCAAACATCCTGACTACAGCGATCTAGGGGCTACAACTGCTCTCTAACCAAAACGAATGATTGCGCCTAGCATTATCATTCCTGGCCGTTAGTGGCCCCACTGAAGTGGATCAGCTCCAGACTGCATTTTTTTTTAAGTTAGGATGAGTGCTTCCAACGTAAGGCGATTTCGCACAATAAGGAGATGGGGATATCGAGAGAAAGTGATGAAAGGGTGAGATGAAAAGAGTCGGTGCTCCCTTTTGCTACAGGTGTTGGTAACTGTAGGTGGTGACTTCTTCACAGGCCTGACCAAAGGGGGTGGGGGGAACAGTGAGGGCTGGTGTACCCGGACCGGCCCTGCCTAGATCAGTAATTTTTTTGTTCGTTTCTTTTTTGTATATCACTCTTGCCACACAGCACTAACATCAATCATGTAACAATGGGTAAATTACAACCTGTTTTCTGTTGCCTTATTTGTTGGCTAAAGTCTTTGATGTTATAGATCATAATCTGCTCATCAGAAAACTTGAGTTATATAAACTAAGTACAGGAAGCACCAAACTCCTTACCTCCTTTTTCGATAATCGAACTCAGAGAGTCGCTGTAAACAACCAAATGTCTGATCCTCTTGAAGTCACATTTGGTGTTCCTCAAGGATCCGTATTAGGACCTCTTCTATTCTCCATCTACATAAATGATCTTCCTCTCCACATATCCCAATCATGTGAAATGTTTACATACGACACCACAATACACGCGTACACCTGACTGAGCCACTTGCTTCCTTCCTACAGTTGAGCGCCGACAAGCTTCAGGCTTGGAACGTATCAAATCACATATCACTCAACCCACTGAAAACTGAATTTATGCTTCTAACAACTAGACAGAAAAGACAAAACCTAGTCACTCCATCTCCAAGGATCCATATCGGCACTCGGTCAATAATGGAAGTTCAGTATCACAAACTCCTGAGTGTTACCATCGACAATAACTTATCATGGTCACAACATATCTCTGCCACACATAAAAGTATTTCCAAGAAAGTCTACAAGCTGTCTAAAATTAAGCATTTCCTAGATCCTCACACAAGAAAACTCTTTCATAAAATATTATTATGATAATGTGGGCTCTAATCATACGCTAGTAAGCATTAATATGCCAAAAAAAGAATAAAGAAGATATTATAACAGCCTGCACGTTTCCTTTTCTTCCACGTATGACCATCCTCTCAAGTGATACCTTATTTCCTAGAAACCTGCTACACATCCAACACACTGAACCTCAGCAGCCTAAAGGTACATGTTCTAATATTAATAAAGCAACTCTACACATATTGTATTTTATTTCATCTAGTAATGTAACGAAGGTATAATTATACTTTTTAATGTAACGTAGACGCGCACAAAAATGACAAAAAATAAATGAAACAAATAATTAGGTCCACCAAACAGCAACATTTTTCTCTTGTAGCGTCTCCGCTCAGCTTTTAAAAAAGTTATGTTTTTCTCAAATATAATCAGAGGAATATTGTAATTCTTCTTTTTTCTGTTTTTGGTATATTGATGGTTAATAGCGTATGATTAGGGCCCACATTATCGTAATAATATTTTATGCAATAAGCAGTTCATGCATAGATTTTTTTTGTTTGGTTACAGATAAATACAGATATAAGTTTGTCCAGTGACAAAATCCTCCTATCCTAATAATAAGGTATCATTACCTGTTAGAGTGACTCTAAAAAACACAAGATATCTCACCAGAAATGAGTCTTGGTCTTAACCACCATCTTCAAGATAAATCTTGGACAGATTCTTTACGTTAACCTCAATGGTCGAGAGACATGTATTGTTACTCTGCACCTTTTAATGAAGCAAAATTGTTCTACAGCTACACAGAAGTAGATAGCAGGATTTGCCAAACGGGAATTAGATTATTTCCGTTTTTTTCTCTCTATTGTTCGATTTTACCTACCGTGGCCCCGACTTCCACGTCACTATTCAAGAAGATGTGCTTTTTTTTTTAAAGTGCCATGACGTACGGGTGGTTCAACTGTCCAAAATATGTGATGACAATGCTGAGAGAAAGTGTTCAGGGTTGTTCTTTGAAGTATGTTAAGCCCCTACTACAAGCTGTTTAGAAATAATGTTAAAAAGGACCAGGACAAGAAACTCATTATTGAATAGTGAGCTTCACAACGGGGCAGGAGCTGCTAAGATAGCGTGTCGCTCTGTCTTGGCTATCAGCAAACTCCATAGTGTCGGTATGCAAACGCAACACGAGCTGCAACTATTTCTGTTAGAGACTGACAGGTCAGAAACGCGGTTTCTTGTAATCCTTGCAGACGGTCCGTCAGGCGGGAAGTCGGTTACGGCAACAACCGGCATTTCAAATCTTGCAATCTACTGTCAAGGCCAAAGTAAACTGGCAAAGCAAACCGCTGTGAAACAGTACCCACGCCGCAGGAGGGAGCCAAAAGCTGCCGAAAACAAGACGGAGCATGCATTCGTCTACTTGCGGAGAGAGTTTTTTTTTCTGTTTTTGTAAGTCTTATCAGCGTTCACACCTCGATCCTTAAAGGCAAGCCTGAGTCAAACATCAAATGAATCTCAAGTTTATCTGAAAGATACAGGTGTTGTTAGAAACACAAGCTGTTGTTTTTTTTTAAGTGTGCACGGAATGATTATTTCTTTTCTTGCAAAAAAGCGTATGGTTATTGACTTAATTTTGTACTTTTAACGTAAATAAAGATCGCAACCCACCTTTAAACATATGCTAATACAGTGCTGACCAGTCCATAAATTCATATTGTTGTCTTCACGATAATTAAGAGCTTGAATAATTTCCAAAGCCAGATAAGTCTTTTCTCTGATTTTAGGATTTGTGCCTTTTACTAAATACACCCATATGACAATAATATGACGCTGTTATGCCTTTAACAGAACAGTAAGGCAGCTTGTCTTTCTACTCAACGCTGACGAGATTCTCTAAAAAAAGACTTCAAAAAATGACTTAGTACTTTTTCATCTTTCTCATCAATTTTGCTGTCGCGCTACCTTGACGTTGATAACAGCACAGCTGGCGCGCTTCCTACTCGTAACACGCCTCAGATGCTTCCCGACCTCCCTTCAAAGAGAGTTCTACACTCGTGAAGCGGACATTGTAATCAGTAGTGTTTGCATGGCTTGCATGTTTGTTACTTCTAATTCCTCGTTTATTCATTCGTGTGTGTGTGTGTGTGTGTGTGTGTGTGTGTGTGTGTGTGTGTGTGTGTGTGTGAGAGAGAGAGAGAGAGAGACTCGTGCTGTTTAAACACATTATGATTATTTTATAGGAGAGAGGTATTTCAATAAAATACGCATTTGTAGACTGAATGTTGTATATGAATAGAGTGAGAGTTTGTACTATAAAGAACAATTTTTTTCTTCTTTTTCATTTTTTTCAATACATTCAATTTTTTTCTGCAACAATTGTCTGCATAGTATTTATAGCATAGGTTCTGTGACTATTGCTTTGTGAATTTCAAATGTTCTGTGTATCCATATGTTGCATATTTTCAAAAAATGCTTTTATTCTTCCAACTGAATGATGTTACAATTAATGATAACATACACGTATTAATTACTCTTTTACGATAACTATCAAAAGGGAGATTAAAGGTATTTGTAATACTGAATTTCGGAATGACAACATCACAGTTCTTATGTAACCATGACTGGGGGATTGTAGGCGCACATAGAGAACATTGCATTTGAAGGGCCCTGTAAAGGACTAATTTCATACAAGAATCGGAAATCATGACATCTCAACAGGCACAGAAATTGCACTTGTACCCACATTCTGGATCGGCATACATTGTTTAGATAATTACTCCTTCTGGAAACGCAGCCTGTTAAATTGTTGGAGCTGTCATTAACATTCTCCGGCGACTAAGAGACATATCTTTCTGGACCTCTTATGCAGTAACACCGCTATTTTTACTACAAGTACCAGCAGTCAGGCAAGTGTTTAGCCAGCTATTACACACAGCCTCTACGTGTATAGGAACTCCCACCATCATGGCACCGACATCACAAACCCAGATGCCTTGCAGCCAGCTCAAGAAAGGTTAAACCGAAAGGGAGGCAATCAAATCCTCGTTACATGCACCTCCAGACCTAAATGTCACCTGTCCTAAAAGGAGCTTATCGTCTGGGCTTCGCAAACGAATCGGATTATAGAGCTTTTGAAGAACTTGCAGATATCTTCCGACACTAACATCATCCCTTCCTCCTTCCTTCACTCTCTCTCTCTCTCTCATTGACTTTCTCCTTCTCTGATCTTATTATTTGTATAGGTATTCTGTGTAAGCGAGAATTTCTCCTAGAAGAAAGGAAGAAAGAAGTTCAAAAGAAAGAAAAACGAATGAATAAATGAATGAATGAGGTAAAGAAAGAACTGAAAGAAAAAAGTCACAGTTCCTGAAGATATGACATCATACTTCGTGATAATGCCACTTCTGTTGTAGTATTACTGTGATTTTTGTGTCTTGACAACATCCTAGTTATACTAAGTTACTGGAAGAACAGAGCAGCCAAATGCAGAAGCAAGATTTTCTGTGAATGCTGGGTGCCCAAAACCAGGAAGTCTCTCCGTAACAATTTAAGCTATTCTGCGTAAGACTTCGCTGGGCTCGATTCGGTGTGGAATGGAATTATCGAGAAGAAAAAGAAAAAAGATTAGAAGGAAGAGAATGAAAAAAAGACCTCCTGCCTTAAACAAATTTTTCTGAGAGAATGAGATTTCCCGGCTTCTTCTCCCGCCATTGCTCTGAATTATCAGAAAGGTTAGATCAAATGGAGCGATCTTGCGAAGGATTTCAAATGTGAAATTGCGTTTTGTACAAGTGCAGCTCGAAATGCACACAAAGGTGGCGGAGCGGACGAGCTTTAATTAAGGAAAATCCTGCCCTCAGATCTTGTGTGGGTGGAGCACATGTCCGATAAAGGGTTTACAGTTGAAGCCGGACGACCTTGAGGGTTGTTGCCATGACGTTGGGGTAGATGGCTAACTGGTTTGTCATGTAGCCTGTCAATCATCTCCGTTAACTCCCCAAGACTTTCATCCTTGAATCTCTTAACGACTTTCTCCCTCTTCTTCTTTTGCACTAGCCAACGCAAGTTTCGTTTGTGACTGGAAGCATCTTCGCCTCAAGTAACTGCCATCTGAGAAAAGCGGCAGTTTGTTTGTCTAACGTGATCTGTAGCCTCTCGCCTAACCTAATCTATAAGCCCCTTGCATGACCAAGAAGACAGGGCCAGGCTGCACCTTAGCATACAGCTGGCGCGTTCGTATACCCGGACCCTGGCCATCTATTATCCATAATGTTCTCTTTCTTGAACAGCAATAATCTTTGAAAGAATGTCTCGACGAGTTCAGCAAGATTTTCCGAAGTTCTTATGCATGTCAGTTATGTGTGTGGCATGCGTCCTGGTTACATGCCCTCGTTCGTAAGGCGTCCTCGTCGTTCATGGCTGTTACACCCTCTTTCGTCAACGTCAATTGATCCGGCGCAGTGAGAGACGACATGTGACCGAAGAGCGGTTGCTAATGACCACGACGAGTCACTGTAGCCTATTAAGCGCATTGACTTGTACGTTATAACGTCGAGCGCGTTTTCTGAAGGCGAGCGAAACGAAATTACCTGGCTTCCCGTGAGGCCTTGCCCAGAAATAGCACTCAGTGACAGGGCAACTACAACAACCCCATTTGTTTGATGTCAAAAGTTTTTTTTGTTTTCGTCACGATTCCCTTTTTAGTCGTACTTCCCTAGTAGATTCTGTTTAATTAATCATATAGAATATGTCGTTCATTGCTTGTACGATTTTTACTGTTTCTAAGTTCGTATGAGTGAATTCGTATGAAACAGGCTTCAGTGTGTTTGCTGGCGTGTGTACGTGTCATAAACTGCGTGCTTTTGCACTTTTCAGTCCCTCAACAAGCAGTACAATGGAGGTGACAATTATATGACCCCTTTCTGCGTTCACCTTGATACCTGTTCGCAACGACTCCGAGCTCCTATCCTTTTTTGTTGAAGACTTCTAACAACACTTCATAAAGTAATACATCCCTCTTAGTCCGAAGAGCCAGTTTACTGGCTTACTCGGCAGAGCGCGATAGGCCACTGTCGTGGCTGTGCTCCACGATCGTGGCTCTCCAGTTTCACTATCGTCTTCAAAATCGTAAATTTTAAGCCCATGTTTTTGAACATAGAAATATTTTTATCCAGGACTAAGAGGGTCTGTTTAAAAATGCATTACATAGTGACAACCTAAGGACGAACAAAAAATGTGTTTTTGCAATCCACTGAAGATTAACATCTTTAACTCATAAAAAAGAGGACTATTGAGTTAGGAAGCTCCATGGGCACCACCTGGCTAAGTAGACAGGTTGCAAAGTAAGATATCCTCAGGTAGACGTTCAGTATAAAAGTCGCATCAGAGGAGAGCGCCCGTCCCCCTCTCATCGGATTTACCACGAAAAGGTGAGACGGTGAAAAGGTTCTTACATCTGAATTAGCTTTGTAATCTTTCTTATGCACTTCTAAAATTGTATCGGAGATTATAGAGACACTCAAGGCGAACTGTTGCATCATTTTTTTCTACTTATTGATCAAGAGGATCGATCTAGGCATCAGGTGGTTGTACGCTAGCTAAGTCGAGAAATACATCACACTTCAATGCATTATTGAGATTTATTTCGGTAAACGCTTATTTAACAATTAATTAAGCTGCTGGGAAAAGTTTGTAAACGTTATAATGACAAATTGTTTTTTACGTGATGATGTATTTAAATCGTTCCTGTATATATATATATAAGCTTTTTTAAATTGTTATTGTCTCCTAATGTGGCTAGTTTATAGGCTTCCGATGCTATCGTCCCTGCCCTGGCGGACTACCCTCAATTCTTTTCCAAAGACGTCAGACGATTTTTGTCCACAGGAATGTCCACACAGGACTTCAATGGTGTCGGCTCCAGTCAGACGCAGCTTACCGAAAAGCGAATGAAGTAAGACTATATCCTTGCTGCTTAATGTTAATTGTCTTGTTGTTTCCTTCGTATACATATTTCATAAGTGCCTCTCACCTTTCTCTTTCCATCTTCCTCTGCATGTGTGTGTGTGTGTGTGTGTGTGTGTGTGTGTGTGTGTGTGAGAGAGAGAGATCTTGTGCGTGCGTCTGTGCGTCGCCCGTGCGTCAACATTGCACGTGTTTTTTTATCTGTGTATATTCTTATACGTGTTGGCGTGGTACGTTCCAAGTCTACAGCTTGAAATGGACACCTGTCAATATTTTTGCAGGTTTTGTACACGAGACATGCTGCTTTAAACATATCAAACGTGACCCAACTCATGACCGCAGACTGACCCTCGCTTGAACTTTAAAGCTTCGTGCGTTTGAATAATTTACTTTTCAACCGGACGCGACCCATCGGTTCAAATTATCCTCTTCATCCAATGTGAGGACATAAATAGTCACAGTTGCTTTAGATGCTTAGTGCTAAACATGCTTTGCTGCGAGATCTGATGCTGTTGAGTCACTCGAATAAACCGAAGTACGTGTACTACAAAAGGTAGCTATGTAGGTTATATTTACAAAGACCCTAGCTCCGATCTACCCATTTACACGATTTACTATGACAGGGAAGCTGAGGTGCTTTTATGAGGGAATGGGGACAGCTGACATGCTAAGGTGTCTTATTTTTCTTTCTCTGAATAGCGAATTATGAAAAGCGCAAATCAAGGTAACCTTTAGTTGCTCTCTCTTTTTCTCACTCCCCAGCCTCTTTCTCTTTCTCGTGTGTGTGTGTGTGTGTGGGTGGGTGGGGTTCCTTCCCTACATCCCACTCCAAATGTTTTTGTTCTCTCTGCTACTGCCGTAATTTATTTACTGTTTCTTGCTTCCCCTTCTTCACTTTCATCATTTCTCAACACGTCACTGCTCATTTAATACACGCGCAAACACATCTTCCCTGCCCTCCTACTACACAAGTCCTCATATTAAGACTTGAATAATTAATAGCTGTTACCATAATACCAAGTCATCATGATTTTCGTGTCACGCATATCATATTGTATCGCAATTTCTATTAGGTGGTAATAAAAGTCGAATGTCCAGTAGTCAGGTAAATCATTCTTACTAAGATGATTGTTCACTGTCTCATAAATCTGACAAGCTTTGCGTCTGTTTACCTGTTGACTGCGAATCTAGATCATTTGGTCATAAAAATGTCGCAGAATCTGGGAAACAATTGTATTGATTACCCAGCTGAAGATGAGCTCGCTAGGATCTTATGGCCCTTTTCACGCTCTCCCTGTACTTTTGTTGGGGGATGGGGGAAGGGTATTCTTCTATCGTATGCATTACAGTATTCTATGTCAAGATTCTGCTGCAGTAAAAAATGGTTACAATGCACAATGACATATATACCATTTTTGAAAGCCTTATTTTTCTTATCAGCAAACTGTCATGGTGGGTTGGGGGGGGGGTAGGGATTGAAGAGAGAGAAAGAGAGAGGGAGTGGAAGGATTGGAAAATGATAGAAGATAAAGATATGACACACCCAATACAGTAACAGAAAAAGCCATTCGATCAAATAATAGTAATAATAATAATACACACGCTTTCGAACGCATTTCCTTATTTGTCTTGGAGCTCGACCGATTAGGACTGGTCAGAAAATGAAATGGCATAGTTTCCAAAAGCGAAACATAAAGGAGAAAGGGGAATGAGAACGTAAACAGAAGATCTCCATTTTTTTACATTTATTCACAGATACATAACGCATGTAATAAAGTATTTTACAATATGAAAAGCAAACATGCACATAAAGTAACATTCATTTAAGAGTACATCCATCCACCAAGCAAGCCATCCAACAGACAATGTATAATCTTGCACACCAAAAACATGCATGCACCAGTTTGTGTTCTTTTTACATCTCTCACAAATCAAACAGACGTCATAGCAGGCACCTTGGATTCCTTCTGCCATAGGCTGACATCACTCCAGTGATAATATAAATCATATCCAGACATAAGAAGTTCTCCATTTACTTACTGGAGGTATTCCTGAGAGAGGTAGGTCAAAGCAAGTCTCAAAGATGGTCAGTGTGTCAAGCGATAGGGGGCTGGGGCTGGAAGACAGTTCAGACATTGACATCACAAAGGTAAAAATAAGCGGCCACCCGATTAGTCACGTCTGATACGGGGGTCATACAAGAAGGTCGCAATGAGCAGACAGGAGTGACCGACGTGGTCAACACCACAGACAGGTATGCTGAGATACTGTGAAGACCACGGCTGTAGGGTGTGGTCACTTTGTAGCTGAGCTCGAACTGGAATCCACTGCAGCTCAAGGAGGAGTGATAAAGTACGAATGGTCGGCCTCAGAGTTTTCAACACTCTGGAGCTTGTCGAGGACGAGAGACATAGGAACCGAATTTATGTTCTTCTCTAGGTAGAGTGTTGTATCGATGCTCACACCAAGATAGAGAATGGAATCAGTCGATAATGACACTCGTTTAAGAGGTTGGTTTGAACTGTTCGAAGAAAACAAGATTTCTTTGAACATTGTGTGATTATACTGCTGACCTGGGATTCAAGTCAGGCGAAAACTCCATGAACGTTATTTCTGAGAAGACGCTCTCTGAGGATTGACCCCGGCCCAATCTTATTTATTTTATTTTATTTTTCTCCAGACAATATTCACAAAAATATCTGGCCGATGTTCATATGGGACAGTGCTAGGTAGAAAGCCCAGTCTAGTCATCTGACCGACCTAAAAAAAATCCTTGTTTAAAGAAAATTCTTCCAGCTTCTGGATAGTGTAGCGAATCCGTATTATCATTATCAGACCCCCCCCCTCTGTTTCGTTATGGTTAAGAAAAAAAGCTGTATGAACTGATGATATTTCTCCACCGGCGATAAGCATGGCATCGTTTTTCTCAGTTACGAACTCTAGACGGTACAAGGACAGCAGGAGATGAAGGCAACGAGAAGACATGGTTGGACTCAGCAGCAACCTGTTCACTTCCCCCAACGGTCAGTAGGTTTGGGACTGTTCATTCATCTTTTTGAGGATTTGATTTCAAGCGTACGTGTACGCGCTTTGGTGTACACAAACAGCCCCGCAGGTTGAGTTCACACACACTCTCTCTCTCTGTTTTTGTGCATTTGTGTGTGTGTGTGTGTGTGTGTGTGTGTGTGTGTGTGTGTGTTGTTGTTGTTGTTGTTACTGAAACAGCTTTTCAGACGTAAATCGTGAGTGTGTAAAATGTTCAGAGCATCCTTCAAGAGGCCATGCTTGAAAAAAATCCTTGGTTGTATATCATTACATTTCACACGACCTCTCCCACTACTTCTGCGGATAAAACCGAAGCCTTACCTGCCCTTTCGTAACCTCGCCGCTGGAAGCGATGTAACAAAATACCAGAATAATCTGTACAGCAACTTTCTAGTTTTATCGTGTGTAAACATCTTCAACAGCGCGACGCTAGCGACGTCTAAAAAGTGGTTTCCACAAAACAGGATCCTTCTTATCGTACTTGGACCACCTTCCAGCCAAAGCTATTGTCTCTGCCATATTGCTTCTCGCGTTACGAAGACCTGCAGCAGACTGAGTTGTAACCTCACTGCATTCGGATGCTCTCGGGTCAACGCTTTAAAAGAAAACAAACAAACAAACAAACAAAAAACACAGCAATAACAACAAAACCGCTGCAAGTGGTGCTGTTAATAGCAAGCCATATTCTGTCGACTTTATCACTGCCTCTGCTTAAATTTTACTTAGCTATCAGCTTTCCTCCCATCCATTTCTTCATTCTTGACTTACTGGACTTTTTCTTTGATAACATAATCTATTTTTTTAACTTATTGCCGACAAGTAATGGTGGATTTATTTGATGTATCAGTGTGTGAGTCAAGTAAGTAAGAGGTTGATTTAAAGGTGCTCTGTGTTTTGTTGTTTTTAGAAAGGGACAAAGGGAGAGAGACAATTTGAAAAAAAATAGTTTTCACATTCTGCGAAACTTGCATGTGCCTCACACAGACCATCAAGATAGTATTCTGTTATTGTCTAGCATTTTACTTGTACCAGATGAAGTAGAAAGAGAGAGAGAGAACGTGTGCGTGCGTGGAGGAGTTGTAGTAGACTTTTGGTGGCCTAAACTTGCTCTGATTAGCTTTATCACAGATTTACGCAAATCTCACTTTGGTAGCTTATAACCATTCTTTCATAGGGTGAATACATTAATTTTTTTTTTCAAATTCCAGTTTAAATCATGAAAAAGTCATTGTCAGGAAGAGAGGAAGAGTGTTTTACGAAACCGTAAGGAAGCACATGTTCTTCTCAGAGACCAAAGCTGGACAAAAAATATGATTAGCGAGGTTATGGGGCAACCGGGTTTTCTAGGTCTTGTGCGGAGATTCGTGCATCAACACTCAGAGCTATCGTCTTGAGACAGTAAACAGATTGCAGTACTAGCAAACACAGGTCTGGTCATGACAAACATCCACTTAGACTGTAGGGCAAACACACGGAGAGCTCTTCACTCAAGCTATGTAGCCATTCCCTAGCAGGGGCTGGTAGAGTTCGCTACTTTCTGTCACTGGCCGTGCGTCACTGCGCAGTATCCTTGAGTGAAAAGTGGTTTCCTCCCCAATCCCCTCGATGTCAGAGATAAAATTGAATACGACCTTAGACAAATTTTCTCGTTGATGTAAAACCTAAATCTCTACTAAAGCTACATCTCGGTTCCTCCTGTTTTGTTGTTATTGTTGATTTTTTATTCCCTTTGTGCATATTTGTTTATTCTTTGTTTTTGGCTGCTTGTAATTTTTGTTTTTATTTTTTTCCCATCGCTGATAGTTAAATGATACCGTGCTTGCTTTCAGTTTTTAGGGGTTAAATCGATGGGAAAAAAACAAATGCTAGGGTGTATTGGAGTACCTGATACGACTCCGTCACGGAAGTTGACGTAAAGCTGGAAAATAGGGAATTTATTCCCATTTGTGCTAAACCAATGAACGTCTGCGTGACAGGCCTTCATGAAGAACTTCTTTTGGCAACATTAGATGTGCACAAGACTAGTATTTCAGTTCTAATCCACCATCCCTTACATTCATCCATCCCTTGACTCGTACCATTTAACGAACGGTTACGCTTCGCACGTGTTGTGATCTCAATGCACGTGCCTGGTAATATCGAGATGACAGGCTACGCAAAAGTTTATCATTTACTAACTTTCTCTTTTATTTGTCAAAACTAGGACATACCGACTGTGTTCAGTAGACATCCACATTTTCCTCCTTACCATTCTCTCAATGAAAGAAAACAAAATTTTTATTCTCGTTGGAGGATCAACGTATTAAAATTTCTTTCACCAGTTCGCCATCTTGTAGTCGTGAGAAGACTTGATATCTTCATGGCACCTCTTGCTGCTCATCTTTCATCCTTTGTAATTACCTTGAACTACTTTTCCTTATCTTGTCCAACCTTTTCTTTAAGCAAACAACTTTCTTTTTTAATTGAAACTGCTATCAACAGGTGCGTGCGCAAGCGAGATGTCATGTTAAGGCTTGAACACTTTAACCTTGCTGAGTCATTATATCAAAGGGAACTGCATGTGTTAACATTTCTTTAAAGTGTGTTCAGAAAAATAACAGGTGTTCGATGTTTACTTACGATGTCTGGATTAAAAAAAATATTTTGACAGCACCATCGAAATATTTGCTTTGATTTCAAATAAAAACAAGTAATACCCGCGTAAGATAAACTAACAAAGTGCAGCGACACCTAAGGAAAGAAAGCTATAGTATATCTCAAAATGAGGAACCAGCTTTCATAAATAAAGCAAAGTTTGGAGATGTGTGTGTGTGTGTGTGTGTGTGTGTGTGTGCGTGCGTGTGTGTGCGATTCTGATCAAATTCACACAGATTTTTTTAAATTCCCACTAAATGTGCCAAAAATAATTTCTTTTATCTACGAGAAGGTCAGCGGCTGTGTTCGTTTGGTGTAAATTGTTCCGGAGAATAGTTTTGATGCTCGTTACCACTGGCTCTGAAAAAAGAAAACACTAAGCAAGAGAAATTACGACACTCATCTTTTACATAAAGCAAACTTGGAGGTCATAATTTGAGAGAGTATCCTTTCAGAGTGAAAGAGAGAGTGACGGGTGGGCTTCAGGGAAAGAAAGGGTGGGAGCGTGCGAGCGAGCTAGAGGACGGGGGAACCACTGGCAACACCAATAGTTTTATCTCCCTTTTATCGGAACGTTGCGCCCCTTTGCCGAACAAGTTGCTAGACTGTATTTCGGGGACCTTAAAGGCTACTAGGAGTGGAACATTTCTTCTTTATGATCGGGTTAAGTTCATTTTAATATACTAATTCCCAGAATAGGAGTTATTTATTATGTGCACCTATCCACTCATATGTGTTTAATCATTATTGCACCTTTCATTCACACAAAAAAGAAATTTAAATGTAGTTACTTTCACACATATGCAAAATTGTATTAACAAACATAAACAAAATAATTAGTAATAAATACAACATTAATATACACCTTCCAGCTAAAGAGAGGAATGAAAAGAATGAAGAAAAGAAAAACAAAATCCAGTGACATTCATGCTGTTATATTGACAGCAAAGTATTTGTTAAGAAACATTCACAGGCACAAAAGTTTACAATACATTAACATATTAACCTGCGTCCTCTTAAACATTAAGACCCAGCATATTGGGATGAAAAGGAAAAGCTAGAGAAAAAATGGGCGTTTCGACCCAGAAACTGACCTGAATTTTGATACCATTTTCTAGGGGATTTGAAAGTAATAAATACAGTAAAGGACACTTTACACAAATAGATTTCAAATGCACGCTTAGCACAAAGAATGTTTATTTCAGCCAAACAATTTCTTGTGGACTCTTTCACAAAACACTTGCTTGCAAAAGCAGACTTTCTCTATTCCATTGTGTCATTTGGTCACAGCAGCCACATGGTCAGTAAAACTCAGACAGAATGAGCAAAATTTATGTTTATTCACTGTCAATAACAAAAGACTTAAAGTCAAGATAACTCATAGATGGTTCAATTTCATCAATTTTCGATTCTTAAGTGCTGGCTGATTTGCAAAAGATGTTGCTTTCTTTCAACATGAAGTTCAGACGTAAATTGAGGAGGAGACGTCTCACCATTTTGTTCAATGAGCAAGGTCTGGCATAGAAGCAGATAAATGACTGTTTCATCTTGCCTTCAAACTGCATCATTAATTATCCTACCATTTTATCAATGTATAGAATGTTTTCCCTGTTGTCTGTAAATGTTTTCACCAACTCTTTAAACACATGAAGCAGCTGTGTGTTTGGCATTGTGAGACCGCCTTCCAGTGAAGCATACTGTTTCAAGGTCAGGAACTGCTCTCACCAGCTGTGCACCAAAAGGTTTCCCGGTGAGTTTGCCTTCACAATCGCTTCAAACCTTCCGCCGCAGTGCACATGTAGGAAGTAGGCTGAACTGTAGAACCTTTTTAATCCTTCTTCAGAATATCTTCTTTCCTGATCTGCGCAATGAGCATACTTCTGAATGGATACCTGCGCATAACAAATGGACATCATCATCATCATCATCATCATCATCATCATCATCATCATCATCATCATCATCATCATCATCATCTGGACCCAGTCTTTGAACCTTTGAGTAAATAATCATTTCATTGTAAAAGGGGGTGCCAATATACACCAACTGCATGAAGACAAAAACCAAGAAAGGAAAACTAAAACTTTACACTCGAAAAACAAAAGTCAAAACTAAGCATGGTGATCTGTGAAACAACTGTTGTAGCTTGACCACCTACTAACAGTCCCTCCCTCTCTTTCCAATGTTTCTTCTTCCCTTTTTAAAATGCTCATTCTTTATTACAAACAGTGCAGCAGTAATGATTAACGAGATAGTGATTGGAAAACAAATTTCGAAGAATTTTCGAAGCTGATGCATCAACTAACAAAATCTTACCCTCAAAAGAACAATGTACTAACAGTAATAACATGCATCCGCAATGAAAAGCTATCACAATCGTGCACATTTCTTCGAATCGTGAACTAAGGTGTTGCAGACAAATTTTCGCCAAAACCTTATTCAGAAGGACCAATTTTAAATCAAAATAAAGCGAGATATATAAGTTCAGGTCCTTACCCTGCTTCGGATTTCGGGAAGCGGAAAAAAACTTTCCTGGACATTTGTAGTGAAAATTCGAGCAGTTAATTGTGTAACAAGCAGTCCCGCCACTCCGTGTCTTCTCTGCGGACACAATAATGATAGTCGCTGGGGGGCGCTCGCGTCTGCCATCTACACCTGAAATGTTCGGATGATTCATCTTTCTATTGACCATCTTTGCTCAAACGAAGTCACAGATCGGAAATTAGCAATAAAATCACAGCTGGAAGAGTTAATGGCAGAATGCAACCCAGATAAAGTCGAGTTTCGTCGTGAGAACATTAAAAAAAAAGTAACAGTAAATGGACATCTGCGACAAACATGAATCACAGCTGTGTCTAAAAACCACCGCGGAAAACGCAGAAGAAATGATTCTTCGTTCAACGTCTTAGTTTCAGAAAAAAATCATATTTGCACAAAACAGTGTACTTCTGCTGGTAAATCATGTTATGCTGACCTCTCGAACCCATCGGTCTGTCTTGAGTTTCTGACAACACCATAAAGATTGTCAGTTCACAACATAAAACCCAAAAAGTGAGGTGCAAGACCTACATTTCTCAAGACATAAACAATTTTTTTCTCTACTTCAAGCTGAAATTTCTTTTTATGCAGACGAGAAAATACTTCTTGCCAGTTGATTTTTTTTCTTTCGGTAATAGTTCTTTGTCGGAGAAGCGCTGTGATCTCCGCTACCTCAAGGTGTGAATCTAATCATGGGTAGGAAAAATTGTTACCTGAAGACAACAAAGTGTCTTATGGAGGATTTTGAAAACAAAATGTTTATTTAATGCGTAAATCTAACAGAGGGAACAGAAGCTGGGGAATTTTTAAGAATTGCTGAACACGTTTTCTGGCTTCATTTTAATCTAGCCAGATTCCTAGTTCTCTAAGTGTTGGCCATATCACAAACCATTTTTGAAGTTGTTGGAATACGTGCATTTCTATTCAACCTTGATATTTCCCACCTTCTTTCGCTCCTATCTTTTCCCGCTTCGCGGCCACACCAGGCAAGAACACTTTCCACTCATGCTGAACATGCGAGACTCTCACCATGGAATGTACTGATAATATCCAGAAGTCTAATGCACGGAAGGAGGTAATGGCCAGGTTGGCACGAAACGCCCAGAAAATGTTGGGCATCAAGCGGAAGTGACTCCCTTTCTCTTGAACATGTACACGTCCCATATTTGGAAATTCGAGACTTTCATTGTCTCAATCTACGCATCAGACCTCGGGCGATTAGAACCAGGCCTAGCACACAGAATCTTGATTTTTAACAGCCGGTGTCCATTGCAGATTGCACTCAGAAAAATAAGCCCAGCAGTTTCAAACATACAGAAGGCAGAGTGCAGCTGGAGAAGGAATAGTCTGTTTTAGTGTTGCGGGCCTTTTGCAATGCGAACCTTTATTCCAAAAACAGTAACGCGACATATTGGCTGGATATGACTGCAGTGAAACTGTTTGTTTTTATGAGAGGAGGGGGATCAGCACCAGAGATCTACCCGGCTTAGGTGTGGTAGGGAGGGAGAGAACTGAACATACGCACTCTGGGTTTTTTTTTATAGCCGGGCGCGTGATTTGGCGCTTGTAAGGGAGTGGGAGGAGGTAGAGGCTGTTGAAATAAACATTTGCAGGTGTTGCTCTGCGTTTGATATTTCACTACATTTGTTGCTACCTATAAAACGTTTCTGACGAAATCACTTTGAGAATGTAACAAATTTCTTTCTAGCACCAGCCACTTATAAAATGAGGCGTTCTTGCACATTTGTCCTGCCATCAATCAGCTCTCTCTCTCTCTCTCCTACTCTCTCTCTCTCTCAGACATACACGCGTGCGAGAGATAAGGAGCAGGTATATATTAGCAAAACATGCTTTTCTAGTGTTGAACTTGTCTGTGTTGAACAAACACGTTCTTTTTCTTTGTTTCGCGCTCTTATTTCTCTCTTCTTTCTATTCCACACACAAGTGACGTCACAATCTCACGTGCTGTTGGCTTCTGGGGGGAGGCCCAGTCTCACACTAATTGGCACAGATGGATGAAATCAGGCTCACGAACTATGTCCGGTCGGCTGCATCTGTACTCAATTTAATTATGTTGAATTCTGTGTTTAACTGTAGTCAGATTTTGTTTAATTAGGGTTATATTATATTTTTCAGTCTTCCAGCAACACAGGTTGGGAGTAAGTTAAACACTAGATCACCATGTTTTACCAATATTTACCCTCTCCTTTCGATTTCCTTCGATCCGCCACATGCTTTTTATTGACGTCCTTATCGGGTTTAGGATCAAGAGAACTGACTTGCACTAGGATGTAGATGCGGTTTTCTCGTTTTCTTTGATTTTTTTTTAGCTGAACCAGACTTTTGCTGGGGTATAGAAGCTTCTGGCAACAGGTGTCTGGTGTAAATGTTTTTAACGTCTGAAGTGGAGTCAGATTCACTTGAAGTACTCGATAAATTTTTCTCCTGGCTACCACTTATACAACTATTGGTCGTTTTGGCTTTGTTTCGTGTTGCCAGATTTAACCACAAATGTGCCAACAAATGAAGAGATATTTTTACGAAAATTATAGTTGTGTTGGAAGAAAGAGTCAACATTAGAAAAGCAAGAATGTAAGAAAATAACGAACACTTTTTGCAAGTCTTCAGTTTTATATGTATTCTGAGGTACTCGTCATCTTTCTAGGAAAATATTGACACAGTTTCAGTATATGTTAACTCTGTACTGTGTCAGAAGTTTTGAGCCAGGAAAATACACTGTCAAACTAGCTCTTGATGTCTATAGCTGGTCTCGTCCACATCAAAGAAACTTCTTCTGTCTGCATGGTTTTCTCGTCTTCATCTCTAACGTGTTTTGGAAAATATTAAAATATTCATTGCTTAAGTAACCGTTGTATTTACCATTTACATCTACGCCAAAGAAAAAAAATTTTCTACACAAAATCTGATATTTTATCTAAGTCAAAACAGTGTTGTACATAGAGGAAAAGCGTGGAGCTACCAGGTCTTTGACTGCCTTTATAAGAAATAATACAGGCACACCGTTCTTGAGTTTTTAGGCTGGAATCACACGGTTAACTTACATTTAAATGAAACCGGTGGTCAAGAACTAGTCTGACTTTTTTGCAACGAAAATTTCATGCTAATCTGGTCTAAGCGTCTTTAGACCGTGTCGTGTGTTCCGTGTAAAGCCACCCTCCATAGTTTTGACTGCGTCTAACAAAAAAAGATTCAAGCCCCCTGGAACGAATATTTAGTTCGATATTAATTGATGCAGATACATCTAAAGTATTGTCGAGTGACTTACGAAGTACTGTGTACCTGATGTTTAGATGTGAGGTGAAGCGAATTTAAATACCTGGCAATCACACCTTCAAACTGAGACGATGTAAGGGGAAAGCTTTGACAGCAGAGATGACGAACATTTGACCTATAGGAACGAACAGTTTTTACTGTAGATAAACAAAGATATTATTGCAGTTAGGCAAGGATCTTAGTTAAGCTGTGAGACAGAAAAATATAACCCTAATTAAATAAAATCTGACTACAGTTAAACACAGAATTCACCATAATTAAATCGAGTACAGATGCAGCCGGCCGTACCTAGTTCTTGACTGATTTCATTCATCTGTGCCAAACAGCGTGAGACTGGGCGTCCCCCCAGAAGCCAACAGCACGTGAGATTGTGACGTCACGTGCTATTCAGTCACGTGTGTCTGCCCAGCCTGACCTCCTCATATTTCACTCCGTCTTTTTAAATCCCTTGACAGGGTGAGGGCAGAATCGGATTCAGTATCGGAATCAGTGGAGTAGCTTCAGCTTCCTCCCCCTCCTCCATCTCCATTTCTGTTCCCCCTCTTCTTCTGTGCAACTGAGTGATGTTTCAACGTTTGGTTTCCTCGTACATACAGTTGCGTCTTCATGGGGAGAGAAGTTCATTTTTTTGTGAGTAGGGGTCGGTCGGACTGTCTGTCTGTTTGTCCTAGTATTTCTGTTTGCCTGTCCCTCACACATTGCCTAACTGCTAGATAGTCTCTTAACATGATCTTCACAAGGTGAAAGACTGGCCCATGCTAGCAATTATAAACATGACCTCACATTTAGAGCTACACTCTCTGTGCATACACCTAGTTCTCAACACGTTCCCACCATTAACTCTGGGTGGTCGGCTCTTCAACTCAGCTACTTTACACCCAAGTGCCTGAAAACGATGTTTTTTTTACCGTTTGAAAACAAACCGACATACTTTGTCTTTTTGCGCATGCGCATCAGGTGGCATCACGTGACATCTAGAACCGCGCAGAATCACGATTAAAGTCGTAGAGTGCAATTTATTTTTAGAAGGCTTGGAGGACATTTTGAAAAAATACTGTTTCCCAACACATGAAATAAACTCACGATAAAATAAAAGAAAATCTGCAACGACATTGGAATTCAGTTCAGAATAAACCTAATTAGTATATGATCCAAGCTCTCCCATTGGTTGTACTCTTGACAAGGTTAACCTATCAACGTATCGTGTAGCAAGGGAACGGAAAGATGTTACTCACTCAAATTTCGGGGAAATAGTTTTCAGCACAGAGCTCAATTCGAAAAAATGGGCTCCACAAGAACTTCAGTTGAACCTTGCTGGGGTGCTGAACTCACCAGCTCAGACTACATTAAGTCAAAGGGGTCACATACCAGCTATGCAGAAGCTAAGTTACGATGCAGATGGCGTTAAGCCGTCAGGTTCAGAGCGAAAGTCATAAGCGAACATCAACAGAAACCTAGTATCATTGACGACGAAGATTTGTTTTCCAAACGAAATTAAAAATTGACGATTCGCAACACATTCCTATTGTTTATAATAATCATAATGAATCTTATCACTCTCTGAGACATAAGACACTCGTGAGTATAGAAAGAACAAAAATATTGATGAATGAATAGATACCTGCGTACATCTTATCAATCTTACACTCTCTCTCCCTCTCTCTCTCACACACACACACTACCCAGCTTGTTACCGTTGACACACTTATTTGTTCAGTTTCACAGACTGCGTGGGTGGTACCGTTAAAAAAAAAGCTAAAAGCAAACCGAAACACATTTCTTTTGGAGCCGTCAATGCGCTTTTTCCAGCAGCCCAAGGCTGGCCAGCGCTTCACATCGATCTGCACCCAATCTGTTTGGATGGCAGCCGTGCATCAGGCCAGCCTGCAAGCACAGCGCGTCCTGCCTGCCCGCCTGGTCCAATCCTTGCCCTGGTGCGATGAACCTTCTGCAGCGGAGCAAAAAGCCACGTCACGTGATCCCTACGTGATGACTACGTAGTGGATACGTCGATCTGCGGCCCCTTCCCTCTCGATGAAGCCACGTTTACATAGATGACTTTAATTCTAGTCCATGGGTGTCCTTAAATACAGAAGACAGATGAGCCCAACGTGCAGGGAGAAAAAAAAGTAGACAAAAGCCGTGGGGACTTTTATCGACAATCTGCCTCAACAAAAGGCTTCTGATGTAGGGTTTTCTTTGAATTTCCATGGCACTGACCTCCGAGTACCACGCTAAAGACATCCCAGTCCATCCCTTGTTGCAAAAAGCAGATAATGAGTTTTCTTTCCCTCGGAAAGCACCGTGAATGGATTTCTCTAGCGGCCCGTTGTTTTCGACCTTACGACAAATGCTGGCTATTATAGACAGTATAATTGGTTCAGAAATCTCAACGTTGAAAGTCTGCCACCATCTGTGTTTATGGGTCGATGTGTATATATAAATATATCTATGTGTGTAGCTAAGACTGTAATTGCATTAATGTGTCCATGTGCATGAATGTGTTTATCTGTGTATGAATGAATGTGTCTATGCACGCAGGTATCTATTAATTTCTCAATATCTTTATTCTTTCTATACTCACGAGTGTCTTAAGTCTCAGCGTCCTAAATCAGACAGGAATGATACCCAGGAACGATACAAGCCTGTCTTCAGATCTAGAAATTTTTTTTGGGGGAGAGGGACGGATCTATGCTCCACACAAATGCTCATGTGAGCAACTCCTTTCCTCTATCCCCTCCCCTCGCCGGAAATATACCCCCAACATACAAATTGCGCAGAAACTTTCCAGTTACTGGTATACAGTATGCAGACAACTTTAAAAGCACGAAATAATATATACTCAGGCTACATGTTTATAAAGCTATATTATAGCAGACTGCACCTAACTGAGTCCAAAAACGAAGACCAGTACAGAGAACTGTGTGTCCGACACCCAATACACACCCGAAGATATGATACGAAAAACTAGTGAAATATATAAAATCAGCTGGTATTGAAACTAATATGTTTACCAGAGACAATGACAAAACTGCTGTACGGCAAACTCTATTTACTGGACACTTAGTCTCGGAAATGTGCAGTAAATTGCGTGTATGAAGACGGTTAGGACTTAAACTTGGTTGCCATCCGTGTGTGTCTTACATTTAGGACTGGGACTGGCAAAGAAATGCGTTTATCGACCACTTAGAACTAGACAGAGACAAAGAGCTGTCAAACCCTCGGGACTAGAACTGAGTACACATTCATCGAACATTTCGAAAAGCGATCAGCCTAGAGAACTGTCTGTCACTGGTAGAAAACTGTGACGACGACGTAGAGAAAAGCATATTCTTTTAGCATTAAGACACTAAAGAGAAAAACAACATTAACAAAAAAACGAGTAACACATTGACCCAAAAATGAGGCTGACATGGAAATTGGAACTAGAGAAGAAGAGAAGAAGAAAAAATCAAGTAAAAAGAGGAAAGCAAAGACAGACACGCAGAAATACAAAAGAAAAGAATATGAGAAATCAACGTGAAAAACTGAAGGGAGTAGATACAGCAATCCTTGCCCTTAAGATGTGTGTGTGTGTGTGTGTGTGTGTGTGTGTGTGTGTGTGTGTGTGAGAGAGAGAGAGAGAGAGAGAGAGAGAGAGAGAGAGAGAGAGAGCCATTGCAGCATGCCGTATCTGATGACAAAAAAGTTACCTTCACAATTCAAAAGATTATTTCTCTTGCAAGCAGCAGAAACAACGGCGACAGCTACGACCTTTACCCCCATCTTGTTTTGCTACTACACCTAATACTACAACGACAATGATATTGCAGATAATCGCTACTCAACCATCATTGCCCACCACTGCGACTGACTTCGACTGCTGATTGTACTAATTTTACATACATTCCTTCCACTTAATATCTTGTTGAGTGCATCATCATCATCATCATCATCATCATCATCATCATCATCATCATCATCATCATCATCATCATCATCATCATCATCATCATCCATAGACTAAAGTTTTGTTAAACATATTTCATTGGTTTTTCTCCATCTACTAGTTCTACCGCATCGCTACTATCGCTCTGTCGCTAAAAGGTCTTATGGTGTTGTGGTGAGGCAATTCCAGTAAATCTATCCCCTCCCCTCTAGCTTCACCTCTGCTGCCACGAGACTTTTCCCTTTCCCACAGACTTGCAAGCTCAAGACTATTAAAAGATTATTTCAGGCGGCGGACAAGCTGTGGAGAGCGCGCGCGCTTGAAGCCAGTCTGGTCGGAAGCGAAAGGAAATGACATCGCAGGGAGAACAATGGAAACAGAAGACTTTCTACCTCTCGGCTCGGGTATGGGGCCGCGGAAAAGGCCAAGGGGAGGGGGAAATCTTCTCGGTGCGAGGCAAATGTGCACGGGCGCCGAAACTTACTTCTCTCTCGTCACAGGACTTTCTCGCTTCGCGTCGAACGTAGTTGTCTAACGAGGACGTTGTGAATGTTTGGAATGACGCGCGCAGAAGAAACTCGGACGACAGGGAGACCCGCGAATCGTGAGCTCGTCAAGAGAATGGTCTGTGCCTTAGCGACGGAGCGAATGTCAACAGAAAGAAAACATCACTGATCAGCAAATGTGGGGGATATCACCGCTAATGTGCTAAACTCAGAATAATATTGTCTAGAGAACAATGCACACCGCACAAGGTCTTTCCTGTTCTCCTGTGGATGTTGTATAAAATTGTCTTCTGCTGACCCTTCTGGATGTAAGTGCGGAATTGAATTTTGCACAGAGACACGCGTTCGTGCAGTTTTAAGACCGTGAATACTTTGAAGGCTGTTTGCCAGTGTTTATTTGATGCAAAGTGCATTTAAAATTGATGTTGTCCAGACAACACATGAAATGAATCTTTCACGCAGTTTATCGCTTGCCTACGTGCTTTTGGAGTCCTTTATGGCTTCGGAGTGAGAAGAGCCGTGTAGATACATCATCTAACTACCAAAAAAAAAAATAATAAAAACACACACACACAAAAACAAAAACAAAAACCACCGAGATCGTGAAAATATCATTCTCAAGGGATTTACATCACTTGTGGTTTTTTCCTGTTACGACGGAGAGTTTCCAGTATGGAAACATCGTCACCAGCAGAAACTGAAAAATGGCTAACAGAAAACGGAACGGAGGATTTCGAGAGGACGGAGGAGGATTATCACTTCAAAGCCAACGGCATTGTCCGTCTGAGGTACGTGCTTTTGCCGGCAGACGCTTTCTCTTCTTAGTTCCCCCTCGCGGGCAACTTTGCTACCAGCCGTCTAATGAGGCGTGCTTGTTAGGTCGTGGTAGAGAGAAGGGGTTGAGTTGGTAGACAGACAGGCAGAGAGGGACAACTAAGCAAACATAGAAGCAAGTGCACACGTGGGCTCATGCCTGGTTACATTATGTATGTACATATACACACATACAAACATACATAAACATGCACTCACACATCTTGAAACTTGTTCAAAACCCTCCAGTCACTGGAACAAAACACTGCCGGCTTAAAGAACCAAGTGAAAGAACTACTTGGAACTAGATATGGGGGAGAACACAAAACTTCATGCATAAAACAAATTAAATGTCAAAAATATAATTGTATCCCTTCACCCTTTTTAAAATCTCTGATCTGTGTTCCACCCTCACCACATAGTCTATAGCTGATACCCAAATATTGAAACCAGAAAGACTAGTGTCCACGCATGCACGCACTCACACACACACAGAGGGTTATATATGTTGTCAAGTTTATGGAAATGCGTGTATATGCGCATGCAAGCGTGTATGGAATAGATTGAGTACTGTAAGTGTGGTAATGACTGTAAGTATACTTCTCATCCCTGTTGTGTCCATACTACAAACCCCTTTGAGGGGACCCCCCCCCATACAATCTCGCTATTGAGACTAGGGTGCGCTAACACACAAAGGATGGAGCGTGAAGGACTTCTCACAGCTTAGCAATATTGTCGTGGATAATGCGCCATGAGTGGGAGGAATAAGGCAGTCTTTATCCTGGTTCTTAAACGTGGAGAAAAGGAATGCCTAATGATTTTTTATGTCAACACAAATAAAAGAGATTACAAAGCAGTTTCACAACTATGTGTAATGGAGATGGCGCATGTATAAGGTAGACAATTTCTATAGACTAGGGGATACAGTGCACTTTTATTTATGTGGACATCTAGACTTGAGAATGTCGCGTGGACAAAAGAGGTGGACATAAGAATGTGCAGTTAGGCTGGACCAGACTTGTTTACGTGTCGAAGTTCATGTGTCTCTTTAGAGTTCAAATTTTAAATTTAAATAAGTGCACAGAGCTGCTACTATGGCCTTTAAACACTGCAGTTGTACATTGACCTTTCTAATAAAAAGACTTAATTCATGTAATGTTTACATATGAACTCAGAAGTACATGGAGGTATCCGGGAGTTTTTCAGAATGAATGTCACGAATCAGCATAACTAAGTGCTAATTAGTGTCGCATAATTGACAGCAAGAACATGCTGGAGGTCTTTCTTCTTTTTTGCAGCCTTTGATCTCTTTCTATCTCAAGTTTATGTTTTTATGTATAACAACGCATTAAATCTGTATTTTTTTTTAGCTTTTTTTTCACCGCACAGTCGCGAAGCACAGTGTCCTAAAGCATCATGTTCATATTCGTCAGGATAGAGAAAGCAGGTATCCTCTCAAGTCTAACTTCTGCTATCAAGGTCTGCTGGTACCCTACTACCCGCAAAACGATAACAGCTAATAAGAACACATTACAGCTGATAAAAACATAAAAAGCTGGTAAAAGCTGGTAAAAACAGCTGGTATGAACTCTAAAACTAGACCAGAAATGTTTTATAGTAACAGCAGCTAGTACTGACATTTAAATATTAGCAGTAAATACAGTCAGGTATAACAATGCATTCCAAAACAACTATTAATATGTTCATATATCTATTATTGGAAGGTACCTTGTTGATATAACATGACATAATTCTAAAGAAACGGCCTTTGCCTTTTAATGCCACCCTAATTACTTCTGCCTCTTTGCTATTCTTAGTATTTTTTTCAAACGCAGTTCCCCCAAACGGTTAAGTAACTTTAAAATCGATCTTTTTTACATTTTGGGGACGCTTTCACGTGTCTTTTTCAAAAGTTATATCACAGAATCAATATCCTGCTTGGAAACAATGTAATGTTTTAGTTTTGCTGAGATTTTATTTTGTAGCAAGCTATTAAAACTTTAAATTTTATGTTTCACTTTGGTCAACACTAAACTTCGACATTACGTCAGACGTGAAGTTGCGGATTATGCAACTGCAGTTCTTTCTTGCGCGTCCAAAGCATGTTTTATTCATATGTACTCATTTTCATATTTTATGGTGTAATTAGTGGAATTGTCCTTGTGGATAAATAAAATTGTATTGTATAGTCTATGTCAAGACTCTTTATCAAAGAATTATAATCGGTAGAGACTGTTTCTTAGTGGTTAGTGTAATAAGACTAAGGACAGTTAGCTTTACTGTGTACTTAGGCTAGACGGTGTGTGTGTGTGTGTGTGTGTGTGTGTGTGTGTGTGTGTGTGTGTTCGTGTTCTGTGTATAACGGTGTGTTTAATACCTACCTTGAAGGTGCGTGCTCGTGGGTTTGAATGTAAAAGCGCTCTGAGCCCGGCTTTGGTGCTGGGGATAAAGTACGATATAAACACTCGCTGTATATGAAAATGTAACTGGGGTCTCCCGATAGTGTAGTCTCTGCTGCAGACAGACCGTTCATCTCTCGTCTTAGGACACTGTATGTGACACCTGTTTGCCAGGACGGCCCTTTCCCGACTCCTTCTCCCCTCATAGTGTGAACTCCAGGCTAGATAGAAGCACGTTCTCACCAACCAACCAACCAACCAACCAACCAACCAACCAACCAACCAACCAACCAACCAACCAACCAACCAACCAACCAACCAACCAACCAACCAACCAACAACTGTTACTGTTTAGAGGCAGTTTTCTCCTTTTGTGTAAAAAAAATCAGATTTAGTCGTTCTTACTCATGCTCGATGTAAAGAGGCCGTTATCATTCGTCCTTTCTCATTCACGGTGTGACTAAGCTATGCTGAAATAATTTGTCAGCGTAATAAGTCCAGGTCTCGTCATTTCCCTCAGTCTTAGCGTAGCATAGCCAGTTTCAGTTTTACTCATGTTCAGTGCTGTTAGCCTGCTTTCAGTCTCAGAATGTTCTATTGACAAGACTAATATTGAAAAGTGACTACACCTTGTGAGTGTTCGTGTGGTGTGCGTAGTGCAGTAACACACACACACACACATTTGCTCTTTCACTCTATGCACATATGGAAACCTATATAATCTCCAACTTTACACACATACGCATAGTAACCCAGTTGGCGAATACTCAAAGTCTTTAGGACAAGCCTGTGAAGATTAAGCCAAAAATAACAAAACCCAGCCCTGGTAGAAGTGTTTCATTCTGATCATGTGGTGCAGTTTGATAGTGTTTGCAGGCCTCCGAGAAGCCTCACATTTCAGAGGTCTGCCACAGAGCCAGACGCTTGTCGAGAAACTTCGCCGTCAGTGGTCCTCGATCACCAAGTTTTCCTTGACACCTAGAGGGCGCTCAGAGCTCTTAGCTAAGGTTTCGCAGACTGCTGCAGCAACTCCGAGTTTTATGTGTGAATTGAGCCTTCGGAATGTTTTTTTTTTAAGTCTGTAAACTTTTCTGTACAGGCAGTTCGCTTATAAATTCGTGTACACTTTTATGTTGGGGAGAGTCGGGAAAGGAGGACAGGGACAGGTGGTACGAACGTTTAAACAACCCAATCAGTTCGGGAGTGCTTGAGAGACCCTCATTCCCAAGTCCCAACTGATTTGCTCGTTCTTTCTTTTTTTCTTTATCTCTTCTTCCATTCAGATAACTCTGACAGGTCTATTAAGGTTTTGTTTCGTCTGTCTTCACATCTTGAAAACTGACGGCATCCCGATCACAGGGATGCAGGGAAAGACCGGAAAATGGTGGCTGCAGCGTCTCAGCCAGGAAACTTTAGAGATGCAGAGACTCTTACAGCTCGAGGAGGGACAATAAAATCGTTCGGCATATCTAAAAGACGAAATTTCGGTATTGACCCACGATAAGCAAATGCCCTGACTTTGTTTTATTCGATTTAATGATTTGATTTGGTTTGACTTTGAGTGGCCACCGAACGTTCCGGACATTGTTGAACTGAGTCCAGACTAACTTGCCAATACGTTGCAATATATTTGTCAATACAATAAAACTTTGGATCATTTTGGCTCTTTGCTCGGTTAAGAAAAGTCTTTACACGCACACTTCCACAAACCGTATTGCTTTGACTGGTCTGGTCTATTCCCCTTTCATCCCTTTGCCAACCTTACCTACGAGTTTATCGTTCTTCTAAAGCCTACGGGTTCAGTGTTGAAATCAAAGCAGAGTAAGAACTAAAGCGGTTCAATAAACATAACAAAGTAAAAAAAGAATGGAGCACTGACAATTTACGAGAAATACCTAAAAACAATTGCAGGGCAGGCATTATAGAGTCTGAAACAGAAAGATCTTGTAAGTCCCAATATGGCTGCTAGTCGGTTTCAAGCAGGGCCAGCCAATGTCTATATATTCATTTTGAGTCAGTGCTTTAGGACCTTCAGTTCGCTGTTGATGTACTAGGCGTGACAGGGGGGAATGGGGTGGGAGGGTAAAAGCCTGTAATAATAATAAAGTGAATTTATAGCTCGCCGTATCCCACCATCAAAGGCTACCTCAGAGCGCTTTACAAAGAAAAAGTATAAGCACACATGCATAATAATAAAAATGATAGTCTCAAAGCAGTCTGTACCTGGTGAAGGTGAGATGTTTGGATGTTTATCCACGCTGTCCGGGTAGTGAATGCCCTATTACATTTTTCCCTGTGCGTTTTGCTGAGATGGGACGTCTTTAGAGTCTGTTTTCTAAGACACTTTTGTTTATCTCCTGCTTACCGTAGTTTATCTCTTTTTACGGGCTGATAAAGTTCTCGAACAGACATTACTTCTGCTGTAGTGTTTCCGTTTATTTATTTTCCATCAGTGAACGGTGCGATCAAGACTTTGTCTGTTTATTAATTGCTTACTGTCTATTGAGATGCTTGAGGTTTGACCTTTACTATTGTTAGACTGATTCATCTGCGTTGTCTTTTCTTTGTGAAGAAATGCTGTTAACAATAAATGGTCTGACTAAGAGAGTGCGTATCACTCTCAGGTTGGCCTACTGGACCTACAAGCGCCAAGAGATGGCTTAAGCAAAAATCGTATTAAATGTATTCGTTCTTTATTTCAGAAGTCCCCAGAACAGCTGGTGGTCGAACCGCAGCCGCCTAGAAAAAGGCCTGGTCTTGCTAGTCGGGTTTTGTATTGTTCTCTGCATCGCCCTCATCATCGCTCTTGCTGTCGTCAGTGGGAAATCAGATAACGCCACTGTAGAGAATGGAGGTACCCGGCACATTTAGCTTCAAGACAAAACCAAATGATTTAATACAGTTACTCTTCGTTTACTGTCCGAGCGTGGGCACACACACACACACACACACACACACACAGGCACGCGCGCACACACATGCGTGCACATGTATGAATTCACTTCTGTTTGCTCAACATAATAAAGAATAAAAGACCCATTCTGAAACAGATGAAACGGCTGCCTTCCAATAAAAGATAGCCATACCACAGATGATGGAAGAGAGAGCAATGTTATCTTACAGCTATGAGGCTAAGTAGTCGTGTCGGAAGAAAAAAGCACATAGTGTTTCCACAAAGCCTAAAAATAAAAACAGCGATAAAAAACAGATTTTTGATATTATGAAAACGTATGGCAGGCACGGAAATGGATAGAGAACACGCGTAGAAATTCAGACGCCAGGGGATGGCAGTAGCTGTCAAGATCTGGGTGTTTGGGGTTTTTTTCCCCCTGGTGGGGGAGTTCTCTTTATCGGTACATCTGAAGAAGGAAAAAGCGTTTCATTTCGTATACAACAACTGATGTCACTGACATCAAAATGAAAAGCATCGTTTTCAGGACTGGATGGAAACAGCAACTCGAAGTGAGTGAATGTGCTACTACAAAATCTTCAAAGCAGTAACGATGTAAGACGCTTTCGTAAGGCCAAAGGAGTTGGCTTCCGGGTCAAATGACATGACGTGACAAATCAAGGCTGCCAAGAGTGGCTGTTTGGGGATTTAATAATAAAAAGAAGAAAAAGAAAAAGGAGAAGAAAGAAGAAAACTTTTACAGTGCGATTCACTAGCCAAAACTAGGCTTACAGAGCTTTTCAAAAGTATATGCTTGCACAGAAAGAAATACAAATCTCTCACTTAGAAACCCGCTAATGCAAACGGACACATATATACAGTACCAACACACACACACACACACACACACACACACACACACACACACACACACACATCAACGCATACACAAACCTACAAACGATGTCGAAGCCAATGTCACATAATACAATCACATAGAGAATCATTCATACACCTGCGTGTGCTGTCTTTCCCTGATGAGAAAGCTGAATTTAAAAAAAAAATAGTTTGTAACCTCTCTTTCATCTCCACGTCTAACTATTTTTTTCCTTTCCGTCCTCGACCTCCAATGTTCTCCAGCTTTCGCCAAAAAGTAGTGCACTGCATCCCAGATCAAAGATACTGCTACTCTCATGTGGAGCTTCGGACTGGAATTTGTGCATCGAAGAAGTCAAATCAAGATAAAATTTGGAGTATTTTTCTATGCATGAAAATAAAATCACAACGTATGCACGAGAGGTACCAGCCAGCAACACGTCGCCTGGGTGTCTGTTAGTCTGCAGTGGAAATGAGTCAGCCACCCAATCAGTTGTATCATGGGGACTTAAGCTACCTTGGCCTTACACACAGTGTAGCAGAGAGAATCCCCACGGTGTCTAGAAAATGGAATTGCTAAATGGATGGACGAATTACAAAAACACACGTGATAAGAAATCTGATTAACGTCAATGTCCAAGATTTAGTGATTGTGGTGAGGTTGGAAAGTGGAGAGGAACAGTTTATATACTGAGTTCCCTTACTAATACCTTGAAAAAAAACCAGGAATCGAGACAGAAAGATGGATCACTAGAGAGAAAATGATGAAATATCATGATATTACTGAGGACCAGATATCGATGACTTTTTCAACATTGTAGACAAGAAGTAACTAAACCTCTGAAGTATTTGTATCTTGATGCACTTGACCACCGGTACCATGCAACGATTACCAAATTAATTTTAACATTTGTTAAAATAATCTTAGGTGCTCAGAGGTTTTAACAAACAAACAAACAAACAAACAAAACACCATGTAAAATTTGCTAATTTTCTTTACACTGACCTATGCGATTTAAATTACATAAAAACTGCCGGAACGTTCTTTTGTGTGGTATTTGCTCTGTAAATATAAGCACATTAATAAACGCCAAAATAAGAAGTAAGCACATACAGACACAGGTAAAAGGATGAGTGTTTCAAGAAAATAGAATAAAAAGAGACAATTAGAAGATACTCTAATATGTCTGAAAATAAGGTATTGCTCTTTTCTGACAAAGCAAACTTTCCTGTATTCCAGAGAGCGGATCACAGAAGCGGGAGGTTTGTACATCCCTGGAGTGCATCATTGCAGGTAAAACAGATACGGCGATAGTTTGGCTATAGTCAGAGCCGGGGAGGGGAAGAAGTGCAAGGGGAGGAGTAGAGTTGGGAGGTATTGGCAGTTACTCTATTTTGTCTGGTAGCCGACTTTCTGCTTGGAGGTCGTTGGTGGGGTGGGTGTCTCGGAGGTTGTGGGGGGAAGAATGTTACTGGCGCTACGCAAGCATCATCGCCTCATCTGAAGGACAAAGCGAGTATGATGAGGAAAGAGTGTGCGGCTCCTTTTTTCTGAGTGATATTTACAGTCCGGCACGATCTTGTCAGTCGCACGCAAAGTGTGAAGTCTGCTTCTTCACTTAGTGTCCTTCCCTCTTCCTAGGACCGTCCGGTGGCGCAACGGCTAGTGCCTGTCACCAATACAGTGAGGATCAACTGTCCTCGGCTCAGTTCTCGTCTCAGGCACACTTTTCTTTCTCTGCATGTGGCATCTGTTTACAGGGCTGGCTGCTTTGTCGTGATATAGCCTTATTTGTTGGATCGGCGTAAAACACCAATTCCACCCCCTTTCCACCTTCCTTCTCCATCTTTCTCGTGTGCTAGTTACCTATCATCCTCTTCTTCCATCCCCTGTTTTCTTGCGGTGAGGGGGGTTGATAAAGCAATCTAAATTCTTCTTATCTTACGATCTTTCCTTTCCCTTAAAAAACCCCTAGGAATTAAAGTCTAGTTCAAGTTCAGCTGAATGTCCAAGAAACTAATCTTGTGTTATATTAGATGCTTGATCCAATGACTCCTTTTGGTTATAAGCCTTTCTTCCTCCTCAGACACTCGATATAATGTGCAGTAACAACCCAGAAGTCTCAGACATATCCTTTTAATTATCCCATCAGAAGTCTCAGAGGTAGCTCTACAGGCCATTAGAATTTGAGACATGACGCTATATCTCATTAAATTTTCAAGATTGTACCTTTAGTTATGCCACGCTCCATCTGAAATCAGTATTATTTAAAGTTATTTAACAGAAACATTTCTAACAAAAAGTATAAAAAAACGAGATGACATTACACTGCCAATCTACTACTACTGCTACTACCGCTATAAGCATGAATAATTTTCTATTCTAATGATTAGCGGCGAGAGTGAGCACGGCCATCGATTTTACTCAGGATCCGTGTCATGATTTCTACAACTACGCCTGTGGTACCTGGAGAGAAAAGAACGTTATTCCAGAAGACAAGTCCAGCCTGACGACCTTTGTGCTCCTGCGAGATGAGGTCGAGGTCATTCTTAAAAGTAGGTCATTCAGATGACACTTCAATACATAATTTGTATGAGAGATGGATAACGGGAAAGAGTAAGGAAGGGCTAAATTTATGAACTGATGGAATTGGCTTGCATCTGTTTTTTTTTAATTGTAAACAAGTATCTGAGTCCCCAGCGTCGATGCAAGGAATTTAAAACACACACACACACACACACACACACACACACACACACACACACACACACACACACACACACACACACACACACACACACTCACACAAACAAACGAACACACAAACACACAAACATACACAATATATATGTATATAAAGAGAGAGAGACTATATGGAGAGAGAGAGAGAGAAAAGGAAAAAAGCTTAACATAAAATAAAAACATAAAATTAAATTCTTGCACACAGCGTGCACGTAATCAGAATACAACGTCCACGCATAGAACACAACGCCCCCCCACACACACACACGCACACACACACACACACACGCACACACTCTTTCTCTAAAAACATATTACTAATAAAGTATGTTTCTTCTACTTTATTACAGATATATTGGAAAACAACAGCACATTCAATAATTCTGCTGTGCTTCTTAAGCCCAAAGAACTCTACGCTTCTTGTATGAACCTCGGTACGCCAAAGCCTATCAAACCAATGTTGTTGGTAACGGCACAGATGATGACAGCGATAACACTATTGTGCTAACGGTGCTACATATACATCTAAGCCATCGTCATCACCGCAATTCTATTGCTCATCTTACTGACATCGTCATCAATAAATTAATCTAGTTTGTCTTGAAAGTGTATTCATATCCGGGTTCCATCAGTGAGTATGTAGCTTTGATTATGCAACTATCAAACGGTTCCCGCTCGTGAGATCTAGTCTCACCTTATGCACTTTCCCTGTTGTAGCTAAGCTGGAGGAGCTGGGGGATAAGCCGCTAAGAGATTTCTTGAACCAGCTGGGGATATGGCCTTTGCTGAATGAAGCAGCCTGGGATGAGACGCGTTTCAATCTGACCAACATGCTGGTGACCCTCAGTCTTTACAGCAATCATCCTCTCGTGTCCGTCATCGTCAACGCTGATGTGAAGAACTCCTCAGCACGAATTCTCTACGTAAGTGTTTTCATGGATTCATCCTGTAAGTTTTTAAGGTGAATATAGAAGAAGTGACAACGTAGCTTTACAGACGGGCCAGAAAATAAAAACGCTATTCATTGACAACCATTAGAAGACAAAAATAAATAAAAAATGTAAAAAAAAGACATCAAGTCATTTTTATATTTTGAGTATGCCGAGGAATGCGTATGCACATGACAAACTCAAATGCACTTTGTAAGAACGTGGTAATAAAACTAAAAAAATATGTAGTATGGTGGGGAAAAGTACTGCGAAAGAACAACCTACCAGTCATTTTTGGATATATACCTTTGTGATGGTTAAACTGAAAATCACTTGTCGTGATACACTAAAGAGATGGACGTTGTTAATACCACTACTCTAACTACGACAAGAGGAAAGAACAGTGTACAGCAAAGTAAGAAACATGTAACCATACCTGAATTTGGGGGAAAAAAATTCTTAGGGAAGCGAGATCGCTTTTGCATTTTAGAGGCACAACAGGAAAAGAAGAAATCCACTATATGCAATGATATGAAAACAAGGCCTGCTATAGTTTACTCACTGGAGAACAGAAAATATATGTCAATAGAAGCTTTAAGATTCTCTAAAAACCTAGCATATTTTACAGGCTTAGTTTAGCTTTTGAATAATAATAGTAAGTAAATATTAACGAAGAAGGTAATATGTATCAATAATGGGGGGAAAGTACTCACACTGTTCTTTTACGCCGTTCTGCAGTTGCTTCAATGGACTACTTAACTTCACATCAAAAACACATAGACAGTGTTTGTTGAGGACACTGAAAACACACACTTGAATATACACGGCGCCACCTCCGTCTATTAGCTTAATCTTTGTCTAGCTGTAGTGAAGTTAACTGCAGAGCACGAACACGAATCTGGTGTAAACCACGACAACACCAAAAATAAACACTTGCTTCGCAGGTGCCTCCATCTTGAACAGGCCTTTATCCTCACCAGCTCTTGCGTGTCTGAAATCACAATGGTCTTATTTGAACGACACAGATTGATCAGCCCGACTTCGTGCTGCCCGGCCGCAAGTACTACCTAGTCTCCCGTGATGACCCCTTTCTCCTGGCCTACGAGAAGCTGATGAGGAGCATCGCCTTGGAGCTTGGTGCCAACGCCAGTACAGTCGCGAACAACGTTAAACAAGTGGTGGACTTCGAGATTCAGCTCGCAAATGTTAGTCATTTTATGGGTCTATGAAACGCAGGGACAGGAAAGTGGGGGGGGGAAGGACAACAGGATGGACAAGTGATAGTAGGTGTTTCCGAAAGAGTGTGTGTATGCATGTCTGTATGTAGGGTTATGGTATATTGATGTAAGATGTAAAATGTATTGTTAAATACTCTACTTCTTACTGATAGCATCTGTATACAAACGTTTCATTACACTTAATCTTTTAGATGATATTTCATCGATTGGATGAACATATATAGAGGTGTGTGTGTGTGTGTGTGTGTGTGTGTGTGTGTGTGTGTGTGTGTGTGTGTGTGTGTGTAAATATGTAATATGCATTCATGAGACAGCATGCACGTAAGGTACACGTAAAGTCATCGGTGTGTTCTCGACAACAGAAGATCGAGAGAGAAGAACATTTTTATTCTTAAATTATACAACAAGACTTCAACATTAATTGAAATCATTCTCTTTTTATCAAATTAATCCAACTCACCATCATCGTTGCTCTCGCCCACTTAATAAACGAGCGTAGTTCATGTTTGCTGGGCAATCTCGTCACCTCGGCCTTGACCTTTCTTACAGATCAGTGTTCCAGATGAGGATAGACGGGACAACGAAGCCCTGTACAACAAATACACACTGCGGCAACTTGAAGCCAACTTCACAGGGGTAAGTGCACGGAAACACATACAATCACTCGTCCAACCTGTTGTTCTTTCTTCCCCACTCTCCTAACTCTGCGTTTCTTCATGTTCTTGTATTGCTAACCGATGCATGTTCGTGTATGTTGTGCTTGTTTGTACTCGCTTGTGACGACTACATCACACGGCCTTCTTCCCCACTGCTCCTGGTCTTTTATGAAGAGCATCGAGCTCGCCTCCGTATGGGTACATTCGCTATAAAATCCTCTAATTATTAAAGAAGAGGAAGATTTACTTTGAATACGCAGCAATGATACAAAATTTTTTTTCATCAGGCCATCCACTGGCAAAGCTACTTCCAGGGTATAATGAGTCATAAAGATATACAGATAAATCTAGCACCTGACGAAGCTGTTATCAACAGATCGCCGGCATATATCTCACGGCTTCTCGAACTGTTACAGTCCACGTCGAACAGGTAAGATTTATTTCAACCTTACTGCTGTGTGAGTACTTGGATTCTGGTTTCACTCATAACATTAGCAGAGGTTTAAACATAAAAAGCAGCTAAAATTCTTTTTCGAGGACTCCTTCGAGGATCCGGAGAGGTTTACAATTTGCTGTTGTTTTGTTTTGTTTTTTTTAGGTTTTTTTTGGTTGTTTTTTTTTGGTTCGAAATGAAGAAATCATTAAGATCAGTAAGACCAGTAAAAACATTGCATCGTTAAGCCCGCCATCTGATTAAGGTTCCGACAAGCGACATGTTCCGGCAGGTAGTACAGCAACATAATGCAAGGGCGCACAGTTTTTAAGACTTGCGACGTTTTGCTTCATCTTTGTGTGAAAAATGTTCACTGGAACTAATTTACGAACTGTTAAAATGCGAATGTACAAGGAGACAGTATAACGAACATACCGTAATCTAGTGTCTTTTATTTCCACACTCCATCATGCTCTTTTTCTTTTGTTCTTAGGACACTGGCGAACTACTTGATTTGGCGGATTGTCAGGACCCGATCATTGACACTGAATGAGCGTTACTTGGAATTCTTTGCAGAATTCGACAAGGTAAGATAGGGCGTTGGTCAATGTGTGCGCACGTTTGTGTGTGTGTTTGCGCGCGCGCACGCGCGTGTCTGTAAGTTTAACTACGTGCCACTTTATATGCCGCTATAACTACGGCGTTACATATTTAACGCAGTCACTCGCTTGTGTCATGTGCAGGTGGTTTCTGGGATTGCTGTGCAACCAGCTCGCTTCCGCTCATGCGCCTCATATGTCACGGACGTCTTGGGTCTCGCCGTGGGTCACATGTTTGTCAGTCAGGCCTTTGCTGAAGATGCTAAGCAAGAGGTAACACTATAAAGAACAAATCATCCATTGCTACTTTCTTTGCTGGTGGTGGTGGTGGTTTGCCATGAAAATGGAAACAAAAGCAACGAGTATAAATGATTTAAGATATGCGACTCCAGCTTTTCTTAATTTACTTAAAGGTGATGAATATGATCGGGGAGTTAAAGAAGGCCTTCAACGGTCTCCTCGACGAGTTGGACTGGATGGATGATAACACGAAGAGATTGGCCAGAGAAAAGGTAGCGCACTTTATTCTATGTTCGCGAATATTCTACAAGATTCTGTAACATTCTACAACATTTCAGTAAATCTCTTCGCCATTCTTCGATTATTTGATCGGGATGTGCACTTTCTTTGCTGTATATTGGACGTCTGGGATACACCACACTCGTGAAAGATCTCGGCATTCTATAAAAACAAAGAGTAGTCATGGCACGATAAATGCACCAGAAGCCACACAGCGTCCTGTTCTCTGAAAACCAGTAAGGTTTGTATTTGAGCGCATTTGCTGGTCTTCACATCGAGCGACATATATCACACAGGAATAGCCCTCTTGACTTTCTTTCAAACGGGGCTATACTATTACATTCTATTTTTGTCGTGAATTAACCTAATTCTGTTTGTGGCCATTTAAAATTTTTTTTTTTAATGTAACAATTTTTCGAAAAGGTGAGAATAGATGACATTTTCATTCTCATCAGACATAGAGATACAGTATGAGTGTAAAGTGTCTTCTCTCTCAAGCCCATTTAAGCAGATGAAATGCTGTTAGAACACAGGTTTGTAAAACACGAGACATGCATTTCTTCAGAGTGATGAAAGTGATGTAGCTTCTGCTACAAGCAAATGCGTTACGCTTAATTTTCAGAATGAATTCATCGACGACAAGATCGGTTATCCAGACGAGGTGCTAAATGTCACATACCTGACGACATTTTATGAAAATGTAAGTAGTTCGGCCAGACACTGTCAGTAGTAAAATGGGTGTGTGCTTTTCTAGGTGTGTTTTTGAATGAGTATGCCGTCAAATGGGTCTGCGTGTGTTTGACTGTGTGTCCGTGTGTTTGATTATGAGCCTGAATATGTGTGTATGCCCGGCTGTGCATGTATGTGTAAGTCTGCATATGCTTGTATGATTGTAGGTGTGCCTGTGTGTTGATCTACCTGCCTGTTTTAGTGTTTTTGTGTTTCTGAATTTTTTTCTGTCTGACTGTGTGTCTGTGTGTTTGTCTGTCTGTCTTTTTAGGCCTGCCGTTCTCTGTGATCCGTCTGCATGTGTGTGAGTGGTGATTGTGGAGAAAGTGGTGGCTGTCGTTAATATATGTTCCTCTAGTAATGTTACTTGGAGTGAGTTTTTCTGTTTTACTCAGTACACTTATGATCCAGAAAAGTACTTTGAAAATGCTGTAAGGAACGCTGAGCAAGGAATCCGGAAATTGTTCAGGCAGCTTCGCGAACCCGTCGATCGCAGCCAGTGAGTTACTTCTGTCGACGGTAGTAATTTTCTTTCCAAATAAAATAAAAGAGAGTAATCATAGGTAACTCAATTAAGTGACATACCACAAGTTGGAGATTAATATTTATAATACTTAGTCTTTCTGGAACATTACTGACAAATTTCTGATTTTTCTGCGTTTGCAGTTGTGAAATGCTGTCTCGGACACTTATAAGTAATCTAATGATCAATATTCTGTCTTCTTATATAAGCACTGAATAATGCACAGAGATGAAGAAGACACAAACATAAATATAATGTTAAACACAACACCGCTTCGCACGATTCTCTTTTTGAAAAAATAAATTAATAAACGGACGAAAACAAGAAAAAGAGAGTTTGTTCCTGCCATCAATTATCATTTTTCACTACCAGTAAACTCTACATTTTGAGTGATGAAACAGAGATGACAAACGGGAAAATAAAATAAATGCCTTACAAAATAAACACATGCTGACCATTAGTGACCAGTTGATGGACATTGAGACAGCTTTACAGACACGCAGATATAAGGGGATAGGCAAGTTAGTAAATAAATGAGACACACACACACACACACACACACACACACACACACACACACACACACACACACACACATATATATATATATATGAGAAATGTGTTTACGTTGTCTAGATGGACTTTGGCCCCTTCCACGGTGAATGCGTTTTACAGTCCTCCTCGCAACCAGATCAGTAAGCTGATTTACTTTTGTTTTATTCTAGGCTACGAGGACATTAGGGTTGCTTGTAATGAGAAGATAGCTATCATGTTTTATTACAAACATTAATTAAAGTATATGATTTTATGGTTTTAGTGACGATTATTGTGCTAGTTCATGTTGTGAGGCTGTGCAGAAAACAGCAAAACTTTTTTTTGTGCATCTTTTCATGTTTTCAAATGATATTTACTTCCGACATGATAGTCAGTAAACATACAGACCAGCAGACAAACTTCTGCCACTATCTCCTTCCCTTCCTATTCTATCCCTACCTTAGCCACAGCCACCACCATTAAAAATCACAAAACATTGACGATTGTACTAGATGAAATGTTTGCGATACCAGGATTGCATCATATATAATCCGCTGTTATCTGCAGCTCCACTCATATAGCCACGAACACGTTAAACTGAGCTCCCAGTGGCAAGCTAATCAAGTCAACCATATCTGAAACTGAGAGTAATGTAGCTTTCTGCATGGCATCCAGGCGGGACCAGACATTGATGCGCGAACATTAAACGACAGGGATAACGCCACCACGACCTTTGTCAGCATGTTACTAGGCGTGCGCTGCATCTTTTAATATTTTTAAAGACTTTATTTATTCATCTTCCTTTTTATCTTTGTTGCCTTTGGCAGTGTTCCCTGCTGGAATTCTTCAGCCTCCGTTCTACAGCAAGACCTACCCAAAGTATGTAGTCATATTTCTGAGGTTTATTTTGGGGCTTTATTAATTTACAACGAGTACCTGCCTGCTATAGTTTTCGCTTCGGTGATGCTTGAGATTTGATGCTGCAGTTGGTCGCACACTTCAGCTGAGCCAGAAACTGGAATGTATGTTCACTGTGTTATGATCGTTATGTTGTACTCGCTATACTTTGTTCACTATGTTGGTTGAACCTCTTTTTTTTTCGTCTGTCCTTTTTCGTCTGATGTAAAAGACTTAGAAAAAAAAAACAGAAAAAGAAGACAGTCGGGAGACATAAAAAGATTAAGTCAAGGTTTGCTTCAGGGTCTGCTCATTTAAATTTTGTATACATTTTTTTCCTATTTTATTTTCGCACTTGCCTCGCTGGTATTTAGCATCTAACGATCGAAGGCGCATCGACATATTACTCTCGATAAAAAAAAAGCTCGAGGTCTTTATCCGCGTGAAGAAGATGAGTTAATGTTTCAGATCCCTCAACTATGGTGGCATTGGCGTCGTCATTGGTCACGAGATCACCCACGGCTTTGATGACAGAGGTGAATTAAATCAATACTCAAAAAAAAAAAAAAGACGGACGAACAGAATAGACGATGGACCAGACAGACAGCTGCGGACAGACCTAGATTATTTTGTGTGCGAGACGAAGCTCCTCGATATATTTCAGATCATCATTGGGGAACGGCATCGTGTGAATAAGCCGACAAAAACTAGAATAACGCTTAACATAGGGTTGAATTGAATGACGTTTTACACGGTTAAATTGAATGACATATCACGCATGGTTAAACTAAATGATGTTTCACCCAGGGTTAAATTGAATGATGTTTCACGCAGGGTTAAATTGAGTGATGTTTCAAATAGGGTTAAATTGAATGATGTTTCACACAGGGTTAAACTGAGTGATGTTTCACACAGAGTTAAATTGAATGATGTTTCACACAGGGTTAAATTGAATGATGTTTCACACAGGGTTAAACTGAGTGATGTTTCACCCAGGGTTAAATTGAATGATGTTTCACACAGGGTTAAATTGAGTGATGTTTCACACAGGGTTAAACTGAATGTTGTGTAGGTCGCCAGTACGACAAGTATGGGAATCTTCAACAATGGTGGGATAATGAGGCTATCGGCAAATTCAAGACCAGAGCCCAGTGCATCATCAATCAGTATGGAAACTTTACCGTGCCAGAAGCAGGCATGAAAGTAAGAAAAACAAAACAGTCGAGACTAAGCAGCCACAACTGCTTTACTTCTAATCATTAACTCATTGATCTCTCAAATTCGACATTTTAATACTTTAGTGTCAAGAGGGTTAGGTGTAGTAGAGTGCTGTTCAGAAGCACTACATGTTTTTATTTTTCAGTAGCATTTAAAGGTATCCAGTGTCCAGGCTAATATAATCTGTGTATTTTGCTTTGTAAACGCTTCCATCTCGCATGTGTCTCAGATTAACGGAGTTAACACACAAGGGGAGAACATCGCAGACAACGGAGGACTAAAGCAGAGCTTTAGGGTGAGTCAAACTGCATCACGAGTGCCGTGGCTGGACCCTCAGAAAAACCTCCGATCCCGTTAATCCATGACCTCTGAGAACTGCCCTTTGGCCATCATGATGACGCCTGATTGGTCTTTTAGCGAATTTCACTACACGAAGCCTTTAGTAAAGACACTTTTATTTCGGTGCAAGGTTATTAGTGAAACTTTCAACCTTTTAATAAAGAGAGAAGAAGACATAGTTTTCTCTTACTTGCTTTAATATGCCTTTTTCCAGGCTTATAGGAACTGGGTTAAAGAACAAGGCAAAGAAGAACCTTTATTGCCTGGACTGAATTTTACTCACGATCAGCTATTCTTCATTAACTTCGCGCAGGTATGGTTTGATCACTTACAGTCAGGTCGAGCTAATGTTTGCAACATCGTTAATGGGGACATCAAAGATTGACACCAGATTTAGTCACTAAGGGAAAATACTCTGGTGAATGGAATAAAGAGATTAATGTACTAAAGAAGACCTAACAGGTTGCAACCGTAAATTGTCAACAGATACGTGAAAAAAAGAGGAAAATGATGTAGGTTTCTTCAGCTATAGTGTCCTCTTCATTGTTCATGCTTTGGTATCTAAGGTCTTTGAGATAACGGATTAAGAGTGCGTTACCATGGATTCTGTCGTAGATCTGGTGCACCAATATGAGACGGGAAAACGCTATAAATCGTGTGCTGACAGGTGTTCACAGTCCCGGAGAGTTCAGGTAACTTGCGGGGTTGATCCTCTTAATATTTATTCCCTTATTTTATATGATGCAGTATTATAATTTGCAGCCATTTGTTAGTTAATTAGACATTCTGAGCCATTGCGTTTGTGTGAGCTTGGTTGTCTGCAATTACTGATGTTTGTGCGTCTCTTGCCCTTCCTCCCCCTTCTAGTTCGTTTGTCTGTCTGATTGCCTGCGAATTTATGCAAGTACTTGCACGTAAATTCTGTGGCCTAGCGGTGTGGTTCTGTGCTTCAGGGTGATCGGAACCCTCCAGAACTCGGAGGAGTTTTCAGAAGCTTTTCAGTGCGCCAAGGGCAAGACCTACATGAACCCACAGAGCAAGTGTGTCGTCTGGTAAACGACTGAGACATAGAAGTACAATGGTAGATCTTCTGGCAATGTTCCTACACATTCACAAGATCATCAAAGATTGTTAACCCTGAGACGATCATCAAAGACTGTTTATAAAAAAGTAGCATATACATATATATAAACGGGTATGAAGAACTCGATTTAACAAGAGTTTTTGCAAAGTTTACTTCCTATCTTTAGCACACAGTAAATGCGTAACCATGTACAAATAAAAATTAAGGACTATTACTTGAAGAACCCTTCTAAGTTACTTTGCAAACATTTAAAACGTTGCTGAAAAAGATTTATCTCTCAAAGTTTCGTGCTTACATTAGACATAACCAAGAAAAAACGAACTTGTCACTTTTATGTCGCACTTTTTTGTTTGTGTGGATCTAAACAGATAATTCCGTATAACCTGAATGTGTTGCTAATACGTCAGACGATTTTTTTTTCTCCCTTTCAAATAACTGCATCCTGTCGAAGAGCTGTAATCGGCAGTTTGTAGTGATTTACGGTTGACGTGATTCTCATGCAGTTTCTCGCTTTATACCCACCACTTTTATCACTCATCAACGCCAAAGACTTTTGAAAGTTCTTATTTTTGTCAGGAATGGTATTCGCCCTTTTTTTTTTAATGAGCATAGGTCTGGGAAGGTTGAGTGGCGTGTAGTAAAATGAGGAATTGTGAAAACCGCAATTGCATTCTCTGGTATTATTTTTGTTTCGAGAAAAGTGCAAGTCATCTATGCTTTTTTGTCAAACGACCGAGCCCGGTGCACAGTTTTGCAAAGAATCTTTCAAATTATTGAATTTAATTTACTTCGTATCTAACACATGTGGAAAACTTTAAGAATTGTCTTCTGTAACACCTGGGTATGTCTGGCACTAACCAACTGTACAGTATCGTTAAAAAACCGGCATTTTGAGTTAATTTGGGAATGGAACTTGTGCTACAAAACTGCGACTTGCACATTTGTTGTTACATGGCTGATTTATGGACCTGAGCTTGTCACGGAGCAAATGACCAGAATTACGAGGGAGTCCATACGATTTAAAACAATACTTGTATGCGACCTGCGTGGACGTACACTTATTCTTTATAATAACCACAAACTGCTTAATAGAACACATATACACACAAAACTTTTAGCCAGATTCATATGACAGGGTCAAGCGTGCCTATGTTATCGTTGGCATTTCCTATACTTTAATCAAACGTAATTTACTTAATATCGTCTAACTCGACGTGGACAAAAGTGAAAGCAAGTAGCTAAAGATAATGTGTAAGCTAATCCTGGCTTTTAGATTATCCACTCTTTATCTGATCTTCTATCATTTTAAAGGGCATATCAGTAGCTTCACAATATCAGAAAGAAACTGCATAATAATTACACAACAAAAAGTCTTATCCGAAAGCCAGTTTTTTATTATTATTATTTCTGGAAGAATACGGCGTTTTAATCATAGTGAAGCATTTTGCATTTCTTTTGTTATACATCACGATCATGTGATTATCTATTTTTTGATGGCATTCGTGACTGTTTTTCTTTCATTTCAAAGCTTTGTGAAGGTTTTGTATACATAAAAATCACAAGGATTTATATATTGAATACTAAAAACTATCATCTACGTGTTATCATGAGTTTGTGTTCTTTTGTTCGGATTGTCTCACTTTTTAATTCTTTATTTACAGTCTCAAGAGCGTGAGAAGCGTTTGAATATGACACACATTATTTGCGGTTTAGTAGCAGCTTCATCTAAACAGCAAAATCGTTATCTTCTTCTTTATAAATGGAAATAGCCATAGTGGCTGGTATTTTATGGGCACTTATATGCATATAAGGTGATATGAAGAGGTTCATGACACGCAGCCTCAAAAATAAGATTATGCGATACCAAAGGGATGGTTTGCACCTGTTTGTCGTTGGCACAGGACTTGAACTGTGGTTTGAGTCTCTAAGACCCAACAAGGTGTGACAGATTTAAGCGAACCTGTCTCACTGTGAATGTGTGTGTTTTAAAAATGCCAGATTTGAGACTAAAAGTAGAAACAGATGCTGCTCGTCGCTTCACACGAGAAAGCAACGCATTTGTACATTATACATACAAGTGTCAGGAGCAAGATGTGAATATTTTAGTGCGATTGTGTACATTTAATGTCCTAAATCTATGAGTTATTTGCCTGTAAGAGGGCCAGCTTCTCTGGTCTATTACTCCATGGGACTCTAGTCATTCGCAGGAGAATCATGTGGTAAAAAGGACACCTGTTTTGTTAGTCCCAGCATTTCCATTTCTGACAGAGTCTGACAAAGATGCCTGTTACTGAGGCAATAGTTACAAACTAGACATAGTCACGTCCATACCCCCGGGTTTGCTCGACTCTGCTAAAGTGCTAAGTACCTAAAGCCGCTGTGGACCCTAAGCAAGCCAGATTATTAGTCGATCTGCTGGCACTGCATGTTTCCAGTAACAGGACCCCACAATGCTATCGTAACTTACCCTGGGGGTAACTCTACCTCTACTTTACACCTATGACCCCTGGAGACTCAAACTTCAGTGCATCACATGGCACACAGAAATGTCCAGGAAAAAAGAATGGAGACTACAAAACACCTGACACCAATATTACTAAAATAAAGGCAGTAAATGTCTGAGAAGACTAAAGAACTTCTAAGGCAATCACATGCTGCTTACTCTTATGGAAATCATTTTCCACTTGCATTTATAACATTATGCTTTATCTAAATTTATATTGCATGGCCATTTACATGCATTTCATATGCTAGCATTTATATATTAAGACAAGTTTGTCACACTAAACACAAGTTTTGGTGGCTTTTTTGGAAAACACTTTTGTATTGATCAAAGTACATCACTGTAATAAAAACATTTCATCAGCTTATCAACATCATAAAATAATTGGCAATGATAATGACACAAGGAAATGATGGTATGAACATTGAATATATTTCTTCTAGTCTGTTGTTGCCTTCCTGTACCAAAATCGTGCACGGAAATCCTCACTGCAGGTGATAAAGGCAGGTCCTGTGGGTGAGTGGGCTATGCTTCTTACTGCTCCATTGTGACCTGCCGTATAAAGAGGTTTTAGTGACTCATAAAGTTCATGAGTAATGTTACAAGCATTACCACTGGTTCTTTCCACAACCTTGCAACTTTTTGCAATTGTTAACTACAATATTTGACTAAACTGATGCTTTCAACACCCTGAAATACATTTATATGTGTGCTCCACATACACAAACATACACACCTGAGAATTCATGTATGCCTGTTAATGTATGAATACACATGCATAAAAAGCTTTTCCTGAAATCCTCCAACAAAATCACACCAATATTTCAATAATAATTAAAACATTTCAATATTTTGGTAAAAAAGTAAAAAGGGAAAACTGATATTTTTTTAAGCATTGCATAAACATTTTCATTTTTCTCTGAGACTGATAAGAGGGGATAGCATTAGACATAGCATGTGACCCAGTTTTTTACCTAATGACAGAAGCTTTTGACGCTCAGCATTTCGAGAATCCCAGCAACAGAGGCTTGTTGTCTTTTCATCAGGGAAAAGTACTGAGGGAACAAATGCAGACAGGGTTTAGATTATAAATAAGATTGGGTCAATAAATAAGGTGGTTTAATGAAAAAATTGATTTGATAAATGACAAATTTAGGAGCAAGTAAATCATCCTAAGGGAGAATGTTAAGGAAAAATACTAAGCAGCAAGGAACTAAATAATCAAAGCAAGAGGAGGACTTCATAAACACAACAAAAAGTTTAAGTCTTTTGATATATCTTTTATTCAGAAAAACCTCAGATTGTTCAGGCAAAACTATATTGTTCATATTTCATTTAGGTTGTGCAGTCAGTTGCATTACATTTCCTACAAAGAAAAGAGGTGCTGGTAGATTTCAGCAAACTGAATCCTTCTAAACCTGGTGATTGAGACATATGTATGTAGCAAGCCTTTGCATGCCAGTATGGCCAATGTAGATCTATAGCTGATTTCCATATGTACAGCCAGTAGAGACACTTTTATCTGTTGGTCTTCTCCACTCATACCATCCACCCTGTTGATATGCTCGTGTGTGAGCAGAATGACTTATTTTTCCCACTTTAAACCTTTCTACCCACTCATACACCTTTCATTGATTTGTGGTAATATCTCCATTCTCAGCCAACATCCAACAGTGCCAAAGAAAGCGCACTGTGGCATGTTGTTCTTTGATGGTACAATTTTGTAATGGAAGATCCATTTTCCTCACCCTGTACTACCACTTGACTAAATGTCAAGCGTTGAACTTTCCAACAGGCAATGTACGCATGCTCATTTTGTGAACTTCTCTTTGTTACTGTTAATTTAAGAATTGCCTTTACTTTTTGATTCTTCCAACTAATTCTGAAGAGACAGAATTGCCTTTGCCTAATAAAAAGTTTTATAAAAATCTCAGAACTGGAAAACAAATACAGGCTTTTTATTAGAAAATTACCGATTAGTTTATGAATAACTTTATTTAGCAAGCAAAATAATTTTTAAGAGATATTAAAAAAAAATCAGCTGTCTTACCATAATCTTCTGTGTGGTTGAACACAGCATTGGTTCGATGCTCCATCTTGCCTGTAGCACCAGCTCCAGTGTACACAATCAAACAGCGGTTGGTCGAGAGCTCCCACAATTTGACCAGAGAGTCTTTTCCACTTGATAGTATGTACTGCAATATGGATCTCTAAAGTCAGTGTCTATCGCATTTGGGTTGACTTACCAAAAGTTTCAAATTTACAGGCACAGTCCAACCATGCACAATGTGCATTCTGCAACATGTAATCTTGCAACATATTACTTTTAAGATACAGTCTTTGACACAAGAATAAAATCTGCTGGGAAAAATATGTGCTCAAACCTTTGCAGATTTTAATACATCAATACCAATACCTCAGACGAAGTCTTTTTTTCATTTTGGTTGTAAAAAAGTGTAATTCACACTATAAGTCAATAAATATTTTTATCAATACCTTAGCATTGCGTGAGAAAACAACAGAGCAAACTTCTTGCCCTTGATGGGCAAGTTTGAATGTTGTGACACATTTGCTGCTGACTCCATCCCAGATCTTGATATGCCCATCTTTAGAACAAGAGGTGTACAGGTTTCCACTAGGGCTCCAGCTTACCTGTTCACATAAACCATATCTTTTTAACAAAACAGTTCATCCATTGCTATAAACCCATATCACCATGCCTGAAACATTATTTGACAACGATTTGACGATAATTGTTTTACATGAAAAAAAATGTGAGTTGGAGAAGCATACTTACATCTGTGACAGGACCAGTGTGTTGATCAGAAGGGATGCTGCCTACATAGCACTGCATAGTATTTACGTCATACAGTCGTACTGCAAGAAGAACACTACCAAGATTTAGTTACTCATGACTCTTTTATTTCATTTAAACTAAAATATCTCTTCACAGAGTGACTCTTTTGTGAATCCTGCTTTTGCATTTAGCACAGATAAAACTTTAAGAACCATCACAAAGTCCTGACAAATCTGTCAGACAAGACCTCTTACCTATGCTTTAAATAACACAAACTTACATGTTGGATGTTGTGTTCCCACTGCCAAAAAATCTCCACTTGGATGGAAGGACATGCATCGCACAGGTGCAGCTTCCTGGAACACACAAAGGAGAGTACAGTGATAGTCGTTCACGTTATTACACAACTTCATACCAACCAAAATGTTCACAAATGGACATGTGAATACAAGAATATGATGCATATTTGAAAAATATGAATTTCTATACATTAACTGCAAGAAACATCAAAATGCAAATGACTTATTATTATTTTATTGACTTAATAGACGTGGTATCACAAATTCAAATAGCTTTACTTGGATGTAACTGTGTAGTATTTCTGTCCCTCATGATCAGCAGAAAAGTCATCAGTATCTTAGCTGAATCAAAATAAACTTAAAAGGACTGCCTATTATGTGCATTTATCAGACCATGAAGCTTTACATGAAAACAAACCTGTACACTCCTGAAGGCTTTTTTGACAGAAGGCTTTGAGTACTCAAAAAAGCGAATGCTGAAATCTTTGCTGCCAGAAGCCAAAATCTGCTCGAAGGGATGGAAATCTAAGCATGTCACCTCCTGTGTTAAAGTAAGAAGCAAGCCATTTTGTATGAAAAGAATATACCACCTTCTTTGTAGTTCTTTAAACATATTAACATAGAGGATAGGCAGACAACTCTCACAAAAATGCAGTGTTTAACATCCTCTTTTCCCATGACCTAAATGTTCAGCGACTAGCTTTCCATTTTACAATAAAAAGCAATGTTATTTATCATTCCTATTAAGCAAATATAAGACATATCTCTTTTTTGTTGACTTTTAAAAGAGATATCTATCTCATCAATGCAGACCAAATCCATGTACAAGTTACCAACCTCAACATGATCATAAAGAGTTCGGATGACAGGATGATTTTCCATCTGCTGCTGAGGTGTTTCCATGGCAATAATTTCAGCAGGTGTAGCACTTTTTGCTAACATTCTTTCCACATCTAGGATCTGAAGAGAGATCAAGAATTCTTTATGTGTCAGACATAAAGCAAATAAATTCCATCACACAATAAAAACTTGTGCATAAAGATAAACTAAACAAAACATGCCATGCAAAGAATGCTTCTACAGTTTTTGAAAGGTATATCAATTTGATTTGATCATAATTGACCAACACTGCAAATTTCTGTAAAAAAAATGTAAACCAGATATGGAAAAAAATGATATCTAATGATGAATATGCTAAAGATATGTATCCCGTTTTGAGCTCAGAAATAACAGTAACAGAATAGTGTATAAGGAGTCATCTACACAGTTTCTGAAATTAAGCGTCTCTTCACCCATTTTTAATGGTAAGAGACAGGAAAGCAAAGCAGTGAGTGGTATCACTGCAGTTTAATTAAGTGGTCTCTTAGGTTATATTTTATGCATTAGAAATAGAAGGAAAAAGTTTTAAATGAAATAAGACAGAAATGCTGAAACCAGGAACATAACATGAATTTGTGCTGCAACACATGGGAACAATTTCTGAACAACAAGATGCAATGCACATAAAAAAGCAAACTCACTTTTATAGAGCAGTCTTCTGAGCCTGTAGCAATGATCTGACCTGGAAACAGAGACTGATTTCTCTTTTTCTTTGTTTTCGCTTGAATGTTTTAAAAGCATTACAATATAAAACTTGTCATTCTAAGTATTTAAAAAAAATACTGTGCAGACATCCAGCAATAAAGGATGGAGGAAACTTAAAAAGACAATACAAATTCAAAGAATGTCTACTTTCCAAAAAAAAAAAGAAAAAAAAAGAAAATAAGTCTTAAACTTCCTTTTGCATCAATATTATGTCCTTGCCTTGCCACATTTTCAATTCTACTACTACTTTCAGTTTTATCAAGATAAAGGAGTTCTATAACCTTTTGATCAAGAGGGAGTGAGGTGGTAAGGACCATAGTGATATCGGCTACAGCTTCATTGTGAGTCTGCTGTTTGTCTCCTCTCTCTCTTGCCATCTTTCCTTCCCTAACCCTCTACAGGGTCAGGTGGCCATTCAATAGTTGGGGAAGTATGCTATACCACATGGGTATAAAGCCAGCAACCGTGTGTATCTCTGACTTCTGATGCCTGTGCTCTAACCACATGACTAACCACTTCCATATGTCTAGTGCTCGTAGGCCATGCAAAGTTAACGAATTTACCTGTTAATGTTTGATCTTTAATAGTAATGCTCAAAAGTTTTCTTAAAGAATAATTAAATTATTTCTGAAATAAGAATAGAGCCTCTGAGACCTGAAGGATGGAAGGTAGCAGCACGACATGCTGCCTTATGTGCCGTTACATAACATGTCTCATATAATGCAGCTTCTGCAGAGATGGTTTGCACTGAAAAATAAATACAACTGTAAGATAAGAACTTTTTAAACTTTACTGCTTGCTGAAGCTTCTAATTAATTTAAACAAAAAAAACACACAATATACGTGCTATGACAAGAAACTGAAAAATTCTAAAGCAAAGTAAATATGTTTATCACATGGACAGATGCATTTTCTGTTGGGAAGGGAAATGGTAAATTGGGCATTTGATAGATATTGACAGCCCAAATCATGTTCAATCACAATTTTGAGCTGCAAATGAATTGCTTACTTACAATCATATCTAAAACACAGATCTAGGACAGTCATGTTTGAATACTCTTTCACAAAAGAAAATGTTTGAGGTACTCAGCTTGATGATATCTTCAGTGTTTAATGGGAAAAGGTGGACAATGTGTCAATGTAAATCATCATAGTATGAATCATACGCTGCAAAGTTGACAAGTTACACTTTATATAGAAGAATTTTTTATTTATACTTTTCACAAATTTAAACAAATAACAGCGTTAATTTTCAGCAATCTTTCTCCTTTTGTATGATATAACTGATAATGCTGTATGCCTTTTTGAGACTTTTGCATTTAAATCAACCAAGAGTAGCCCCCTTTCACACAATGGTTGATAGCAGGATCTCTACTGCAGCCTACCTGCACCAGACACCAGAGTCTGCTGCTTGCAAAGAATATAAAATGTAGCCAATAAAACATAGAAAAAGAAGAAGAAAAAACTGTCAGTAGAAAGACACCAACCTTCTGTCTCAAACTCTAAATCGATGCCTGATCCTGGTACCACATTGCTGCTTGTCAGATCTTTCTTTGTCTCAGCTGCTTCTGTATAACATAAATATAAAGTCTTTAAAAATAATATCAACAACAATGACTGCTAGGTCTGATTTGATTATCATAGGAAATCAAAAGAAAGATGGCATAAAAAGACAACGTGAATACAAACATTAAGTGGCCACCTTCATAATAATATCTAATGGACAATAATACAAAAATTTACAGAAAAAATTACCTAATATGTGCAGCAGTAAAATGCTACATGTAGAAGCTTACTTAATATAACAAGGTGCACGCAAATATGTGCACACTCAGACAAAAATATAACAGGTATACTTTATAAGGCGACCAACCATTTCGTCCCACACTAAGTCAATTCGTCCACGTAGGTCCATTTTGTCCCTAGACATGTAGCGATTAATGAATGCTCAATCAGCAAAGCCTCTGCATATAATAATTATCATAAGCAGAAAAAAAGTCAAAATATGTTCGCAATAAAATGATGACAAAGTCTTTAATTTAAAAGATCATTTAAAGAGAAAAATAATGTATTTGCCATTGTAAGATACGTTCGCTGCATTCATATTGCCTAGCATTTTTTTTTTAGTAAAATGGTTGCTTAACTTTATCACATGGCTGTTTTTCTTGCGTATCTATATTGTTCGAACAACGTATGGTCTTTTGATGTTAATAGCTATTTGCTTCATCTGTAATTGATTCATCTTTTGTGCTTGAGACGATTTGACTTTTCTAAATTGGGACAAAATGGACCATATGTGGGATGAAATGGACCTACCTAGAATGAACTGACTTTTAGTGTGGGACGAAATGGAGGGGTGAAATGGTCTTGGGGCGAAATGACCTATGACCCTATACAGTACACTATAAAGAGTATATGCTGAAAAATAAATATATACAGCTCTCACAGAAGCATTCAAATAAAAATACTGTCTTTCCTAATCTAAATAATTACCTTCTTCTTCCCTCAGCCCTAGTTTGAAAACCTTGAATAAGCGGTCACTAGGTGGGCATGATGGATGTGGCCTGACAGCTGTTGCTAAACCAACTGCCAATTCTTTGTGTCCATCATAGAATAACTGACTAGAAAGTGAATAACTGATTAAAAACTTACAAGATATTTAAATAAAAATTGCACAATTCAAATAGAAATATGAATGTTATTATGCTCATTCACACACGCCTTTTTTTTATTATAGTATACTTTAATATATTTACCCCTCAAGCAAGGATTAGTATTTTTAAAAAATGGTTATCTTAATTTATTCTAAAATAAAGAATTGTTAATGTCACTGCTTCCGATTTCCCTTGACAAGTGGATTTACAAATCACATTTTTTCCAACGATGTGTAAAGCTTATTTAGAAAGTAACACACTCACTGAAATTAAATACTGTAAAACTATTGCCATTTATTGGTTATCTGGCATAGCACTCTTGCTCTTTTTCCAATATACCATTAGGCCTAAGTTTATAGCGTAACTATGAAATCGTCTACTATGAAACTCTGCTGCTATCATTCATCTCTATTCCAAGTATTTGTAAAACACCTATTTCGATGTGTATAAACGTGACTATGAATCACAACTAGAAACAGTTGAAAGAAAGAACCTTATCATTAGCCGATACAGCATCTCTCGTTGCTTGATTTCCATGTCCATTATTACAGTTATCTTTTTATCTAAAGTCTTTCCGTTCTCTTTATATGTGGTTTTTCACAGTTGTCCCTCTTGTAGGTAGAAAAAGGTAACAATTTTCCACCGCGCTACCAAGAATTACATTCCATTTAGGAACTTGACCTTTTAGGGTCTAGCTATTTCCACAGAAGAACCCGCTTTCTCATTGCTATGATAATATGCAAAGACTTCACGTACTTGGTTTCAATAAACGATGGGAATAAATATGTTTCTCCCCAAACGTTTATATACAAACTACAGTATGTGCTTATAAGAAAGACGATTAAAGGCACTACTAGACTAGGGCGGCTACAGTTGTCTCCCTTGTATCACTAGTCTGTCGCGGTAGTTTTTTGTTGCTGCTGCTGGGGGTTTTTCCCTCGGTGCTTTTGTTAATTTCGAGAAGAACATTTGGTATACACCTTGTTTTCTTTGTTTCGAGTCATACTTAGTTTCCGAACAAAAACATTGGGGAGAGAGGATAGAGGGACCTATACATATCAGCCTCTTGTGGGTCGCTAAAAATACCGTGCCCACCTGGTCTTATATTAATTTTCTACAAAAGATCGAGGTATTTGGGCTTATTTTCAGGGTATGTCTAATTTTTCATTTACAAAAATCAACATTTATTTTAGCACAAAAATCTACATTTATTCTAAAATAATCATTACGTAATTTAATGTCTTCAGAAGCACGTTTTTAAGCTGCGCTTTTCCCTTCTTATAACTGCTTGGCTATATAGTCTCTGCTGTTTCTGTATTAATTTATTGCTAGTTCGGTGATCCCTTTCTTCCTTTAAAGACAAATAATGCTAAAAGGAAATTATTTTGTGTTGACTATTATAATATAGGGAATGCTAGCGAAAGTGCTATATATATATATTGTGCCATATATTATAGTACTTGTACATTGCGCCACATGTTAACCAATAGCCTCAAACGAAACCAATTCCTTTATTTAATTGGAGATATTTAAATGAAATTAGTTTTAGAAATAGAAGGACGGTCCTTGCTTTTTCATCAATGGTTTCACCTTTTTTCAAAATCAGTCGTTGCAGATTAACGGTACGCGTAGTAATCGCGGTTTCTATGTAACCACCCAACCGATTTAAAAGTATTTTTAGATGCTTTATCCAGTTCAGTTTATCATTCGTGTTGAGAGAAACAATTTTCATTCAAACTTCTTTATGGGAATTCCGTACTTGTGCCTGCTTTGTCATAATTTATTCACGCACCCCAAATATCTAAAAATAGCTTAAGCGATCAAGTTATCGTTTCCGCGCGGTGAAGGTGATTGCGATCAAGTATAGTTATATCTATTAAATTGGCAGTATGTCGTTGACGTTACAGCTTATTATTATCGAAGTAAGACGTTTATCATTACTAAGTAGTCATCAATGCGTCAAAAAGCTGTTTATGCGCTTATCAAATATTTTAGAACTATATCTTTCGGCGAATGGACATAGCGCACAATCATTAGAACAGACGCTGAAACGAACGACCAAAAATATACAGTAAGAAATTTTATCTTTTGATACTCCGTAGTCTCAAAAACTACGTGAACATGTACCTTTCCGAAGTTAGCTTTGAAATAGGTTTGCTCTATTGATTATGTTTCAACATTAAGAAATAGAATTGAAATTTAGGATCGACGGCTGGGTATTACATATATATCGTGTGAAGCGAATATATACATGTATATTGAAAGGATTTTTGCACATCGTAATTTGTAAATCATACTCGTACAGTGGTTCTTATACAATGGTGATAAAGTTAATTTCTCATGCAGTTCTAAATGCCAGTTAAGGAGAAATTTTCGATTTTGAAAAAGAAATTTCTGTTAGTCCTGATCGAGTAAGTTTATGAAACATTCATTAGGCACAAAATGTATTAGAGTGGAAGGGTGATTCGTCTGCTCAACTAAGACTCCGCTTTAGGGTTAGGGTTAAACCACTAATTTGCAAAGTCCCGTCCCCTAAATTCGCAAATGGTAGCCACGGACGAACTGCCCTTCCTTAATTTGTGCCAGCTATATAACTGTCAAAATATGCGTCTGATGGTATGTATAGAAGAGTCACTTAACGAAGAGTGGGCTGGTTGGAAAAATGGTGGGTGGCAAGCCAAAAAACGTATTTTCTCTTGGTGTTGTATGCTTCTCTCTCTCCCCCCCCCAACACACACATTATTCAATAATTCTACGTAATTCTATTACAAATCAAGATGTTTATTGTTTCTTGGCATATGTTTTATTGAAATTCTTAGACCTTAAACAAGACAAGAATCAACTTCTACACGAAGATTTTGCATCTGTGCTAATGTGTGGAGTGCATGTCTATTCCGTTATGTCTACATCCAAACAGACAACAAAATTTGAAATGATTGCACATCAGTATGTTAGTTCATTTGTCTCGTGCTTCAGTTTACATCGCCGTATGGTTTACTCTGACGAATGTAAATTTAAGTCCACAACATTCTAATGAGCTACAGACTGTTTTCACTTCAGTGCTGAAGATCTTGGGAGATCTTGTTGGGCTCAATTGTCTGGGAGCAACAAAGTACAAATGTCGACAGAATCCTGAGTCTTTTGATATCGGACTTGTTTGAACTGCATATCCGGAATGTCTAAATTGCGTCACAGTTATTCTTAGCTGTCTGACCTGAGGGTTTGCTCGGGAAAGGTCCTTTCTTTCGGCAGCTTCTTATTATATAACTGCGAACAACCAAAATCCAGATAATTTTGGCTGGTCCTTAAGCGCTACTCGGAATAAAATTTCTGGGAGGTCCAAGGATATCTGGGAACACGAATGCTGTTCAAAAGTTGGTTTTGTCATAGTGACCCGGGCCCTGAGGGCATCCAAAATGGGTCGCACAATGCTTCTGATTCTGAAGTCTGTAACGAGGGCCAACATTCTAGCTGCAAAAGCACTCGTTCCTTTGCGAGCTTTGATCAAAAGGTTCTGGTGAAGTGAGCCTCCTTTAGACCTGAAATCGTTCAAGCTACTTTGTCGTCGTTATTGCTTACGCTTTTGTTCGCCTGATATACTTCAGAAAACATATTGACCCCTTCTAATTTGTCCTGCATTGAGCAGTCGCCGTCTGGGCCTTTCGCAATCCGATCCAGAGTCGCAACCTCTTCACTGACTTTGGTGCTGTGTGAATTGCTAGAAGTTTCTGAGACTCCGCCATGGCTAGCAGCAGGCGTGCCCGCTTGCCGGAGCTTTTTTGGTCGCCACATGCAGACCATGCTGTCGTTAACTTCACCCATGTCCTTACGTCCTTCTAGCCAGAAAGTTTCCATGAGTCCTTTACCCTGAAATGAAACAATAGGCAGTCAAATCCTATCCCCTTCCAATATGGCAGTTCTTGTACACGTCTGGCAATGTTTGTGTGCGTGCGTTTAGAAATTAACAAAAATCTCTAAAATGGTGGACATTCACCCTTAGAGTGAACTCATTGACTGGTTGATTCTTCTGAACTATACACAGAAATGCGATCGCAAATTTAAGATCACTTCAAAGTCTGCTATTCCATGTTGAAACAAAAACAAATGAAACATAACCAAACTATTTGTTGTACAAACTTCGTCTTGAACCTTTTCCCAGAAGATGTAATACAACGCTTAGCACAGCAGGCCTACTTTTCCCTCTTCCGATGTCTTACCTTTATGTTCACTTCACCTCTAGATGTAATGATGTATTTGTTCGTCTTGTCCAGTAAACTCTTGGTGGCCTTGCTTATATGTATCTTCATGGCTAGCAAAATTAGAAGAACAGGAGACTTCTAAGAAACAGTAAGTTCATAAAATGTAATTCTAGAGGTGGTGTATTCTGGCTTTTATGACTAGGTGTGTCGTCTTGTAAAGGGAACCCAGTGAGGAAAGTGATGCAGTCAGCAAGTGACAAAGCACACAGCACAGATTGTTTTATGAGTATTTCCTAAGCACACTGGGTCTTTTAATATAAATTTTAATCGATTCGTGAAAGCACATAGCAAGACAGCATGCGGTTGTTTAGTATCTGCGGAAACTTAACCCTTATTACTGCAATAGGAAACCTACGCTGGCATTATTTTGTGCAGATGAAAAACGTTAGATTGCATTGTCTATTTTGGTATCAATAACCAATGCTGTGCTTTATTTCTTTTTCCAAGGTTAACCCGCAACCAGTTATTCAGTTCGAGTTTTTAATTAAGAAGTTTCTTCTCAACTTCATTGCTCTAGAAATGCACGTTCTGCTAGCTGTCTTATAGCTACAGTATCATAATTGTTTTTGGCACTGTAGCTAACATTTGATTCGCTTCTAGTTACGCCGCGTGATTTGACTCACGTTCAGAATTGGACTCCATGCGTGAAGCTGTGTTCACTGTGTCGCCGAAGAGACAATAGCGCGGCATTTTGAGTCCAACTACCCCTGTAACACACATACCTGCAACACAAAGTGTGAAACTCTGCGTAACGAAGCCCATCAAAAAGCAAAAACGACTGAACAGTCGTCAGTAAACTAGTGCCATCATCAAGCTTTGCATAAAGAGAGTGGTACGAACGACAGTCTCTACATTGTCTGCCTGTCTGTCTTTCTGCGAGTGGCCTATCCAAATATTGGTGCATAAATGTAGTCTGGCAAACTATTATCTCTTCCTGAGCTTTCAACACATCTTGGAATTTAGTTGTTTGGTTAAGTTATTCTTTAGCAATTTAGAATTGTCACAAACCTGCTGTTGTTGTTGGTTTTTTTTAAGCTGGGAAAGGGACGAGAAATAGAGGAGGGGGTTAGGGTGCGAAAGGCGAGCGATCGGGGTGTGTGTCTGCGTGGGAGTCATGAGCTGGCCGACAGTTGATTAAGGGCTGTTGAAAGAAAAAAATGGAAAGGGTAGAGAAGAATGAAAAAAGTGTTTTGGTTGTGCTTTGTTTTATTCGTGTCTCTTCCGGAGAATGTGACAGTCTCTGCGTGCTTAAAAGTCCTGACCAGACTTTAGAGGGAAATTTGTCATATTGAACCTGTTGAGGTGATTATGTGTCTATGTCAATTTTTGTCTTTAAATGGTGTAATTTTTCTTTTGAGAGGGTGATTATAGTTTTCTGAATGAAATAAATAGCTGAATGTAGTTTATTGGTAGGGGAAGAATGATTTACAAATTGATATACCGATTTTTTAAAGATTGTAATTTTCTGTCCAGGGTTTTTCTTTTGTCTTTATTCATTCTTCTGGCTATCTGCTGTATGTCCGTCGGCTCTCGGTGGTTAGAACGTACCTAGCCTCGGAAAGGACAACGCCAGGAGCAAAGACTGTTGTGTGTGGGGTTTTTTTTCTTCTTAAGAGACTGTCTTCGCGGAGGACTGCGTCTTCAGACGTGAGTAAATATTGGACCCTTGACTGGAGAGGGAACTTTGAGTAAACATTGGATTCTTGACTGAAAAGGAACTGGGTTAGGGTGTTTGGATTTGAATTTAGATTTTGCTTTTTTGTTGTTGTTGTTGATGATTATCATTTCTTATTTCAAATTATATTTATCTTTAAATTTAACTGTTGTTGTGTTATTATCTCGTCTGAAAGTCACTGTAAAGTGCACGTGACACATATGGTCTTTCAGAATGACGCTCTGTGGCTTTATAAAACGAAGCCTTCTAGGTGAAAATAAACCAGTTCGAAGATTGTTTTCTTGTTTTGTCATCCTGCGTCTTTTTTTCTGCCGTTGCCAGTAGTTTTCGTTGACTGCGATGTCAACTATTTGTCTGTGTTTTCGTTTTATGCCTGCGCCAGCTTGGTTTTTGTTGATTAAACGGACTCTAATTCCTCTTCTCTACTTCACTGCAATCGTGCATTTTCTCATCTCCGACCCATTTTTCTACAGCTTAGATTCTGGATTCACGTGTATCATCAGCGTAGAGTGAAACCCTCTGATCTCTGTTGTACTGTTTTGCACTGCTGCTGTGTTGGTGCTACATCTCTACCAGCAATCTGTGTATGACAGACATAGACAACAATGTGTCTTCTTCTCTTCGTCGCCGTTTAAACATAACAATATTAATAATTAGCACATTTTATGTAGCTCCTTCTTCCACCATAAGCCGGACTCGAAGCGCTTTATATAGAGCCTCGCGACCACACTGTTTTAGGGCGGCATCTTCATGAATTTAGAAACATGCAATCACAATGCACAGCAGAACAGAAATAAAGTTAACTGAGAGCCATGGATGCTGGTCACAAATCAAAGAGACCACAGAATGCCGTTGTAGTGAAGATGAAGGCTATTATCACAGATGCGGCCGGCATGGAGTCCACTGCATAGAATCTTCCATAAGAAAAAAGTACTGCTTCGAAGTTAGCTGAACAGCTATCAGGACGCTTGTATAGAAGCGCAGATCCCAATTCCCAGTGCTGCTGCCCAGCCCTCGTAGACAGAAACATCGTTCCATCCACACAACTGCCGTTAGAGCAAAAGGTCATTGCAAAATCAGCCTCCCGGAGAAGCACAATGTCAGCCGTATCAGACCCGTCTCCACTGCGCACGAAGTTTGCCTGGACACCGCAGCATCAAAACTCTCCTGAACAATCGTAGAAAAAGGAATCCGAGTCTCAAAAATGAACCGCTGACCACCGATACAAAATCTAAGCAAAATGGCGCAGACGGTACAATAGAGAAAAAAAAGATCCAGAAAAAGAAGAAAAAGGTCGCTGACACAGAAATCAATCCAGGAACATATGAAATGACGTCCCATATTTCACAGATCGTTAGTAGACAAAACTTGACGCAGAACAACAGCAAAAACGAAAAGTGAGGGGAAGCTGTCACCCAGCCAGTTAGTCGAAGGAAGATCATTCTCATCACTCATTAACACATATATGTACTGAGCGTCTTGAATTGTGCGCGATTTGATTACTCTCTTATCTACTAAGATTCAAATTTTTGTTCTATAGTTGATGTAGTTTTCGAGCAGTTTAACACACAACTGTAGACTGCCTCGCCATAACCACCCATCCTTACTGTTACCCCTTTGATGCAATGCTGTTGCATGCTTGTGTTTAGTATGTTTTTCTATATTGTTTTTCTGTCTGTTGCTTTGTCTCTGTAAAATTGTTGATAACTTTGGTCTGTTTGAAAGGGTTTTTTAAAATCTATATTTTGATGTTGATATTTTTGTTTTGTACACCTACATTGTGAGTCTTTTTGTGAGTCGACTCTACAGTTGAGAAAAGTGCTATATAAATATTCTGCTGATGCTTCTTATTATTACAAAATAGAAAGCTTTGTCGGTCAGACGTAGTCTGCAGGGATTGTGGATTTGATTGGCTACAATCTTCACTCACTTCCTCTCTGTTTCTAGACAGCACGTAGAAGTTTCAAAAAGACAAGTCATCTTATCATAAAACCTTGTTTAATTTCTGTATCTCTTTCTGTTTATATTAGACTAAGTGCGGTCACTTTTGCGTGTAATAAATAGCTGTGTAGAATGTTTTGCAACGAGATAATAATAATAAAAAAATGAAGATTTCTATAGCGCATGTTCACACTCATAGGGTACCTCTTTTTGGTATCTTGTAACCTTAACTACAGCCACCAGAAAAATGTAATAAGTAAGTGAGAGAGAGAGAGAGAGAGAGAAGGAGGGAGGGAGAAGAAAGAGATTCTATTTATAGCTACTGTTTTTGCCGTCTGAGTATTGCGTCTTTTACTGTCTTCTCTCCTTCCGGCAAGAGCACTGGAGTAGGAGAAAAGAGGGATAACAAAGAAAGACAAAAACGACTGATAAATGGACTGATATAAGAAGCATACGACTTACTAAATAAAAGGTTATATGTCAAGTTCGACAAGCGTTTTTGTATTACCTGAGTGAATGCCGATGCGTATTTTCAGATGTCGATCTTCGATGTGGGCCGGCAAATGCACCTGCTTCACCGCTGCCAGAAGGTCGATGGACATGGTGGCAATTTCTTCCGCGTGCTGCAACAGGAGGCCCGGATATAGCGCAAGTGGGTCGATTAATCAGAAGAAATCTGGCGCTTCCTTGGGAAAGTCACCGTATAGTAAAGTTGTACACTGTATCGAGTTGCCATAAGTGGTGCTTCCTTAAATTTAACCTAGAGTAAAATAATGCAGTATTCTAGGGACCCAGACAAGTTTTTCTACCTAGAAATGATAACTTTACAACCCTAACATTCAGCTAGTATGTTTCCTTGCAGACGCTGACATGAAAGACGAGGACAACTGAAGAAGGGATTTATGAAAAATCAATTGTTGAATTTACCCCCTCCCTCTATTGTTACTATTCTTAGATCGGATGGAGTGTATTTGCCTCTTTGTCAGAAAACACATTCTGCTTCGTCCTCATCAGAATCGATTGAGGATCAATGCAACGTTGGTAGATGAAAGTATCTTCTTTCGAGACTCGAAACATTTTTTCACACAAGCTAGAGGTCACATTATTTGAGAGCAATGGCAGACAACAGGGAATAAGTGTAGACTAGTTCTCATTCCTGGAGGTCAATATGAACCGCGCAAGTTTGCTCTTTCAGTCTGCGCGGAAGACAAAGGACAATCTCAGAAGTACATTTTATATCAGCCGTTATGGTAGTTATCGACACCACACTTGTCAAAAACTCTCATATTCTGTTCGCCGAGAGCAAGCCGATCAAAGAAGAGCTTTCCAAAGATAGATCCATTTATAAAATATATATTTGTGTTAGCAGCACTGATGGCAACACCATTCTAAATCGAAAACATTTGACGGCGTTTTCCGCAAAGAAATCGTTAATTATTAGTCATATATTTACACAAATATATGTTTTAAGCACAATGACAAATACAACTTTTGAAAAAAGATTTGAGAATTTTTGAAGATTTGCTCAGTCTGTAGAGAGTGTTGTTCAGAGGTCTGCTTCTTTTTGTCAATACACTAAGCTCTGACAGGAATTTTGTTAAACTCCACGATAATTACAAGTAATACAATAAAACTAATCTAGAGTAACTGGCGAGTTAATAGTGACATTAAGGTGGCATTAAGGTGTTATTGTAAAGAATGGTAAAACATTATTTTTAAAATCCGAAGAATGATTGGCACGTGTTCTTTTGATTAATTTCCGTATTTTTTATTTTCAAAGGGTCTCATTAAGTGTTTTATAATGATAAATTCACAGTTTGCAGTGATATCAATATGTATAATAAGGGTTATGGATAACCTGTTCTTATTTTATAAAATTTATGTCATGTTTTTACACCTATGGAGCTAAGTAGTGTTTTGCTGTTCTGATCAGATGTCTTATTTGTTTGGAACAGATGTGGCTGCTGAAGTGCTGACTATAATTAGCTTGTCACAATGTGTGAGAAGGTAAGTTTGATTTCTAGAAAGATATAATTGTGATTCTTATTCTCAGCTAAACTCAGCCACTCTTGATGGATCGTTGTCTTACTTTTTCTCCGTTGCGAGTGGGGACGCCACTCGCCACCATGTAGGCGTCACCAATTGTCTCCACTTTGTACACGTCATATGTATCGATGCGGGAGTCAAAGGTGGAGTACAAATTGTTGAGGAGTTCCACAACCTGTTTTCAATACGTGAGCTTCTGATTATTGATATTAATCTATGCCATTTAGTTATTTAACGTTATAGTTAGTGTCTTTATTAGATGTTTGCATGACGAAATAGCGAAATAAATGTGAAAGGGACAGTGAAAACAGTGAGAACATGTAGACTATTGTAGCCTTTGTATAATACATATCAAGTAAAACTGCTTACGTGATGAGTAAAATAGCTTCTCGGACACAACGATGCAAAGACGAAAAGGAAAATATGATCTTAACAGCCAATACGTTTACAAAAATGTGAACAGCTGCCATTCCGTTAAAAGCGAATGTCAGAAATTTCGCGACAAGGGAAAATGTTGCTAGAACAGCAACACGAACTAGATCAGAAGGTTTACCTGTAACGGTGTACTTGAGGCTGCTATGGAAGTAAAGCTGACGATATCCGAGAAGTAAATGGTGACTGACTCGTAACTCTCAGCCATCACGTGCATGCCGGCTGTCAACTGGTCAGCGATCATCGGTGGGAGCATCTGATACAGCAGTTTTTCCGTTTTCGCTTTCTCGGCGTCGAGCTCCTCAGTCCTCTTCTCCAGTGTCCGGGCGTACCTAAAACATACGCGCGCTTCAGTCACAAGGGGCAGCTGTGCAGGATTTCAGCATGACTGACGTAGAAAAGCTATTTTTACTTTACTGGGAAAGTAATGTCCAAAATTATTAATTTAAATAATTATTTTACATTTTATTTAACTTAAGTGAAATGCTTTATGTACTTGAAGGTCTCATAGCTCATAGGTCTCAAGGACCGGTGACAAATGAAAACAAAGTAAAAGACACAGACACGCAGGCACCAGATGACATAACTAAGAACTGTCACAGTCGTAAACAATTCAGATGCATTTAAAGTATGAAGTAAAGAACTAAAATGTGATGCAAAGAACTCGAATGGGGGGATTGTTGTTTTACGCCGAGCCAGCAACTAAGGCTATATCACGGCAAGGCAGCCAGCTTTTGTAAAAAGATGCTACATGCAGAGAGAGAATAGCGTGCCCGAGAAGAGAGCTGAACCCAGGACAGCCAACACTCACTGTATTGGTGACAGGCGCTACAGGAACTGGGGGAGATGGCTGAGGTGTAAAAAACATGAGCGAGACAAGAAGTGGACAGGAAAATGTCAGAAAAGTTCTCAAATTTAAAGGAACAATTGTCACAACATCTTGCACAACAAGTGGGAAAAGATAATTTCTCACCTACCTGATAACACAGTCCGCCATTTTCTTGACCCGGATGCAAACAATACTGCCAGTTCCGATACCAGTCACAATGGCAATGCAACTGAAGACGATTCTTCTGGTGTGATAGCTCAGTGTGTCCAGGTTTCGGGCACCAAACACCACATGGAGGTCGTCAAGGGTAGCACGCACGTGGGTCAAGGTCGTCAAAGCATGTCGGTGTGCATCCGACAACTCGCTCTCGTTTGTACATCGCGTGAGCTCATTGTAAGCTGTCAGTGTGTCGGTGATGTTCCACTTGCCTGAGCTGAAGGTTCTTAAATTCTTTTCGTTCAGAGGAAAATCGAGCAAATCGCCGATGTGGTTGAGTATAGCCTTGTGGAGGTGGGCATACTCCGCACCAGATGCCGTTGCCGCGGACGATCTGACGCAACAGAAGATGGCCTCCTGGGAAATGTAGCGAAGGAGATCCACGAGCGCGAGATACACAGACGTTAACATCCAGGGTTGGTCGTCGGTCTCACTGATGCACGTGATAACCTGGTCTCTCACGCGACTGCTGAGTTTCGAAATGTGCGTCACAGACACCGAGATGATGGCCATATCAGCAGAAATCGACGCATTAGTCACCAAATAAGCACAGCTGGGAAAAAAGTTGCTTTGGCTGGTCTGACACAGCTCTGCAAGTTCTTGGGTGGATTTCCTGGATTCTTCAACAGCATCGATGTGGACACCTCCGCAGACAGAAGATTTGTTAAATATGTTGATTTCAAACAAACTAAGAACGTCGTAAAACAGGTCCACAACCGCAAACATGCCCTTCATGCAAGTGTCTCTTGATTCGTGTTCCTCAGCTAATATGGCATCGCTGACGATGTCGTATACGAGCACGCAGAATAATGCTAACGACGAGAAAAGGCACACGGCGAAGATGCTGCGCACGATAAAGCGATTTTTTACCCAAATGTCGTCTGCACTTCTAATCGATACCTTCACCTCCTGCAGCAGGCACTTCTTTTGAAGTATATCCTTTGATGAGCAGGTCCTTAGCACTGGAAGTCCGGTTTTCGACTCCGCATTCACCGCAAGAGCAGCCAGTTCTCTGGATGGTGACTGTTTAAGCTCCTTATTGAAGCAAAAGTCTGTTTTCGCAGAACTTTGAACCGCTGAGATTTTTGTAGGAGAATAATGGCTGATTTTGTTACAGTAATTTTCAGCGATTGCTGTCTTAGTGTCTTTATGTTGCTGGTGATGGTTTGACTGAGTATCATGTTTTTCTATAGGCTGTATTTTGTTTGCCTTGAAGTTAACCCGATTCATAGCGCTGAGGACTGCCTGCTATTGTATGTTACTGATTGAGTAAATTAAAAATAGACCATTCAAATTCAATTTATTAATATGAAAATTTGTCAGATAGCTTATAGTCAGTTTCTGGATTCTAAATAGTAGTATCAAACTATTTTTCGCACAGTTTTTCCTAGAGGACTACAAAAATAGCATTTAGTGTCTTTTTACTTTCGTTGCTAAATCCATTGCCCATACCACTAGAGGCAATTTTTTTGCAGTAGGATATCCTTTCCTAAAGTGGCCTTATTATTTCAATATATTTCCTGCTCTTAGAGACAACATCAATAGTCCAGCATCTTTAATTACTCATGATACGTTTTTGCTTTCGCCAGATTATTCTGTCTTAGTGTGCTCCCTTACAGACCTTATCGATCGAGCCGGTAGGAAATCTAGAGATTAACAAGCAGAATTTGCTCGCTAAATATTGGTCTAGTCCAGTAAGTATGCACTAGCAAATCTCGAGGCGTTTTAAGAGGTGCCATCCCGCTGATTATTTGAAGATCGTGGAATCTGGCCTACGGCAACCTAGAAGTCCATACTCTGAACCAAGCTTAAAACTTAAAAGGAGCTAGAATTTAAAGCTGAAATCCTATAAAAGCACTTTGGTAATATTGGTTTGTATTTTAATAAAATTATTTAGTGTTTTGTTGTAGGCGGTAAGACTTACTTTGAAGGCAAAGTTTTGCAAGACAGTTTTGGGTCTGCCTTCTTGTAACAACTTCTTGCATGAAGGTCTTTGTATTACGCATACCATTCCTGTAAGGACAGAAACAATTCTAACATCATGATTGGAAGTCTTTATCGGGAACTTTCGTTACGCTTGCCCATAAACTTGACAAAACTGAAGTCTTATTTCAATGCGTATTGACAAGAAGCAAAAAAGTGATACCTGTAGTGTAATCTATTGTACATGTACAAGTGCAGATTTTCTTTCATTTTATTAATCTGACCAGTTTCGTCAAAAATGATTTTGGAATATTGGAATTTTGTCATCGCTGCCTGCTTCGCGGGCGCGATCTAACTATGTTCATATTGTGGAACCTAATATTCAGCTGTTTATTACGTCACGAGTCCTGCAAACCGGAAATAGGGCTACGAAGACATTTGTCCACTTTCATTTATATTTCATCTCTTTGGTGCTTACATATTGAGCTAGCAAAACAAAATATGTTGTTTTGTAGTTTTAAAATTTAACAGGGAACGCTAAACCCTTTACCTACAAGATGTGATCAATCAGCACAGTTGCAAAAGTGCACATGTGTACAATAACAATGGAGACGTGTCTGAAGAAAAATAATAAACTACATTTCTTTAAAGAAAATAAATAGGTAAATGTTTCTGTAGAAAAATAACAATGTGTGGCTGCGCTTGAAAAAAATTCAAACCTTGTTATGTTTAAGATGTTTGTTTGTGTGCCGGGGGTGGGGCGGGGGTGTATATTGAACAAGTGTAAGAACAAAGCGCACAAGAAAAATCAATGATACATCGGATCTTCCAGAAATTCAACAGCTTTAAAAAATAATGCGACCGATATTTCCAAGGGCAGTTAGTCTGGAATTCAAAATGGCGGCACCAGATCTCTTGGCAAGTCAAAAATACCAGACGTAAAAAAATAAAATAAATCCAACATATACGATTTTTAGTGATCTTTCCCTTTCCCCCTATCTCTTTCACGATTTCTTGTCGCTTTTATTGCCATGGCACTCTCTAGTGTATTCATGTACTAGTGCATTCTGGGTAAGCAGAAAGACAGACAGGAGAGCCAGGTAAAGGTGTAGCCAGTCCCCAAAACCGTGTCCAGTGACATTGACGAAGGAAAGATGTACGGGACAGCAACCTTATGTGATTCAGCGAAATTACAGAAGCTATAAAGCTATAAACTCGTCGTTATCTGCATCTTCCATGTCCTGCAGTAGCGTACATTTGAGCAAAAGAATAACTTCTAAAGGCAGTTTCTTTTTGGAGGTCCCGGGCATACACCATTTTCTAACGTCTAAATTCACGACCTAGTACAGCCTTTTTTTCCTGATATAAAACATGCAGACCCGGGCATTTGTAAATATTTTTGCAATATTTTTAAGGTAACACTTTTAATCATCACCGTTAATCACGTCTATTAACTGGAAACAACGGTCCCATTACAACCCTCTCTACAATTTCTTTAGTTGCCTACCTATACTACCTCTCAACAGTGCATGTGATGTAACCTGATCATAATAGTAAACCATATAAGCGGTTAGACTATAAAACATAAATTGCTGTACCGCAGTCTTTTTTCTACTGCTTAGTACTCGTTTCAGTCTTTATAATCAAGAATCGTTTCACACGTGATGCTAAACCACGTAACGGATACAGTACCTTTAAGCATCCATCTGGCTCTGTATTCATTCGTCCGCCTGTGTTGAAGTCTAAATCGTCTTCTGCCCTTTGGTCCAATCAGTCTCTGGCCGCCATTCCGGTTTAATACTTGCTTACACCTGTGTTGGCGCGACGCCACCTTTCCCTTCACATTATTGCCGTCGATCCAAGACAAGACAGAAGGGAAAGACACGTGTGGATTCCCTGGCGTCACGTGTGTAACAGCCACATCAGCAGCAGGAACACCGTCTCTTGATGCGACAGCGCACTGCAGGCGCTAAACAAGTCTCCGGATACTGCGGAAAGATGCTCGCAGCTGAAGTAGTGGGTGTTGGTCGGCATGGCAGCCTTGCAGCGTTGCCAGTCGTCTCTACACTTGGCTATGATAGTGATATGAATAGTGTTTTTTTCACCAATGTTGGTTTTAAATGATTATCTAACCTTTAGTTACTAGTACAAATACACCTACAACATTCTCTTTTTTATCCCGGAGGAATCCGGAAGGTAACTTTCTGGCATTGAGGGTCACTGCAAAATATATACAGTTCACGGCATATTAGCGTTATCAACAAGCTGTAGATCAATAATCAGTACAATTTTACTGAAGTCAACAATACATTTTAATCTGATTACTGTAGCCGAGGAAAAGGATAGCGTGGATCACCAATCTATGTAAAAGCCACTAATCAGAAGCGTTTGTAAACACCATCTTCGTTTGTGTTAGCTGTGACACTAATAACTTGTTTGAGTGTAAGTTTTCGTCACAAGCCTTAAAAGATCTTTATTTATTTTATATTATGACCTTTTGCTCAACCCTAAAGAAAAACGCTGGAGCAGTGCACGCTAAAAACAGAAAGCAAAGTTCTTCTGGCTTCTAAAGCAAACGCCGTGATGCAACTAAGCTCGATCATAGTTATCTATTATTTAATTGCTTAATGTAGTTTTGATAACGAAAAAAGAGGTTGTAGAGAAAAAGAGAAGAGGTAAAGTTGGTTGGCTGGTTTATTTGGTAGGAAAGTGCTTCCACCTTGCAGTGATTTCGCACTATGGGGGAAAAGGGAAGGGGAGGAAACCTGAGTACCCGGAGAAGACCCCTGGAGAAACCCTGCGAACAGGTGTCACATACAGAGAGTGTCCCGAGATGAGGTCTGAACTCTGAGCCACTCACTTCAGTGGTGACAAGCAAGTGCTTTAACCACTACACTACCGGGGCCCCTAGAAGAGGGAGAGAGTAGACTCATTACAAATACAGCGGAAAGTATATTCTTGGTCTTAAGAAGGCAATACTCTATAATTTAATATTATAAAAGAGAGGGGGAAGGAGTAGGATAGTAACGCGTAATTACAGGTCATCCTCTGCGAACATGAGCCAATACATTGATTTGAAAGATTTTAACTTTTCATGAATAATCAGAGTACTTGGTTAAGCAAACTTGATCATTTTAATGTCATTGTCAATGTTCCTAATTCCATTCAATGCTCTGGGTACTACAAACAAATGACTAGTGACCGACCATAACTTCAGCACCATGTCTTATCCAAAATCTGGCTAAGAACCTTTCACAACGTCAAAGTAACAGAACGTCGACAATAGTCATGTCTGAAAAATAGAAAAGATTCCCCAATATTGACAGACATATCTATGAGGTGCGCATAGTATCCATACATTTTAACGCATATTTCATAGCATATACATGTCATGATGTAGGTTATTAACCTTTTGTTGGAGCCGTTGAATTTTTTTCAAATAACATTTCTTTTGCACAAAAAGTACCCTGTGGCTATGCTTTCTAAAGCACACGTTATGCTGGCTTCATGACAGCAATCATTGATCTTAAGATACCTTTAAAAGATTGCCTCGTCATGTAATTTTCTTGCTTTTCTTGGTAGTATGCAATCTTTAACGACAAGCGAAAGTTCAATATCGGTGATGTACACCAAGTACAGAGTCTCGTGTTTACAAAATTGACGTCTAGTAGGGACGTGCTTGGAGGTACCGATCTGACAAATGGTATTTCGCTTATTTCCACTGAATGTTTTGCTGCCATACACAAATGTCAGGAACAGATCCGCAAGAGTCCTTAACACGTTTAACTAAAATACTACGGCTATGTTTTATCCTAGGAAATGTATGTCACGTGTGTGCGTCGATGGGGTAGGGGTGGCTTTGAATACTTTTCGTTATCTTTTATATACCATTTTGTTGTTTTTGTTCCATTTGCCATCCTATTTTACTTCCCAATCACAAATGTCAGGAGCCGAACACAAGAATTCTTAGCGTGAGCGACTAAGTATTAATTTCGCAGTATCCCCAGAAAGTATAAATTGTGGGAGTGGGGTGGGGTGGGGTGGGTCGGTTTGTGGGTGAGTGCGATGCGTACTTTATTATTGCTATTTCTCTGTTTATTGATAAGTTCTACACTTGAACCATCCTATTGGAAGATTAACAACTTAACTAATAATTTAAGCGTGCCACTTTTCTCTAAAATTACAATATTAAAAGTACGCTTTTCAGAACAATGTAGTTTAAAGATCAAAATGACTGTGCTCATTGAGCAAATCGTAATTGCGGAACGCAACTGTTCATTATTTCTTTTATTGAACTATTTGCTGTTTACGCTCCTTTGAAAAAGCCCCACCCACCCAACCGCTGAACAAACCTAATGGCCAACAAACTAAGACTAAAACCTAATCAAATGATAATTTAAAAGTAACCATGCGAATCCACGTTGAGATGTAGACCTCAATAAAACGCAACATTTAAATCGCCGTCTGAATTTATCGTGTTCGTATTCTAACGTATTTCAGGAGCATTTTCGGGAATCAAACATGCTGAGAGAAACAGCTTCCAGCCAAAAACCAAAACCAGATGGAAATATACCAGATGTGCCATTCAAGCCCAGTCAACCGCTTCCTCTAAGTCTGTTAAACTCGAACAAAATTGCAGTTAAAGGCCCTTCCTAACCGAGCACATAACTGAATACATGAATACAGTATAGGTAAGTGCTTACTTGATGATTCATTCAAAGCTTTGCTAAACAATAAACGTCTAACTAAGAAAAGACTGCGAAGAGTATTCCTTTATCCGTGCACTTTGTCAATATCTGGCCCTAAAAGATGAAGTCGACCAGAAAAAGATCCTGAAGTTCCTAAGTGAATTTTATTAACGTTATCGACTCGACAGACCTGCAACTGAGCTACAGTTTCGAACTGAACACTTGCTCAGATTGATTAGATGGAAGGCTGCCAGATTAGATATAGATCGCAGGCCCTCAAATGTACTGATAATCAGTTTAAAGAGAATTGTTGTTCTAGGCAATACAGGTAGGACACGTGTGACCAGAGCTATAGAGGCACAGAGTTACCTCTCATGGGTTATCGTTAACAGCCCTAGCCCATCAATAGCTGTGGAAGGTATGCAAGAGAGGGATGGGACTTATTTTAGCAATGACTTGGGCGACTGCCCTGTACTACGCCTGCTCGAACAGCCAAACCTCGATTGTATTGTCTGCTCAGTTATTATGTCCAAAATAAATATAGATTTAAAGCTAACAAGTGAAAACACACATATACACACACAAACTCTCGAGATAAATTCTTAAATATCAAAGAAAAAATAAAAGATCCATAAAAAGTACAACGTTTCAACTAAAAATTATTCCTCGTTTTTGCGTTTGAAATCCGTAAACTACGTAAAAGCGATTTCGCACCTCAAACCCGCTTTACCCACTATGCTATAGTAGCTTTGACGAAAGCAGTCACCAGTTAAGTTAGTCAAAGAAATGCATTTTTCGCTGGATACTATAAAAGGAAAAATTAAAAACGATGTGCGGACGCGTAGCAGAAGTCAGGCCGAAACAAAATAAAATAGCCTCGACAGAGATCTATATCTGCGCCTGTTTACAAGATCTCACAGCTCTTCCGCCCCAAAGCTAACCTGGTGGTAAAGTTACCCCTGCTTCATGAATACGGCCGCGGGCTACTACGCTATCCTTACCCCAGGTTAGCACATCATCCCTATTTTAGATTACTATACCATCCGTACCTCTTCTGAAGATGAAAACGCACATTTATATCTACTTTTTTATCGATGGCAATTCCTCTGTAACGGCAGATTCCCAGCTGAAATCTATGAACATGTTTGTCGAAGGTCAGCTCCTAGCTAAGCTTCGCCTTAACGAACGATAGCATACCTAGGTTATCAAAGCCTTATCAAGCTTTGTAATTTGCAAAATCGAAGTCTGTACACTTCCATTTAGTTGGTCAACACAGTACCTATGCGCGCTGGTTACACTCCACCCACTCAACTAGGTCCCGTGAAGCAAGCGTCATTTATAAGCTTGTATTACTGATCCGATTACCTCCCATTCCTTATCAAAAGACAGTATATTCAAAGTCGTTCGCTCGTTGCTTTTTCCGGTTTCAAAATTGACATCTGCTTTTACTTTCAAGTTAAGCCTTGTGAAAAATAATTTAAAGACATCGTGGTATACTGATTCTTAAAAGTACGGTTTTGAAATAAATCCTCTTCTTAACATTTCATTAAACAAAGCCATAAAAATGTAACAGAGGCGTTCCAGCTGAATGTCACATTCACGCTGTCTGTTCAAGCCGTAACTTATGACTAGTGCAAAGTCTGTCTTATTCTCATGGCTACAGCCTAAATGATATTTACACAGGACGACACACGGTTGTACACAAGTCATGCCTCGAGCAGTTTTTGTACACGCACTCCTCCCGTAGTCCCCCGGAGTCCAAGCTCTCTAGGAATCGAATCGTAGTGTGTAGGTGTACTTACATATTCTTCAACAGTAAATATAAAAAATGGAGACTGAACTCGCTTGGATACAAACTTTCTGGTTATGACAGTATCTATGTATTCGTCTCTTACTGATAATGCCACAGTATATGTATATAACCTAACTACTTCCTCTTTATGCTTTTAACCATTTCAAAACTACTTATGACAATACAATGTAAATGCTTTGTAAATAGTTCTTATGTTTTATTGTTTTAGTGCTCAGCACAAGCAGCCAACAAACGAAACTTGCATTATTTTAAGTAAGATAAAACTATTTAAGCCAAACTTTCGTTCACATTAGCACATTTGTTCGTATTCTCTTGTACATAACTGCACAGGAGGGATTTTTGAAAAACGTCTCTATATCTGCTTCTTTAGAAAAGTTTTTAGTTTTGGAAGCATGTTGTGCAAATATTCCTAGAGATGGAGAAACAGACTAAAGACCTGGCGAAGTGGATGAAAGACCACAACAGTGTATTGAAACACAGCGTTTCATTCCCGTATACTCAGCGTAGTCTTCGGTGCGAGGCACATTAAAGTTTTTCTTCTGGGAAATTTCCGTAATTATTTTCGAATATTTTCAGTCCACGGATGGCTGAATCCGCTAATGCGGAACCCGCGAGCCTATACTATCCCAATTTTTGTTTGTTTGTTTGCTACATAGTAGGCTGGCTGAATGCTATATTGCTTTACCTCAGCCGATCCTGATCCTTGGCAGTAAAATGCCAATACATTCCAGTCGTCCTTGAATCAGACTCTCTCGTCGGAACATCTTTTCCATGTGGAGTTTATCACAGTTTTAACAATATCCTGTAACGCCAGAAACATCTTTATGTTTGGTCATGGCTTAAATTTAGAACTTCATTTTTCCTAGTCTGTTTGGGGGTTTCCCCCAGTAAACACACATTCTTACCGCGGTAAGGTGTTGGCTAAACTTTAGTTTTAACCCTTTGTATGTGTTAAGAAGTGAAAATAAGAAAGTATGTACTTTTGAGTGTGTATCACGAAGGTATTGCTTGAACATATAGCGTGAACATGTTACTCGAATGTGTAGCCTACAAGGCGATCAGAGTTTTTCCATGAAACGATAAGCAGCAAATCGAAAAAAATAAAAAAAAAATTAGCATGTGTTATAACTGCCGTGGCAATCTGATACAGGGGTCATGTCAATGTCAAAAGCTTCTAGGAACGCAAACTTTTTATTTTTGATGGATTATATTGTTACGGTAATGATGCCCATACATTTGGATTATAGTACTTACCATCTGGTACCTACTGTTTCTTCAGACTCAATAACTTATCGACAAAGCTATATGTCCTCACAGAATGAAACAAAAATCTCAGGTTTTTATGAAATAGCTTATTCAATAGTCTGCTAGAATATCTGGATGCATCACCTGCTATCTCACCAAAATGACACACAAACAACAGTGCTTTATTTGGAAATTTTGCGAGACAGACCACTAGCGATCATTTTCATGGACACGGACAATATGCCCATCGATAATATCTCTATAACTAGGATAGGGAACAAGCTGGTTTAGATCCCGACAGGCAAACTAACTCTCGGTTTACTGAGGTGAGCGGACTGGCATAGAAATTCTGGCGGTCAAAGAGTAAGGCGGTAAACCTACAATGAAAAGTAAAAACTTTTAAAGAGAATCGTCAGAAAGTCGATTCTATTTATTCTGAACAAATGATGTTCCTCCAGAAAGTATTGATAAAAATTATTAATTTATTTTCATGCAAAAATAAAATAAGGGGAAAAATCTAAAATTTATTATTTTATTGTGATATTCAGTTTCTTCTTACTGGCGTCCATTATCAACGATTCATCATCATCATCATCATCATCATCATCATCATCATCATCATCATCATCATCATCATCATCATCATCCCTTATTTGCCATCATGAGACGCAGACAATGGGACCGGTGTTGTGTGAACAAGTCTTTTATTGGGTGACCTGCTCAGTGTTTCACGTTCACCATTCAGTTCTTCCTTTCTTTCCCCAAGACGCCCTCCCTCCACGTATCCCTGTAGGACCGTCTTCGAAAGGGTCTCGTGTCTCGCAAGGTGACCAAACGATGTCAGTCTCCGCCGCTTGACGGTGGCAAGAAGTGGTTCCTGGGAGCCCACCAGTGTGGCGAGAGTGCTGCGTACGAAGTCATTTGTTTCTTTCGGTCCTTGTGCGAGATATGAGCAGCTTTTTTAAGCGATTGGTTTCAGATGCATTGATGCACCTTACCGTCTCTCTGAGGAAAACCTATGATTCACAGCCGTACAGCAAGATATGGACGTTGAGGGACTTGTACAATCTGCGCTTGGTGAGGAAGCTAAAGTTCCTGCTGTCCCATACTCCCCTCAGTATGATCATTCCTGCTGTTGTAGTTGTGATTCAATTCGATTCGCTCGTCCGCCGCGAAGTCACGATCCTTGGAGAGCGTTGCGCCCAGGTACTTAAAGCTCTGTACATCCTCGGACTGTACTTCCTTCAAGCAAAACTCTGCTGTTCTCTACCCAATGGTGTTTACCATGACTTTATCGCATGTGCACCCGCGCTTCCTGCGAGTTTGTCCGTAAGAGCCTGTAACTTCCTTCCTGCCCGAGGTCAGGTCGATGTCATCTGCAAAGCGTATTGCATCTGCATGGTGGCCTCCCAACCCGTATAGGTTATGGTCCTGAAGAGTATCTCACATAATACTCTCGAGGTAGATAAACAGCACAGGGGACAAGTTTAACCCTGTCGGACTCCCACCGTCGTTGGGAATGGCCACTTGATTCTTTAAAAGTATTCAACTCCTGAGCCCTCATACGGTGCTTCAATGGTTCAAACGAGACCTCCCTCGATGTTAAATTTCCGCAATAAGTGCCACAGCTCTTCGTACCAGACTCTATCAAAGGTCTTGTTAAAGTCGATAAAGTTATGTTAGAGATCCTCGCCATGCTGCAGATGTTTCTCTGTCATGACGTGGCTGTTGAAGATCTGTTCATCGGCACTCCGCCCAGTATTATAAACTTAGAGATACCTGCCATTACATTTGTTCAGGCTATTTATTAGGTTTCGATAAAATCTGTTTACTTTGGCTAAATTCAGTCATCAATGATCTCTGTCTCAATTACCATACAGTGGAGAACATTATAGGAAATGGTAAAAGTCGTCCCCTAACCACTTTTCAGATCACTGGGGAGTGAGATGTTAGAGACATTACTTTTTTGTGCCCAACTTTTTGTTTGGGTAGTGCTCATCTCCTTTACCTCGCTGCCTTACCTTCACCAATCTTCTATGAAGTATCTTTTTCTCACAGATGGGTTGACTGGGAGAAGTTTTCTGTGCCTAACAACTATCAAACTGGGGTGCCTCTCGATTCAGACTCCATTACTCTAACCACTCGGCAATCCGCTTCCCCATGATAAAAAAGTGATCCCTCTGATAACGGCTGGTAAAACGAGTTAATCTTTTTCAAGGTTTTAGCCGCTGTCTGTGGTTAGCAGGTTTAACAGACTAGGATAGGGCAAGAGGCTGGGAAAACATGCCTCGTGAATAGGAGGTCATAGTTGTATATAGTCCAAGACACCTGCTTCCCCTATTTTTTTCTCTGCAAAAGTCACCGATTTCTTGTTGGCAAAGACAGGCGCACGCTTAATCCACTAATACACACATGCGCTCGAAAGTCCCAGACGACACGTAGGCTCATCCTGTCTCTGGAGATTGATGCAGTTTTCACTTAGGCAGCTGTTGCAGTTTTATGTTTTTGCTGAAGTCTTGTGTTTTTGTCTTAGTTTTTTGTCCTTTTCTTTATGATCATTTTATTGTATTTTATATATTCTGTTTATTAATGTAGTTTTAGCACTATTATCTCCCTTTCTCTATTTGTCTCTTTCTCTTTCCCTCACTTCCTCATCGCCCTAATCTCATCTTTTACTCTTTGCTCACGGTCTCCTAACTATTCCCTCACTTTCGACGTACGCGCACATTCACTACACAATACACAGACACACAACACCCCGACACACACCAGATCACATGTGGCTCCATAAACAAAAGCGCACAATAAGAAATGAGTATTCAAGTTTGAAGCAACCAATTTTTCATAGCAGGAGACACATCTTCTAGGCTTTTCTAAGCTATTCAGTCCTTTTTCCCGACGTCTGAGCAGAAATAAAATACAGATTTAAGAACATGCCTTAGGGAAGGTATGCAAACTTATCACGTGACAACAATTTACTTTCATGTCAACCTTCATTTCATTACTCACTGTTTTATATACGCTACATTCTTCTTTCTTTCTCTCCTTTTTTCCCTTTCAAATCTTAAGAACATTACAAGTATATCATTAATCATTGTCATGTGCTATATGAATGTGGTCGCTTGGAGAAGGACACACACACACACACACGTCTCTTTCGCTGGCTGGCCTCACAGTTTATGAGGGCTCACTTGAGTATCTGCCTGCAGCTTTCAGTTCCGTAGGCTGGAGGTTTTCCTTTAAAGGTCAAGCCGAGCGCAACATTATTTCTTTATGATCGGGCTAAGTTCGTTTTAAAATAATAATTCCCAAAATATGATTACATAAATATGCTTAATTTTTAAAATTATATAAGCCTTCAAACATCGGCATTCTCACCTGCAACTAGGAAGGCACGAAAAAAGTACTTTTCTGTACTAAAAGGTTCTCCATTTTACGCGATCAAAATATTTGTAACAGGCTGTCGTGTTCAAGAAGTGATTTTTTATGCCCATACAATGAAACAGCTGAATTTAAAATACAGTCATACAGATTGGAACTTTATTTAGAAGCTTCGAATTAAGTTAAAAATAATTAAATGGTCCAAACTGAATTCATTCAACAGACTGGTAAGTCAATCAGATCAAAATTTAATGGGCAACAATAGTTACAACAGACTGATGATAAAGATTTCTTTACAATTAAAAATATAATGATAGTTTGAAACATGTTTATCGATGTAAAAACTTATTTCTTCCTCATTTAGCAGCATGCAAAATTTTATATTTTCTTACTGATACTCGCACGTGTTCCAGTTTAAGCTAAATATAATATTCTTTTTTTTCCTTATTTAGCTGTTTCGATCACGCACATCAATGTTGCCCTCACACTGTCAGTTGTTTTTAGTATTATGCTGGATAAAGATACGATCGACTGATGATGATGTGTTTGTGACTCTCACACCAGTCTGTAGACCAGAGAGCATAGTAACATAGTCGATGTTGCATATCTGGGGCTTGATCAATGTCAGGTGTTATTTGTTATTAGTTATCGATCGTATCGTTTGATTAAGCTTAAATGTTATAAGGATTACTGTGGAAGAACGAAAGAGCGTGAATGACGTCAGTTGTTGGGAAGACTTGTATGAGTGATGTAAAAAAGTGAAGGAAATGACGTGAGAGAGAGAGTGCGAGGAGCAGTTAGTAGTCAGGTAGGAGAAAGGAGAGGTTTAGGACGGAAAGACGAGTAGGATAGGAATTAAAAGAAGAATTTGTTGAGTAGAGCATTTGAATAGGGCGTTTAGGAGTATATAGATCAATTAGGTGAGTAGGTATTCTTTTAGATTTTCAGAAAGGCAGGATTCGAGCAACAGAACAATATGTCCTGATCAGTTTTCTTTCACAGAGAATTGCATCTTTTCTCTTCGACTTCAGCTAGTGCAGACGGGGCTTTTTTTCATCACTTTCTCGACAAATCCAGGTGTGCTTAAGAGAAAAATATTAATATTAAATATTTCATGCCTCTTTGTCATAAAATACCACCGGAACATGTTTTTGTGATACTTTGTGCTTTATTTCCAGCGACTTTCGCTTAGCGCTCCTGTTGTCCTTTAAGCTGTACTTGTAGCGCTTGCATGGACGACCTTGCTTCCTCTTGCCATCTTCTAGTTTCCCTTACAGCAGTTGACGGCGTATTCAGTGACCTTCCACCCGTCAAACAGAGTTAGGCTTTGAGCAGTATGGCGTTGATGTTAGTAAGTCTGCCCTCTCCAGGACTTCTAGGTTAATAACTGTCCTGCCATTGAATGCTAGGAATAGAGAGAACGGCCCGCACGTGGAAGTTTTCCAGTTGCTGAAGATGCTTTAGGTACAGAGTCCACGTCACGCAGCCGGAAAAGAGGAAAGTTGGGACAACGGCTTCGTACACTTTTGGAAGTTTTGTGGAAATGCTGTGCTGACAACACCTTTTTGCGCACTCTTCCCAGTAGTGCCTAACCCGCCTTGCTGATCATAAAGGTAATCTCCTTGTCCAGTGATCCATCACTCGAGATGATGCTTCCCAAATACTTAAAGCTGTCGGTGTTTTGGAGCAGTGTGAATCGATGTTGGTCTTTGGATCCAATGCACCGGTATCAGAAGCAGACTCCTCAGTCTTTTCTGGGCTGATAATAAATTCAAAAGCTTTGGATGCCTCAGAAAACATGTCTAGTGTCATCTGAAGGTCTTTTGTGTGTGTGCCAAGAGACCACAGTCGTCAGAAAAAAGAGCTTCCTGTATAAGTTTGTAGAGGCAATTTGGATTCAGGAACCTGAGGTCGAATAGCAAACCGTCCAGACGATATCTAATGTAGACACCCTTTTGATGCCCTACTGGAGTTCATGGATAGGAATCTCATTAAGTGTAGGGGGGCGTGTCTAGTTCTTCCAGGTCAGGCTGCTGGGGGGATCTGATGGAGTGCTGTTAAATCAACTGCTGAAGGTTTGTCGAGCAGCTAGAGAAATCTTCAGCCCAGCGTTGCCCGAGTTCGTCCCGGTCTTTAATCAGGTTTGATTCATCAGAATCCAGCCAGGGGAAGCAGCTCGATCTTTTTGGATCCTTGACTTACCTTAGGACATTGAAGAAGTGCATTGTGTTATAAATGTCGGCATAGTAATTTCCTTAGATGTTCTCCGCAACAATCGATCCTGCATATCTTTAAGCTTCTTTGGACACTTTAACTGCAACTGCAAGTTTTTGAGCTTTTTTTAAGGATTTCTAGTTTCTCTGTCAGTAAATCCCTTACACTAGCATCTAATTTTTTCTTCGTTCGCCATCAAGGTCCAGATTCTTACCATCTATTTATAGTAGTCCCCCCACCCCTATGGGACAACATTTTTTTTCTCCACACCATTATGTTTTTATTAATGTCTTTCAGTTCAGCTTCCTTCATAAATCTGACAGTTTAGGGAAAAATGATCCCGGAACTTCAACTACTCAACCTTACTCTATTTTAGCTTATGAGACGAGCACAGAATTAGGTATTTTACGTTTGGAAAATGCTTAAAAACTACTTTTAACTGGAAGAATATTTATCTAGTCCCCTACGACACGACTGTATAAAGACATTTTAATTACACAGAGATCTAATACTTTTTATTTGGCATTGGCCGTTAATCTTGGGAGTATCTGCAGTCTAATTTTGGAGTTGTGTTATAACAATGGTCACGTTTCAATATGCCAATGTTTTCAATTTACCGTTGATTTGAGGCTGCATATATGAGAGAAATAGGATTCAGCAAAAGCTGTGGAGTGCATGACAATGACAGCGACGATGATGAGGACTTTTTGTCGGTGAGAGTGGAAAGGGGAAACAATAGCGGCTATTGTATTGATGCCAAGATAAGAAACAGTTTCACTGCGAAGTCATCTCATGAAATAATCCTGATATTAGCCGGCTTGTCCATTCTGCCGCAACGGACCGAACCAGGAACACACAAAGCGGCATTCATAAAAAGTCCATCAATCAAGTGTATCTAGAGTGACAATTTAGGCTAAGAACTTCCGGGCTGTACGGGAACAAAGAAGTTCCTTGGCATTCCGCATTTCTTGTTGGGAACCTGGGGCTGTTGAGGGGTCGGCGCTCATGTTGACGAAGGGATGGAGGTGATGGGGGAAGAGGGAGGGGGAGAAAGAGATAGGAAGTGTAGGAGGAAGGAGGGACAAAAGTAAAGAAAGATCTGCTGATGTTAACCCTGCTCTAAGCTATGGGGGAAAGGGTATGCGAAAGAAGAAATAAGGGGAGTATTATGTGGCCATGATGGACTGAGGAAGGAAGCGTCATAGGAAAGATGAACACTCCGGAGAACATAGAGGGCTGTTGAATACCTGAAGGCACATCCGGGCTGGTGACAAAGGAAAAAAGTCACTGACGGTCCAAGTCCTTCCTTCCCGAACCCCAAGTCAGGCGGGGAATCCGAGACACCGCTTCCTCCCGCGAAGAGAGAGAGAGAAAGCCACAGGTGAGAAACTTCTGGAAAAGTTCCTTGTGATCAGTATACAAACTGTGCGAAGCTTCATGCGCTGAGGAGAAGGATAGTTGTGCTGATGATAAAGATAAGTTTTTTTTTTTAAGTAGGAGAGAGGCTTTCTGACAGTGCTACTACACTCTTCAGCTTGAGTCTTCGTCTCGTCTCTGTGACCTCTGATGATGCCATTGGCGCCGTGCCATTGTTAGGGCGGAAATCATGTCAGTCTGTGTATCTAAACGCAAATTTACTTTGAGTTAAGCTTCACCATTACCCAAACTGTTCTTCCTATTAATTAAGTGATTAATTCTAAAAAAATCGTTTATTTTCTTCTCCCTATTCACTATCCATATATCTTATAAAATCAATAAATCAGCTCCTGCGATAGAATGTGTACGAGAATATCCATTTCAATAATTTTCAATAAGTCCAAACTCTGCAAATTTATTTCACTTCTTCCTCAAAATCAGAGAGATATTACGCAAGTCTCATTCAGAAACAGCGAATGTCCTGCCACAAACTCTTGTCTCATTAGCTACAAATGTTGCAAAGTTTCCACTGTAGACATGAACCACAGATGACTGGATGTAGACTGTATACGTCCCACAAAGTCCGGACTCGTATAACAAGTACAGACGGTGTCACAACCATTTATAGACATTTATACATACCTTGGCATGAATGCAAATTAGAATTAAAAAATGGATCTTGTTAAATTTATTAATTTATGTGACTTCATTGCAGCTCATTCATAAATGAATCAGGAAAGGCAGACACCCTGCTGTCGTTAAATTGCCAATCCCGGCATAAAGCGGAAACATTTTACCCTAACCTGAAGTGTGACCTTCACTAAAGTCGTTCTCGTCCTTTCTCGCCTCAGTGTACAGAAAAAAATTGCTTTCTGAAAAGTATTTAACTACTGATAATGAAATTTTGCTGTAATTTTCAACATCCCTACATACGAAAAACCACAGTCGTATTAAGATTAGAGACAGGGAAGGCTTTTCAAAAAATGTTTTGTCTGATAAACAGAATCTGTATTTACATTACATTCACCAGTTACAACTTTTAAACAGTATGTCAACTGTTTTCGTAAGAAATGGCTCATGACTTATTGACCTATACACATCTCTCTCATGTGTGTGTGTGTGTGTGTGTGTGTGCGTGCGTGCGTGCGTGCGTGCGTGCGTGCGTCGATTTTTACAACTTTCTATGCAGAAAAATGTCTTCATTGAGATTGTCTGCGTGCTTGCTCTTGTATTTCTTTCTTCACCATGTCTTCTCCGCTCCGGCTGCCTCAGGTGTAAGTATTCCTAGCATCTTTTTTTCACACAAGACAGTGTATTCGTCTGAGAGAAGCAAGAAGACAGACAGACAGAGATGTGATAAACAAAAGTAAATGCACATGAGTGCGAGCTCAGGAGCATACTCACTCACTCATTCGCTCAATTCTGTATGAATAAGTATATGGTATATGCGTTTATATATTCATATGCATGTGCATGTGTGTATGCGCCTTCAGGTACGTTTTCCGGGCCATGAGTCTCACGGTGGTAGTCACGGCGGTAGTCACGGCGGTAGTCACGGGAGTCACGATGCACACAGTGGTGACAACGGTGGAGGTCATGGCGGAAGTCACGGTGAAGAACACGGTGGAGGACATGGCGGAAGTCACGGTGGAGGACATGGCGGAGGTCACGATGAAGGACACGGCGGAAGTCACGGTGGTGGACATGGCGGAGGTCACGATGAAGGACACGGTGGAGGTCACGGTGGTGGACATGGCGGAGGTCACGGGGGAGGACATGGCGGAGGTCACGGTGGTATTCACCGGAAAGGAGATCATGGACCTCCTCATCCTGGGTATTCGGTACGCCTTTCGTTTAAACACTCTTACAGCTTGTACTGTTACCTGACATACAGAGAAAGATAAGAACCCAGATAGCAATGAAACATTTTATAAACGTTTTAAAAACGCTAACATAGTTGTAATAATGTAAAAGTTTTATATGAAACATTTTAGAAGCATTTTAGAAACATTTTAGAAACATTTAACGAAAAAACATTTAAAACTGAAACATTTTGCAAACATTTTAAAATGGTAGAAAACATTTGCAAAAAGCTTCTTAAGAGGTATGACGTAGGATTATGATGTAGTGAGTATGACTTACAGTGTATGACGTAGTAAGGGATGGTTGAATGAGAGAAACCACAGAGGATGTAAGCTATAGAACAGAATAAAGATGCTTACTATTAAGTAATATTCAAACTCTAATGTGTATTCTAATAAAATATATGTTTGTTGGGTACTATAGATTTGTAGATTTGAAACCTGTTGTAAAATCAGTCATCTCAAAACACAGTTACACACCATGCACTTCGTATTGACGCAACGTTGGATTGTTTCCCTTGCTAACGCTGGGAAAAGATGATTTTCGTTTCAAAAACAAGATTTTTATCATCGTTTTCTTAGTGAACCTTCGTAGAAATACGGTAAAACGTTGAAGATACAACTACAGTCAGAATATCAAGTGAGTCCTTAAACAGATCGCGCCATTCTAAATTAAAAATCACCTGAATGCTAGATGCTACTATAATGTAGTAGTTAAAAACCGCGCTTGTTTGCCCTCCAGTGAGCAGGTGAGTTCAGATCTTATTTCGGAAATTCTCTCTATACGTCTTCCCCTGTATGACATGTGCTTGCCCCACTCTGTTACAAGCACAGTGTTCTTTCTCTGGACGTGGCGTGTAAATGTCTTTCCATGATGCAGCGTTAGTTGTTGATTCAGAAGAAGAACTTGTCATAGCTTTAGCTGTGGTGAGGATGAAGAAGCGTGAATGACGTCAGTTTGTCTCAATGGGTATGGATGGGTATGGATGACGTCAAAAGACGTGTTACGTGAGAGAATGACGTCAGTTTGTCTGAATGCGTATGGATGATGTCAGGAGAGGTGTGACGTGAGAGAATCAGGGAAAATGAGAAGAGATTGAGAAGTTGAAGACTTTTTTATCTGTAGGTAACAATGTGTGTGCTGAAGAACCTGTATTTATCTTGCCCGTGCATGTCAATTGGAAGAGAGAGTCACGCTTCCCGGGGTTGTGACAAACTATTAAATGCTTTACAGGAAAATGTTTATAAAACAGTTTAGGAAGGTAGAAAATAAGTTTAAAAATAGTTTGAATGTAAATGTTAATAAAACATTTTTTAGATGTGCAAGTTAAACATTTCTAAAATTATTTTCTGCAAACATTATTCAAACATTTCGTGAGAACATTTATAAAACATTTAGAAAATGTTTAAATGCTATCTGGGAAACCGAAGGGAGAAAGGAAAAGGGCGGGGAATCTTGGGTAAACGAACACGCGAATAAAATAAGGTAAAGTATAGTGATGCGGGCCAAACGATATGAGCAGTAAAAGCATAAGAGAACAAGTCAGTGGCTGTCACTAACAGAACAATAACGGAAAGAGTTCCGGCTTTGTAAAGAACGAACAGCACAGAGAAGACCACAGAAACGTGTAACGGCTTGGCACAGCTGTGACAGAAAAAGCTGCAGTAGTAGACTGAGGACATTACAGATGGTGTTAAAACCTTGGAGGAGCAGGGGAGCTAGAGGTGTAGTCGAGCTGGCGATGATGACTGTAATTTGTCAACCAAGCCTTGTGGCTGAAGGAGGGCGTGTTTCTTGGCATTGTTAGAGCTCAGTTAATGCGTGTCCTGTGTCAGCCAAAACGTCCTACCATCCATGACAGGCACAGAATACATTATGGACAGAAAACAAAGGGGCTATCTGTAAGTCACACAAAAATAGCATGTTCTATAGTTTTTTTTCCATTTATAATTTTTTTCCTTTTCTGAAGTACTGATAAAAATTTTTTTAGACGCGTTACCAGTACTCAAAAATTTTCTTCTCAAGAAAGTTTTCATTTTCCTTGTTCTTTTTTTTAACACTTGGTTTTGACTCTGCTTGTTGCAGTGTTTTCCGCTTGAAATTGTTTTCCCCTCTTTGTTGATCGGCACCCAAAGATAGATCACTAAAGCGACGAATAATTTTGACTATTAGTAAAAAAAAAACAATTGGTTGTAAGGAAGGGATTCGCCCTTCGCTGGCTGAAAAAATTAACTTTTGCGCTCAGCCTATACGCGCCATAATTTAAGTTTCACACAAATCACACGCGCTCGCGCACTCACTCACACACACACACACACACACACACACACACACACAGGGAGAGAGATAGCTCAAGATGACTCCACTCTAAGAGTTAAAAGAAGATGTTACATACCAATGATCGAAACAGTAAATCTAAGACGGGTGGGGGGACAAAGTCTATCCCGCGAACTCATTTGATCCGGTCCGCCAAGGCAAACGCAGATTTAAGTAAATGTATAAGCTTTATAACTGCATCGTAAATGTACATTAATTGAATATTATTAAATAATAACGTAAATTTTGAGGGACAAACAAGGAATGTCAGTTACGGGATAGACAGAACACATACGTGTACATGACTTGATAGATACGTATGCTTCTCGTCGGCTGTTCCAGGCCTATATGGACGGTTTGGGAGAATTATACATTCATGTGACCTTTACCTCAAACCGAGAGTAGACCACTTACGGTTTGGTGTTGGCTGTTGGCAGGCTTATACAATAACAATAATAAAAATGGTCGTCGATCATTGCTGTGTCAGTTTAGTGTACAACTTAGGCCTCAAAGTGTCCAACATTTTCCTTGCATGAATTTTCAAATGATAAGCAAATGAAAAGGCTTTGGATGCTTTAATTTATTTGTGCATGTGCAAGCATGTCTGTGCGTTTACTATGCGTGTAGACACTTAGTAAATGCCCTGAACTCCTTTATCAGGAGAAGGTATGTGTACTAAAAAGTTATTATTATTGTGTACTTTCGTTGCACAACCACAAACAGAAAATTGTACATTATGGAAAGGTTTTGTTATTATGTATTCTGTCCCCTGTAGAAACTTGGGTGTCCCGGTGGCGCATCGGTTAGCACCTGTCACCCATATAGTGAGGGTTGGTTGTCCTAGGTTCAGCTCTCGTTACGGGCGTGCTGTTCTTTCTCTACATGTGGCATCTGTTTACAGAGCTGACTGCCTTACCGCGATATAGTTGGAGGCTTTGCATAAAACACCAATTCCCATCCTCTTCTCTAGAAACTTTTAAATTATAAACATACAATTTACAAACTCCGAATTGATGTTTTGCTCTGCTTTTCATAATGGAAAAGCATATTTTCGCGCACCTAATTACGAAGAGGTGGATTGTGGTGACTCAGAGGACAGCAGTGCCAAGGAAACTGGGACTGTACACGTTTCAAAAGTGTTAATTAACATACTGTGCCGAAACTACAGCTTAACCAAATAGAGCAGGCTAAATTTTAAGTTGATAATGTGTGCGGCCCACTAATGATTTTTAAAAAATATTTTTAAATATTAAAATGGCCCTTGGAGGAAAAAAAGCTCCCCACCCCTGATCTGAGAAGTCAAACACTTGGATGTGAATTATTAAATTACGATATTTGTGCCAAGCATAATTCCACTCTGCGTGTCTGTTGCTGTAATCATGTAACATCATTTGTTGACAGGGAGGCCCATCTCTACACACCAGACATCTGTCGATCATTCCACTGGGTATAGCGGCATTGTTAGCACTCACCTTCTGACTTACATTGAAACCAGTCCCCTAGTTACAGACAACAGAGTGTAGTAATAAAGATTTGTATTTTTTTCCTTTCGTGTTGTTGCGTTTTAATTTGGAACAAGCCCTGTGCAGGCATCTGGAATGAAATGTGGATATTTGTGTGTATGTCATTTAAACAAATGAAAGAAAAGGGGCAAATAACTACTCCGACACTTGCCTCTATTGCTTATCTTTCCTTCTCCACTATTCAAAGCCCCTTCCATCTCATCTCTGTCTGCTACTCTTCTCTCCTTTTATCTTTTACGGTACACAGCGTTCCACGGGGTGATTTGACCCCAAAACATTTACTGTGATTTTCATTGTCAACCTTTGGTCTACAACTTCATTTGAGTCAATCTTAAGGCCATTTTTAACCACACCAAAGTGTCATGCCGGAGAAAGGACGTGTGTGTGTGTGACCTCGCCCGGTGAAAAAATGTGTTCTTAATCCAGTGAATGTTCGGCCTTTGATTGACGGAGGAAAATATATTTATGGAGGCCTACCATCTTACAGACTGGGAATGGAGTTAAAATTTAGAGTATTTTGTTCAATCCATAATGTGAGCAAAGTGAATCGGTAGACGTCTGCACCAAAGAAAGCAAGGTAATTCGAGCAGTGACGAAGCTGTTCAGCCGCTGACCTGTAGTCACCTCAGAATCGTGTGTTGGACGACCGCCTGACTAGACTGTGCGTGTTGGTGCTGTGCTGTTTCCTGTAACTTTTGGAAGTGAATAATGGCTCCGGAAAAAAGCAATGGAGACAAAAAGAGGAAGCAAGAATCCAGCGCAGAGGAAAGTTTCTTCGGCACTCTTACTCAGAAACTTAGAGAGCCAGAAGCAAGAGAAGGCCGCCAGAGAGAAAGCGGGAAGTGTGACTACAAGAAATAGACCATCACATTAACGTGATCGACATATTCTATTAACACAAGCTTTTTCAAGTGCAGTTACTGACACCTCTAACAATCAGATTGCAGACAACTGGAAAACTTACAGAAGACAGCAGAAACAATGAAACAAAAAAGTCGAAGATTTCCATCTAGCAAAACATATTGACGACGAGGTAGAGACACTAACAAGCGCACTCTTTGACATCAAAAAAGAAAACGTTAAATGCAACAATCGTTGTTTAATATCGAGGACAAGAATATGATGAAGACACCTCTCTCATGCTTATTTTGTGTCTTTCCAGACAAAATAGTACAAACCTTGTTCCACTCAATTGAATATACATACATGCTGCTAGGGTAATTAAACCATTTATTCATTCAGTTTATATATATTTATATATAGGTGTGTTAAGCCTGTTCCGAGAAAATAGTACAAACCTTCGTTCTTTTATTGACCTCAGTCCCCTAGTCAAGATATATTAACTGATCTCTTAACAGCATTTTTGGTGATGTGTGTTTACCAGTGAAGCAAAGTACAGTTGTTTTATGCTTTGTGTCATGATTCACGCTTTTATGTTCTCTGCTTGAGAAGAAATAAAGACGGGTCTTTGTTGAAAAACATCTTCCCGCAACAGAGTCATGACGTTTGTAGTGAAGGATGGGTAGGGGATGTGCCCAGGTGATGTGAGCGCTGTCACAGCAGATTAAACGGCTCTGGTGGGGAGAGAAAAAATTAGAGGGTAGGACAGAAGTAGGTCGGTAGTGAAGGGGGGTTGCTGGGGGAGTAAAAATTGTGATCACCTGTTCTTGTAGAAACTTTCAGTCGCATTGCCCACCTGCTAGCATCCTGCAGATTACAATTTGCAGTCAGAGGACTGGAAATACCGATGTTTTTCCTCCACAGTACTCACTTCATTGCAGATAATGAACTGAACAGCAAGGTTTGGGCTGACAAGGTGACATCAATTGCTGGATGACTGCATCGGCCCCCAGGTCATTTGCTCACCCGCTCTTTGTCGCTCTTGTGTCAAAATTTACTCCGAATAGCAGACTTACATCGCAAGTTGTCTATCTCTTATAAAAAAAACACAGGCAACATCGTATAACAGATTAAAAATTAGAATTAAAAGAAGCATGCTTCAGAAAAAATATATACGAGCAAAACATGGTCTACGACAGGAATATTCCTGTCAATTTTGTTGAGGGTCAACCAAACGGTGTAATTTTGTAATTTCTGTAAGACTGCCTAGCTTTTCTCTTCTCCGTCAGACATAATTTTAGTATCTGCTCTCCCCTCAGCCTTCCTACTTATCCCTCTCCCACACCCCCAGTAAACTACCTTACTAATGAGTTTTAATATCAACACAAAAACACTCTGCTTTAGATAATGGTAAAAAAAAATTAAGTTGCAGGCGGCTGCGAGAAGACAGAAGCAATCAGCAGACTACACATCTTCGCCTTGTCTGGGGCTTGATTAGTCAACTGTAGAACTTTCGATCGCACAGCGTCCTTGCTGACATCCTGCTTATTATAGTTTTGCTGTTAGGGGACTGGAAGTACTGTTTCCTGCACACTACTCACTTCATTGCAGATAATGAGATAAACAAATATGTGTAGGCTGACTGTAGTGTAAGACATCAATCGCTGGATTGCGTGGTTCAAGAGAGACCACTTTACTCACAACCCCTCAAGGAGTTGTTTCCCATGATGTTTGTTAAATAAGACGACATAATAATTACTTTCTTCTGACAAGTTCCTGAAGAGCAGAAGCAAATTATTTAGCCCCAGTAAGGTATGACCTGATTCAGGGCAACACTTTTTTCTGCCCCCGATAACAGAAGTAAAAGGACATGTCTGACATGTCAGTGTCAAAGGAGACAAAATGTCGAATTAATGATTACAAACTGTACAGATAAGACAAGTGAGCTCCCCGCACTTCACACTACAGTTCGTTGGGGACATATTGCGTCCAGTGCAGTTCTTGTGAAAATGAAACAAAATTTCACGGGGAAAGTTTTGTCATCTTCGATCATTTGTCTTCTGTGATTTAAACGCAGTGCAGATATTATCGTGATCTTTATTGTTTAAGTTCAGACATATTAGCCCTGTAATGTAAAATAATTAGAGTACAAGTTCGACAGAAAGGGAACGCAAATCGCGAATAAATGTTGAACGATATTTGACATACCCAGCCCATGTCATTGTGAAAAGTCGCTGTCGACAGGAAACCTGGTGTTGAATATTTAATAAACTGTCTGGTTTTATTGTTATTATTATTTTTCAGTAACAATAGGACAAAGTCACATATTTTACAGCATGTGCTGGTTTGAAGTTCCCTAACAAAACCTGCCCAACATTCGTTGTTCGTTAAAATAAAAAGCCTTAATAAAACCCACAGTCACATGACAAACATGACTCACTGGCAACACTGCACGTGGCTTTCCAAGGGAGATAAATGTCATTTATCTTCGCTCCTCTTGTCATGGGGAGGGAGGTAATTAATTAGCGTGTCGGCATCAGTTTTGTCAGTGAATCTTTTTTTGTGGCAGGTACCGAGGGACACTTCCGGGCACAGCAGTTTGTAAATGACAGTTTGTAAATGACCGCTCTCTCACCTTGTAAATGAAGCAAGTCCCACGAACAATGGCTCCATGTGCCTGACAAGGACATTGTGTCCTTCAGGACTACCAGTTCACAATTAAAATGATTTTTTTTTTAAAAAAAGGCATTCACTGGGTTTTTTTCTTTTAATACAAGCGCAGCTACTCACACGTACACCAACCTCCGCATCGTCTAGCTAAAACACCTGTACTCTTCACTTTTAATTAGCTTTTGTCATCCATCATACCCTCGTGTCTTTAACCCACCCCTTCCCTACATCCCTGGTAGGAGTATATGTTTTGTCAAAAGGGGCATTTGCAGGTAACGCAAAATTTGGGGGTTCACGAGCAAGGTTAGGGACCTCTAGCTTCAGCGGGTCGTCACAAGGGGGAGGGGAGAAAGTTGCAGACCACAGGAGGGGGCGTGGGACATGTCAATTACCTGCCGCCAGGAGCTGTATAAAAGACACTCACACAGTTACTTCTCGCCCAGGCGGATTTAACAATTTTTTAAGGACTTTTTTTCTCGTGTGCAAAGGACGAAAAAGGGTAAGTGGAGATTTCTTGAAATTCTACGTTTTATAAATTTGACAGTTGAAACTTGAGTCTATTACATAATCATGATTACGTTTTATGTAAGACTGTCGTACGTATTTAAATGATGACTATGCGCTGAAAATAAACGTTTATTTACACTAAGCAAAACAGTTACTGGACATTTATTCTGCGATTGCATTAAACAATGCCGATTAGTTACTGTATATGGTAATATTGCGGCTTGTTTATCACGACAAAAATAGATTATCATATTAATATCTTAGTATCAACTCATAGTAATTACTATTCTGGTTGATAAAGACATTGCTGTGTTTTTCATTATAAAACCAAACGAATTGCAGATTTCATATTCAGGCTTCAGTAACGACAACAATTAAGTGCAAATAAGTCTTTGAAATTTAGTGATGACAAAAGAAAGTGTAAATAAGGCTGCGACATTACATAGAGATTTCCAGACCACGCGACAATTCTTCCTCTGTTACATGTTAAAACTCTTGATGCTGGCCACCGCAAAGAGCAGTTGCTCCAGACGAGAAAATCTTTTGTAAGAGAAAGCACTTGCATCTCATTTTTCCTGCACACCTGATAAATTAACTAACCGGCGTTGACACCTGTTGAATTAATTAGCAGGCTATAAAGCATTCTTGGGAATAATCTGTCGCCAAGGCATGTGTAGATAAACGCCAAGACCACCTGCGGGGTCATTCATCTCTGCCAGGCATTAATATAGTCAACTAGCTCGCTTCAAGAACATTTCATAACTAGCGAACCGTGACCAAGACTGTTTCATACTCCGTAAGACAAAAACAAGAAGCAAAGTTTTAGATACTATATAATAAATCAAGAGGGGAGTGTCTTGTAGTCAGCCACTCGGAAACCAGAGCAAAGAGGTCTAGGAACTTAGCATCAGTGATAAACACCATCTTGGTCACCGCCTCTTGCGCCACTCGTGCAAATCGCAGCATGGCCTGTCGCGATCTCTGCCCTTGTCTCGCACGTGACAAAAGTGCTGACTTAACATTTGAACACTTCTTCCCCCCCCCTTTTTTTTAGTAAAATTTTAATCAAATCAGATGTTCTTATTCCTCGTTAACAATTACGATGTTAATTTGACTAACAAACAAGAAAATTATTGATCATCTTCAAAATTATCTCGGAGATTTTTTTTTTAATTTTGGGCGTTTGATGGACTGTGTAATAATTTTGCATTATTTTTTTTTAAAAAGAGACGCAATGGTAGCGCAGCAGAAACAGGGGAGATAGTTAATGTAAAACTGGCTAGACTGAATTTCTGGATGAGTTACTTTTCTTGCACTACTTACTGTTTTCATGTGTTGTAACAAAGTTTACGGTAATTGATAAAGCTCTCCTTCTTTCAGCTTTAGTTTTTTCTTTGTTTCTTTCTCTTATATCTTAAGAATTTTTTAAGTTAACCACCATATAAAAATACCTTATACTTTGAAATTCCTTTTACTTTTAGAGTATTTTAAATTTTAAACTTCTTTAAGGATGAATCATTGTAATTATACATATATAATCGTTCACCTCTCTATTTGCATTTAAGTTTCGAGCAGCCATACAAATTTGCTAACACGTGATTATTTTTAAGTATGGCTATGATATTTATCAATCATTTCTTCCAAATAGCTGCTACTTGCTTCAGTTTAAAAAAAAATTCATGCAGAAAAACAGAGTAATGCCAGTGACATGATTCAGATCATTATACTGCCAAGTGCTGCGGCCTTCTCTCTCTCTCTCTCTGAGATAATATATATATATATAAACATAAATCTTTTAGCGATAAGTATTAACGTAAACCCAAATTCAACCCTTAGAAAGGAAACGTCAGACGCGAGTGGAAGTCTTTGCGAGGACTGAGAAGCCTGTTCTTTTTGGTAAGACAAATTCGTCTGATGTTTTTGCAGGAGACGTGATGAAGTTCACACTCATCCTTTGCGTCTTGGCCATGATCATGGCGCTGGCTCTGGGCAGTGGTGAGTAATCTGTGGGTGAAGGGCTTTGAGGAACATTCACAGACAGACAGACAGACAGACAGACAGACAGACAGACAGACAGAAAAGCGGACGACAGTCGGACAACCAGACAGAGGGACAGATGACTGGACTAAAAAGGGTTTTTCGTGACGAGATTTTTATTTCATGCTGTGCATGTGGTAATATTTGTTCATATTAGTTACCTTTCCCTCCTCTGTCTGTCTGTCTGTGTTAGCGCACTTGAATGGGCTTTGTGTATGAATATGTGTTCTTACTTGACAGAATGTTACATTCACCTTATTGTGTGTTCTTTTGATCATGGGTGTTAAATTAGCACTATGTTTGGCGCACGGTGCCTCAAGCTGTTTCATTCCTTGTATTCAAGAATTCATCCGACATTGTCGGAGTACCACAGCCACTTCACTACCTATGTTGCTTAACAAAGCTTGTAGGGACAAACAAGAATTAATTTCTAAACTCTGGTTCAACATTGTGTAAACCATTTTGCATAATGTTTTTATGTGGAGAAATTATTGACATCGTATTTGTTTAACAATTAAACTGATACATTTATTTTTAACACAGGCTTTAAGTTAAGCCCTTTTGAGCGTAACTCGTAGCTTTTTCAGTTTCATGTGACCCTTTTTTTTCATAAACACTTTTATAACGACCAACTTTGGCCATGTTAATTAACATTGCAAAACGCAAAGCACTTAACGCTGCAGCGGGTTGCCTCTTGTGATGTTTGCACAGTCTCCGGTTTCAAACTCCTATCTTTGTCTATGAAAGGCAGAAGCTGTGTGTAAAGCAATGTCTTTTATATTTTAAGGAACCAGAAAAAAGGAACAAACAACAAGTCCTGCACGCGACTTGAAACTATCACATGATTTTTTTTTAAAAAAAACGTGATATGTTTTACGCAATGACAATCTAACTCTGAAAATCAAAAGAAAGAATGAGAAAGGAAACCAGCTCAACAACAAAGAAAGTGAAAAAGGAAAAAAAAAGAGGATAAAACAGGTCACAGAAAATAATCACTTGCAATCGTGGTCTTTGTGCATTACACGATGGTAACCCTATTAACAGAAAACCCTCCTTGAAATCTTGCCGAGTGTAAATCAATGACGCAAGCAATGGGAAGCAGAAGAAATGTAAAAGCTCAGTTAAAAGGTGAACTTAGCGTGTTCGCGGTATCCACGAACCTGCAGCTCAGTATCAACGTAAACATCATAGAGGAGGGGAGGCTAATCGATACTAAGTGTGTTTTTCTCGCTGAGAGAGTTCTTTCCGTCTGTGGTAGGTGGGCATGGGCATATTAGCTTTAACGACAGCCCGCACTGCAGACCACAACATGGCCACGGGCATGGTGGGCATGGTGGCCATGGTGGGCACGGTAGATGGCGTTCTTTGAGTTCGATATTTTTGTTCTAATTGACTAACTCAGTGTGCTCGTCTCTTAGTCCTCATATGAATCTACTGTTTCGCATGTAGCAGTTTTATATGACTCGTTTTAGATGATCATATGCTGGCTTTTAGGTACATGCAATACACTTCTTTAATTTTTAAAAATGTTTCTTGGGGAGGTGGGTTGGCTGTTTTAAGGTTAGGTCCCATAGTTCATTTTATATATATATATATATACTGTAACATATAATAATGGGAATGTGACCAGTAGTCATACATATCTACACAACACCCACAACAGCTTGTTGTGGAAGTGATGTACAGAATTTCACATACTTCGCAAACTAAACCTGCACTGTTACAAAAGGTTTGCATGCACTGATGCAATAACTATTCTTGCACTATTCCTATACAAAATATAACACTGAAAACTTGACAGGCTGCCCTGCAAAAGATGTATCTTTTAAACTGGCATGTAAGGCGTAATTCTGCATACTCTAGATGAGTAGTACTTCACAAGTTCTTTTTGTAGTTTTTCCCATGTAAGCCACTCTCAGTTTCCTCCATATCCAGCACATTCCATAATTTGACATCCTGGCTTCAGAAAATTTTGTAATGTCGCGGTCCCCTGTGAACTTTCTTTTACAAAACTGAAAACAGGCTGGTACACATATTAGACGTGAATATAATTCACCTAAAACCTCAGATTCTATGAATTTTCTGTTTTTATATTTATAGTGCATATTGCTTTTGTGTATAACATAATAATCACTTAGACCATTTTAACAGTCTTAAATAGGGACGTTCTTGGCGTTTAGGATAAGACACATTTGTCGGACGATGCACTATATTCTAGTAATTTCTTTCAGTTATTTTATTTAGTAACAGGTAATACATGTAGATCTTTACACTTAGACTTTACGAAAACATCCCACCTAAAATAGATACATCCAGACTTAACTAATGCCTACTAACGCACAGCATAAACTTACTGACATATGCATGTATCGCGATGCCTTGGGCTTCGTTTATGGTTGTTTCTTTTTAATGACTACTTGTGCTGTACAGAAGAGTGTTGAATAGAAGGTTATTGTATCTATTTATTCACGTTTCCAGCAGTATTGAGACAAAAGGATATCATTCGGTAAAGAAGTCTTTAGCATCCACTGTACAAAATATCACTTTTACGGTCACTTTATTCTTAGTGCTAGCAAAAATGCATAGCTGAAGTCAGTGAGAGCTAGCAAACATAGATAATTGAAATCTGTGCTTTCACCTTTTTTTGCAGGAGATACTCATGACGCTGGACATGTGAGTTGTCACCCATTATTTATTTTTCTTTATTTCTTTCCTCCTTCCTTTCATTCTTAATTTCATTGCGTTTTTGCCGTCTGCTCTTATTTTTTTCTTTTCGTTCTCGCTTTCCTTACTTTGTGTTATGATTTATTTATTTAGTTCATTCTTTTGCTATTTCTGTCTCCTTCTCTCCTATTTTTTTCTTCCTCTGGTCTTGACTGCTACAACCTATCGCCCGAATCAGGCGTGTGGCCGGCCTTGTCAACTGCCGCGTCTACCCAGATGCTCCCCACAACGACCGATACCAGTCAAGAGACCAATGACTTCATCGATGGCCTTCTTTCTTCTCTGTTCTCATTCCTTCCTTGGTCATTTTTTAGCATTTAAAGACCATCCATCCATCCATTCATCCATCCATCCATCCACAAAGCGCTTGATTTTTTTGGGGGGAGGGGGGTGGCAGTCTCTTCTGTTTTTCTCTACTTGCTTCTCTAGTGAGTTATGCGACTCAAAAACTGATCAAGTGCAAGTGCCGTAACGATGACGTGTCAATAGTTGATAAAATATCTATGACTTTTATCAGGGGGCAGCTGGACACGGAGATGCGGCCGCTGCAGACCCCCATGGCGCTGCACACGGCGATGACCATGGCAGTGGAGTGAGTACAAGGCAGTGTCTCCAGCCCTGCGTGCATGCTGGCTAATAGTACCTACACGCAGGCCAGCCCATGCCAAGACTCATGCACGCGTGTCTGTTCCTACACTAGATTCCATATACACTCAAATACACGAAATCCTCCCTCTGTCTCTGTCTCTCTCTCTCTCTCTGTGTCAAACACACACGCGCGCGCGCGCATTGGGTGACAAACACACTAACAGGCAGGAAGAGAGTTGGGGAAAAATAATTTATTGTCTTGCGATTCTCTGGAGTAATTTAAAGGCACTGAATACAAATTGCTCTTTCTTTTTTGCATCAGGCGTCAGCTCTGACACTTGCCTCGACTCTCTTCTCCTTTGTCATCTTGTCAACTCTCAGCAAACTTCGTTGATTTCCGCCACACTTCGCCCCGCCATCTCCCTACCGATGACAGCCGATGAGAGCCGAGGAGGCCCATTGACTCGGCGTCAAGTCCAAGTCAAGTAGCTTTAGTAGATTCTCACGCGTGAAACTGTAGTTTTACCTGCTGGTGGACTTTGAGTGTGATTTCTAGTCAACATCAATTGCGGAGCTAACGCCACACGAGTGCGTGTGCAGAGAGTAATAAATGATTTTCCAAAATCATGTATTCGTGTTTACAGCGTATATGTATGTATGTATGAGTAATTATTTAAATACACTGACAAAACTTATGACGACAAAATTAACCTTTCGGCTGTTACATGTTCATATTGTTGTCAAAGCTGTTCATAGTATTCCTGCAGACATATGCTACCAGAATTTACTGTAAGCAAATTAATGCTTATGTGTGTTTGCACGAACGCACACAAGAACCGCGTCCACACACACACACACAAGGTAAAAACCCACGCACACTATATGTAGATCATAGAAAGAAACGAAAGGCGCAATGCCCCTTAAGAAATTATAAGTATGAACAAGGATAAAAGATGATAAAAGGAGCTCAAGTATGTCATAGAAAAATAGTCCTCTTCCCCAAACTCTAAGTTTTACATAATGACCCCCAACTGTCCAGCTTTAGAAGGTTTTAAGGAACCTTTAGATCATCTTTAACGGACACTATCTCACAGAGACAGGTTTTACTGATGTAAAACCCTAATCCAACCTGCACTTCCCGTGCACTGACGCTGAAAATATTTGATCTAGGCTAATGTCTAAAGGATATCACAAAGACATATGGCATGTAGCTTGTATTTACTAGTGTGAGTAAGAAAGCTGTCTGCGTGCAAATAAACAGCTAGGTCCCGAGCATGTCATATGATCACATTCCCCGAGGGGCCTTCCTGACCTCTGGTTGACTCGTCATTGTATCAGTATCCAGGGCAGAGAGGCTGTGTATGCCATGTTAGCAACGTCTGCGGATTCAGTGGCGCAGACAACATAAAGAGGAGGACAAAGAGTACAGGGCCGGCCACAGGGAACAATAATGGCACCAACACTTTTTTGAGCTTACTTTTCTGCCATTAGCATTGGTAAAGATACAGTTGAACTAAACAAAACCGTTATAACAATGATGACCCTAAAAAAAGGGCGTTTTATTATAGAACCAGCATTTCTTTAGAGTTCACGAAGTGCCAGCTAAAGTTAATATTTGGAGTTTTCTATCCCTGTTTCTTCAAACCGTGACCGGCTTCAAAGTTTTCTAGTTCGGAATAAATCTTTTACAAATACGTTTTATCATCCAGCTAGCTCTTCCCCACGTTTCTTTTCGTCCATGATGTTTGCAACTGTATTTTTCTTGAATTGTTGTTTGGTGCGGTCGGTGGCCCAATCAAAAGGCCGGCGCGAGGCTTTAATTGCTACGCCCTAAGCAAAAGACAAATACTGTGCTCCACCCCCTCCCCTAGAAAGTGAACCATTTCTCAACATAAATATTGGAACAGTGTTACGTTTAAGCTGAACTCTATTTTCTTAACTCAAAATTTAAACAACAAACACAGGCTTACATAATACCATTCATGATGATTGTGGTCTGTCTCAGGACTCATCAGGTTTGCATTGGTGAGCAAACATGCAGCCAAAACAGTTAGCCGTCATTCGACAAGTTAAGAGACAATGCCAATCGATCCATAAGGAACGATTTTTGGTGACAAATGAACATTATAACGTAGCTGAATGTGCATCACTTGTAACATTCCTTCCTTCCACACAATAGTAGTGGCAAGCTTATCTACTCAAGTTTTATTTCCGTTGCCGTCCCGCCTACAGACCTCACCAAGCATGATTTGTAAGGTGGTAAAGGCAAGAGAAGACTGTAGCGGACCCACTAGCTCTACGACACCACTAACTCAACCACTTGCATCCATACAAGCAAGAAAGATAATAAAAGAAATAAGGAAATAATTAAGGTAAAGAGAATAATCGTGTTAATAAAATATATATATACAGCTATATCGCTTGGATGACAGTGTATAAAAATCATGCAAACTTATCTTTACAAACTCTCATGACATCGTGGTTGTAGGACCATGAGCGTGTATCCACTATTGAATCTTGATTTGTTCACTTCTCTCCTTCGGACACAGTCTAGTTGACAAATATAATTTTTTCCGCACAATCTAGTCCACATATTACATAACAACTCAGTTCAGTTCACAAATATTCTTGACGGCAAAGTCTAATTCACAGATATATTCTTATAGTACAGTTTAGTACAAAAATCTTCTGAAAGACCTGTAATAATACAACTTTGCAAGATGATAGCTCCAAGCGCCTGAGCAGACAAATACAAAGTAAAATCGAACAGCCAGCTTTAACTTTCTCAAGAGATGTCTGCAGTCGCTCAGCAAAGTGAGGATTTACAACGTCCTGTGGGTTTTAAGTTTAAAGTTAAAACTACCTTTTCCCTGCCCTTTTTGTCCATTCCTGTAATTTGATCTGATTTTCTTTTAAGTGGTATAGATGGAAATGCGCTCTTAAGATCTATTATTTTTATTGTGTTGGTGATGATGAAGACACCTAAGAGAGTGGTAAACAGATGCAAAATGTCATGAGGCTCGATGATGCTCATCACATTTTTCCGCACATGACTGCACCTGCAGGCATTCTCCTCCACTTAAGGCCGTTCTTAACCCTCCAAGGGTCAAATATCTGAAGTGTTCCCAAGGGATATTATACTTTAAAATGTAATGGTATGTGTTGGCAAACAACTTGATACTTAGCTTGTGAACCAAAATTCCAAGGTCCCAAACGTTCGCCCTAACGCCATTAGTTTTCTTCGACCTTCAAACACAACTTTGTCATACTGCAAATGTCCGTTTAAGAAAGGCCTTCATGGCTGTTTTCATTTGTCTATGTTCTGGAGACCATAATGCGATTTATTAATAAACAATGTTTTAAAATGCTCCGAAAGTTTTAATAAGTTTAATAGTTTTGTAAAAGTTAAAGAGTGGAAATGATTGTTATATTCCTCATCAATGTTGCTAAAATTATTCTTTCAAATTGTACAAAGCCTTACAAGTGAAAATGCTGGTCATTCTACTTCTAAAATTTGTAAAGGCAATGTTATACAGGGAAATTATTTTATTCTTTCAAAATCTTTAAAAGCTAAATAGAAAGGTTATACGGTGAAAATGATCAAGTTTGCAAAATAAGGCAACAAAATTCTCAGTTGTAAAGTTTTTTTTCTCTCTGGGATTTACGCTGACGTGTATAAACCCAATTCCATCCGCAATCCATAGAAAGAGTAATCCATTACCATTACCCTTCAGCTGTTGTGGACGCTAATGGCAACGTGCATAGAGCTCGTTTATGTATCTTTCAAAGGCTTTAACATGCAGCTGTGATCCCTTTGAACTGCTAGAGTGTCATATTGTTCCGCTCGCGACAACCCGATACCGAATCAGCCTGATCACAAAAATACTTCAAGTACCATTTGCAGGTGACCACGCAGCTTTAAACTCAGTCACTCTTGAACGATTTTTTGATTGAGCACTCCTGTGTTTACAATGTTCTCGCGATATCCTTTTGGCTTCTGTTGAGTTTTATTTTAATCACAGTTTTCTTTTTCTATTTCTCTCATTCATCTGTGCAGTTATGTGTGATTCAAGTAATTACTCACAGAAGATCTTGTAGCTTCTAACAAGTCTATTTACCAGTGCCCTCTGATGAAAAGGTCGAGGTTAACGTTTTTGTGTGGTTACAAAGAACATTTTTTACTTTTAATCTAAAGGTACATTTACAAGGGAAGAGAAAATGATTAATAATGCTCACAATATTTTTATCATTACTATTACAAAGCAGAGATATTGAAATATTACACACACACACACACACACACACACACACACACACACACACACACACACACACACACACACACACACACACAAATCTTCCTCCCTTTTCGTTTCATTATTCTCTCTTTTCATTCTGTCTCTGTCTCTACACCTGTCTGTCTCTCTCCTTCGAATCAGGAAGGTAAAATCAATGTTCGACAAGAAAACGCGAGGACCTAAAATAATAGACGGAACATTTGTGTTCTAGCACTCAACGCACATTCATAATAAAATCAATCTGATCAGAAAACTGTTTTAAGCTCCATCACCAAATATTCGTGTCATTTCCTAAGCCACACGAACGACATTTAGTGCCTGATGAAGCATACCGACACACTTTATGCTCTGTGGCTAAACAACTCGAACTTGTCATCGAAAAGAAAGGTCATTTTAATGTTGATCTTTTCTGGGGAAATTATTGATTCAAAGGCTTTTTTTTTAAATTTATTTCGCGCGATTTTTAATATTATTCTTGTGCATTTACCACACTACTTCGTAATTCCGTTTTTCTTTCTTTTACTTCTTCTTATCCATTCTCCTTTTATTTGAAAGCTGCCGTTTTTACAGAAAAACGCTGCCGTCTTCGCACGATATTTGACTTGCCACATGAGAAGTACCATCTGTCTTCTTTAGGGAAGCTCTGCCAGTCTCCTTTAAAAGCTTTGTTATTATTTTTTTTTGTCGGACACCTTATTTAGTGCTGAATATGTAACTATGACTATTTTTACATGACCGTTTAAAGCAAATAAAGAGAAGAAAAAAATAAAACAAGAGGAAAGTAAAAACAATAAATACAGAAGTGGTGCGTGGTTGTTTAAGTCCGTCTTGAGTAAACAAATGGGTCTTCAGTCTTTTCCGAAACGTGGTTGCTGAGGTGATGGTGGACAATGACGATGGCAGAGTATTCCACAGCTTAGGCGCCGCGTTTGTGAAGACCCTGGCTCCAGTGCGCTTCTTGTTTGTGTCTTCCACTGCAGGGAGACAGAAGCGTGACTGGGAGCCAGAGCGCAGGAGACGTGACGGCTGGTAAGGAGGAACTACCTCTTGTAAATAGTCTGGAGCAGTTTTGAACGTGCAGGACTGAACAATCGAAAGCACTTTGTAATCAAGACGCTTGTTGCCCTAATCAGATATTCTACAATATCTATACGAATTAGAATATCTTTAAGCCTGATCTGATTAAAATCTACTTTAATCTTGCCACCTTCTGCTGTACTTGGTTTCGCATGACAGTCATATAGACAGACATTCGACTGTATGTACCTAGTCAAGAAGGTTCCCATACTGAGCCTTTTATTTCAATCCTTCATAATCACTCCTGCATGCTTAGTCGCTCTGCTCTTCAAGTGAGTTGTGTTCGCATCGGAATGAGTTTTCGCGAGTCGTAAAGGGTTTCTTTTGGCATGTTAGCGGACAAACTGTCATCAGAACATCGTTAAGCCTGTCGTTATATATTAACAGGTTCGTAATGATTAAACACAGGCCACTGCTTACATGCCTTCATGATTTCTTATAATGCTTGACTAAACTAGCGGAAATGGTTTCAGGCAGATTGCTTGTTAATGTAGTCATTATGCACAGGATATGCCCACAAGTTTGTTTATGTAAAAGGTAGGTAGGTAGGTAGGTAGGTAGGTAGGTAGGTAGGTAGGTAGGTAGGTAGGCAATATATCATTTCCTTCAAGTCGTTTTATTCTAGTTTTAATCAAAATATTAGGCAGATCGTGTAAAGCTTTTGTCAACAGTTTTTTTTTTCTCGCGGATTTCTGCCCAATTGCTGAACTTTGTAAAGGTCATATGACTTCAGAGAGAATTTTTTTTTAAGTGCCTTAATGTGTACCGTTTCATTCAGTGACAGCAATAAATGGGACCTGCCAAAGATCTGACCGACATGTGAAGCCATCCATGAACTTTAAAAGCGTGTTTTTTTTATATCTTAATTGATGTGGCATTTTGTCGAATTTCCAGCCTCACCTCATCAATTTGTCAACAATTTACGCGAGTCGACTATATTCATTTTCTTCAACAAAGAAAAAAAAAAGAAAACAATAAAAGTCGGGCACGCTGGTGTTTATTTTTATTTTTTTTACTTTGACTGCTTCTTTGAAGTGTATTACACGAATGCAGCAGCTTAAGAGCGCCGATGGGCATCATTCTGAATGTAATCTAACAGCTCAAATTCATGACGGCAATTCATAGTAGAGTAGTGAGTTTGAGTCGCCTGAGGGAGGTCGCCATCCGCGGGGAGGTTGGTGGCCTTAGTGTGATGCTTTTATTCGTTAGACCCTTTTCAGGTAATGGTGTTTGGTCCTATGGCACGCGTCACTGAATATTGGCGGAAACGCTGTCGCTTTCAAAGTAGGTTGGAACTAGATAGGCACCAGGGCATGGTGTTGAAAAAAAGTGATCGATGTCCAACAAACACACTGCCATACTAAGAAGTTAGTTAATACTGACTGGGAACTGAGCCAGAACGTCCGAGCTGACCTTCCCTTCAGAGCTCCAGCCTACCTTTGTGTTGGCTTTGCTTCACTTATCATTCTGCCTCGATGAGATAGCAGTAAAACAAATTTTCACTGAACCTAAATAAAACTGAAATAAAAAAATTTAAATATTACGCTATATTTTAAAGCAGACAGTTGTCAATAATTCATAAAAGTAAACACATTAAAAGAAGAAAATAATATATGTTTGAGTGCAGGGGGTTTGTTTTAATAATCATGCGTGAAAAATATTTCTAGTCTCTCATGCTTATGAAACCCACCATCATCATTAAGATTCTTCAATCGATCTTAAACTAAGGCATTTCAGATTTGTTTTCACCGTAGTGTTATTTTGATTCGCACTTTATCCTTCAAACTCGTTCCCAAGATTTCCCCAAATATCTCATCATTGATTTCGGGTGTTGTAGTTGATATTTATTCATCCTCCTAGGGTACATTCAGCCTCCGCTGATGTTCACAGTGAGAATGTCTTCGACGTATTGTCTTCAAAAGGGTCCAATTTACATTAGGAGCTACAAGACGATACTGCAACAGAAACAATTGCCACGCTGGTTTTATATTCTCTTGTGTGTATTTACTGTTACTTCACGATGACCTGGATAAAAATGGTAGTAATACTTGAAGATTGCCTTGACCGTCTATGCTGATATTTCGGGTTGAAAATGAAGTCTAGAAGTTTTCAGTAAAAATATCAAGAACTCATCAATATGTTGACTGACGCATGGCCATGAGACCAGCACTTTCAAAAATGTAAACAGGATGTTATATCCCTGTAATTATGTTTTGGCAAAAAGCAGCTTAAGTAACTTTTGCTCTTAAACAATTAAATGTTATTGACTCAAACTTCTGCTTTGACCTCCTTTTGCTTTAGACGATAACAAAGAACCAGGTTGACAGATCTCACCTATTTCTTCAGTTTAATTTTTTGTTGCTGGCGGAACCGATCTGATTCATTTTAGTTCAGTTAATCATTTTGTCGCTAGATCTGAAGAGTAAAGGAGCTAAAATTCTGCTCTTCTCTTAAATTTGTTTGATGCATTGATCTAAAACTACCGTACCCTCAACTTGCTAAAGACACAAGTAGGCCATGTCATTAGTCATGTCAGGTAAACCAGCATGAAATATGAACCGTCAGTTAGAAAATAAAAGAACTAAAACAGTTCAATAAAGCAGAAGGCATGCAACGTTGTCAGTTTATTAAACAAATCTACACTACGCTGACAAGCTATTTCAAATACCGAGATCCTTGCGCATTATGAATACAAATGGCGGCTTGTGAGTTTCAAGATGAGTCAGCCGTTAAAGTCGAGCCACACATTTCGGATAAGTTTGATGCTTTCCGCTTTTTTCATCTTCTGATTTTCTTTCCGACCAGTTATGTAAGAATTGTTACAAGCCTTTCTTGATAATCCACTCAGTTTCCCATCCACCCCGACCGAAACATCCAGACACCGACATTGCAAGAACAAAATCATGCAGCGAAGAATATAAATAGCAGCAGCACGTGACCTGTAGAAGAAAAAAAAGCAGAAGATTTGAGTTCGGACATAGCTTTACGTAGATTACGCCATTTCCTCTCGCGTCTGCTTCTGGAACTCAGCAAGATCGATGATGAATCTCACTGAATGCCTTTCAATGTGTTACTCGCTGCGAGGAGAGCGGTAGTAAGCCCCACCAACAGCAACTAACACATCGCTCAAGGCTGTCCGTGACCGGACTAGCATCTGGCATCGACAAGGTAACCATACTTGTTTATTTTATCATCATCTTCTTCGTCATCGTCGTCGTTGTCGTCGTTCTTGTCGTCATTATCATTTTTGTCGTCTTGTTCTTTTTTCTGTCGCTTATTCGTTCATTTTTTTCTAAAGAGTTAAGAGGCGAGAGAAGAAAGAAAAAAATACAGTACACAATAATGTGTAGACAAACATTTTTGTATTCAATCAAGCCAATTATCTTGATAAGTTCTGAATGATTAAATGATTTCACGCAGAAATGTTTTAGACTGTAGAAGATAAGCAGAAGCAAGAGAATGAAGAAGGAGGAGGGTCGTTCCTACTTAAAATCTCATGTTACACACTTTCCACCACTGTTTAAAGTTTGATTTTGTACATTTTAGTGGACAAAGACATAACCGGACTAACTTGATCTGATCAGTTTTCTTTAAGAGTATTTTGGCCTCCGTGCTTTCTTAGTGGATCTGATATGGTTTTGTAAACAAGGGGTTTAATGAAAAGACAAGATTCATCTCCGGTCGATGATTTCAGAACACAGGGGATAACTCGGACAACGATAGAACATTGATTGAGCCGAAACGGTTAGCTTTCATACCTGCTTGTGTTGAAGAAAAGACCGATAAGGAAAAAGCAGAGAAATTCAAAGCTTTTTCAATTTTAAAATGTATATTTTAGCCTGCGATGTTGCGTTGAAGAAAGAAATATGGATCACTTCGTTGAAAATACGCATAGTTATGTAAGTACATTACATAATCCATATGTCCTACATTCTTTCTAAGTATTTTGCTCTATGTATCCACTCTAGACATATTCAACTGCCTTTCACAACTTCATTTCTAGTCATGTAAAGGAGAAGCGGCTATGTCTCTTGTCCTCAAGGTTGTATAATCTGTCGATCAGTTCTTCTTTACGGTTAACTTCATAATCTTAATCTCCTGTCTTTACTTTCCTGTACATACACGCTTCCAAGCGCGCACACAAGCATACATACTTATCCCTTTTTATGCTAGCGGTGTTATACTATATTTCGCTTGTTTGATGCTTGTTTATGCCTTTCCAGACACTGCTGTATAATACACACCTACTTTAATTCCTCTCCATCGCTTTTCACAGACCTGTCGTCAAAAAGATAAGATCTCTTTTCATCTTTAACTAATGTAAGTGGATGTAAGTCCTTTACAGTCTGTAACCACTGTTAGTGGATGTGAGTGTGAGATCACAGCTCTCTGTTCCCTTTTCAAATTTTCTTGTCTTGTTACTCTTGGATGTTTAGAAAGAAAACACAGAAGCATAAAGAAGTCAACCTTTTTGTGAAGTGTTGTAAAGAGGTCGGACACGTGACCTGAGTTTGCGCTTATCGCTGTAGCTTGGTGCGATGTCTGTCCTCAGCCGATTCACAGCGCTCGCATGGGGGACTCTCTTTCTTGTGTCAGGTAAGTACTTATTTTGATAATCCGGCTGGTATTTAACGTACACGCACAAAATCACAAACACACACTTATAAATGAGTAAATTAATTAATTCCAATTGTAGTTGTTGCAGCACAAACAACGTGCTCCAAGTTTTCCGGTCAGGCGAGTAAAGTGGTGACTGTTGGTACCACGTGTTATTATGGTTTCTCTTCCAATGAGTACTGGGATGATGCGCAGAAATTGTGTGAGTCACAAGGAACTCACCTGGTGCACCTGCAGACGATAACCAAGCAGAAGGACGTGTACGCTGCTCTCGGTACGATCTTAGTTTTCTGCTTCAATGACCTTATCCTGGGACTGGCTGTTGAATGGAGGTATGCTGAATGTTCCATTAGTCTTAATTATAGGAAGGGACGAACAAAACTATAGGAACCACTATGTGGGACAGATTCTAGACTGTTTCCTCGCTCATTCAAGGGTTTACTTTCGTTATTTTTGCTTTCTTTTCGTCCGCTCTTTCTGATCACTTCCTTTTTTTTTACCTTTTCTTTAAATCCTCTTATTGTGCTATCTAGAAAGTCTTGACACGTTTAGTTTCCTGTTGACACAGGTTCCGACTTTACGCAGCACTGGACAGGTCTGCTTTACCTGAACGGTGAGTGGGAGTGGTACACCAACACCCAGAACACGGTGTCGGCGATAAAGGACGTAGAAACCCGTTGGGAGGGAGGGTCATCAGGGGAATGCGCCTACACCACAAGCTCATCCAACCAGTGGGTTCTCAAGGCCACACAACGTCAGAGCTGGTACAAGGCTGTGTGTGAAGATGGAACATCGTCAGAAGGTCAGCTTTATGATTGTGTCTTTGGTTAAAGCAAAACGTCCTGGGTTGGTGTTTACGAAAACCGATAATGTACCCATGGATAAAATTGTCCAGATTTAGATAGGAAACCTGCTGCTTAAGTAACCAGGGTATGCACACTAATTTCCAGTTCATTAGCCTTTAAGGAGGGGATATAAGGTAACAGATGGCATTCCATACCAACAAGTGAGATCGTTCCGCGTGTGTCATTGTGGGCAGAGTGGGAGATGTGAAACTAGCGATTAAACTAAAACAATTTGTACACAAATCATAAAAAGGAAGAAGCTACTAAAGACGAATTGATTAATTCTGACCAAAATTTTACTAGAGCAAGTACTAGAAATAAAAAAGAAATATTAATTTGTTTTCGTTCCGAATGAAATGACCCGCGGAAAAAAATAAAAAGCACAATGTCGATTGCGGTTCATTTTTTTGTATTTTCTGGCTTCTGCGACTCTCAGTCAATCATAACGATATTAACCAGTTCTATACTATTATTTCTGTCCAGCTTATTTGTTAGAGCTTGAAATTATATACTTTTTTTGGTTGAACTTAAATACGATCTCCGCCATATTTACCCTATTGGAAGGAATGTTATCGGACGAGGACGACTCCGATATAATACCGAAGGGCAAACGATTTGTGTAAGCTTCCCTTGAGTCTATGGGTACGGTATCCGGTCTCCGGTTCGCCAGTTTTTCGTGCTCGGGTAGCGTACTAAGCTGGGTAAATAATGTAACCTCTTTACATTTTACTTCATTCTAACAGGATCCCAAACAGACGTAAGTTTGTCGACATATCTTACAACATTTCCCCCACAAACTTCCTCTGCCTCAAGTGAGTGAGTGAGTGTCAAAGCACGGGTGGTGCGCCTCACACTCTCACGCCAGACAATTGCGCGTTCTTTCAACAAACAACAAAAGGATTGCCTGAGGGTGCCCAAATCATATTACTTCTGTTATCTTGTGGCCCAGGACTTTAGACCATATGACATGAACACATAAATTCTTAATACACCTCCACTATCAATTCTTAAACCATCAATCAAACTGTCAAGACACAAGTCCTCACTCCATCCCCTGAAAACCATACACTCTATTCTTCCATTCTCACTTATCAACTCTCGATCAATCCTTCCCCACAGTTCAAGTTCTCAATATATCCCTGTAAACGAGACACTCTATTTCCTCGTCCTGTTCTCTCCCAAAATCTCTCTCTGGTTCTCTTCAGAATAACAGTCATCAATGACAATACTTACAGTTCAGCAGTCAGCTATATTAGGGTTGTCCCCTTCCAACCTCCAACCTCCCAGAATCCATCAACTCAAACATCACTACTCATACACATGAATCAGGAACACCACTGACACATAATCCAAACCGCTCCGCTCCTCCTTCCCCGGGGAAGGGGGGGGGTGAAAAAAATAACTATTTCGACTGCTCCGAACACCACAGTTCTTTCCGACACACGACGGCGCACAACAGGCCGTGTCGGCGAGGCGGGTCACGGGGTCGCAGCGTAGATAATCCTCGAAGACGTAACGGGGCCGAGAAGGCTCAACTGGCCTGCTCGCCAGTCCTCAATAGTGGTAAGTTATCCAGACGCTGCGGGGTCTGGTCGGTTTCCAGACAACGTCACCTGTCCTCGACGGTAGTAATTTATCCAGCCGCTGCTGGGTCAGGTAGTCTCCCGGTACCGTCGCCCTCACCATTAGGACCACTTTTGGGCGAGGTTTTTCACACAAGATCCGTATCGCTTCCCTAGGGTTTGGGTCTCGGGCCCTATTTTGATGGCAATTACGGGCTAGGTGACCGAATTGTTGACACTGGTAACACTGTCTGGGAGTTGCCCAACGCGATGGATGGCACGGGTTATAATGCTCTGGCCGCTTTAGAGGTGTATATCCCCTTCGCTTTCGATAGGATGGATTCTTGTGGTTTGATTTCTTCAGTGGTGTTGCCCGGTGTTTATCTCTTTTGGACTGATTAGTAGGCGATGATGGTTGGAAGCTGTAGCCTACATCGACAAACATGGTGGCCTCGTTCTGCCTCGCTAAGGACTTGTTAGGGTGTGCCTGCCGATAGCTGCAGCTGTTGGTAAGTCACTTTCTCGCAGAAACACATCTAGGTCTGTTGACACACTGTGATAAAATTGTTCTCTAACGATCAAGTCTCTCAGATGATCATAGTCTTTTGGGATGTTTGCTCGGGAAATCCAGCGGTTAGCTAATCTATCTAGTCTGATGAGAAATAGAGTCATGGATACTCCTGCCTGAGGACGCACAGTTCTGAATTTCTCCCTATATCCTTCTTCGGTATCCTGGAACGTCATTAATAGTTCTTTTTTTAATTGTTCATAGCTAGACTCGCCCTTGATATCTAAGGTGTAGTACACATCCAAAGCTCTACCTTGCAAGGGAAGGGCTAAATGCAGTGCCCACAGTTCTGCTGACAAATTCTATAGTCGGGCTTGTATATCGAATCTACACAAATAGGCGTAGATGTCGCAGCTATCTTCTTGGAACATGGGTAATTCTGGAATATATGCTCCTGTGGAATAGTCTATATTGGCTCGTGGCTGGAAGAGTCATGCCTTGATTCTAAACTCATCTTCTGTTTCAACAACTCAAATGCTCTCTCTCTCTCTCTGCTTCTTTTTCTCTAGCTATTCTGTCAGCTTCTTCCTTCTTAGCTAATCTCTCTGTATATCTGTCCTGCCTCTCAATGCACTGAAATACATACTCTGTAAGGGCTTCGTCTTTCAGTTCCAACAGTTGTCCCTCTTTCACAAAGTCGGGTACCTTGCTAATGGATTCAGCCATGCTTAATACCTATCCAACACAATTATTCTACTAGGTCTCCAGTTCGCCAGTTTTTCGTGCTCGGGTAGCGTACTAAGCTGGGTAATGTAACCTCTTTACATTTTATCATTCTAACAGGATCCCAAACAGATGTCAGTTTGTCGACCTATCTTACAACATTTCCCACACAATCTTCTTCTTCCTCAGGTGAGTGAGTGAGTGAGTGAGTGAGTGAGTGAGTGAGTGAGTGAGTGAGTGAGTGAGTGAGTCTTTAATGTGGTCTGCTAGTTAATCGTCACTTACAAAAATTGAAAAAATATAAATAAATGGATTTCTGCATAAACAAAGATGCAAAAGGCATTCATTAAAACTCTTTTAGATAATAATACTTTTTTACTACATTTCTTCAACAGTTGCTGCAGCACAAACAACATGCTCCAAGTTTTCCGGTCAGGCGAGTAAAGTGGTTACTGTTGGTACCACGTGTTATTATGGTTTCTCTTCCAATGAGTACTGGGATGATGCGCAGAAACGGTGTGAGTCACAAGGAACCCACCTGGTGCACCTGCAGACGATAACCAAGCAGAAGGACGTGTATGCTGCTCTCGGTACGATCTTAGTTTTCTGGTTTGATGACCTTGTCCAGGGACTGGCTGTTGAATGGAGGTATGCTGAACGGTCCATTAGCCTTAATTATAGGAAGTGACGATAACAACTATAGGTACGACATTTTGGGACAGATTCTCAACTTTTTTTCCTCGCTCATTCAAGGGCTTTATTCCTTTGTTTTTGCTTTCCTTCCTCCGTTTTTACTCATCGCTTTTTTGTGCCTTTTCTTTAAATCTTCTTATTTTGCTGTCTAGAAAATCCTGACGCGTTTAGTTTCCTGTTGACACAGGTTCCGACTTTACGCAGCACTGGACAGGTCTGTTTTACCTGAACGGCGAGTGGGAGTGGTACACCAACACCCAGAACACGGTGTCGGCGATAAAGGACGTGGAAACCCGTTGGGAGGGAGGGTCATCGGGGGAGTGCGCATACACCACCAGCTCCTCTAACCAGTGGGTGCTCAAGGCCACACAACGTCAGAGCTGGTACAAGGCTGTGTGTGAAGATGGAACATCGTCAGAAGGTCAGCTTTGTGATTATGTATTTGGTAAAAGCCAAGAAAATATGCAACGTCCTGGGCTGGTATTCACGAAAAACCGATAATTTACCCATTGGTAAAATTGTCCAGATTTAGATAGGAAACCAGCTTCCTAAGTTACCAGGGTAGGCACACTAACTTCCAGTTCATTAGCCTTTAAGGAGGGGATATTAGGTAATCGACTGGCATTCCTTACCAACAAGTGAGATCGCCCCAAGTGCGTGACTGTGGGCAGAGTGGGAGAGATGAAACTAGCGATTAAAACTAAAACAATTTGTACACAAATCATAAAAAGAAAGCAAGAAGCTACTAAAGACAAATTGATTAATTCTGACCAAAATTTTACTAGAGCAAGTACCAGAAATTAAAAAGAAATATTAATTTGTTTTCGTTCCGAATGAAATGACCCCCGGAAAAAGAAATAAAAGGCACAATGTCGATTGCAAAGTTCATTTTTTGTATTTTCTGGCTTCTGCGACTCTCAGTCAATCATAACGATATTAACCAGTTCTATACTATTATTTATGTCCAGTTTATTTGTTAGAGCTTAAAATTATATACTTTTTTGGTTGAACTTAAATACGATCTCCGCCATATTTACCCTATTGGAAGGAATGTTATCGGACGGGGACACCTCCGATATAATACCGAGGGGCAAACGATTTGTGTAAGACTCCCTTGAGTCTATGGGTACGGTATCCGGTCTCCGATACGCCAGTTTTTCGTGCTCGGGTAGCGTACTAAGCTGTTTAAATAATGTAACCTCTTTACATTTTACTTCATTCTAACAGGATCCCAAACAGACGTAAGTTTGTCGACATATCTTACAACATTTCCCCCACAATCTTCCTCTGCCTCAGGTGAGTGAGTGAGTGAGTGAGTCTTTAATGTGGTCTGCTAGTAATCGTCACTGACAAAAATTGATAAAAAATATAAATAAATTGATTTTTTGCATAAACAAAGATTCAAAAGGCATTCATTAAAAATCTTTTAGATAATATTACTTTTTACTACATTTCTTCAACAGTTGCTGCAGCACAAACAACGTGCTCCAAGTTTTCCGGTCAGGCAAGTAAAGTGGTGACTGTTGGTACCATGTGTTATTATGGTTTCTCTTCCAATGAGTACTGGGATGATGCGCAGAAACGGTGTGAGTCGCAAGGAACCCACCTGGTGCACCTGCAGACGATAACCAAGCAAAAGGACGTGTATGCTGCTCTCGGTACGATCTTAGTTTTCTGGTTTGATTACCTTGTCCAGGGACTGGCTGTTGAATGGAGGTATGCTGAACGGTCCATTAGCCTTAATTATAGGAAGTGACGATAACAACTATAGGAACGATATTTTGGGACAGATTCTCAACTTTTTTCCTCGCTCATTCAAGGGCTTTATTCCTTTGTTTTTGCTTTCCTTACTCCGTTTTTACACGTCGCTTTTTTGTTTTTTGCCTTTCCTTTAAATCCTCTTATTGTGCTATCTACAAAATCCTGACGCGTTTAGTTCCCTGTTGACACAGGTTCCGACTTTACGCAGCACTGGACAGGTCTGCTTTACCTGAGCGGCGAGTGGGAGTGGTACACCAACACTCAGAACACGGTGTCGGCGATAAAGGACGTGGAAACTCGTTGGGAGGGAGGGTCATCGGGGGAGTGCGCCTACACCACCAGCTCCTCCAACCAGTGGGTGCTCAAGGCCACACAACGTCAGAGCTGGTACAAGGCTGTGTGTGAAGATGGAACATCGTCAGAAGGTCAACTTTGTGATTGTGTCTTTGGTAAAAGCCAAAAAACGTCCTGGGCTGGTATTCATGAAAATCGATAATTTACCCATGGGTAAAATTGTCCAGATTTAGATAGGAAACCAGCTTCCTAAGTTACCAGGGTAGGCACACTAACTTCCAGTTCATCGGCCTTTAAGGAGGGGATATTATGTAATCGACAGGCATTCCTTACCAACAAATGAGATCGCTCCAAGTGCGTGACTGTGGGCAGAGTGGGAGATGTGAAACTTGAGACTAAAACGAAAAACATTTGGAAACAAATCTTAAACAGAAATCAAGAAGTTGCTAAAGTCGAATTGATTAGTTCTAACAAAAATATTACCAGAACAAGTACTAGATATCAAAAATATTAATTTGTTTTCGTTAGGAATGATATGACCAGCGAAAAGGAAATAAAAGGCACAAAGTCGATTGCAAAGTTCGTTTTCTATATTTTCTGGATTTAGCTACTCAGATTATGAATTCAATCAATCGAAACGATTTTTACCTGTTCTATACCTTTAATTCTGTCCGATTCATTTGGTAGCTCTTAAAAGTGAGTAAGGCTATAATGTGGACTGCTAGTAATCGTCAATTACAAAATAAAAAAAAGAAGAAAGAGAGTAAATAAATAGATTTCTGCATAAACAAAGATCCAAACGGCATTCATTAAAAATCTTTTAGATAATATTACTTTTTTACTACATTTGTTCAACAGTTGCTGCAACAGAAACAACATGCTCCAAGTTTTCCGGTCAGGCGAGTAAAGTGGTGACTGTTGGTACCACGTGTTATTATGGTTTCTCTTCCAATGAGTACTGGGATGATGCGCAGAAATTGTGTGAGTCACAAGGAACTCACCTGGTGCACCTGCAGACGATAACCAAGCAGAAGGACGTGTATGCTGCTCTCGGTACGATCTTAGTTTTCTGCTTCGATAACCTTATCCTGGGTCTGGCTGTTGAATGGAGGTATGCTGAATGTTCCATTAGCTGTAATTATAGGAAGTGACGAATAAAACTATAGGAAACACATTTGGGGACTGATTCTAGACTGTTTCCTCGCTCATTCAAGGGTTTATTTTCTGTACTTTTGTTTTCTTTTCGTCCGTTCTTTCTGATCACTTCCTTTTTTTTACCTTTTCTTTAAATCCTCTTATTGTGCTATCTAGAAAGTCTTGACACGTTTAGTTTCCTGTTGACACAGGTTCCGACTTTACGCAGCACTGGACAGGTCTGCTTTACCTGAACGGTGAGTGGGAGTGGTACACCAACACCCAGAACACGGTGTCGGCGATAAAGGACGTGGAAACCCGTTGGGAGGGAGGGTCATCGGGGGAGTGCGCCTACACCACCATCTCCTCTAACCAGTGGGTGTTCAAGGCTACACAACGTCAGAGCCGGTACAGGGCTGTGTGTGAAGATGGAACATCGTCACAAGGTCAGCTTTGTGATTGTGTCTTTGGTTAAAGCAAAACATCCTGAGCTGGTATTCACGAAAACCGATAATATACCCATGGGTAAAATTGTCCAGATTTAGATAGGAAAGCAGCTGCTTAAGTAACCAGGGTATGCACACTAATTTCCAGTTCATTAGCCTTTAAGGAGGGGATATAAGGTAATTGACCGGCATTCCTTACCAACAAGTGAGATCGTACCGCATGCGTCATTGTGGGGAGAGTGGGAGATGTGAAACTAGCGACTAAAACTAAAACAATTTGTACAAAAAAGCAAGAAGCTACTAAAGATGAATTGATTAATTCTGACCAAAATTTTACTAGAGCAAGTACTAAAAATAAGAAAAAAATATTAATTTGTTTTTGTTCAGAATAAATGAGCCGCGGAAAAAGAAAAAAAGGCACAATGTTGAGTGCAAAGTTCATTGTTTTGTATTTTCTGGCTTCTGCGACTCTCAGTCAATCATAATGATATTAACCAGTTCTTTACTATTATTTCTGTTCCAGTTTATTTGTTAGAGCATGAAAATTATATATTTTTTTGGTTGAACTTAAATACGATCTCCGCCATATTTACCCTATTGGAAGGAATGTTATCGGACGGGGACACCTCCGATATAATACCGAGGGGCAAACGATTTGTGTAAGCCTCCCTTGAGTCTATGAGTACGGTATCCGGTCTCCGGTTCGTCAGTTTTTCGTGCTCGGGTAGCGTACTAAGCTGTGTAAATAATGTAACCTCTTTACATTTTACTTCATTCTAACAGGATCCCAAACAGACGTAAGTTTGTCGACATATCTTACAACATTTCCCCCACAATCTTCCTCTGCCTCAGGTGAGTGAGTGAGTGATTGAGTGAGTGAGTGAGTGAGTGAGTGAGTGAGTGAGTGAGTCTTTAATGTGGTCTGCTAGTAATCGTCACTGACAAAAATTGATAAAAAATGTAAATAAATAAATGCATAAACAAAGATGCAAAAGGCATTTATTAAAAATATTTTAGATGATATTACTTTTTTTTACTACATTTCTTCAACAGTTGCTGCAGCACAAACAACTTGCTCCAAGTTTTCCGGTCAGGCAAGTAAAGTGGTGACTGTTGGTACCACGTGTTATTATGGTTTCTCTTCCAATGAGCAATGGGATGATGCGCAGAAACGGTGTGAGTCGCAAGGAACCCACCTGGTGCACCTGCAGTCGATAACCAAGCAGAAGGACGTGTATGCTGCTCTCGGTACGATCTTAGTTTTCTGCTTCGATGACCTTATCCTGGGACTAGCTGTTGAATAGAAGTGTGCTGAATGCTCCATAAGCATTAATTTTAGGAATTGACGAAAGAAATACTATAGGAACCACTATTTGGGACAGATTCTCAACTGTTTTCTCCTCATTCAAGGGTTTTCTTTCGTTATTTTTGCTATCTTATCTCCTTTCTTTCTTATCGCTTTTTCGTTTTCTTTTTTACCTTTTCTTTAAATTATCTTATTGTGCTATCTAGAAAGTCTTTACACGTTTAGTTTCCTGTTGACACAGGTTCCGACTTTACGCAGCACTGGACAGGTCTGCTTTACCTGAGCGGCGAGTGGGAGTGGTACACCAACACCCAGAACACGGTGTCGGCGATAAAGGACGTGGAAACCCGTTGGGAGGGAGGGTCATCGGGGGAGTGCGCCTATACCACCAGCTCCTCTAACCAGTGGTTGCTCAAGGCCACACAACGTCAGAGCTGGTACAAGGCTGTGTGTGAAGATGGAACATCGTCAGAAGGTCAGCTTTGTGATTGTGTCCTTGGCAAAAATCAAGAAAATATACAATGTCCTGGGCTGGTATTCACGAAAATCGATAATGTACCCATGGGTAAAATTGTCCAGATTTAGATAGGAAACCAGCTTCCTAAGTTACCAGGGTAGGCACACTAACTTCCAGTTCATTAGCCTTTAAGGAGGGGATATTAGGTAATCGACTGGCATTCCTTACCAACAAGTGAGATCGCCCCAAGTGCGTGACTGTGGGCAGAGTGGGAGATGTGAGACTTATGACTAAAGCGAATAAAATTCGTAAACAAATCAGCACATTTTAACATGTTCCTATTGCGTCTGTTTGCTGTCCAGAGTATCATGGGTTTTTAGTCTCTCGAACTTTCGTGGGCTAAGGCTGTCGATGTAGTCATACTTTGCTCGCTCGTTGGTGAAATAAAACTTCCGTCGCACTACTTTGACCATTTCAGGGTTTGCTAACGTTTCGGCTTTCGTGAAGAGGTACTTTTTTCGGGTACAGCTACGGTTACCACTGCTTGCTTAGTCTCTCACCACACCTAATGTTTGGCCATATAGTTAGTGAAAAAAGCGTATGAAACATACTGGAATAAACATATTGTCAAAGTGAGTTAGTGAGTGAGTTTTTGTTTTTCTTCATTCACATACAAGCATGCATACATAACTGTTGATAGTGTAAACAAAAGAGTTAAATTTACAGCCTTAAAAACCAATCTGCTAATAACTTAAACTTTCTGTCCTAAATAAAACAGCTTCCACCCTAAAATCCACTAATTCCACAACAACGGTCATCGTGGTATCTACTGCTACCCAAAGCTCTACATTACCCTCAACAGCAAGTTCAACAGAATCTACGTCCATCAAAATCTCTGCAGGGTCCACAACAGTGGGCTCATCAGTGTCTACTTCCACCCAGAAATCCACAGTAACCACATCAGTAGGCTTATCAGCATCTTCCTCTGTCCAAACATCGACAGTATCCACATCAGAGCCTTCACTACAATCATCTCTTACAGGCTCGAAAACAACGTACTCAGCAGCATCCACCCTGAGCTCTGCGTCCTCTTCAGCTGACTCATCACCATCTACCATAGGTTCGACAGCATCTACCCAGACGTCAACAGAGGTAATGGTGGATTCCAAAGTTTCTACCACAAACTCATTTACAAACAGTTTGGATTCATTTGTCTACTCTCACACCTCACCAGCGTCTACATCGGATTCAACATTTTTCACCGTCAACACAACAGCATCCTCTGTGTACTCAACAAGATCAACCTTGAATTCATCAGTGTCTACAGCGGACCGTAATACATCCACTGGCGTTACTACAACGATCACTACCAAGAGTTCAACTAATCCTAGTAAGACGTGAAGAATTTTTTCTTCCACTAGTTTGATTTTCTGGTTGTGTACGAATTCTCACTCACTCACTCACTCACTCACTCACTCACTCACTCACTCACTCACTCACTCACTCACTCACTCACTCAAGTTTAAGAAGAATGACTTTTAGCTTTTAGACTTTTAGTTTTGCAAGCATTGCAGTTTTTGAAAGAAAGCTATGGAGCAGTTTCACTTTGTGTGGTCTGTGAAACAATACTATTTGTAGGCTAGTTATGTTTATACACAGATATGTAGGAGATTAAGCCAGAACCCGTAACCGTAGCGGAAGCTGTACGAGTAATGCATTGTTGCAAGAAAAGCATCGTAGATCAACACGCAAGCAACCGCCTGAAATACTGAGCGTGAATCGGGCGCGCTCGTGGTGGCTAGTGGGGTTTTCCCGAGGATCTGTTTACCGAAAACAAACAGCATCTAAATATCCACGATACTCTAGAAAATGAAAGATGCCAATAAGTACTTACTGAGAGTCGCTTTAGACAAACAAAACAAATCCACAAGTAGCCGGCCGGGAGAAAACAGCTTCAACAATCAACATCATGCATATTCAACGCTCTGTAAAACTGTCAAAACTCTTACACTTTATGTTCTAATTTCAGTCAGATTCATGAATAAGACCGGCTGCTATTCTGAAACGTTTAAAAATAGTATTTGCAAATTGAATTACTTGCTTAAAATTAGCACCTTTTAGAAACCTTTAATCCGGTGCGTAAGCCGCGAGGTCTGCAGTGACGCCACCACGCAAAGTAGTTCAAGATATGACTCCGCAACTTGCTATGACTGCTTTTTTAATCTCTCTAGTCAGTAACATTTCTGGACGCTTGGAATAAAACATGAGGCTCCGTATTCACAATGTTGGCATAAGTTTACCATTAGAAAAGCAACAAAAAATCTTTTTCGGCTCATTTTTGTCTGACTGCGTGCGTGCGTGCGTGAATGCTCTCTCTGTTTATGTCCAGTCTACACAGGCATTTTCTACAGGCGTAATTCACTGGCTGGCACTCGACTGCTGTACCAGAACTCGTTCGCGAACAAGCGAGAATGCGCAGCAACGTGCCTGGAGGTTCTGGAATGCCGCCATTTTGTCTTTGAACGCGTGACAAACACTTGTTTGCTTGTCCAGGAGGATGTAGGAGCGACACCTACATGGACACATGGCTGCGCCTCTCCTTACACGTGTTACACCCTGAGGTGACTTGGCACTCCAGGATCGTTAATGAAATTAGTGTGGCAGGCTTCAGACACTGGGAGACGAGCCGTTCATTTCTTTTCATTATCAGAAGTGTCCTCTTAAACCTCGTTGCTTAATTTTTGTCACATAAAATCACTTGTTTATGAATTTACGTAAAATGATCTGCTCAAATGATTTTAGTTTTCTTGTGTGCATGTGTCTGAAATATTTGAAAGAGTCCCCTTTAGGAACTAGAAAATTTTAAACTTATTCTTTGCGTACATAAAAGCTATTCATTTTGATTCATAGCCAACTTTTAAGCCTCATCATGGTGATTTCAAACGACGGTTATTTAGAAGACTTGCCAAGATCTGTCCCCACCAGACAGATGACAGTATCATTTCTTTCGTGTTTTCTCATAATGTCTCCCTCTTTTGTTCCATTGTTTGCTATGCTTGACATTTCTAAGAAAGCTGTACACAGATCTCTTTTCTACCCACCACCACCACAACCACCACCAGCAGCAGCAGCAGCAGCAGCAGCAATATCTTGTTTTGCTTTTTTTCTCTTTCTCGATTCGCTTTTCTTTTTACAGTCACCTACTCAAACACAAATGTGTCAAAGTGGAGATGGTTCAAAAACGAACGTGAGATCTTATGATGTTTGTTTTTTGTCTAAGACAAATACTGAAAGTGTGAAAGTACAAATTTCGCATGCTAGCTGTAAATGAAAAGTGTTTATCGGGGCTATTGTAAAGTTGAATCCCCTCAGGCATGACAAAATTGTCCTTGAATATAGAGTCGAAATCTCTTTTGAATTCATTCATTCTTTCTTTTGCTTTCTCGAACACTGTGACAGCATTGGTGTCCAGGCTTGTCTAGTGCAACGTAAATGTAGAACGTAGGGGCCATTTCTGTGGTTACACTGGAAAAAATCACGTATCTATATTCCAGGGTAGATGCATGCGTAGAGTTCACCTAAAGCAGTGTGTGTGTGGGGGGGGTACTGTCTGCATGGGAGAATTATCCGTATGTTTGCACGATGCCGTGTTTGCATGCGTCTGCAATCGTCTTCATTGGCCAGTCGGTGGTGGCCGCTTCTGTCAACAAAAGTGTACTTGTGTAAATTGCAGTATCAAAACAGACTTTAAAGCATGGGAGCATCCACTGATCTTTACAAGATCATTTCCAGGACGCTGTGTGGCCGGGCTCGCTAGCCTTCTTACTCCATCCTCAGCTCTGATAGCGGTATAGTGAAAGAAATGAGAATAAAGCTCACATTTTGTTACCAACTGCTATAGCATTATAGTCTGCCTCTTTTTGTGTAAGAATCTTGTATCCCATGCTGCAAGAACCATTGTGATAAAAAGTTTCAAACCACTAAATAACACTAGTCATCGAGTTTAATTCACACAGTAGAACACGCGGGGAAGAGGTCACATTCTCTCTACACCCCCTATATCTTCTTCCATCTGTCTTGCGTACTTTGACGATTTCTTTTACTTTTGGTTGCAGCATTTTATTAAAAAAAAAACAAACGAGGAAAGAATAAAAGAAAGAAGGAAAAGAAAGATGAACGTGTATCAATTGACTTACTGCCGACAAATACACAAACAGACAAGACTCCATACACAAAGGGTCGTTGAATAGTATTTACGCCATAGCGTCACCGTTTCTGTGACCATCTGTACCTGCAGGTGTTGTAAGATCACATGACAAAATTTTGCGTAACGGACGAAAGTTTGGAACGAGATGATGTGTCCTCGCATGCACGCACACATGTGCGTATGTACGCGTGGGTAAAAGAGCCCATCTTTCTGCCAAATATCTAAAACTGCATTTTATCATTTGTATTTTGTAAAGTCACAACGGAAAAAGACACTACGAAATGTTTGCATTTGACGCCTTCATAAGACCACAGCGGAGAAGTGTCACGACTACCACACCGAAGACTACATCGACGATGATAATTTAATATTCGTGCTGCAAGTTGTCGTGTAATCATGATGAAGAGTTTCCTTAAATTATTAGGCTGTCTGACATATCTAGCATCTTCATGAGTTTTGAACTTAGCTAAGAAACACAAACTAAAACTAAAATAAAATGGCAGCACCGTTGGCGTCCTCAGTACAGTGCCAACAATGGACACAATAAACACACTCGAGACAAGCATCTGAAGCTCTGTCATTCCCTAACAGCAATGCATTCCCAACGACAATATTGACCACAGAAGTCCTGTAACGTGTCCATGAAAACGAAGAAGCTGTGAGTGCTTTGGCAATGATATCTGAATTATCGATCTTTATGCCATCGTACACAGATACAAACACGCTGGGACAACTCTAGGCTAATGGTAGGTAGAGGGATTACGTGATCGAGAAGGTGAAATGGTTTCATACTGGTTGCTAATACCCGGCAAACAGAATGTACAAAGTCCTACGCTTCCAATTGTTCTCTGTGTAGCAGTTTTGAGGTAGGAGGACTGGTTGATCTGAGGCAACTTGAAACAACTAGAATTAGCGTGAGAAGGTATTTTAATGTTAATCTTTGTTTTTTTTCAGAATACAGAGTGGATGGATGGATGGATTCTCAGCTCCTTTTGAAGGGATGTATTTCAAATGATAATGATAATGCATTGCATATATCATGACTAGAGGCAGGATTTTAATCTGTACAGCATAATCAGTACAATAAAAGTCCTTCTATTTATGACACTGCTCTTTCTTAATGCATAATTTAAAAAATATACAATTTTCTGCTTCTTTTTTTAACACAAAATCAACGAAATCCTGAAGTTACTAGGATATCTACAATATTTACGACCAATAAATTTCATTCTCTGGCTAACTAGGGATGGGCAGACAACCGCAAAATGAACTTCATTATCCCTAGAATTCCCACACAATGGGCATATAAAATTACCAGATCAGTTAAGCCAAATCAAAAGTTTGTCATCAAAAATTTTTAATGCCTAATTGTTGATATACAATGAATAGGTTTACTAAACACTCTATACATACTAAAGTGCGCACTGTTGTACACGTGCTCATTCCAGTTTTAACATCTACAATCTACTAGTCTATGGTCCTTGACAGCATGCTAAAATTCTTTCACTCTTCAAAAACCCTGGTCCTGCCAAACAAACCCAAATCCACATTGACATAAGTACATCCTAACATATGTAATCCAGTTAACTTTACCCTTTACGTCAGGTTAAATAACATAAACTACGCTTTTGGTGGGGGGAGTCTTTGATAATCCCTCACTAACTCCCTCAGCCAGTGTCCTACGCAGTACACACTTACAGTTATGGGGATGTCGTTATTGGTATCTGTTTAATTCACTGTATACAAGATCACTTGGTGTACGAATATTAAACGTGATGGACGGAGGGGAAGGATAAGAATAGGATGGTAAGGGGTCCCTTCTAGAAGAAGCAAAGGTGAAAAGGAAAAATTAAAATATTCGCAGTTTGAGTAATATTGTGCTTGTGACATTCTTTTCATAAAAATATGTTTACAGAAAACATAATAAGGCTTCTATAAAAGCTTTGGCATCTACTTCATTAGAAAGCTAAATATATTTGTACATTTAGAGACAATCTATTTATTATTTTAAAAACTAAACCTACTTCTCCAAATTAGCTGCCATTTATAAAAACAATACACTGAGGTATGTTTGTAAAAAGAAAATGTACAAGACAGAGATTTTATCTATTCTGCTTCAGAAATTATTGAGTACAAGTACTCTTTGCAGGTGTGCTTGATGAATTTAGACATTTAGAAGACATCAGATGTAGAAGGTGTAGTTTGTGTAGCTTCATCACACTTATATTATCAAGAACACGTGACCAAGACACTGTGTATACGTTTAGTTTTTATTGTTATTTCACCTTATTGCATTGATTCAGTAATATCAGACAGCGGCTAAATTAAAGAGAGTCCAAGTACAACATTTCATCTGTCTCTTAACACTTTTCTTGAATACTGCTAGCTGCGTTTCACTACACGCTGGTACTCATTGCTGCTCGTGTTGCTTCCCTTGACGATACTCTGTGCCTTTAAAAGAATGGATCTAGAAGACTAGAAGTCTATTTTTTGTCATTCTATTCTTCTAGAATCCAGGAAATCGAAGTACCGGCTAGCCTATCTGACCAAAGTTTGTCCCAGACGCACCGAAACCAGAGGAAAAAGGAAACGAGCCTAAGCTGGAGCTTCCTCCAGACGAACCACCGAAGAAAGAACTGAACCGGCCTTGTTCTAGGTTTGAGAATGAAGAAGCTGAGGAACTGCCAAAGCTGCTGAAGAGATTGTTGGAGCCAAAAGCGTTTGGAAAGCCGAAACTGTTGGACGTAGCCGGAAATGTGTTGGCGCTTTGCTGGAAATTAAAGAGGCTGAAAGGGCTTGAAGAAGATTGCTGCTGACCGAGACTGCCGGACTGCTGGCCAAACGCGCTACCACCAGCACCAGTTTGAGACAGGAAGGACACCTGTTGTTGTCCAAAGCCTTGCTGGCCAAAGCCTTGTCCAAACCAGAGGTTGCCTAGGTTCTGTTGGGCTGAGAATGTGTTCTGAAACAACGTTGGCTGCTGGTCAAAGGCGCCTGCACCAAACTGATTACTAAATGCACCATTCTGGCTGAAGCCTTGCTGCTGGAAGCCAGGTGCATTCATTTGACGAGAAAGCATTGTCTGAAAATCCGGAAAACCCAGCTGCCCTGAAAAGCCTGTGAATGATGCGGTGGCAACAGCACTCGGGCCCCTGTTGTTTGTGTTCATTCTCGTGCCAAAATCTTGAGACGCAAATGGGTTTGTATTTGACCCTAAATCAGCACCATTGGCTCCAAAGCTTGGGACAGGTCTGCTCCCTTGCTGCCCCAAGCGGAAAGATGGTATCTCGCCTGGTGCTTGTCCGGAAATAAAAAAGGTCGGACCACCTCCTGTCGGGAACATCTGCCTAACAGAGTTACCGGGCTGTGGCGAGTTTGAGCCTTGTGCCGACGACTCCAAGCCCCCGAAGGACTGGAAAAACGGGTTGGTCAGGTCCGACGCAAAGGGGGCGGTGAGGGAGGAATCGTAGGAGGGAGGAGGTGCTTCCGGAAACATGTCCCTAAACTCTGGCACGTCTCGCTTTGTGTGTGCGAAAGGATCACTGGACGTGAGATTAAACCCTGTCATCAAGCGACGCTCAAATGAGCTTTCGAAGGAGTCCAAGTGCGGGATCTGCAGCTCTACTCGCCGTCCGCCGGAAAAAGACACCACCAAGGTCATTGATAGCTCCTCTGTGTCGTCGTGCGTGCTGTTGGAGACGAAATCTACTCTCTCCACGTCCTGGGTAGGAGGGGAGTTTCTGCTGGAGGCTGAGGGAGCAGACACGTCGTCGCTGCTGTCTGTGGAGAAGGAAACGTCACTGGGCGTCGCCGTGATGTCCGATCGAGAGATGTTAAAAACTCTGAGCATGATCTGGTAGAAATGGTCCTTCACGGCAATAGTCTTGCTTCCTGTACACAGTAACTTCTACAGTTTTGAAGGGTTTAATCTCACAGCGATTTCTGTCAATTGTAATGGTGTAATTTCGCAGTGATTTATATAAAAGTTTAGTTATAAAGCATGTGCATATAATTTTTTTATTAATTAAACTTCCAAATTAATTCTGTAGATAAAGAAATAAAACAGTCTCTTTGTACAAAAAATTGTTCCAAGAGGAAATAACGATGTTTATTTATTTACGTGTTATGCGAGGTACTGAGAATCTAAGCTGGGGACGTGAAATCCAAATGATATGAACTAAAATGAATGTACCTGAAATTAGTCTATGGAAGGAAATGTGATTGTGAACTTGACAGGATTAAAATAAATACCTGAGACTTCATTCAATATATAGTCAGAATCAAGAACGTAGACTTCACTGTGTCGTGCTACGATCCAAGCTCTGGAGAAGAAAAAAAAAAGTTAAATGCATCTAACAGGTGATAAATCGTAAGTGTAATGATTGCCAGTGCCAGATGTTTATAACTTTGAGGAAAGGCAGAACAAGGCCAAGTAGGATGCAAAGATGAGAGAAACACACACACACACACAAAAGAGGGGGAGTAAGGGGAAGAAAGGGGAGACGAGAGTAACTAACCGGAAGTGAACTCTCCCATAATTCCTCGAGCCAGGTAACCAGACCAGTTTCAACGACGATCGTTTGACAGCTGGGCGAGCATGAAAAGCCGTGGAGCCTTCCAAAAGCGGGTCACATGACGCAATCAACACGTCGCGCTGTTCCAAGAACCTTCCTACGATCCTGTCATCGTCCGTGAGGGCGATGACCCCAAAGCCCACGATGTTGAGGTTGCGTGTCCTGGCTGGTTCCACCTCGATCAGAACTAAAAACAGAACAGTAACTTTGCATACTTTTACTGATCTCGTTGTGAACACACACACACACACACACACACACACACACACACACACACACACACACACACACACACACACACACAGTATATCTAAATGGTAGTAGATTAAGCTCAATGTTTGTACATCTGACACTTACGAGAGAGAGAGAGAGAGGAAGAAAGTGTTCATATCACGTGGGCAGGATCTGAAATCGCTTACGGCACCAGCAGAGGCTCGTGGCGGCCCTGGGAAGAGAAGGAATCGGTGGTCCCTTCCCCCGACAATGTCAATATGGCATCAGAACTGGAGTGGCGTCCCCTCGTATAGCAGGCTTGAGGAGGTGACTCTCCGCAATTTTTGTATTGCTATTAGTTTAATTGTTGTGATTTTGGTGCCCATTGTGTAGGCCGGTGCTTTTTTTCGTTGCGTCGCTGCTGTGCATGCAGGACTGTTTGACTTTTGTTTTCTTCTGCAACTTTCAGATTTTTCGTCTACTGCCGGTCTTTTCTTTCTAACGGTTTCTTCTGAGGATCTTGAAGATCCCACAATCAGTCCTTTGCTTTAAAATTTTCATGCAGTTTTTCTCTGCTTTGTGATTGCGTCGATACCAGCAGTCTTCTGGCGATTTCAGCTCCGTCGACCGGAGTTCCTATTGATGTATTGTGCGCTCCTACAGACGACACAATGGCTTTCCGAGCTATAGATGTGAACTCATGGCCGTTGATGGCCAGCATGGGCCCCTGGGCAGACGGCTTGCTAAAACAAGTAGCTGGTAAAGTTCTTAGATTCCAGAGTGACAAGAGGCTAAAGACAGACAAAAGTTATGTCAGACAAATCAGTAACAAAGATTTGTGCTTGTTCAGAATCTCAGTTGTCTGATTCTCCACCAGCAAGTAGGCTTACGACATCACCTCCCCATCACTGGCAGAAAACAGGTGAAGGTCATCAGAAGTGGTCATCGTGCAGTTTCACAGTGTAGTCTTTGTCTATTAACTATATACAGGAATATGCAAAGGTCACAAATATAAATCAGAGAGCATCTAGCACAGCACTCGCCAACAGGACTGATCACGAGTTCTCTTATGTACAGAAAAAAGTTGTATTAACCAAGCAGTTACAACATGACGATGATGATGATGTCGATTTATAATGCGCAGGTATCCATTCAAAAGAATGCTCATTCCGCAGCAAAAACAGAAGAGAAGAAAAAAATAAAACAACAGGAAAGTAAGATATAATAAAGACAGAAGTGGTGCTTGGTTGTTTAAGTCCGTCTTAAGTAAACAAATGGGTCTTCAGTCTTTTCCGAAACGTGGTTGCTGAGGTGGTGGTGGACAGTGACGATTGCAGAGCATTCCACAGCATAGGTGCCGCGTTTGTGAAGGCCCTGACTCCAGTGCGCTTCTTGTTTGTGTCTTCCACTGCAGGGAGACAGAAGCGTGACTGGGAGCCAGAGCGCAGGCCACGTGACGGCTGGTAAGGAGGAACTGCCTCTTGCAAATAGTCAGGAGCAGTTTTGAACATGCAGGACTGAGCAATCGAAAGTACTTTGTCATCAAGACGCTTGTTCATTGGGAGCCAGACTATGCTCCCACATTACTGTAGCTTCGTCCATCGCCATGAACTGTGGACAGTCATACCCATTAGTGTTAAGGGCTGTGGTTCTTGCCGTGACCTGCTGCATTCTTGTTTCACAGCGATCTGCCGGAGCTATTGATCTCATATATCTTGTGGGATGTACTGCATGCTCTGGAATACTTGCATAGCAGAGGTGTCATACACAGGGGCGTGAAGGCTAGCCCTGCTTTAATATCAGCTAGCGGACAGACGACATGTAGCCGTCTGATTCACCACACTTGGAACTGAAGAGTGGAGTTAACTTGCGGCAGTTGCAGTTGGAATGACAGCTGCAATATACCTTCATACATTGTCTTGATACCCTAACGCATAGTTCAGACTTTGAACATAATTGACAAATATTGTCAGCTTCCGTGCACCATGTTAAAGCGCATTGAGCTCCATTGTATGTGGAGAAAAGCGCTATACAAGTCGTCATTATTTATATAATACTATATATAGCTTACTGCTCCGACTCTATAGACATTAGTAAATAAGGCGTACTAATTAACAAGAAACACAATGTTTTTCAGCCATATTGCCGTCAGTTGTGTCGTTATTTTTCTCTTCCTGTTTTATATTCAATATATATTGGCGTGCCGGCCCCTGGGATGTGGCGACCCTGTGCAGGTGCACAGTTTGCACATGCCTAAGGCCGCCCCTGGCACCAGCCAGGCAAAAACTGCACACATCCAGGATTGTACCAACTCATCTCGACAGAAAGATTGATCCTTAGCCCAAAATGTCAACGTTTATTCATGCATTTATACATCATGCTTTGTTTACCTCGTGATCACGCCGTGTATCGGGTTTTGTTTAGAAGTGCCGCCATGTGATACGTATTACTTACCACTGGCGCCATATTGATTATTGCTCTGTGACGCATCATTGTAAACACTGTCACGTTGCTAATATGGCACACAATGACAGATTGTTACCTTACAGTAACATGCGATGCAGATGACACGCGTGCACTGCCCCAGAAACTAATCTACAGACGGAAATGATGGTTGTTGTGGCATTAGAATGACACACAAAGATATATCGCTACATTACAGAAACATGCAATGACAGATGACACACGTGTATTGCCCTAGAGACTAAGCTGCAGACGGAAACGATGACTGTAAGTGCTTTTCGCTGCGTCAACAAATACCATGTGCGGGTTAGTCCAACCCTCATAAGCAGCTGCCACGTGCAAAAAGAAACAAAGGTGTGCCGGAGGTGAGATTTGAGCCAACAGTTTACGATCTTGGCGACAAGCGCTTTTATGCTACGCTACTGGACCAGTCCACAAACTAAAAGCATTATTAGTATTTTGTACTGAATTCTCAAGCAAGGCCATAGCGAACGTAAGCAAGCAAGCAAAAAAAAAAAAAAAAAAAAAAAAAATTCGCTAGCTAGAAGACTAAAACGTAGAGCAATGCCTGGTGCTATAATGACGACAACGATCATTATGGCGACAGCGAAAAACTCAATAGTCGTTGAAAGTTGTGTGTGTGTGTGTGTGTGTGTGTGTGCACGCGCTCGTGCGTACGTAACCTGTGCATTACCTTCAACGCCAACCCGGAAGTACGTGGTAGCGTTGACTTTGATGTTCAAAAGCTGCTGCACGTTCCTTCTGGGTTCACACAGGCCGTTACAGGCGGCGACATCGTAATGTACGGGGAACCTCTGGCTCGCCCGCCGATTGCAGTAAATGTTAAAACTGGCCTGTAACAAGCAGCACGAGTCAGAGAACAATAAGAATCACATCTTTTATGTTCCTTTAAATGTTCAAGTAATTTTACAGAAATCTACTTGAAAACCCTACTACACATTTAATGCATACATCTTCGCTACATTTTTAGAATTATTTTTTTAATTCCAAAACTTTTTAAAATACTGTTCCTGGTATTAATCATAAATTACTCAGGTTCTGTGCTTCGCATCCAAACACTGCCCGCCTATCCATACTAATCATGACTTTCTAGCCAGTCGTCTTGAACTTTTCGCCCTCTTACAAATGACCTCTCAGTGGAAGAAACAGTTACTTGGATCTGAAGCCCTTGACCGAAAGATGTTACGAGGGGAGGGGCAAAGTAGAGAAGAAGCGAGCCGTAAGCCACCAGGACATGCAAAGACGTAGGTCCACTTGCCAAACTTCGTTTGACACACTTCATGTCTACGATGGTCTCCCTCGTGCCTGCAGTTATAAATAAATACTTTAAGCGAGCATATCCTTGTACGTGTCTTATAAAGGAATAAATTAATAAAAATGAAAAATCAAACGTTATGTACACGACCTATGAACAGGTTCCGTTCCAGGCGACCGTTCGTATGTACGTTTGTTTGTATTTCGGTACTGGGATAAACGTGAGTTGTGATTGTGTACATGTAAACCAGTACTTTCGGACGTACCGATATAAACAAAAGTTTTCAGTTGTTTTCCATGCGTTTGAATAACCTTCAAGTACATGAAATAAAGTTTATAATAGTTTATAACTAGCTTTAAACTTGCAAACAATCCTTACGAACTACTTTTGAGGTTGAGGACAATTTTGTTCGTATGCATCGAAGTTTATAACTCGAACGTTAGTAAGTAGGGGACTAACTGTGCACGCTAACCATGACATGCTATGACAAAAAACACACTCAACCACTAAAACATGTATAAGTATCGTGTACACATACCCGGGTAATAAAATTATGAATTATAATAATTTTAACACAGTCCACACAATGCTCGTCCTTCTTACCCTCCCCCCTTCTGCTCTTGCTAATTTTCTACCCATCTTTCTCTGCAGAATCGCTATATTTTCTATGTTCTGTTAATTGGTGTCTTTTTGTGTTTTCCATCTTTGTTTTCTGTTTGTCGTCAGTACTGTCGTTTATTCTTACGCCCCTCGTGTTCTATCCATTTAGTCCATCTCTCTTCCTTGTTTTATTAAGCGCTAAGAGCATGCTCTCTATGAGTGTGAATATGCGCTATACAAATCTTCATTTATTATTATTATTAATATGAAAAATAAGTATTAAACATTTGACTAATTAAAAGACTATGTAAAATAAATTGCGTATAGTAATTCTGTAACATGAATACAAAAAAATCAAGCATAGTGTTTTAAAACAAAATTTCAACGCTACGTTTTAAAGGCTACATAAAACTCACGTCTTTTTATGAGGTTGACTGTCGTCTTTTTATATTGTCGTGGATGCCGATTCAGCAAATGTCCCACACAACTATACACGTGATTATAGAATCCTTCGCTGTAATTCACTCTAACCCACAGATGTCAGAAACCGATATAGCTGGTACATGATCATGTTTAGCAGAAGATGAACTGTTTATTCTGGTATACTACTCAAAGAAATCCTCTTCGTATGTGGCTACATGTGAACGCTGAAAGACTCGTCATCTTATACGAGTTGTAATCTTCAATATATCCTCAGTATATCAATAAAGTCAGTGGCTGACTGCTTTCGTTGGGTAAGAAAATGAGCATGATATGGTGCGTACGAGCATTTATTTGTTATGTTTCCTTGTACATATCACTTCCTTTGTCCATCGACAGTTTTCTTGCTTTACATTTTCCCGTTTACACCAGTTCTTTGTCGTAAGTAAACTCTAATTCAGCTTACCTGGACGCTGTACTTAAGTGTCTGTCTTTGAAATATGATGCCTTCCTTTTTTGAAGCAGTATACCTTTGCTGTACTTTTGGCGCACCTCGTAATAAAATCCGTTTGGAGTACAATCCATCATGAGCTGCCAGAGTCCTAACTGGTCACGAACGGCGGCTGATACACCCTCAGGCTGAGAAACAACACCCATACCGCCAAACCTGTCAAACCTTTGATCTTTGACTTTAAAAAATCTGCTCAGATTTCGACTCACGTTAAAAAAAATGTATGGCTTATGTTTATGTGTTCTTTGCATCTTTAATAATTCCTGCTTTGTAGACGCCAATACTATTTATCTTCATCCCATCATGTTTCATAACGATGGAAGAAAGTACACGAAGTATAAAGCTGACCAGATGGGCAATTGTTCAGCAGACGAAAAGCTCGTTAGAAGAAATTACTTGTTCCGTCTGCTGGCTGTATATTACTTTTTCAAGCTGTTCGGGTATGAAGTGCTGCAAGGTTTCCCTCATCAGACCACCGATACGTACGTTGCATTGCGTTTTGAACCTGTAGCATATGGGCGTATGTTTATAATAAGGTACACAATCTCCTAGACTGGTTTATGTACTGATGTGACGAGCCCTGTCTCCCGACTATAGCTGAGCATGGTGCCTTCATCCGCCATTGGGAAGTATATAGTCCCTCCTGAGTACTCTGGTAGCGATGAGACGCTATTATTTACCATAGGAAGCACGTCGCATTTTGTAGAGTTAACAGTGCTACCCGTTATCGCACCCTCGGCCTAGTAGGAACACCGCCAGTTGATCCTCATCTGGGTATTCGTCCTGGTAAGCCCTGCTTATATTTCACAGCTAATCTATCATATCTGAAGGCCACCTCTGTCTACCACCTGGCTACACGCTGAGTTGGGGATGGTCAAGCCTCTCCCTTCCTCCCTTGCTGTTTAGCGGGCAGCCTCCTCCCACTTTACCCAGCGATCCGCTATTAACTAGAACTTGGTTTTTACGTCAGGCAGTTTACTTTGGATAGGGTAACATCACCTAACGCTTGGTATGGAAGATGGAGGTGGGGTGGAGTGGAAAGACTAGAAGATCCATAATGTTTTCTACTAAAACTAGACTTGTTTTCCATAACAATACTTTGTAATCCCTTGTTAAGTTAGAATTTCATTTGCACACCTCTAAAGGAGTTTCACGATATAAACCAAACATCTTGTTACCAGAAATAAAACTTAAATTTAACTTATTTTTAACATATATTTCCAAAGCCTTTTAATCTGTCTCAAGCATGTAAGGCCTTTCTCGCTTTCTCTCAAAACACACACACAAACACATGCAAGCAAACCTGCACTGCATTTAACTTTCTACATTTAAATGCACATGGCTATAATATACAATCAACTCATATTCATTCCCAGAATCAACCACACCTGCTATAATTATTTATGAAACATGAACAAGGATGACTATAAAATATTTAATCTTAAAATATTTAACTACAGAAATGGATCGGTGTTTTTCTTCCTGAAGTACTATTAACTGTGACAACATTATTAGTTTCAAATATTAATGCCTGAATTGACCTTTTACAATTAACTCTTTACAGTTTCTTGCCCAGCTACTGAATGAGTGTGGTTTGACTGTTAGCATGCAGCTGAACTGTAAAGAGTTTTATAACCTGCAGTTTATGAGCTGCAAGAGTATTTGTGTCTTATTTCATGTGGCAAAAAATATTTCCTAGAATGAAAAGTCCAATTGCCAGGCTGTGCTGAATCTAACATAAGGTGGATAAGTCTGCTAGTGTGCTTGCTACCAGCTGAACTTGCTCCTCCTCGTTCAGACTTTTCAATGTGCATCCCTGATGGGTTCTCAGTGCACTTGGCTCACCCCGTCCGCCAGTCATACTGTGCTCCAGAGAAGTCTTGGGAGCTAACTGATCAGTCACAACTCCAGATGCACTGCTCGCATCATAGCAGACAGCGTTTGCTACCTCGGCTTCAACAGACTGAGAGACAGTGATGCTCTGCAGAAAATGTGAGGCTTCACTATCCTTTGTATTTGCATATTCTTCCTGAACAGGTTCGTCAGATGATGAAGATGCTCTGGAGTCATGCAAGACAATGTGCTGTTCTGCTTCCTCATAATTTGCAAAAGCCTTGTCACAAATGCCACAGAGAAAGACTGCATCACCCTCCCCATCTGGCTGGCTGGCTGGTGATGTCCCTTGCACTAAAGGTGTTGTCTTCAGCCCAAGTGAACATTTAGCCCGGTGTCGCTGAAGAGATGTTCGGGCAGTGAAAACCTTGGTAAAATGGAGAGAAAATTTTACTGAATAAAATAGACTCAGCATGTTTGAAAATTCAAAGAAAGGTATCTGTCATGCAATTTTCACTCTACAATGATTCTGCATATAACATCTGAATAAATAGATTACATTCTTAAAAAATTATAGTTAATTATTCAATAGTTATTATTCAGTTATCTAGTGCTAATATGTTTACAAATATCAAGAAAAGCTGATTAGATAATTTTTTTATTGATTACTATTAATATCAAGATGAATATTTTTGGTTTCAAGAACTGTGATAACATTACAATGTGATTTTAACTCATTTCAAGAATTGTTTGCAGATGCGCAGTGTGGAATAATTTGTCAGGGCCATTTACTTAATATTTTGAAAACTGACTTCTCACCAGTTAATGGTGATATCTTAACAAGCATAAACCAGGCCTGAACTTCATAAACAATTCTCTGGGCTATGTCATGTCATTAAATTGTAAGATGTCTCATTTGTACCTACCTTTCCACACAGCTCACACCTGTGTTTACTGATGCCTGTGTGCAAGATGAGATGAGAATCAAGTTTGGCTTTGTAGGTGAACTCTTTATGACAGTAACTGCATGCATAGGGTCTGGCCTTCTCGTGAACAGTTTTTAAATGACGTCTCAGGCCCACCCTGCCAGAATGACAATCATATCTTCCTATTACTGTACAAGCTGGCTGCCTTATGGCAAAATACACATATTTTAGCAATAAGGCAAATATCAAGAGAACATTTAACGCCTAGATTTTCATATTGCCCCATTTACAAGCAAAATAATTGATGTTGTTCTCATTCACCTATTTTTTTTTTTTCACACTTGGAGGCCAGCTTTGATAAAACTGGCAGTCATCTGCAAAGCATCAACAGGTCCATTCAGCTTAGTGTCGAGGAGCATAGGTGATGGCCAGACCTCTGCCCTCGGTTCCTGGAAGAACCTACACTCCTGTAAGAAATGCTCCAGGGTTTGTTCTGCATCTCCACAGGAGCACATTGGGGATGACACCAGGTGGAGCTTACAGTAAAGGTGGTGCTGTAGTCTGTTGTGCCCTGTCCTAAGGTGAAAATTGTCACCTAGTCTGATCTGGACAGGTAATGGTACCTAACTGGTGCTTGGGTGGTCTGTGCAAAACCTTGATGATAGTCTTCTTCTTTGCTAGACTGACCTTGTTTTCATTCTGCCTGGTTTCAACTCCTAATTTTTCTGTTCTGTCTGCCTGCTTATTGCCTTCAATACCACAGTGTGAGGGAATCCACTGCAGTGCTGTTTTTAGACAACTGGTATTTCTCAGTGCTGCTGTCACCTTAGGTAGTTGGTTATTGTAAACGGCTTGTAGGACAGACAGGGTATCTGTTTGGAACACTAATTGTGAGTCTGTGCTTGCTTTGCATCAGACACTGTTCACCGCACAGATCACGTCTTCGACCTTAGCTCTGTAGTTGGTGTACTGAAAGCCTGTTGGATTGGCTATCATCTGCCTGAGTCCATCAATGTACTGGAAGTATACCCCAGCTCCCCCATTTTGGATGGCATCTGTCGCTGACCCATCTGTGTAAGCCTGTATCCATGCTTCTTGGGGGTACTTTTCTTCTAACATGGCAAGCATGCAAACACTATAAAATACTAGTGTATTTTTGAAAAAGGTGACATATTCCATGGAGCAACTCTCATGGCCTGACAACAGATATTTTCTAATTTGAACAGTAGATGACTACAGCCAAAATTTGATCCTAACAGGGAATGCCGAAGTACGAGATTCAGAGGAAATACCAAAGAATATCAAATAAAATCAATGGAAATAATCTCCTTACCTGTGTCCAAAAGCAGCACTGCAAACATGACAGTTAAAAGGTCGAAGCCCAGAATGAGTGTTGCAGTGATCACTGTACGTTGCCTTGTTTACAAATTGTTTGTTGCACAGATTGCACTTGAAAGGCAGATTTCTCTCTTCAGCAGTTTTATGTGTTTCCATGTGAAATTTGAGTTTATTCTGCTCAAAGAATCGCCAGCCACATATGGTGCATGTAAAACTTTTGACACCTGCATGTCGCTGCAGGTGAGTGCGGAGGTATCGAGGAAACTGGAACTTTTTCCCACAAATCTGGAAGAAAGATTACGATTACGATTAAGACTGCATTTGGGATATATCTCACTGTAGTGGTATACTAATAAACTAATAACTATTGGAGAAATGTCAACAAAATTCAACAATAAAATTATCTTTCATTCTACTGTTTGTCTCCAGAACTTCAAACTTTAGACCAAATAGAGCAGTTGAGTCAAGATCCACAAGATATAGAATCAAGATCTAAAAGACTAGACAATCACTCTTCGCTGATCTTATCTTTTAAATGGCAAAATGACCAAGAGAATAACTGCCATTTTAAATATTAAAACTAACCATGCTTCACGATGAGCTTTGTAAAGGATCATAAGAAAATTATATAAGACAACAAAGTATGGCCAAATCATTGCCTTAATATTTAACCACTTTAAAGATAGAGCAAATGGAGCAAGCACCCAGGTGATGGTTATTAATGTTTCAAAAATACCTGACATGTGCATCCTGAACCTTCATGTTTGGCTTTAAGATGAACAAGCAATCTTCGTTTATCAGGAAAGGCCACTCCACATACTTCACAAGTGTTCAGTGTACCATTCTTATGCACAGTTTTCATATGTTTCAGAGCCAGTTCTTCACTCTGACACATAGTATTGCAACGTCCACATTGCAGTGTCCGTGAAGATGGCAAGAAGCCACCAGATGATAGAGGAGACATTCGAGGGTCTGTCAGCCTGACCACAGGACCTGTGTCACTGTTTGAACTATCAACCATATTTTCTTCTTCCAGTATTGTACTTACTGCATTTTCTCCATCAACAATTACTGTTTGTTCTTCACTGACACGTTCTAAAGAGTGAACAGTACCCACCATGTAATTTTTGCCTGCTTTTTGTGAGGATGTCATAAAATCTGTATTATTTTCAGGCTGGGATAGTAATGCTTCATCACTTATTGAAAACTGTAACAAATCAGAAGTTTCTTCACTTGCACTTCCTGCTCCATCTTTCTCCTCTAATACCAAAATTTCTCCTTCTGGTGAAGATTCTTGAATATCAGAAACAACAAAGACAGATTTTTGACAATCCTCGTCATCACTATTTCTGTTTACATTCATGCTAGATACAGGGACCGAAGAAAGCGCCATACAGTTTTGGCTAGGCTGTGGGCTAGTTATGTTGGCTGAAGAACTGAGCTGAGAAACAGGCACCTCTACATTCACTTGCAGTGAAATGCCATGGCCATCTTCAACAAAAACCACACGCTGACCTGGCAACAGACAAACACTATAATTCTCTGTGCACAACAAACAGTTGGTTCCTGGTAGGATTACATTTGTCTAAAATTAGCATGTAAATTTCTCTAAAAGCTTCAAATCAATCAAACAGATAAAGATGAAGATAGAAGTTTTCAAAAGTCTGATGCTATGGTCTTAGAATAAGCACTTCTCTCTCCCCACAACCTCCTCTCTCAAGTCCCTTGAGTGATAATGGATATGCAAGAGATAGTTAATATGTGATATAAATCAAGAAACAAGTATGAGTAGACAGTAGTATATTTGTATGCAAAATTAAGTTGTATCATTAAGCAAGGAAGTAGAAGAAAGACTGTATTATTATAAATGCTTGACTGTGCCTGATGCCCATAAGCACTATATTTCCTGGAACTAATGATCAAGTTAAATTTTGCTTCTTTATACGAATTTTCTGTTTGTAGAGTATGTTTCAAAACCCCCATAACTGCAGGTCACCAAATCCCATACCCCTTGTCAACTTGCCATATGCCTTAACACTATAAATGTAAGTCTCAGTATCTTTGTTGCATGTGCAAGCGTGCGCAGACACACCACACAAAGAAAAAAAATGACATAAAAAAAAATTAGAGAACATATTATTTACAAATGTTTATTCAATTGGTTTAATTTAGATCTTCATGTATATATCTATATATGTGAGTGCAATAATATATTTTATAAATTCCCTGCTAAAATATAATAGAAGTGACATCTTCAGTAGCTTTTTATAGTCTCACAATTTATTTCTAAAAGTGAATTTTGATTGACCTTTAAGTAGGACTTACCAGTTTGAGAAGACTGGGCCATTCTATCCTTATCTGATGTCCTGCAGGAAACATCTAATGACCTTAAAGAACTGCAGTCTGTGTCACATACCATCTCTGTAAAGGCTTTTTCTTTTCCTTCACAAACTTTATTTTCCTTAGTATAATGTTCTTGTTTCTTCTGTGCATAGAAAAAGACAAGCTAAATGCAGTTAAAACTTCACCACTTAAAAATATTAAGAAAAATACTATATAAACAAAAACTGAAATATTTACATATTTTCTGAGACTGTTAAATATGTATTGGAAGTCCTTACATTTCTGTTTTGTGGTCAGCTGATGCTAAAACATTATACTTTCACCTAAATAAGCAAATCTTTGTTTTCAATGATACTTTAGAGAAGGTTTCTTTTTAATTAGGCAGTATTATGTAGCCACATCACCATGTAAAGCTATGTAATATTTTAGGGACTTGAAACATCCAGCCTAAAATGGAACAACAAGGACTGGACATCCATAAATTCAGATCACTTAATCACAAACAGAATCATACAAAATACAGATTTTCTTCCTTCCTCACTAATAATCTCCATCAGCAGTATTAATTTGTATCTAAAGGTAAACTTGTCAGCCTATTAATTCTTTATTCAATTTGAATTTTTCTTCCACAAAAGGCAGCAATCCCTCGAAATTACAAGCCCTAGGTTTACAAATATGTTTAAAGTGGGTCAGATCATTTAAATCCGACCACACAACCTTTTGCTTGGTAAAAGGTTAGAAAGATAAAATTCACTGACCACACTAGTGAGATTTTAGCTTCTGCAAATGTTATTTTATATCACACAGAAAAATGAACATACGCTTCCAAAAACAAAAGTTAAAAATCCATGACTAGATGGAGTAGTGCTACATTTTGTGACAGTAATCATCAAACCTTTGAAAGTATAGTCCAGATACTGTTGAGCTGCTCAATAGAACCAGTAATGACTACTCGCTCTTTATGCTTCTGCACAAGAACGTTCATCTGTAATGGCAGTTCCCTAAGCAAAAAATCTTTCATCCCAGGAAGAGAAACAATGTCTTCTTCCATAGTGGCTGAAACAGTCTGGAATGTCTGGGGAAGTGAACAAAAAACTTGTTGTTGACAAACAACTGACAAAATGTGTTATAAACTTATTCCAAGTATGAGGAAATACATGCTTTTTATGTCACCAGAGTAACAAAGTAAGAAATAAACCAGTATATTAGGCAGATCTTATTGTTGCACAGTTCTTTTGAGGAAGGAAATGGAACTAGTTTACAATTTCAATCTCAAAACTAAGATAGTATATCTCCTAAAGATCGCATCTGTAAAATCTCTGTTACAGCTTTTATTTCTTTGGAAAAAATTAAGATGTGATAAAAAAGTACAATTCATAAATAAATAAAAGTACAGAAAACAAGTACATATTAATAAAATATATTGTTTTTGGCAAAAGCACTATTTATAGGAAGGAAGGGCTATACCTTGTCATTGTGCAAAACATCAAGATTGTTACATCTTGCATTTACCACCTGTTCAGCTCGATCAGAAGTTAAAATGTCATTAACATTGGTGACACCATTCCCATTTGAATCAAAACCTGAAGTGTCTTCAGCATTGTCTTCCTGCAGACTAGACATATCACATTGGATGCCAGTGTGCTTGAGTTTATCATCTTCTCCTGATGGATGCTGGCCTCTCCACCACTCACAAGTCTTGCTGGCAACTGTGGCAATGTTACAAGTACTACCAGCAGAAACAAAATGTTTTCTACCCTTAGTCACATATTTCATGTCTTTATTCAATATGTCATATGACACAACATTTCTTCTGGTGTTAGAAGTGACAGAGCTGGACTTTTGCTTTCTTTGCTCCTTGGAATGCCCTTGTATTCTCGAGTTTGATGATTTTAATACGGAACTGCAGGCAAAATCCTTCTTAGAGGTAAGAGAATTTGAGTCTACATCATTTCTCATACTGATGGCAGATTTGGAAATTTCCCTTAAGTTCTCGGATACTGGATTACTACTAAAACTACATTCTGTGGTTTTTATTTCACATTCTGGCAGTGGCAGCAAAGAAAACTCTGAATATTCTTCACTGATGGGGGCAGTTTTCTTCTTGTTTGCTTTTTGTAAACATTTTGCACGTGTCTTCTTTTCCTTTTGTGGGTGAGGTAGTATTTTGTCCTCAGTTCTGTCCTCATGGTGACTGCAACAAAACATGTCAGCAAGTTGCATTAGCCCCACACCTCCTTCCACAGGATGACAACCATCATTTACCATGTAGCAATTATGCTTATGCCTCAAGTTTGTATGTGTGAATATAAAATATTAACAAGTACTCTTTCATCTCAATAATGTATTGAATTAGAGAATTCTTGTTAATGATTCGTGACAATTTTCTAATTCAATACATTATTAACTTAAAGGCCAAACTTTCACCATCTGGCAGAAAAGAATGGATTTTATTGTGTGAAGGAAGGTGAAAGTACTTGTCAGATGAAAGCAATTAGCGAAGCATGAGCCACTGTTTGTGCTCCTCCTCTCCCTCCCTCAGGTCAGACTATTCTCTCCCACCATAAGCTAAGATTTTGGCTATTTACCCTAAGACAGTAAAGATAACAATTAAAAAAAGTCTTCACATTTTCCACCCCAAATAATTTATACAATACCTAGAACAATGCTGGAAGGGCTTACACATGACAAAAAAACCCAACATAATCCTAAACTAAGGCTTACCAAACCCAAATCCTAATCCAATGACAATGACCAACTTTATTTGTCCCATTGGGCAATTCGAATATGGGAATGTGCTCTAGTTCAACAATGAAAAAAAAAAGAAGAAAAAATGAAAAAAAGAAGTGGGCAAATAACATATATCATATATATATAGATAAAAAACTTACAACAAAGGCAATCAAGTATGCTCCTACAACATCGTACACACACACATCATTGACAGCTCATCTAAGATTGAGCAACTGGACTGCAGATGGCACAAATGATTTCAGGTGTTTGTTACTCTTACATATAGGCATGGCATAGTGTTTGCCTGAGCTTAATAACACAAATTCTTTTGTTAGTACATGTTCAGGTAATGATAAAATGCATGAAGCTTTCCGTACTATTTGCTGGTCACAAAAAGAAGCTAAATCCCTCTGTTTGATACCAATATCTTAGAACAGATGTTCACAACACTGTTCAGACTATTCCTAAAATGGACAGAGAGATTGCGAAACCAGCATACAAATGAGAAAAATAGAAGACTCTCAATGAATGACTGGTAAAAATGGCCAAAAATTACTTGGCTAACTGAAAAGCTATTTAACTTACGCAGAAGATACATTCTTTGTTGGCCATGTTTAACAATGTATTTGGTGTTTAAATTCCATTTGAGCTGGCTATCAAAAATAGTTCCCAGATACCTGAAGGAGTTAACAATTTCAACAGGTTTACTATGTATCACACTGGGAATAACACAATCCTCTTTGATCTTCCTAAAGTCTATAACTATTTCTTCAGTTTTGTTTACATTCAACTCTAGATACTTCTCTTCACTCCACTGTACAAAATTTGTTAAGGCATTACCATGATCTTTTGTATGTTCCTGTAAAAGAGTCAACAATGCAGTATCATCAGAGAAATCGATGAGGTAGCTATTTCCCTCCGTGCTTCTGCAGCCGTCAGTGTACATGATAAATAACAAGGGTGATAGACAACAGCCCTGTGGGGAGCTAGTGCTTGTAACAATGGTATCAGAATAATTACTATTAACATAAACCCTTTGCTGTCTACAAGTAAAAAAATCCACTATCTATAAAACCAGTTGATGTGGAAGGTCAAAATCAAAAATCAGTCTCGAAGCCAGAAGGTGTGGTTGCACTGTATTGAAGGCAGAACTAAAATCTGCGAAGAATAATCTGGCATGTGACTTTGGCTATTCTAAATGTTTATACAGTGTGTTCAGAATGAACAACTTGGCATCGTCAACACCCCTCCCCTTCCTGTAAGCAAATTGCAGTGGGTCTAGTTTACTCTCTACAGATGTTAGGATGAGAGTTTTGACAATTTTCTCGAGTTTTCATTACAAGAGAGGATAGAGCTATTGGCCGAAAATCATTGGGTTGGGTAGGAGTAGGTTTTTTAGGGAGAGGGACGATGTTAGAAAGTTTCCAGAGTACTGGGATGTGCCCTGAGTCGAGAGAGAGTTGAAAGAGGTGCTGAAACACTCCTCCCAACTGAACAGCACAAAAGTGCAAGACACCCCCACAAATCCCATCAGGCCCCTGTGACTTGTTGACCTTTATCCGCTTAAGCATTTCCGTCACACCGACTTGAGAAATAACTATGTTGTTATCTGAAGCAAGTGACTGTCTAAGCTCCCTAACTCTATCAGAAAAATCACGGTTCTCAAAACGTGTATAGAAATTATTTAAAACATTTGGCAAGTCCTGGTTGCTCACGCCGTTGAGTTTGACTGGTTTTCTAGTGCAGTCCATCTTCTGATTAACAGAAGCCATGGACTTAATCCCCTGCCAGGCATAATGAAGGTCGCCGGCCCAGTACCGTAGCTCTATCTTATCTTTATATTCTCTTTTCGCTCTTTTGATCGCGACCCTTACCTCTCTGTCCGCAGATCTTTTTTGCCAGGGTATCACCAGTAAAATAAATATGTTTTTTCTTGTTAAGTACGTTTTTCAAGCTCCTGGTTACCCACGGTTTATTGTTGGGAAATATAACTATGGTTTTGCTGGGTATTACAGACTCAACACAAAACGAAATGTACGAGGAAACAACATCTGTCAGTTCATCAAGGCAATCACAAGACTTGTAAAAAACATCCCACACTGTACTATCAAAACAGCCTCGCAAACATTCAACACTTTCATCCGTCCAACGCTTCACCGACTTAACAACAGGCTTCACACGTTCAAACACAGGCCTGTACACAGGGGCCAGAAACACACTATCCAAGTTCTAACCCTAATGCAATCCCTCATCAAAACCTTAGATGTAATTCTCACCCCATTTTCCTAGTTTCTAAAAAGTGCCATGGCAACATGGACTCTCCTAAAGTAAAGTTGTACCTAACATCTTTTAAGTATGTGACTTACCCGGAACGAGAAACTAAGCCCTTCACAAACCTGGTATAGAAACCTGGATTGTGGCGTTGCCTCTTTTCCCTTTTTTGATCTTGGAAATAAGTAGATTCCTTAAACAGAAAGAAAAATCTTAGAAATAAATTTCCATCACTGAATCTTCCAGATAACAGAAGTGAGTGTATGATCAAATCATCGTTAATTTTTTTCATAAAAGCGTAGCAGCATCCTTCCTACTTTTAAAAAAGGTAAAGGTTGTCCCCAAACATTTGTTGGTCATGGGAAAGTAAGGTGTTAGAGACCACACATTTGTCAGGGGCAGCACTTTTATGAGGGTGGTGCCAAAATCATCTATCTCACTGCCTTAGATTCCTTCCCTAACCCTCCATGAAGTCTGCTGCTCATTCCTGACCTTTAGGTCAACTGGGGGAAGTTTGCTACATCACATGGATATCGAACTGGCGCACCTCCAGGTTCAGATACCAGTGCTCTAACCCCTCGGCTATCCACTTCCCTACATTATCCAAAGTGAGAAGATTGTGGTGAGCTGGATCTGACACAGCAACATGATCAGGTTTGCTACCAAGTACAGACTGTACAAGTCCCTTGTAATTCCAGCCTTGCTGTACAGAAGTAAAACGATACCGAGATACGAATACAGGCATTCGAGAACAAGTGCCTGATAGAGGAGGATGCTCTGAATCTCGTACAGAGAACGCAAAACCCCGGCACCTGTGTGACTCGGCACGAGATTCTGTCTAAAGCCGCCCTTCTGGTCAAAGTGGACAGAGAATTAAAGAAATGGGCAGAACTTTGATATGGGGGCGCTCGTGACGTCATAGGCCGCTCTATGTTATTTTGTCAGAGGTTTGGGGTTAGGATTTGGGGTAGGGTTAGGGTTAGGGGGTTAGGCTTAGTTTTTAAGGTACTTTGGGCAATTGAGTGGAGCGAGCAGACGACAAATGCCGCGAGCCATTTTTGTTATGGCCGTCGCGAGTTCCCCCATATCAAAGCTGTACCAAGAACTGGCTTTCTAACTTATAAAGGATAGACTGATGATGATGATGATGATGATGATGATGATGATGTCCTTTTGTAATGCGCAGGTATCCATTCAGAAGAATGCTCATTGCGCAGCAAAAACAGAAGAGAAGAAAAAAAAATAAAACAATACGAAAGTTTAAAAAAAAAATGCACCATGCCCAAGACTAGCCTAACTGACGAGTTTTGTCAGCCATTGCGTCTAACCCATTATTTTCCCCGACGACCAGCACCGATGGACCAACATAACCATTCGTCAACTTATACCAGTCAGGGAACGAATGAATGAACGAATGAGGGAGCTGCCATTTTGAATGGAGTCCAAGCGAGAAAAGAGCAGACAACAGAAGCCTTATTTACAAAGAAAATAAAAAATACATACCTTTTCTGGTCGTTTCTTCGACATAATAATGGTTACTTCGGTTCTCCTTTGTAAAATCTATTTGGAGATAAAATAAACCCGCAGGAAAATAAACAAGACTTCAGTCGCTAAAAACTCGCGTTGAACAAACAGCCCCAAAACTCCAGGGGATGCTATTACTATTTCCTCCTCCCCTCCCTAAATGAATGACGTCCCTTGCTTGCTTCCTCGTCCGCGTTCTCTCGGGAATCGGTTACCGCAGTTTTCAAGTTTATAAACTCATTTGTCGTTTTTTCTGTTTTGAAACTGAAAACGTAGCAGACTGTGTTGCAAAATATGTCTCGATTAATCTCTCCAAACCCTTTAGTTGATCATCGGAGCAGGGAGAGGAAGGTGAACTTGTGCTTGCAATTCGAATGTTAGAAGAGAAATGTAGGATTAATAATCGGCTGCTTATTTTCATTTTGCTAGTCTGTTTATTTTGTAACTTTGACATTTTGCTGGTACACTACAGACCTTTTGGAGGTCAGTGGCCTAGGAACCTCAACCAGGTGTGTGTGGGGGGGGGGGGCAGCCGCTACCTCAAAAAAAGATGCTGAAGCAGCAAGAATATCTTTTTGCCCCCATTCCGTGCTTGAGATGTGATTTTTCACAAAGTACAGGAAAAGTGAAAGAGAGAGACAAATGATAAATCTTTATTTACGAGAGAGTAACAGAATAAGCAAAAGTTGCGCTTTTTTACATCTAGCCGTCGATCTTAAGAAAGGAACAAGAAACTCTACTACGAAACAAAGGTATTAATCAAAGAAGACCCAGGCCTTTTTGTTGGGGGGGGGGGAGGCACACTGGCTTGCATGCCTTGGATGTGATTAATACGATTATAAAGTTTATCTTATTCTGAATACTACACACTTTCTTGTGATTACGATAACTGGGTGAGTCATTTCAATGAGTTTTGTTTCTTGTTAAGTTACAGAAGTTTTGGATGAACAAGCCTGAGGCAGTCATCAGTACTATCCATGATGATGCCATCGAGGTAGTCAACTCTTACAAATATTTAGGTACCATCTTCAATAAGAAGCTTAAATGGGACATCAACACTGGCATGTTCCTCTGTAAGAGCCAACAACGCCTGTACCTCCTATGGAAACTCAGAGCTTTCTCTGTCATCTTCACTTGGTTCTATCATGATTTCATTCAAAGTCTCATCACCTTTTCTTTCATCTCCTGGCTCCACAACCTTCCCCTAGGGAACAGGAATAGTCTGGTCTCCCTCATTAATATCTATTCTTGGCAGCCTTCTGTCATCAGCAAATCCTTAGGAAGGCATTCCGTATCCTATTTCTGATCGTGTATTGGCATGCGAGTTTTTACTCCTGCTGTCTGCCCGTAGGTATGCGATGCCTGTAGTGTATGCAGAACCAATCGTTACCGCAATTCATTCATTCCACGTGCCATTTACCCGATCAACTCTACTGGCCGTGATCTTGTACTAAGGTCTTCTAAGGTCACCAACTGTATCTACTGTTGCTGAGAATGTGTGTGTGTGAGAGAAAACTTATTTGAACATGTATATATTATCTCTTGTATATCATGTATATCTAGTGCTAGTACAAGCACTATCTGGAATTGCCCTTGTGGATAAATAAAGTTGTACTCTATTGTAGAATAAAATACGTACAGCACCATAAGTTTTTATGAGTATATAAATCTAAAAACTGAGCCTTTAGTCACATTTCTCTTTTTGTTGTAAATCAAATTTATGTAGAGTTTTATGTGAGAAGGGGGAGGAATGGTTAAACCAGCAGTGTTAATAGATTTGTTACAGAATAAACAGCATGCTCGCAGTTGAAAAAGTTTACACCACATTTTTTGTATAAATTTTTATTTTAGTAGACTTCATGTGTTCAATTTTTAATAAAAATGTTTTTTTAGAAGAAATCAGCAGTCTTGATATTGTGGTTGCAAACATAAATGATTCTTCCTTTTTATTATCATGGGAAAAGCTTTAATCATCCTGTTTATCATCATTTTCAGGCTACTGTATGCTACATATAATGTGTTTGTAGACATGTACACTATAGACAAAATAGTTTTTGCCATTCTGGCATGCAAAGACCGCAATGAAAAACTACAATGATTCTTTACTGAAAGAAATAATGCACGTTTGTCTGCATTAATATAAACCAAAGTAGAGAACAGGAACCTGATTCACATTTAAAAAATCTTGAATGAAATTTTAACTCTCAAAACAGTGAGTCTTCAATAGACAACACCTTTGTCCCCACCCTCTCTTTGCATACAAAGCATATTTCCTTTATTTCATATTTACATACACTCTTGATGCTCTTTTGTCCTAGTGTTTTTTACAAATGCTTTCAATAATAGCTTTAAAATATCAAGAATAATTCAACCCTAGTTTATAATCAAATCAAAGTTTTGTTATTTTAATTTCATAATTCATCAGTGTCAGCATATCAAAACATGTCAGATTATAACATCAAGAACTAAATTAAGCAAGAACATATTTTACAATAACAATATAAAAAAAGCAATAATCAGTCTACCAGTAGCTATCAGAAGTCAGATAATTACAGAGGAAATTTAAATAAAGAAAGCAGCAAACAGCATCAGTTATCAGCAAGGCCTTCCCAGACTCTGTTATGTCTGTAAAGGTCAAAAGCCAGAATTGGGCTGGCAGTACTGAGACTCTCTGTTACTGGATCAATACCAGTCAATGTCAAGTCAGGTAATTCTTGCTGAAGGTCAGAGGAATAGAACTCCATAATATCAGGTTCTCTCCCCTGCTGTGCCTGAAAAAGAAGAGAAGACTGTTACCTAGAAAAAGAAATCTAAAAAACGTTGCATCCAGTGTTTATGTTTACATGACATAAGAAACATGCCAAAATTAAAACCTTATCTTTATCTCACAAAACACAAAAGCTCATCTATATAAGGCATGTCAAACCGAGGATCCCACGAGGGATGGGACACTTGTAAACATTTGTGCTGTCATGAGGGCCGCACATGTATAGCGCCCTTTGTGTGGGCAGCAGCTACTGTGTATTTCTCTTCAAACTGAGCTCTAACTTTATGTGGCGATCTATGTTTCTTTATGCCTGTCTTGTGACGCGAGCGGTCAAGAGGCTTCTGCCAGCCCATCCTCTTTTTCGCTCTTGATAGTACTTAGCTTGAGGCATCACTCAGCCTGCTCATGTGCTAGCCAGCTGCAAGCTTGTCCTGACAATGGACATTCCAATATGTATTCAGATGACATCATGCCTTGTTGTAAGGAAGCCGTGCACGATATTCAACATTTTAAATTACTTCAATTAACAGATTTTGCACATTGTTACAGTGTCCTTCCTGTGAGCCGCAGGTGTAGTTGCAAAGGGCCACATGCGGCCCACGTGTTTGACATGCGTGATCTATATCACAATAAAATATAAAACAAATTATGATACAAAACAATATCCTGAATATACGAAAAAAAAAGTTCATGCACAAGTCTTTAAACATGCATGCACATACAGACATGTACACCACAAATGCATATCAGTCCACTGCCACAAAAATGCATTGGTGCATCATACTTATGCTCAAGGTGCATTCCTTTTTCATTATTCACCGATTTTGAGAACGGTAGGTTGGTTGCTTTGGCAGGAAATTGAGTATGAGTGTGACTATGCACTATAAAAATCTTCATTATTATTAAGCAGTGATTTCACACCAGTGAGGGGAAAGGGAGGAAAAACTGGTGTACCCAGAGAAAACCCCCCATGACCAGCCTTGTGAATAGGTGTTACAGGGTGTTCCAATGAAATCTGAACACAGGGTATCCTAGTGCAATGGAGACAAGCAAGTCTTTTAACCACTACAGTACCAGGCACCCCTGGGGAAATGTAGAAAATTCCAAAGAACATACAGCCTTTGACTCTTGATTACATAATAAAACTATTTCTAATAAATCATGTCATTCTGTTGGTGATGTGAAGTTTTCCACAAATTTTTCTGGATGTGAACATACTTTTTTCACATCTAAAACTTAATTTTCAAAAACTCTGTGAAAAGTATACACAAATCTTATCATGATTTACCTTGGCAGGTGCTGTTTTTGTAATCATAGCACGCAAAGTTTTCTCCCTTTCCACAGTCAAGCGAATATCGTGTAGTGGTACCTCAATGTCCACAAGCTCTGAGAAGAGGCCTGATGTTGACTGAACATTAACACGTGACGAGGCCTGCACAACATATGACTATAATAAAATAATTTCCACAATCATGATTTTGACTGCACAATAGCTCTACGAGTAAGACTAACAAAGGATTTTGATTTAACAATATTTGCTTGTACATTTAAGCTGGATATAAACAATTATTTCCTGGCAACAGCCATTTCTGAGGAAATGTAACCCATCCTACCATTCTTCAAATACTTCTTAATTAAAAAAAAAAAAGAATGATGTTTCCTCTGGTGCTTCTACATTAAACTTATAGTTACATGCAAACATCCCAAGCAGTTTCTCGCTGCCAAGAAAGTGAGAGACACATGATAATTTATATTCAACTAAGGCAATCAAGGCATTTATTAACTGATGTACTTTAAAAATATTTCATTTATTATATCAGACTCTACTTTCTAATACTTAAATATTTCTGATATTATTAATTAAATACTGCACTGATGACTATTATTCTTGTTTTGACATTTTATGTTATTTACATCTACATTATTTCATTGTATTTTTATTTTCTATTTTTGTTTCTTCTGATTAGCTATACTGTAAAATACTTTGAGCACATTTTGACAGACAGGTTTCACAATACCCTGACATGAAAGTTAACAAAACCATTTCCAATATTTATCTTCTTAAAAAAACTTAAAAAAATGATTATTTAACATTTTCTAAAGCTCTGTTTGATTTCAAATGTCTGCTTTGATAAAATAAAAAATTCCTCACCTTTTCCTGGATTTCATGCTTCTTTTTTTTCAGTCTTTTAGAAACTTCCCCCCATGTGTTTATTTGCTTGCTCTTGACACTTTTCAAATTTTCACTTATCTTCAGAACAGAATTGAACTCAGGTTTGGCTAGTGGATTTTCAAGTGTTGAATCATACTGGTATTCTTTCTTTCCATTACTGCTTTCAAAAGGATACATGTAGTCACGGACAGGTGGACGGTAAGGTGCTTCACGGACAACTGAAATATTCTTTTGTGGTCGATCATGTCCTCTGGAAACAATAAATTCTGAGCCTCCTTGGACTGAAGGTGTGCATCGATCAGGGGATTTACTTTGGCTTCTGACTGTTCTGGTGCATGTTAATGTCTGTGGTGATGAACTCCTGTCAGAGATACAAGACTCCAGTATCTCAATAGGTGATGAACAGCTACTTCTTCTAGCACATTCTTTCCCTTGATGTTGTCCCTTCACTTTAGATGTCCCTTTCAGAAACTCCTTTATTTCTAAATCAAAAGCAGTTTGTTCATCCTCCTTGGAGCTATGAACAGTACTATGCCTGAATACTTTGGCATGAACTGATTTCTCAGCATCTACAGTCTCTTCCTTGCCATCAGTTTTGAAGTGAGCCTGGCCAGACAAAGCATGAGCTCCATCGTCCTCTCTGACTTGAGCTGAATATCTCTCACATGTCTGAGCTGAAAGAGATTTGTTAACAATGTCATTTTCCTTATCACTGTCTGCATACTGAGCAGGGTGGTAAGGTTTATCCTGAACAAACTCACTTTTTGAATCAATGCTATCAAGATCACGCCTACAGGTACTGCCACTGCTCAAATGATCTTGACTGGAGGAATCTTTAGTTGGGGGTGAGGTACGAGTTCCAGGTGCAAATCTCACGCGAGGTTTTCTTTTAACCGCTTCCAAAACGTACTTGGCTTCTATCCTTCCACTTTCTTTTAAAGTGTTTTCTTGTGTGCAGTTCTCATCGCCAACACAAGATATTAATGCATTTCCTTTTTCTGGTGTAACAGCTAGCAAAGGATCTGGTTTAATGTTACCAAGTATTGTCTGAACTCTGGATGGTGCTGGTGCTCCACACGAAGGTTCTCCATCTTCATCTACAGCCCTGATTTTGTCAGATTTTCGATCCAGGCCTGCCAACTTCTGCATCTGCTGCTTCAAAAATGTGTCATCTTCTGTACTCTGCCTGACTGAAAGTGATGAAGGAAGAGAAGAGGAAATATCTGAAAAGTCATTCCGATTCTTACTATAACCTAGTCTCTTTTCCATGGAAGTCCTATGGTAGAACCTTGAGGCTTATAAGAAATCTCATCATGAGGTGCTATCATTACCATCAAGCAGACAAATGGATATCCTTAGATGACTCCAGCTTTTCACCACTTAATCTGGGGACAAAAAATAAGCAATATCTACAATTTTTCCCCCAAGAAGTTTTTCATCATTTATGATAATCTGATGGTTAGTGGAAGGTCTAGTGAAGCAATCATCACAAATATGCCTTATCAAATATTTATCAAATATGATTTTTTACATTATTACAAAGGTAATATTGGAAAAATTATAATTTAATATCTGATTTCTCCAAGCTTTAACCATAACAAAAGCGTTCATGGGGAGAGATAATTCCATTTTTCTACATGTGAGAGAGGGAAAGAGAGTACAGGAAAAAGACAAAGATAGAAGTGATAAATACATTCATAAATCACATTATATGGCATAAGTGTCATATAAGAAAAAAACAGAAACTTAAAAATATGCAAAATCAAAACAAAAAATAGCATTTGTGTGGGAAAGGGGGCAGCGCTTGTCATCCATAAAATAAAATCATATTTTTCCATATCCCTTAAAATTGTTGGTTTTTTCTTTAAGACTCTTCCAACCCACCCACTGATTAACACTGGGGGACATTGCCATCCATCCTCAGCTGGAAGTTTACATATTGCACTATTCAGTCTATCGGTTTAGTACACCAGTGTAAGTTGTAATCTGGCAATTCGCTGTCTTTGATGACTGAAGTCCTCACATGAATAAAAATAATATAGGATCTCATTTGTGATCCCGAGTTGCTTCTTCTTCCTGTTCCTCCCTAGCACCTATTCGGCTCTTGAAAGTAGCCGTACCTCCCTGATATTTTCAGTGTCTAGGCACATTTACCTCCAGTTTAGGCCTTAAAATCTCCGCATAGTTTTGGTCTTGTAGTTTTTCCAAGTCAAAGCGGATTCGGGGGTTGGTTGAGTTGGATTTCGTCTTCAAGGCTCGTCAAGACAAGATTACAGTCGTTGGACCTCGATCTGTCGGCGCCTTGATGTAAATTTGTTTTAGCCTAGCTGATGCTGAATTTTAAACGCCTTAGCAGTAGGATGACACTTTGGTTATGGACCAAGCGACCTGAAGAATTTCAAGTTGCCATCCGCGACTTTTTTGGGAGGCTAACGTATGGCTAAGGTGAATGTGTGGCTTTATTACACATCGCAGAATACAGTCGACAGGCTTGGGCATGACAACAACTTCCTACCTTTTCTTGAGTCTACGAAACAGACATTAAATTTTCGGGTGTAATTATTTAAATCGTAACTCCTATAAATAAAGTATATCAATATTGGAATCAGTTTGTTGTTATCTATTACAGTTATGTTATGAAAAGTATGCACATATTCATACCTACCATCTGTGCGTTTGTTTATGCCGCCATGTACAGAATACCGGAAAGCAATAGTGCGCATGCCTCAATGTTATAGAAGCTAATATGGCAGCGGCGAGCTGTCTAGTAAAGTTTTCGCCCGTGAAGAAAGCTTTGATTCATCTTTTCCAGGTGTGTTCTTGTCGTTTTTGTGTGTGCACATCCCCTTTTCGTATTTAAATTTTTAGATGCTTTCCTAGAATTTATTAATTCAGCATCGAGTTAATAATATTCTTCAGCAGCTTTGAAGGGTCACCTTTTGGCAGTGTCCTTGGCCTTTCACTGTTTCATCGCAGAAAACATAAAGTGTTCACAGAAACATTTGTAAAGTACTTAGCAACTTTATTATTGTACTGTTAAAGATATTTTCAGTTATTCTGCATTGTATTTCAGTAAATGAATAGCTGGTGGAGTTTTCTGACTGTTTAATGACTTTGTGATTACGTAACGGCCAAATGAAAATAACTTCAAGGCTGCCCTCTTGGCATCACTTATTGTGATTTCGTCTCTTGTTTTCTTTCTTTCGTTTTGCTGAAATCAAAATAAATAATAGAAGGTACAATTTAACTGAAAATCGATGATAGCTTATGATACGACACTTGGCAAACATGTCAAGATCATATGTTGTCGACCACAATACAAACACTATTGTTTGTGCTTTCAATAATAAGCACAGCAGGCATCCTCATATTATAGTGTGATGGAGCTGTGTACAATGTATTATGCTGTAAGTTGTCATAGTTATTATATGTTGCGTTCATGCCTGCCTGTTTTTTTTTGTCTTTTTATGTTTTTTCTTTTTTTTTGTAAAGCGCCATGAGCCTGCTTCATAGGACCGGAATATGGCGCTATACAAATTTTCTATATTATTATTATTTTAGTTTAGTAAAGAATGACATACTTGTTACTTCTGTTTTCATATAGGCTAGATGTGCACAAACTGCAGCTGCAGCCAGCCCTAAGGCTGCAGCCAATCTTAAGAAGTTTGAAATCTACAGATGGGTATGATTTTTACAAATATATTTTACAGATTTTAAAATCACTTTTTGCTTTGGGAAATATAAGATCTTTTGATGTGTTCCATTGAAACTTTTCCCATTATATTAAGCATAGTACTAATAACATAGTTATTAAAAATTTGGCATCATGTTTAGACATGTTTTTCCTCTGGTGCCAGTTTTTATAACATTATTTGTCATAACATTTCTTAATGCAGGATTACCTTGCTTCATTGTTTTGTTACATTTTTGTATTTTGCCATTTTGTTATAATATTGTTTTTAATTTTAAATCTTATGATCAGAGATGCCATGCTGAAAGCTTAGCATTTCTTAAAATTTAAATCATACAGGATCCTGATAAGCCTGGAGACAAGCCTCGAGTACAGACTTTTGAAGTAGACTTGAACCAGTGAGTAGACACAACATCTCTAATAATAATAATAGACTTTGTATCTCCCACAAGATCCTGACTCAAAGTATTCAAGTAGATTAAGGCTGGAGAAATGGTTCAGGAGCTGGAGGGCAATAGGCAGAAAATGGGGATTAGAAGCAGGATGATAGTTTTTGAGGTTAGTGCTGTCAAGGCTGGGTTTCATTAGAAGTAGGGTGATGACAATGAGAGCACAGCACACCACCAAAATCCAGTCAAGGCATGCATGCAAGAGGTAGGTCAGAGTTGGGTCAAGAGAGCAGGACTTATTTTGTGACTTTCTGATGACGAACCTAAGTGATGTGCACAAACTATTAAAGTGTTCTAGAGAAAATATCAAAAGAAATTT